>OY796889.1:4352622-4978622 GCA_963680785.1 Diplosoma virens | reverse complement strand
GCTATTATGAATCAAAACTTTTCAATAAAATTTCAAAACCTACCGTATACTGTCGGTACGTTGATGACACTTTTTCCCTTTTTCACAAAGAAACTGAATTCCAAAAATTTTTAAATTGTCTTAACTCGCTTCACCCCTCCTTAAAATTTACCAATGAAATTGAAACCAATAATTCTCTGCCTTTTTTGGATGTACTTGTTACGAAATCTGACAATAAATTCATCACTTCAGTCTATCGAAAGCCCACTTTCACAGGTCAATATATTCACTGGAATTCCTTGGGACCAAAACAACGTAAAACAAATCTCATTGATACTTTAACACATCGAGCCTTAAAAATCTGCTCTAAATCCACATTAAAACATGAACTAGATAATATTCGCTCTATTCTTGTACAAAATGGTTATCCAGAATTCCTTATTGATTCGAGAATTTCTAAAAAACTTTTACGTTTCCAACAAAACACTAAAGAAGGCCCCAAAAAATGTCCTGTCTATGTAAAACTACCTTGGATTGGCGAAAATTCCCTGAAATTTGAAAGAAAAATAAAATTATCTATTAATAATTGTTTTGGAGCGGTCCAACCACGAGTGGTCTTTTCCACCAGACGAATTTTACCTGCTATACATAAAGACGTTCTTCCCACTTTTCAACAAAGTAACGTCGTATACGAATACGTGTGCTACTGTGATAGTCGGTACGTGGGTCGAACGTCTCAACGTTTGCAGTACAGAATCCGCCAGCATGTGCCGAAGTCTATTCGGAATAGAACCAGTAAAGAACGTAAACAACCAGAACGTCCAGGTAAACTAGCTAATTCAATACCGCACTGTGACTCAGCGATTGGAAACCATTTGTTACATAACCAAAAATGTGCATCTCACTATAAGGACAATCAATTTTTTATTCTCTCTAAAGGACGATCCGATTTCCACTTATCAGTCTTAGAATCAATTTTCATCACTCTTCGAAAACCTAATTTGTGTAGACAGAAAGAGTTTGTTTACAAACATAAATTGTTAGCATAATTGTAAAAATTTTCTTTTTTAGTTCCAAATTTTAACACAAAGCTTGCATAATTTTGTTTCTTTTTTTGCCAAAAAATTTCTTACGCTGACGAAACGTGATTTTATTTATTAATACTTTTCAATTATTATGATAACTATTATCAACCTTAATTTTTAGCCAATCAGAATCAGCTTTATAACTTTTGAAATACTACATTCAGTTCTGCAATTCATTCTAGCGAAACCTCCTGAAGAGAGCTAGACGAAAACGTTTGAGTTTTCAAAACAGCCTTTTTTAAGGCTACTTAATTAACAAAAGAGCTTTAAATGAAGCATTTGTTGTTAAAAGCTATTTTAAAATTTTGTACCAACAAAAAACTTTTTCATAATTTTTCTATGGTGCTTAGATTTTGCAGGATAGCTTTTTTGGTGATATAACTACTTTCTGCTCGCCCAAGATCTTTCTTAATTTCTTTTAACTTTTTAAGAACAATTACACGATACAAATCTTTTGTGTTCCTGTAAATCTTGAGGTTTGGTGCTTTGAATTTAAAAAATTGTGGGCAAATGTCAAGATTAGCGCAAGTTTCAAAAAATTTTACGTCTAATTTTAATTTCACTATTTTTAAACCATACCTTTTGATCTGTCGAAGATCTTTTACTGGTGCACCTCTTTTGCTGCTAATTCTAAAGTAAAGTTTGGGCAAAGAGGTTGTTTTTTTCAACCAGACAACAATTGAAAATAGCAGCCTTAATGGATTCAGCATTTATGGACTAAAATGGATTCAGCATTTTCAGCATTTATTAAATAAACATTAAAAATTATTATTTAAAAAAGAAACGAACGTTTTCGGCTTACTTCAGCCCTCATCAGATTTCTTATTCAAATAGAAACCTGAAGCTTTCAATCTTTTAAACAATTTTTTCAAAACATTAGCTTTGAAAATAGTTTTTGTATTCCGTATTTGGGTAAGGAATCACATCACTTTGCAAATCGTCTTTCTGCATTAATAAAAAACAAGTACAACTTAAAAATATCTCCTATCTATAAAACTTTTAAAGTAGTCAATTATTTTCAGTTAAAATCCAAAACTCCTGTGGCTCTTTGTTCAAATGTTGTCTATAATTTCTCGTGTTCGTGCGATACTAACAAGACATACATCGGTATGTCGTCCAGACATTTGATCACTAGAGTTCGGGAGCATCTGAATTTCAAAAGTCTACAGGATAGTGCAGTTAAAGATCATATTTTGTCGTGTAAAAAGTGTTCTATAAATCGGTCTGATGAAAACAATTTTGTAATAATACGTAAATGCAAATCAGAATTTTGTTCTAAGATTCATGAAGCTCTACTCATAAAAAAGTTAAGTCCAAAATTAAATCGACAAATGTTCACACTTAAAGATATTACGTTTATTAATTATAATTTGTTTTATGGCAAAACACTACATGCAATTTCTGTAAAAAAAATATAATCTATTAAGTTTCACGTAAAAATCACTATTAACACTAGAAAACCCAAACATTTTGTATAGCTACAATAGCCATAGCAGTCATTTCTAGCCGCTCAGTATTTACACAACAAAGCGCATACTATTGGAAAAAAACCATTTAATGCAACTTAAATTAAGGAAAAGTTTTATGTAAAGTACAACACATTCAACAAAAAATTTGTTAAAGATAAGACAATAGTAAGGCAACATGAATCACAGCACAATCGCAGCTAATAAAACGCTTTGTCTTTTGAAGTTTTCAAATATATTAGTTAATGCAGCTACCGCATGTCACTATCGTATCCTTTTTCCCATTGTGACTTTCACAGCACACTTTTCCATAATTTTCACAGGTCAAGAGTGATTTGTTTTTCATGCAGAAAACTAATACTGTTTTCTTGAAGCATCATTGATTTGCTGCTGAGTTGCCTCACTGGTCTGCTCAAAAAATCCGACTGTGTGAACTTTCGGCTTGCATATTTCTTTGATCAAAGCTAGCAAAAAGTCTCTTCTTTAAATTTGTGTGTTTGTTACTTTGCAGTACAGAATGTATGTATTTATCCAAGCGCAATCCAGAATATTGTAAAAGATTGCTACTGGCCATCTCCTTGTCGCAGTTTTGATTGTATGATAGCTAGCCATTTGTTCTAAAACGTCTACGCCCGCTTTTGGTTTGTTGTAGTAACTCACAGTTTCTGGCATATTCTTTCTATGTGTCTGATCTACTGCGACACTTTGGTGCACTGAGCTGAGGACATAAACTAATTTTTTCTTTCTTGCCTTGTAAACAGTAAGCGAGCATTCGGAAAGAGAGTAAAGTATTTCGGAGGAAAACAGAGGTTTGTTTTTCATCAAAACTTTGATGTCGGTACATCTCTTCTTTACTTTCTTGTATTACCCAAAATTGTTGTCCGTTGAACTAAGAGTCTTTCTGCAAGATTTACACTAGTAAAAAGGTTGTCAGTTGTGACGTTACAATCTTTTCTGAAGTATGGCTCCAGAAGAGTCAAGCAAATGTCTGTTGGAAGATCGTTACTCTTTTGGCGAGGCGAGTCTTCCGAGATAAGGTTTTCCATTGCACAGGTATTTGGAGTCTACCTCTGCAAGAAGCCAAAATTTCATTCCAAATTTATTTGGTTTTTTTAGCATATGTTGAATAAAAGAACATCTTTTAGAAGAACTGTTTCGTCCTAATAAGGACGAAACAGGTCTGTCGGCACTTGCTTGTTGATTGACTTGACCATTCTTACTATATGTTTGTAAAAGAACATCTTGTTTTACATAGAAAGAGTTTTTCGTCGATAGTAAGATCAACACTGGGCCTGTAGCATTTCTAACAATTATTTATGAACGAATTCCATGTATCAGCTATCAATCAGAATTTGTCATATTGCCTTCTGTGAATGTGACGAGAAACTTTGTCAAATCTAAGATGCTTCATAATTGTTTAATACCTGTTTCGGCTTATTGAAAATACGTTGTCCCCACTCTACGCTCTTCAGTTGCCTTAGCGGTGTATTTTTGCCTACTGAAACTCCACATGCAATCTGAAGACCAATAAAGCTTTCCAGCTCATCAAGATAAATACTAAAACTTTTATAGTCAGGTGTTCCATGACTTGTTGTATATTTTTAAATTCATCGATGCATGGGTTGGTCAACAAATAAGCAAAAGGCACTAATAGGGCTATCTTGCACTATCTACCTATAAGCGTAGGATGTTGGACTTGGTCTTTCAATAAATACATTTGCAGCTGAAGCCTTTCCTCTGCCTTGTACTCCTGTGATTGTTTTCCACATCATTCCATTCCAAGCCTTCAGATAACCACCATTTAGTAGAGACGTACCAACAGCGACATTTATTAAATCCTGCTGGTTTTGAGTCGTAACGATAATTATTGTGACTAAAGTCCAATGTTGATGGTTTTCTGCCTCTAACTTACTATCTGAGAAATCATTTTGTTCACTTTCTTGCAAACAATATTCTGAGACTTGTAGCTGAAATTTTTCCTTTTCATCACAAGAAGCATCAGGTTTTTGGGCCCGAAGACGTTGGAGCACATTTGCAGCGGTATGTTTTGCCTTACGATATCTTGTAGTCATTTTAATAAGCTATTTAGGTCTACAGTTTACAACAACCCTAAAAAATAGAAAATAGAGAATAACTCCAAGCAATGTTATTTTAATTTCTTACATAACCAAATCTCTAAATAAAACCTAAACATTCTGCTTACTATACTGACGAGTATCAGTAAAACTAAGTTTTTCCATAGAAATCCTACAGTGCTGCAGTTATATTAAGACCTTCTAAAAACGATTACACTCTTATGTTTTGACTGTGGGAGCGATTGTTGTGTAATAATCAAAAACAAAACGATGACTGAAGCAATAAATTGTACGGTCGCAGTTATATTAGCATATACACAACAGCTTGTGTTACAAGATAGCAGCGGTCATTTTTGACCGGTATGGGCATTATAGGTAGTGCTCCTCTTTACACTCGACTGCCACCAGTTACCAAAAAAATTTTAATGGCAAAAGAATCTACTTAAAAAGTTAGGAAAACTTGAGAAGTGGCTAGAATTTAGCAGCGAATTTGTTAGAAACTAAAAGAAAAAATTTAAAAAGGTCAAAAATGACCCTTGGGTTTTCTAGTGTTAATACAGTGACACCTGTTATGAAAATAAATTCACCATTTTGTTTTATGGTTTGTTGTACACCTCAGTAGACCCTTTAAAAATTTTGGTACACCCTGGGGTGTACAATACACCCGGTTGAAAAGCACTGGTCAAGTCAATCAACAAGCAAGTGCCGACAGACCTGTTTGCGAACATTAAATAAGAATGTTCAAGTCAATCAACAAGCAACTGACTATAAACAGGTCTGTCGGCATTTGCTTGTTGATTGATTTGACCATTCTTACTTAAAGTGTTAAAGATGTTACTTTCGGGAAGACTCTTCAGATGTTGGTGCTGGTATTGTTCAGCCTTGACCATTCACCTTTGACCATTCAACATCAGATTGACTTGACCATTCTTACTTAAAGTACGTAGATGTTACTTTCGGAAAGACTCTTTAGATGTCGGTGCTGGTATTGTTCAGCCCGGCCACTGTCTCCTCATCAACTGATTACATACCAAGCCTTCTACTTGGATGATGGAAAATAAAGCAGGATGTTAGGATGTAGTCAGCAGTGTGCTCCTCCGCGCCATATTGACAGGATGCTGTGGGACCTTAACCCATCTGTGCACTGTGGAACGGAATAAACCAACGCCAGTGTGGAGGCAGTTAAGCCTGATCCAGGATGGCCTGGGTAGGTACATTCCCAATGGTTTGGGGTTGACGTCGGAGATAAAAGTATTTTTTTAGTTTTCACTACTCTTTTGGATGAATATTTTGAGCAGGGGTCCATGGGTGTTGAGAGTATCTGGAAAGGGGCCACAAATCATAAAAGATTGAGAACCATTGAGCTAAAATTTTTATTAAACTTGTTTTATTTTGTCTTATGCCTCATTGAAAAATTTTTATTCGAGTTCAAGTTTGATACGTTAATCTCGTCGCTGTGAGTCCCTGTAACTGAAGTAATAAAATTCTTTAGGCAAACAATGACGATGTCGTAGCCTACAGTTTTCGGGGTGGTAAAAAGATAGAACCTCGGATCTAAAAGCGAAAGAGAAGTAATTGTTCAAATAGTAATAAACAACAAACAAAAAAATTAAAAACTAGTTTTCACCTAAAGGCTTGTTTAAACTGAGAGCATTGGCCGGAATATTATTTGTTTTATTGCTTTTATTAGCGCTTAAGCCCGGAAAGAAAAAAAAATTTTTATATAAATTTGATAAAAAGATTTTATAATTTTTTTTTAATTCATTAAAGCATTGTAATCTTAGTTCAGGGGAATAGAGTTGTAAATTAAAGGGGTGTGTATTAAATAGAATTTTCAGTTTTGTTGGTTTAGAAAACTGCAGCAACCGATTGATCATAGTTTGCAAATCTGGTCGGATGAAGTTTGTTTTTTTTTGCTAAAATATAATAGTTGTCAAATGACGATGGTGAGCGGTTATCCAAAAAGATATACAAATATTGAGTTATTTGGAATTTTATTCGTTGTGATAGAGATAATGTATTACATTTTTGATATAATGGAAATGTATTGGTATACCAGCTACAGTTGTTTACAATCCTAATGGCCTTATTTTGTAAAATTGTTAATTTTGTCAGATATGATGAATAGATGTTCCTCCAGATCAGGGGTTCTTAAACTGTGGGTCGCGACCCCAAATGGGATTGCGTAAAAAAATTTTGGGGTCGCGAAACAAATTAGCGTTTTGCTTTTGAATTTGGCTTTTTTACGATAAGATGTATAGACAATCAAAAACTAGAAAAGATAAAGTGTCATTACACCATTGTTGCGTCGTAAAGTAGTAAGGTGGCGTGATCAGAAGTTGAGTCGTGTGGTGTAATCAAGAAAACAGGAAGAAACAAAAGCAAAAAAATTACTTACTAAGTCTGAAGCCAAGGTTGATTTTTATAGATCAAGAGTGTCAAACCGGCGGCCCGCGAAGCCTTTTGGTGCGGCCTGCCAAGGAGTTTTTAATTAGATACTCAATCATGAATTACCGTCTAAACTTTCTCAACTTGTGTTGCGTGAGAAATTTCCAAGTGTGCCGCAAACGTTTTAAAAAACACTGGTCCAACGATCACCAACCTGCGGTTAGTAGGCATCTAATCGACAAAATAAACCCTAAATCAGAGCAAAGACCTTTTTTTTTAGAGAACACCTGCATTTGGAGACGAAAATTACAAATCAGAGCCTGATTCTAAATGAAGACCTTTTTTTTTTTTAGAGAACACCTGATTTTGGAGAAGGAAATCTAGCATGAGAACATCATTTGATTACTGCAGCGATTGTGACCCAAGGTAAACTTACAGGCGAATACTTGGCCCTCCAAGAATAAAAGATTAGACACCCCTGTTGTAGATGAATGCAAAAACATCAAATTATTTATTTTTCTTGATAAGGTAGCTGTGCAAGAATATAGAGTAATTTGACCATTCATCCCATTAAATGTGCTTGATGATGTTTATTAAATAAAGTCTGTTTTTGTAATTTTGTTATTTAGTTTAAGGTTACTATTTCCATTTCTCGTTGCTATTACATTAGGGTGGCCATATTTTCAAAGTGCTGAATCGGGGACGTTCGTTAAAAGTAGGGTTGCCATATCTGAATAGGCAGAATTCCTTGCAGACATCGGCGGTCCAGCTAAAAAAATTTTTGGAGAACAAAATAAATTTGTGTAAGATTCTGGGATTTTCCTATTTTTGTGCAGAATCATGGTGTTGTTTAAAAAAAAGGGTCTTCATTTAAAAGCCGTCTCAGACTTCCCAATTTTCGTCCCAAAATTGTAGTGTTCTATAAAAAAAAAGGTCTTTACTTGAAATCGGTCTCAAATTTTTCTATTTTCGCCCCAAAATCCTAGCGTTCTTTAAAAAAAGGTGTTTACTTATAATTGGAAATACATAACGAAAAAATAAAAAAACGAGGCATGTTGGTTAACCGGGCGTGACGCCGGGACAAGGCCTAAAAAGCGGGACGTATGGCACCCTATATTACATGCTCTTTCATCCACATGCGTGGTTTTTCATAGGAAAAAGTTAACGTAAAATTAACCTACACATATTGGGGTCGCACAAAAATTTATTTTTTAAAATGGGGTCGCGGAACAAAAAAGTTTAAGAAGCCCTGCTCCAGATAATCAAACCATAATTAATGTGAGAATGAATTAGAGCATAGTAGATTTCTAAAATTTACTTGATTGATAGCATTTGTATATATTCTTTACTTCATAAAGCTTTATTAATCTTAGTCTCATAAAAAAAAAACTTTTTTTGTAATTATGACTTGATTAGTAAATTATAATTTATTAAGTTGAACAACTTATCTCTATACGGTTCGTAACAGAGCTTTCAGATGTTTTTTTTGCTGATTAGAAATTCTGACTTCGCATCAAAGCGCAGCCGTAAATAAAGGGACGTGCGCATTTGCTTGGGTATTGTGACGTAACAGAGGGTTTTTCAGGAAGTTTGAAACTGCAGACCACGGCCTAACAGCGTGCCCCATGCATCAGGCACAACGTGGAACACAATGTCTGACGCTTTTTCATGACAAAACCCGATGCTGGCTTAATACCATCGCTCCCAGCATCTGATCCGGGCGGTACAGTAGCTTGAGTTAATAAAAAGATAAACCCTCGGCCCCAGCATTGTTTGCGTTTGACCCGAAGATGGTGCCTTTCAAAACAACGGCAACTTTTTTCATGCCCTAATTCTCTTTTGAGTAATTTGCGTACATTTTTATGGGGGTTGACTCCCAAACTCACCTACTTAAATTCTATAGCTGTGAGTAGACCTAATTTAGCCAACAAAAGCTATCAATCCAAACACCTGCTTTGCAGTTCTATTAAAGCAATCGTAATTCTGAAAAGAAGCAAAATTATCGATAAGACCTACCTGATTTAGCCGATTAAGCACAAACTGATTCAAATTACTCCTATAATGAAATGCTGTATAAAACTTCGCTGCTCTGTTGCCTGGCTAGAATTGTAATACGTGACACGCATAAGAAAAAAAACGTTCAAACAATCCATCAAGCAATAATTTTTATTTTAGCTCTGCCACAAAAAAAATTCAGAGAAGTTGTGCCGTACCTGAAAGTGAGTGCTTACAAAACAAAAAAAAAAAGCAACAAAACGATAAATGCTATAACATGCAGGCTAAGTAAAAAGAAAGAAAATAATTGTAAAAAGACTTGCATGTTGCGTTGTTAAAAATATTTGCATGTTGCCCGTTTTTAGAAGATTGTTTACAAAAGAAGGAAACTCGATTGAAGTGTGCGACCAAAAAACAACAAACAAACCAATGTAATAAACTTTTCAAAATTGTTCCTGTAAACCAAATCACTCATTAAAGAAATACATAATATAAAGATAGTTGTTAATAAATTAACAATCAAATTATTACATCAATTTTTACCAATAGACCTAACCTACTACGACTACACGACTACTCATGTAGTATTGTGGACAGGTTGATTTATTGTTGGTTAAAATTTTTTTTTTTTTTTCTTAAAAACGTTTTCAGGTTTCATAATTTGAATAGATAACATTATTACTGTTTTAAAAAAGATTTTAGAAATACCTATATTGCTTTGTCTGCTCACAAGGTCAAAAGGAACTCAGAAACCATTTAGGGCGCAGCTTTAAAAAAAACGCGTATTAACTTACTTTTTGAACTTCCGTAAATATATATTAATATACGTATAAATGTGTCATGTTTTCTGTTCAATTTTTTTATTTTCTCGGGTTTACAAGAGCATTTATTACGCTTGCCGTTCTTTTCAGGATGAAGTATTTTTATAGCTTTTTTAAAATAATTGTTCACTTTAATCGCATTTGCATAATTTTTGCTGATTACTTTTTCGACGGTGACATAATTGCGCTAAATGTCTGCACAGTTTACGGTAGCAAGTCCAATGAGTAATTCACGCACAATGCTAAACAAAACCTGTTTCTGCCTTGTAGGAGAACTACAGAAACTATGAAAAAATAGGACTTGTTTTAGTAGAGTAAAAATATGAATCAAAATTTTACCAAATTTAAGATGCCATATAATTTATTTAAATTTAAGTAAAAATTTTTCTCAAAACAAATTTAATTTTATGGTCACTTCTAATAAATTAAAGTGTCTTTGTTTGTGAACTTTATTGTTTTTTTAGATATAGTTTTTGGGGTTTTGTACAATGTAAAAGAGAATGGGAAAAATCATCTTTCTAACTGTGATAACCTTTTTTATTTTATTTGTCTAATTGGTTTTTCTTTTTGTTTCCTTGTTTTTTAGTTTTGTTTTAATGCTTGGTTTCTTTGATTCCAATTTACAGTTGTCTTAATGTAACTGATGTAATAAAAAGGCTGGTGGCTGATTCCGATCACTTCTTGGTCTTTCGCCACCATCCTCGCAGTGTTGATGAATAGTGATCTAAAACCTTGTTATATGTTTTATATTGCTTTTTGCATATTGATGGTTTATCACCTATAAAACAAATAAACTGAACAGTCTACGGCAAAAGTTTTCTGAAACTTCATACATTTTATACCAAAAAGTAGAGTTACTGAGTGAAAACTTTTTTTAGATATGCTGAGCGAGTTGATTTATAATTAATTTAAGAGCAGATTAAATATAATATGTGCTTTTGGTAATTGAGAAATAGCCTGTCTTAGTATCTACGAATGCAGATACGCTTAATAACTTGACAGTTTTTCTTTGAGTGAAAAGAAATAGAAAGATATACCGTAAAATATTTACCTAAAAATTTTAGAAAATACTGACTGCTTTTTATGAAAGAAAATTTTTAGATAAAAAAATTCAATGGAAATATCAAAATATCAAACAATATTTTATCAAAAATTTAAATACCTACGTACATTAAACAATTACTGCGTGTTCAGATTATAGGTACCAATTTTATTTTACCTATGTGAGCATCGAGGGGTACACATAGGCTTATTATACATCATAATTTTTAGGGCTTTGTCCCGGCCGATTTGCCATCTCCACTGAAATCCAACATAGATTCGAAGTAAAGACTTCCTTTTTCTTAAAGAACACTACTTTTTAGGAACCAAAGTCATAAAATCTGAGACTCATTCAAAGTGAAGATATTTTTTTAGAGAACACAACTATTTTTAGGGATGAAAATTATGAAATCCAAAAATGATTCAAATCGAAGACCTTTTTTTTTAAAGAACACTACTTACTAGAGGTATTTTTTTTAATTAACTAGCGTTCCGGTTTGCCCCTTCAGAAATATCGTATTGCGTAGGCATTCTTAAACAAATTCATATTGCCTATTTGTAACTTACAGATAAAAAAAACAAGTGAATTTTTTTTTCAACTTTTCAACAAATATTTAACTCTTCTTCGACAAACTATAGTTACCAAAATTAAAAGAAACAAATAAAAAGTTATAGATATATGCCAACGAAGAGGAATCCCGCTTGGACCTTTATAGTTGCAAATTGAAAAAATAGGGCTGCTTGGGAATACCTTTTACCAAACCGCCATTCATCAAATTTTTCAACAACGTTTTTCGAATTTTTTTAAATGATACTTTTCTTGTTTAAGTTTTTTACATAAGTTTCAAATTCCTTTTTTGAAAGGATAGAAGTTGAAATCGATTTTAGTAGGGCATTTAATTGTGGTTTTGGACGAAGAGTATTTTTTTTCGTTGTCGATAACCCTGCATTGTAAATACTTTTTATAGAGTTTGTCGTCCCGATCAAGCTTGATCATGTAGTCTGCCAACAATTTCACCGAATCTAAAATCATCGACGTGACTGAAAGAGTTTAAAGGAGCGACCAGCTCATAATCGCGCCTCAAAGACCCATGACAACCGGCACAACGTGGTTGCTGATGGCTTTTATCTAGAACTTCTCGGTGATGTAATCCTTGCACAAGGAATCTTCGAAAAGAAAAGAAAAATTTTTTATCTGAAAGGTTTATACGCAGTTATGCAGTCAATATATATTTATATCAAAATCAAACTTAAAAAAAAAACATTTATTAGACTTATTTTCTGCGCTGAAGTGCATTAACACTCCGCTTGGGTACCACGAACACTCATATTATAGTAGCAGAGGTGTTAAACCTTGAGCGACAGTGGCAGATTTGGTAGGACCGGGAATCAAATAAGACCTTTCACATTGAAGTCGGAAATGATTATAATCGATTAGTTTTTGCTTGGAATTAAAATAATTAATTTAAATCACCATTTTAAGTTGTCTAAACGTCTTGGATTAATTAGAAATTGTTGTCGTGGTCATAAATAACGTAATTAGATTAGATGTAACAATATAATAATATAATGTAATAAATCATAATGTAATAGATGTAATAATGTAATAAATAATGTAATTAGAATAATAATGTAATAATAATTAGAAATAAATGTTCCGAACAAATTTTAAATTTTTAGTCAAAAAAATATACAGCAGTGTTGTTGCTTTGTTCCACAAACCAGTGGCGTGGTGTTGTGTTGGTACTTGCCTATAGTTAAAGAGGTTATTTGTATCGTTCGTATGCGTTAAGCATAGTGGGCTTTGTGGCGTTTAGGCGTTAGGGTTTACTATATGTAGGTAACTTTGCAAGAGTGGTGATTTTTGTCTCTGAGAAGTGCCAGTTTTGAATACATTTGACGTGGTAATGTTTATTAAAAGCTTTTGCTTTATCTATATTAGTGATGACTGTTTTAATTCCGAAGCGGATGCTTCTATTTGTCGTGTGAGTGGTTTTTGTTTTATAATTTCACTATGATTTTCCATGAAAAGTGTGGATTGTGTTTGTAATCAATTTTGTCGAGAGGCTGTTTCCAGGTGTTTGTTTTGTGTTCATGTGTTTGTTTCTCTATGTGATTGTTAAGAGTAATTATTGGTGGGTGTTGTAACTTTATTCAGGAATCCAAAAGGACCAGTTAAACCAGGTAACCCAAATATTTGCGCTGATGCCGGATCTAGAAATAGTTTTTGCTTCACCAAACTACAAAGCAAGTCGCAGCGCCGAAAAATGCGAACTATCACTAAACAACTTTTTACTGGTTAACTATAAGAATAAATTAGCACTCCGATGGTTAATATTAAACCTAATAGTCCGTCTTCCATACAGGTAATTATAATTCTATCTCACTATAAAGTTAATTTTCAAGGTGTCAACACTGACCCTTAAACACAGGCAACAATAACTTGAAATGATTTTATGCACTTTAACAATCAAAAAAATAGTAAGAAAAATACGAGCTATTTATATAATTCAGGAAACGTGGCTATAGAGAGAGAGAGAGAGAGAGAGTCTGTATCTGTTTAGATTAGAACAATCGAAGCCCTTAGATTGGGACAGATTTCCCAAATCAATAATTACTGTAGTTTACAATCGAACAAAGCAGTCTAAGACGTCGCAATAAAACCAATCAGAAGGCATGCGGTAAATGATTACATAATGTTGAATCAGCCAAAAAATTGTAGAAGATTTTATTCAGCATTCTTGAGCGTTCGAAATAAAAACAAACAAAGAAAAAAAGAGAAATAAAAACGAGCAGAACTGTTCCTTAGGTCACGATGCTTTTAAAGTACAAGCAATCCATGTGCTTACAAATTAAAACGACAAACAAGTCGTTATAATCACTTGCAAGAACAACTTGCAGACAAAATAAACTAAGTGGGGGTGATGTACCGATAGCGTAATCACTACGTAACCATGAAAAAGATTTACGTCACAATCAAAAACTTTAAAATTACTGTAAAAGACTGAAGTAAACTACAGAATTTTGAAATCAAGAAAAACTCTATAAATGAAGTGTGACAGTGGGTCTGATCTATTTTGTTTGCAAATATGATTACATTGTTAAATGAGCTTGCGGATATGCATGGGTAAATAAGTGTGATTTCTGCTGTTGTAAAGCGGATCGACAGCGTGGTCTAGTGGTTAAAGCGCCAGGATTGTAATCGACATGGTCTCAATACAAAATCTACTTGTGCCATTCTGTTGTGTGCTAAGAAAAGACATTTTACGGCACTTTCCCCTGCTTGGTGGTCCTGGCAAGCAGTTCTAAATTAATGTCATATCTCTATTAAAATTTCAAGTGGACCGCAACATCTTGGCATCTCCAGAAGCAGGTTGGGGTAATTTCAATGTATAGTGCTTTTGTCGCTTTCCGTCGAGTCAGGAGAATAAATATAGAGATAAAAACAAAAAAATTATGGTTTTCTTTAGGGATGAAGAGTTGGTCAGCATCTAATATTGCTTTGACAAGGTGTTTGTTTACCTCATGGACGTTTGTGGTGGAAGTCTATAGAAAATGAGATCTTCAACATGTTTAAATGATGTACAACTCGTAGTTTCTTATACTTTTAGTGCAGTGAGAGAGAATTGTTTTAGTCTTGTGATGAATGCTGAGCAGGATGTCGAACCAAACCCGAACCGAATCCGTAAAACTCTATTAACCCTTATCTTGAACTGAAACTGGACTCAAAAAAAATTTTGCTGAACCTGAATCTTAACCGGAATTCTATTTTAAACGATTCCGATTTAACGCTCTAATTTTATTTTTTGATTTATTTATATTGGCCTAGATGAATACTTTTGTTTGGTCACTTATTCGTTGTGTGATAAAACAGAGACTCCAAAAAGTCTTCCTAGGGCGCTAGGCGATAAGTTAAAGCGAAAAGCACTGAAAAAAGAAAGCACAGCTTTAAATAGTTGGTACGCTAAAACAATAAAGTAAAAAATCATTGAAATGATGACGCACCAAAAATAAAAAAACAAACTCTTAGACAAAAATCAAAACTTTAAAACTATGATGGTTATTTTTAACTTGTTAAATAACTTACTACAGAAATGCGGAGCTTTTCTCTTGTTGCCCGCCATACTACAGGGTTAGTTTTAACCAGGGCGTTGTGCCGTTAAAATAATGTTCCTGTTCAGGTTTGGGTTCGACAAGTTTTATTTTTAAAGGTTTAATTCCGGCTCAGCTGCGGTTTGAGTTCAAAAAAATCATCAGCGGGTAAAACGGATTTTCGATTCAGGTTTAATTCAATCTCTAATCTTATAAAATATTTTTTTATGCTTATTTTTGCTTGCGTATAAACTAAAAATAGGGCTTGTGGATCGAGAGCAAAGACATACCAGAGCAAAGGATTTGGGAAAGGGGTTCGAAACAATTTTATCCACATCATGATGGCTTTGCACGATTTTATCAAGAATCCTAAATGTAACGAATATAACTGAGCAGATATAACAGGTACACAAAATCTTTTTGGCGCACAAAAAATCAATTTAAAAGTGTTATGCATTAAAATAATAAATCTTAACCGTAAGTAGACAATTTTATAATGGAACCTGGTATACAGCGCATTGAAATAAACTATTCGAACGTAGAATCTTCCAAGAAACATTTTTACAGGTGCATTTACTAACTTCCTTTCTTTCAAGAAACATATTTACAAGTGCATTTCATGCTTTGAAAAACATACTCCGTGCCGAAAAATCATATTGTTGTTGAATTTTTTTGCTGCTTAGCTGGTAGAAATGGCGACGGTGCCTTCCAATTTGTAAGGCTATGTTTGTATCTAAATGATATCTCAAGGGCATCAACTGGCATATTTCTTGGAGGACCATGGCAAACAGTTGCGTACCTAAAAACTATTAAATGGTGGTATTTCTGGTCGGTTTATAGGTTTTAAAAAGTTAATCACTTAATCTACAGGGTGTACAAAAAGTTCCCGGACTTTTTTTAATCTTAACAATTTTAATAAAAAATAACTTTTCAAACATTAATTTTCTGTTCAAATGTGTAGAATAAACATTAATTTAGTGTTTGGTAAAATTTTTTTAATTTTACATTTAAAATTCTATCTGAACAATGACAGAACGTGATGCGATATTCAACTACATTGCGCGGGCGTTGCTGCTCCATCAATTATAAAACAGCTTAATGTCGCAAAATCGACAGTTTACCATACAATCAGCCGTTACAAAGAACTCGGGAACTCTAACGATCGTCCTAGGACCGGAAGACCTCGAAAACCTTCTCTGGAAAAATTAAGAGACATTTCAAAGATGCTGGTTTTACATTCCAGCAAGATGGTGCGCTTTCTCACATCTCAAATAAAACACAACAGTGGTGCAAAACGAATTTCCCAAATTTTTGGCCCAAGAATATTTGGCCTTCATCATCGCCAGATCTTAATCCTATGGACTTTTAATATGGTCAATTTTGGAAAAAAATCCTTGTGCTACGCCTCATTCAACATTAGAATCGTTGAAGAAAATTTTGGTAAGAGAATGGGAGAAAATACCACAAAAAACAATCCGTGCAACAGTAGAAAGTTTTAGAGGGAGAATCGAATGAGTAATCGTATTAGAAGGATGCCATATTGAAAAATAAATGGATGCCTTTTTAGATACTGTATATATTATTAAAATAAAAAAGTATCTTCCTTGGAAAAGCATTCGTTTGAAAATAATTGTAGGTTAAGTAAGTCCGGGAACTTTCTGTACACCCTGTACAGTATTCAGCGGCAAGCTATTTAGGTGTGAATTGTAAAACCAACTTTGTATATTTTCACAAATTTTATCAACGCACAGGCTTGATAATAAGTTTGCAAGCCCCAAAATTGCAAGCAAAAATTTTTTGTAATTTTATTTTTGATATAAAGTTTTTTGAGCTATTCTCTTTTTATTGGTGTGTGTATGCATTTACTATTTATTTCTTTGGATTGGCAACTCACACGCAAATATATGACAAATAAGCAACCGTACAAGTCATTTTTTAAAGTATTTTTTTCTACTTTGTCTGTATACTATAACGATATAACTTGGGCCCGCTAAAGTTAATAAAGTCAATTTTTTTCAGGGCTTTGTTAAGTCATCAAACTTACACAACCTCATAGTTTCGATCGGTTGTTTAGTACTCTTTTTACTGAGTTTTATTGATCAAAATAAAGTCAAAACAAAATCAAAATTTTATCTTATCGAATGTTACATACAAAAATCATTTTTTGATTATTTTTGCAATTTTTCGTACAATTATGAACAGTTTTAATAATTTTTTCTACATTTTATAACAGATATTCTAAAATTTATCGAGTTGTAAACTCTTAACGTCAATCTTTTCGCGTTTTTCCTTATAATATCTGAATCAGCAATATAAATTTTAGTCAACATGTTTAACAATATTCCATCTACTTCAAACCTCTTTTAAAAACTTTTAACATCCCCCAGCCTGAGGTGCGCAGTTTTTAGTTTAACAATATGTGGTCTGTATCAGGGATAGGCAAAGGTCGGATTCAAAAGTTGATTTTAATCACGGGCCACATTAATTTTTACAAAATAAACTCGTGCCTCAAACTTACTCGAAGACCAAAAAAATTCTTCATTTTGGTTTGTAGTACCATTCTTAGGGATGAAAATAAAAAAAAGGTTTTCACTTAGTTTTGACTGATTCGTTTTACCCATAGCCGATTGAGGTGGAGACATTTTTTTGTTTTTAGCGATCATTACTTTTTAATAAGAACAATGCACTACCAGCGTTACTTCGATACACCGCTAAGCCCCAAGGGCATACTGGTGGTGGTTCCGATATGCTGACCACATCATCGAGTCAGCTAACACGGATCGGGTAAAGTCAAGCTAAACATGAATGTAAGAATGGTCAAGTCAATCAACAAGCAAGTGTCGACAAACCTGTTTCGTCCTTGTTAGGACTAGTCAGGACACTACAGCTTGTTGTTGACCCCAGCTGAAAAGTTGAAAACTTAAAGTGAACTGTAGTGTCCTGACGCGTCCTAACAAGGACGAAACAGGTTTGTAGGCACTTGCTTTTTGATTGACTTGACCATTCTTACTTAACACTACTTTTTAAGTCGAAAATTGAGAAATCCGAGATAGAATTAAAATGAAGATTTTTTTGGATTTTTTACTCTGAATTTGAAACAAAATTTTTCTTCATTTTCATAAAGTACGTATTACAAGACCATGATTCGGGAAAACGTCATAAAATTTGCTCGAAACTGTATTGCCCTCCTCATACTTATTTCGGTTGGTACGCCTATGGTTTCACCATTTATGGCGGTGAAAACCAAAAAATGTCTTTTTTACCTTTTTACACCGTTTATATTGAATGCGTGGCGGGCCGCGGCCGTAGTTTGCCTATGGCAGATCTATATGGTAAAAATGTTTACCAACTCAAAATTCGGTAAAAATAAAGTATCATTTTCATGTAAGTGAAAAAAATATGTGTCTTTAAATGCAATGTTTGTTATAAAAAGTCGGCACCGTGGCCGAGTAATTAAAGAGCGCCGTATTGATGAAGAACGTAATTGACACGGTAGTGGTTCAAAATCTACTCGTGTCATTCTGTTACAAATTTCTCCTTTTTTTGAAGCAATTATAACCATGCTGCTTTAGTACAGCTTTAGTACAGTTCAGTACAAACTATTGACCATACAATTTTGTTAGCAGCTTTTGTATGACAATAGCAGTTCACAACTGCTCGAAAAATTTGTTTTAATTTACAAACTGAACCACTAAAAATAAAATTTGTTGAAGCCGAACCTAAACCGGAACATTAATTTAAAAGGTTCGACGCCTTAATGTTGAGGGTGGTGAGTAAGAGTAAGTGATCGGATGTAGGAGTGGATTGTTTGCCAGTTAGTGTAATCATGTAAGTCTGCTGAAGTTTGGTGATCTCTGGTGAAGTAAGCTGTTGTGTTTGATTAGATGGTAGACGTGTTGGAGTGTTTGTGTTTAGTGTGATGTGACTGAAAATAAGCATGTTGTCAGTCAGTTTATTTTTTTGTCATCAAACAACTTTATCCATTACAAAAAAAATAATAATAATAAAAAACAAAAACAAAAAACACAAAACGTGTTGATAAAAAATAGTAAATTAAATAGTAACAAATAATAGAAGATAAGTGTGTTGATTGATAACGGGGAAGCTGCGAATGGACCACCTCGGTCATCGAGTCAAGCAGCCACCCTTCTAATTTTTTTTCTAATTTTTGCCACCTTTCTAGTTGTTTTTAATCAGTTTTCCGCTGTGGTCTTTGGTCAGTGAGTACTATAATGTTGAGTGAGCATTGACATCTGCGGGGATGATTGTTGTTTTTTTTACACTACAGTGGTTAGGAATCATTCGAATTAGTTGCAAGCTAGCGAGCGGATGTCTTGTAGAGCTTAAAAAAAACGCGTTTTGAGTGACCGCATTTATGTAAAATCAATCACAGTTTTTACAGTACTGCAGAATAATTTTCAAGGTGTGCTTATCTCAAGTTTAACAATGGCAAGTTTAGAAAACAAGCTCGACTCTATTTTGACTGCAATCGATAATTTAGCAACAAGAACGAAAAGAATTAAAATGAAAATAGACAATTTTGAAAGTTGGCTCAACGAAATTAAGATCGGATTGAAATCAAGAATAAATCAATTAGAAATAAATGTGAAAGCTTTACCTTCAGATGAAGATTACAAAAAACTAGAAAAGAAAATTAATCGTTTAGAACATGCCTTGCAAAACAAATCAAACGAAGATCTAATGCGTGAATTATATAGCAAGCGACTAAATTTATTAATTCATGGTCTTGACAAAACAAAAGAGGCGTGAGAAACCAAGACCCAAACAAAGTCAATGCTAGCAAAATTTTTCCAAGAAGGACTAGATCTAGATTTGTACTCGATCTCTCTAGTCAACTGTCATTGCCTTCCGCAAAGTCCAATATTCAAACAGGGACAAAAAATTACTCGACCAATAATAATCAAACTGACGAATGCTTTTGATAAATCAGTAATATAATTCTGCCAGTAATCTGAAAAAATACAACTAACAACTTTCGGGTTCATCGGCCACTAACGGTCGCAGTAGAAAATCAGTCTACATTACTGAACACTTACCACAACAGCTGTATTATCAGAAGAAAAAACTGTTGCTTCTCTTTATAAAAGCAAAAAATCAAAAGCAAGCTACCAGGTGGGCCATTGCTGACGGGTCTTATTGTTTGTATATAGAAGGCGTTAAATACACAGCTGAGTAAATATATTTGTCGGATGAGGACGGGAGGTCTTGTGTCCGTAAAGGGCAGTTCAAGAGAAGCTTACTTAAAGATCTCTAAGTATTTAAATCAATCAGGACGTAAATTATCTCTTCAGTAGTTAGTAGCACAAGCCTTGAACAGTAACCTAACTTACTCTCTGTCATTGTTAAGCACCCAATTAGTGCAACTCATCTTTGTCATTTCTGGACGTATAACTCCGGTTCTCAATCCCTTGTTTAATATTATGACCTGCTTAGTGCTTATAGCAATACTAATGTTTTATCATTTTTTTTTGTTTTTTGGCTCAATGTTTACATGGCAGGCCTACCTTTTTTTTATTTTTTTTTATTTTTTATTTTTTTCAAATTTTTCATATAAACATTTGCATATTTGTGTAATATACAAGCCTGTAGAAACTGCAAAAAAAATTTTAATCAGTTATCGGTGGTAGCCACTCAACACACTCTGTCCTATTTATTCTCCTTATTTTTTTGTTTTGTTTAATTATATAGTTTATTGCGTACTTATCATGCTGAACGTCTCGTGTGAAGGGAACTTGTCACAACCCTCGCGCGCGAGTCAAGCAGCAGATAATCTCTTATCTGATACTGAACCTGAAGAATTAAGTGACAAAATTTATAAATCGATTTCTTCTAATATTTTAAAATGTGATTATTATGATCTTAAGGAAAACACTCAAATTTATTCAAGTGAAAACAACTCCCTGGATGTTATACACCTTAATATTCGGTCCATGAATAAAAATTTTGACAAATTTTATGATTTTATTCAGTCTCTGTTTTACACACCTGACGTTGTATGTTTGTCTGTATCAAGAGTTAAAAAACAACCGTTAATTAAAATAAATTTTCCTGGAAATACTTTTTTTAATTCTTCTTTTAAAAATGCTGGAGGTGTAGCCATGTACGTAAAAAATGATTTAAAATTTAAAAACGAACAAACCTTTGATCTTTATGGTTGGGAATCGTTATGGTTAACTATTATTCAACCAAACACGCAAAAATTTCTAACAATTGCAACCATTTACAGGCATCCCAGCGAAGCGATTGATAAATTTGTAAATGATTTTTCCAACTGTCTTGGAAAACTAACATCAGAAAAAAAAACATTTTACATTTTAGGCGAAATAAATATTAACATAAGTGAAAGTAATTTCGGCATTCAAGCAAACAATTACATAAATATTATAACTTCAAACGGAGCATTTAATATCATTACAAAACCAACAAGAGTTACACCAATCTCCGCAACAATATAGACCACGTGATTACTAATGATATCGCCCACACTAGTGTATTGTCCATTCAATAATTTTAAGTGATTTGTCGGATCATTATCCTGTGTCTTGCTCAATCAAACAATTTAAGTCTCTCAAATCGTCGAGTAGTGATGTGCATTACTACAGAGACAGAAAAAACATTTGCCCAGAAATGTTTTGGGTAGAATGGAACAATTCTCTTTTACAACTTATATTCTCTAATCTTCCATTGCATTGCGAAAATTTTAACGAAACCTTTGACAATTTTGTAAAAACAACCTCGCGAATAATCAACAAGCATGCGCCGTTAAAACGATTTAGTCGGAAACAACAAAAATTAGCAAAAAAACCATGGATAACAAAAGAAATTTTAACTTCGATCGAAAAAAAATATCATTTTCCAATCCATGCTTATAAATGGCAACGAGACTGAAAAAAAATACTTTAAACGCTATTCGAATAAATTGACTAAATTTGAAACCTTATCAAAAAAATGTACTTCCAAAATGAACTTTTAAAATGCAAACAAAACCCACAAAAAACTTGGGAAATTATTAAATCCACTTGGCCGAACTCATCCTGTTGTCACTTCCCAAACTCAATCAAGATAAATGATACTACTACCGAAAACCCCACAACCATTTCAAATGAGTTTAATAACTATTTTTGCTCTGTCAGTTCAAAGCTGGCCAATAACTTTTCAGGTAAAACAAAGAAAAAACCGTATGAATTTCTAAACAAAAAAATCTCATCCTCCATATATTTAGAACCTCCATCTGTAAACGAAATATTGAATCATATTTTATCATTAAACGACAATAAGGCAATCGGACATGACGATATACCAGCTTACTTTATATTTAATAATGGCTTTTTTCCTAATAACTGCAAAATTGCTAAAATAGCGCCTATTTACAAAAACGGCTCAAAAGAGGAGATAAACAACTATCGCACCATCTCAATATTAACTTGTTTTTCTAAAGTAATCGAAAAAATGATTTACAATAGACTAATGGCTTTCTTCAAAAAACATGAAGTTTTGTATCCTCATCAATTCGGCTTTCAAGGTAAAATTTCTACATCCCATGCTATGCTTGATTTAATCACTACAGCTTACGATAACATCGATAATAATTTGCATACTGGATTGGTTTTTATAGATTTCAAAAAAGCATTTGACATTGTTTGTCAAAAATACTAATGACCAAGCTAGCCCACTATGGCATTCAAGGAGTGGCTTTTAAATTATTAAGTTCATACTTAAGTGGTCGGCAGCAGTACATAAATTTCAAACAGACCAAATCCAATCACAAAGAGATAAAATATGGGGTACCACAAGGATCATCTTTAGGCCCCCTTCTTTTCCTTATATATGTTAATGACCTTCCTAATTTCGTGAACTGCACACCTAGATTGTATCTCAGCAGATGATACCTGCCTCATATTTGAAGCGTGCAAACCTGTATCTCTCCAAAACCTCATTAATAGTGAATTAAATGAATTAGACACATGGTGCTGTTCCAATAAATTGACTGTTAATCCGTCAAAATCCAACATAATTTTTATCTCTCCTAAATTTGTACAAAATAGTAATGACAATTATAACATGACATTTGCAGACTCCTTTATTGCTACTGTTCCAAACTCGAAGTGTCTTGGTGTTATAGTAGATAACAAACTCTCTTTTTATGAACACATAAAGTTACTTAAAAGTAAAGTTTCTCGCTCTGTTGATATTCTGACCAAATTAAAGTCATTTATTCCCCAGCAAACATTGCTACAACTTTATCATTCACTTGTCCACTCACACCTCACCTATGGAATTACAGTTTGGGGTTCGACACATTCAACGTATCTTCAAAAACTTCAAAATTTATAAAATAGAGCTCTAAAAGTTGTATGTAATGTCCCTTTTCTAAGTTCCGCTAAACCTCTCTACAAAAAATTAGACATTCTGACAATTCACGATACCTTTAAGCATGAAGTAGCTAAATTTGTACAGTATATAACTGCCACAAAACACTTAACCCTAGTCCTTTTCTTAATTACTTTAAAAAAAGCATCAAGTTTCAATCAGGCATACTAGACAATCAGAAGACAAGGACAACCTATATATTACTAAATATCGTTCAAATAGATTGCAAAGGTGTATAAAATATCAAGTTTGGAATAATATTCCGTCAGAAATAAAAAGACGTTCCTTTAATTCTTTAAATCTCGGTTTAAACAACATCTCTTATCTCAACATTAAAATTTTTTTTCCTTTTATGGAAATAAATTTTTTTTTTTCTACAGGTAATAGCACTAGTTCTACAATTTAAATATCCTTGGGAAAAATTTTTTTTTACATATATCACCTACAAATATAACTGAGGCATTCGATAATGGGTGGTTGCTTGACTTGATGACCGCGAGGTCTGTTCGCAACTTCCCAGTCGCATTGAATTATTTGTTATTTATTGAAATTGTTACTTTTCCATTTTTCGTTTTCTGTTTTTTGTGACTAAATAAAATATGTGAGTCTGTCTGTCTGATTGTGCTTGGAAGATTTATTATGGCTGTGAAAGTATTGGATATAATCGAGTCTTCTTCTGTTTGTGATAGCTGGGTTGAATGTTTGGGTGGAATGTACATGTTTTCGATATGTAATTGTTGTGATGCATAAAGGTAAATTTTTAGATTTTTTTGTTTAATGGGTGAGATATTTGTTGTATTAGGTTGTGAAAAATGAGGAATGCTTGGTGTTTTGTGGGATTGGTTGAGTTTTGTCTTTTGTATTGTTGTGACATCTGCTTGTGTATTTTTAATAAGTAGTTGCATTTCATTTTTTTTTGTTGCAGATGCCATTTGCATTAAGTAGCAGGACTTTGAAAAAGTTTTTAGGTGATGATGTGTTTGTTTATGCTTTGTGATTAAAAGTGCTATGAGGTGTGTAGCACCATAAAATATAATCTTTGGTTGTAATTTTTGGAGCATTTTAAATTCACCCAGTGTTTTGTGTGGTTACATAAAAGAGATGTTTGATGTTTAATAATAGATTTGAGACAAATGTTACAACGTCATTTTTGTATTTGTGGGTCAGTGATGGCTTTAGTACGGTGCGAGTGGTGGGCCGCACCAGGCCCCCCTAAAAAATGACAAAAAGTGACCATCCTAAGTAAGATATTGCCTTATTTCTCTATAGTAGTACCATGATGGTGGCACCACTAAAGCTATAGCCTTTTTTTTACAGGCCACTCTATTTCGGAACACTAAAAACGGGTCCCCTCTAAAATGATGATTTTTTTTGTGGAGATTACTTTTCTTTGGAACACTAAATAGTGGCCCCGAAACTGGGGACTCTTTTTTTAGAGATTACTTTGTTTCGGCTTACTAAAAAGTGCCTCCCTATTTTTCTTGCACCGGGCCCCCTTTTTGTAAGACCATCGCTGTTTGTGGTCCAGGGTTTGTGTGTGTGTGTGTCGCACTCTGAGAAGCAGCAGTCTAATCATCCGGTTTTTAAGTAAACTGAAAAATTGACTTTTCCGAGAAGCCAGGAATGAGTCTTTTCTCAGCAGATAAAGCAAGAGCTCCACTCAATGGAGATCAGACAGGAAGAAGAAATGAATTAATATTAACACGAGTCAAAAAAGTAACAAAACTTTGATTTAATTGTTTTTACATAGTTTTAAAAAGCACTAACACGTTTTCTCAAAGATTGGTCAAAAACTATATTTCTCAATAAATCGTTGCAAAACAAGTGGAGATATTAGCTGTAAATTAAATCTACCTATAAAGCAAGTTTTTACAAACACAATTTGAATCATGTTTTCAAAAGAATCGAAGCATTTTTTCCAATTTTTAAATCATACTTTTTATTATTTCAAACAAAAACACTCGAGTAACTAAAATAACATTTCTAAACATAGAGTGTATCCGTTTTTTGAAGGAACAATTGGAAACAAAGTAAAACATACTATTTATAAAAAACACTTCTTTGTTAAAAACATTTTACAAATTTTTGACATCTGTGGGCGTGTTTAGGCTTGTCAAAACGTTTCAAGTGCACAGCTACTACGTAATTGAAGAAAAAAAGTTAGAGTTGCTATTGAGCAATCATTGCGCAAGAAAAAATTCCTTATAATTATTTGTCAGAGTCGAAATAGTCAGTTTTGCACCTTACAGCGCACTGATGTCTGCAAACGGTGAACCAAAGTTAAAGAGAGTCAAGTTATCGCTTTCTTCTCAAACAAACAATGAAACTTCAATTCGAAATGTGCTTTGTGCAGTAAAGTCCAAGCGAAAATACAAAAAGAAACCTCAAGCAGACAGTGAATTGGGAAAAATTTCTTTTTTTGTTGAAGTAGAAAACCCACAAAAACATTTCGATCATCTGCAGTTACGCGAAATGTTATTGAAATTACTACCTTTTCAAACGTACCTACTACTATTCGAAAAGCAAAACAGCAAAGGAATTCGTAAAATTCACATGATTTTTCTTACTAAAACCGACCTTAACGAGTGTTCGGTTCGTGTTACGTTTGAAAGAGCCCAAAAAGAAGTATTGGCTGATGGAATGAAGATATATTACAAATATATCAATTTGCATTCTCCTTTTACCTATGTGAAAACAATGAAGAGATCTCTTGCCACATATGAATGTATTCGACTTAAAAACGCAAGTAATACCGAAAAAAAGAGACTTTGTGAAATCAGTCAATTTCTTGCCTCTTTTTCTGGTAACAGCAAGAATTCTTTAATGCACGACTTGAACGATCACTCTTTGTTTAGTGAAAAATGAATCGGTTGTATTTTTTCTGACTTCTAAATAAAACGTTCAATCTTGAAAGTTTTTTGTGCTTTATTGTATACACCGAGTTAAAGCATTAGTAAAAGTTTTCAATTAAGGTTTTTTTTTTAAGTAGGTTGATATTGTAAATGCCTGCACTACCTATTCGTGAAATTATATAAAAGTAGAAGTGATGGTGATTTGATAATGATAACACATTTGTCTGTTTTGGCAAAACATTTTTACGCCGGATGCCCTTCCTGCCGCAACCCTCCCCATTTATCCGGGCTTGGGATCGGTATCAAGAGACACAGAAATGTGCCTCCGATGTCGGGGTTCCAAC
The DNA here is from genome assembly GCA_963680785.1 of Diplosoma virens. Taxonomy (NCBI): domain Eukaryota; kingdom Metazoa; phylum Chordata; class Ascidiacea; order Aplousobranchia; family Didemnidae; genus Diplosoma; species Diplosoma virens. The sequence continues at coordinate 4,952,093 of OY796889.1, read as the reverse complement.
GGAGCTAATGGAAGAAAAAATGGAATAGAGATAGTGGTGAGGGAGGAGCTGGCTGAAAGTGTCCTGGAGGTGAAGAGGGTGTCAGACAGACTAATGGCCATGAAGCTGGAGGTAAAAGGCTCCATCCTAAATATAGTAAGCGCGTATGCTTCAGAGGTTAACAACAGCATGGGGGAAAAAATAATTTTTGGGAACACCTAGATGGGTTGATAAAAAGTAGAGAAAATAGTTCTTGGTGCAGACCTTAATGGACATGTGGGCAAAAGAAACATAGGGAATGAGGAAATAATAGGGAGGTACGGTGCTGGAACAAGAAATAAGGAAGGATCAATGGTTGTGGATTTTGGGAAAAGGATGGATTTGGCGATTGTCAATACTTATTTCAAGAAAAAAGATGAACCAAGGTGACGTATAAGAGTGGAGGAAAAAGTACCCAAGTAGAGTATGTGATGTGCAGAAGGAGGAACTTGAAGGAAATGTGCGATTGTAAGGTAATATTGAATGTGTATGTCGCAAAGCAGCACTGTATGGTGGTATGCAAAATGGCTCTTATGGTGAGAAAAAAAAAGGAGAGAAAGTAAAGCCAAAGATAAGATGGTGGAAACTGAAGAATACAAGCTGTCAAAAAGCGTTTAGACAAGGGGTGATCAGGATTCTGGGAGGCAAGGATGGGTTACCTGATGAGTGGGACAAACAGCAGAAATGATAAGAAAAACAGCTGAAACTGTATTGTTTACGTAAGCGAAATAAGGTAAACAATGTAACTGGTAATGTGATTGGATTCGTAAACAGGAACAGAGGTATACGAGTACAGATGATAAGCTATGTAATGATTTTTGCCGAAGATTAAAATACGAGTATTTCTAGAAAATTAAAAAAACTTGTACAAAACAATAATGACTGTTATTCAGATACAACATGCGTTGTATCACTTGAATGTTTGCGTTTATAAAATATTGTTTATAGATTTGAAATAAACCAATTTAAAGCAGCAGTTATTACAGTATTTCATTTATGGACAAAAGTTAATTTTTCTAATTGTTCTATCAGTTGTAAACAAACTTTGAGTTATGGTAAAAAAAAAAGATCAATTGAACTCATATGTCCATTGCACAACATAACACTTATTTAAAAGATAGTTTTTGTTTCTTATAAAACTTAATTGTTACAAATATAGAAAAATCAATAAGTTAACAAAAAAGTTTTTGAATTTTTGCAGTTTTTGCTGCTAATTATGTCGTAGCCGTTGTGGTCGTTTGAAAAGACATCCACACCAGGTCAGACACAAACGGGACTGGTTTACTCTACTGGCCTGACCAGATGCTGGTAATAATGTTTTTAAGTCAGCATCAAGTTTCGTCATCCAAAACCATAAGACCTTGTTCTCCGTGTAATGCCAGATGTTTAGAGCACGCTATTACAACGTGGTCTGCGGTTTTTTCAGAGGCGCCACACTCGCAATTCGGTAAAGGAGCGAGACCTGGTTTGTGCATGGACGAATGGAATCGTTCAACACCAGTCCGCAGGCCATTCAGCTTAACCCTAGCTGCTCGGGACAACCTAATTTCAACAAGCCTGCCACTGGTCCTGGGTATGAAAACACGGAGCCTAAATGTATTCTTGCAATAATCCACGTTTCATTTAAAATTTCTTCTACTGAGAAGCGCGGATTCCAAGTCCTGCCATATTGTTTAATAGATTTCTCGCAGCTGGCACAAACGGACGTCTAGATTTTATTCTCTTTTGGCAAGCATCTGAGACTCCACTTATAAGACCATACAGAATATGATCAGGGTCCAGAGATCCACATTAAGCCAAGAAGAGAGTCTCTCCTAGTCGGCAAAGCTCAGCTGCTTAGATGCCTAAAAGTATGGATAAGTAGTCCATGGAAGTGGGACACAGGTATCCACTGACTATGAGCAAGGCGTCATTCAAAACACTGTCTAGGAGGCGAGTGGGAGCGCTACGACACAAAGTTGGGGTGCAGTACTCAGCTGTTGAGTAGACCAGAGATAGGGAAGTTGTGCGCAGTGTTTTAGCACCAGCACGCCATTCTAGCCTAGAAGTGACCTCAGCAGTGTGACGCGAAAGATAGTTTTTTGCAAAATGCCGTCGTCGTCGTCATCGTTTGAAGGGTATCCACTCCAGGTCAGACACAATCAGGACTGTGGCCGAGGGTTTATCCTTTTACTACCCCAGACTGCTGAACTGCCTGAATCAGATGCTGGCAGTGGTGTTATTAAACCAGCATCAAGTTTTGTCATCCAAAACCGTCAGACCTCGTGCTCCATGTGGTGCCCGATGTATAGGGCACGCTGTTAGAACATGGTCTGCGGTTTGTTCAGAGGCGCCACACTCGCAATTCGGTGAATGACCGAGACCCCATTTGTGCATGAACGAATGGAATCGCCCAACACCAGTCCGCAGTCGGTTGAGCTTAACCCAAGCTGCTCGGGGTAAGCCCATCTCAACAGGCTTGGCACCGGTCTCGGGCACAAAAGCACGGAGCCTGGAAGCATTTTCACAATACTCCGTTTTCCATTTGTGATTTGTCCATTCAGAAGCGCGTATGTCAAGTCTGGCAAGGTTGTCCAAAAGATTCCGCGCAGCTGGCACAAACGGGCGTCTGGATCTTAATCTTACTTGGCGAGTATCTGAGGACCCACTTAAAAGACCATACAAAATATGATCAGGGTCCAGAGATCCACGGTAAGCCAAGGAGAGTGTCGCTCCCAGTCGGCGAAGCTCAGCTGGCTGGATGCCTGAGAGTACAGGTAGGTGGTCCGTTGGAGTGGGACCCAAGCATCCAGTAACTATGCGCAAGGCGTCATTCAAGACACTGTCGATGAGGCAAGTGTGAGCACTGCGACACCAGACTGGCGCACAGTACTCAGCTGCTGAGTAGACTAGAGATAAGGTGGTTATGCGTAGTGTTTTAGCACCAGCACCCCATACCAAACCAACGAGTCACCTCAACAATGTGACACGCGAGAATATTTTTTTGCGCAATGCCACTAAATGGTGACGAAACGTGAGCGATATGTACAGTTTTACCCCAAGATAAGTAGGGGTTGGACAGAATGGTAAAAGTCTACCGTTGTTGTAGACCTTTAGCTCATGTTTGGCCTCTCGGTTATTTAAGTGAAAGGCTGTCGTTATCGTCTTAGTGTGACTGAGCTTCAACCTTCAAGTCTGGAGATACGCTGAAAATGTTGTCATGTCTTGGCTTAAAGTTCCCTCCAAGTCCTTCTAGTTTCCAGAAGAGTGTAATAATGTTAAAGTGTCAGCATAAGCAAACTTTCTGGAAATCATGGAAGGCAGATCGTACGTATAGATGTTAAATAGAAGGGGAGCCAAGACCGATCCCTGAGGAATGACGTTTTTAAGACGGCGTAGCCTGCTTTGCTTGCTGTCACCGTTAGTATGGGTGAATGTCTGTATTAAGCAAGCTCCATAATCATTCTGACCATGTGCTTATCCGGAAGTAGTCTCAGCAGCTTGCAGGTAAGGCCACGGTGCCAGACAGTGTCATAAGCAGCTGTCAGATCGACAAATACGGTACCTGTCTTCTTTTTAGCCTCGAAAGAAACCTCAATGTTCTGGGTTAGCAGAACAACTTGATCTACGGTTGACTTCCCGCGTCGAAACCCAGCCTACTCTTTAGGGAGCAGTGGATCGATTAATGGCTCAACGCGGGCGGAGATAGCTTTCGAGGATCTTGTAGGGAACACAGAGCAGAGATATCGGTCGATAACTCTTTGGGTCCCCCACGGGCTTTGTTGGTTTTGGGATCGCGACCACAAGCGCCCTTCTCGAGATCTTGGGAATTTTGTGTCGGCACAAACAGGAAGAAAGGAAGTCACGTAACCAGGACTTTAAAGCAGCTCCAGCATGGAGTATAAGCTCTGAGCAGATGGAATCAGGTCCCAGAGCTTTACCTGGTTTTAAATGTTTAAGGGCAACAGCAAATTCTCTCTGTGAAAAATTGTCAGAGATATTTACTGCGTTTGGTGTTGTGGCTTTCCAAAGGTCAGACACTTTTTGAGAGACAAGTCGAGATGACTTGCAATCAACAGCCTCGTGTTTCCTATTTCTAACCAGCTGAGACGCAATAGCATCGGCTGAAACGGGACAGTGACGAGGAGAGTGTCGTGACCTACCAGTAAGGTTGTTCAAAATACTCCAAGCTTTTCAACTAGAGTGTGAGAAGTTGATGCTCCGAACTGCCTCGGACCATCGATCCCTCCGCTTTCTGTCAAGCTTGGCAAGCAAAGCTGTAGCAGCCAAACTTGAGTCGTCTCCCTGATGAGACTGCAGAAAGGTTTTATAGAGGAATTCACACTCTGCATCCCAACACGGAATATAGTTATTTCGATATTCGCGTGGGATAGTCTTTTTGGCTGCTTTCTTAATGGTGTTACAGAAGTCCTGGTAAGCTGCATCCACATCAAGTGAATCAGGCGGCAACAAAGTCTTTGCGAATTTATTCGTCAAAGCAATGTAGTGACTCCATTTGGCCTTGCGGAAGTTCCATCGTTTAACAGGCATGCTTGCACTGCCATAGCAAACCTTGGTGGTGTAAGAAGCGAAGGTCGATGTTGTGACCTGGGAAACTTGTCAAGGACACGTCTATTCGGTAAGCGACTGTTTGGACCTACGTTGCCGAAAGCTAGATCTGGATTGGTGCCAGTGTTCCAGCGGCCGGAATAAAAACTGGCAGCGTCCTTGGCATTATATAGGAGGGCAAGACAATTAATACTTGCCCAGCCAGCCAAGCACTCACCGTCCGGACTGTTATCGTCGTAACCCCAGTCAGCATGACGACAGTTAAAATCGCCAGCGCAAAGACAGGGGTGAGGAAACACTGGGAGATCCAGGGTTCGCAATCGCATTGGCGGTGGTTTGTAGACGTTGACTATTTTATAACCATCAACGTCCACACACAGCCACTCGATCTCCGATGTCGGTGGAGATTGGTCCAAAAGCGTGTATGTCAGTCGCTCGTGGACAAACGTGGCAAGGTCATGCTTCCTGCTTAAGGAAGACCCAGCTAGTTGGTAGTTCGGAAGTACCAAGTTCTCTGCATTAGTGCAGTGGGTATCCTGCAGTAGGATGACGAGTGCCTCAAACTACATAGCGAGGTGATGAAGAACGTTCATCTTGCTTGCAGTGAGGCCTTCGATGTTCAGCTGAAAAATAGTGGGTCTTTGAAACTTGTTGGCAATGTGCCCTGAAAAGGGCAGTTTTATCCTGACATTGCCCCGTCCTGAAAAGGACGTTTGCCGACTATCAGACCCGCACTGAACATCGGAATGGGTGGATATTCTTTAGTTTTGGTAGGTTCGGTTTCGGTCTGTTATTTAAACATCAATGAACAGACTTACTCACGGCCCAGGCTGCGAGAAAGCACCTACCATCTGAGTCAACTAGATGGTGACGGAACATGAACAATCTGTCCAGTTTTACTTTAAGATAAGTAGTGGTTGGACAAAACGGTAAAGGTCTGTCATTGTTATCGTAGACGTTTAGCTCATGTTTGGCCTCTCAATTATTTAAGTGAAAGGCTGCCGTTATCGTCTTAGTGTGACTGAGCTTCAACCTTCAAGTCTGGAGATATGCTGAAAGTGTTGTCATGTCTTGGCTTAAAGTTCCCTCCAAGTCCTTCTAGTTTCCAGAAGAGTGTAATAATGCTAATGTGTCAGCATAAGCAAATTTTTCGGAAATCATGAAGAGCAGATCGTACGTATAAATGTTGTAAAGGAGGAGAACAAGACCAATCCCTGAGGAATGCCGTTATTCAGACGGCGTAAACTGCTTTGCTTGCTGTCACCATTAGTATGGGTGAAACGTCTGTATTAAGCAAGCTCCATAATCATTCTGACCATGTTCTTCTCTGGTAGAAGCCTCAGCAGCTTCCAGGTAAGGCTACGTACCCGAAAGTGTCATATGTCGCTGTCTGATTGACAAATACAACAAACCACCATTTAGTGGGTCATTGGCTCCAATTTTGGCCCAAATTTATGGTGAAGACAAAAAAAGGCCTTCACCATGAATTTTGGCCAATATGATTAGTGGTTTGCCATCTTTGGACCAGAAGGTGAAAAGTCGATGCTTCGAACTGCTTCGAATCATCGATCCATTCGCTTCCTGTCCAGTTTGGCAAGTAAAGCTGTAGCAGCCAAACTTGAGTCGTTTCCCTGAGGAGACTGCAGAAATGTTCTCTAGAGGGATTTACACTCCTGATCACTTTAACTACTAACTACAATGAAATTGATAAATTAACCAAGACATTCGAATTTACATGTTTTCTTCGTTGAAGTCTCGCCTATTCAGTTTTATTACTTCAAATAGTAGAAAATTGCTCTGCAAGGTTACAGCTTAGTAGTAAGCCCATTTTTTTCATAAAGATTCATTTATATTGGCATGGTGCAAAAAAGGAATGAATTTAAAACTGCATCTATATTCTTAATCTTGTCGGAGTAATTCTTACGACTGTTTTTGATAAATAGGCCTATCACATTATTGATTTATTTAAATAGTTTTGTAGACAATTAAATAAAATTTTTGTTACTAAAATCTCTTCCCATAACATGTCATTAATAGATTACCCAATTTTTTGTAGACCATCTTTTCAACACTTCATTTCATTCATTAATTCGATATAGCCAATGGGGATCGAATACTGCATTGCGAGCACATTTGTTTTATTACAATATCTGTAAAGCAGTGTTAAGATTAGAAAATCAAATAAAAACCTGAAATCGGATTCTAACCAATAAACTTCGAATCTAAAACTAGTTTAACAGAGATGTGAATATCCCGGGACGCTATAGTTTTTATCGGTTTTTAATTTTGATCCGATTTAATTTTACTCTTCAAATAAACCGAATCTGATGCAGTATTTAAAGTTATCAAATTGAATGTTTAAATTACATTAAATTGAAAAACTAGAAAAAGATAAGAAATAATGACAGTGAACACCACATATTTATTCTTTTGAATCTTTTTTTTTTACGAAACAAACATAAATCAAAACTGAACTTTTTTGATTTGAAGTTGTCTTATAACCTGGATAGGTAAACAGATTAAAAGATTTACCATTTTTTTGTTTGGATTCAGAATTAAATAGCCAGCAAAATTAGACTTTTTGTACTCAAACCATTACTGATGTTACCATCACAAAATTCCACAAAATAGACCATTTGTGTACAAAAAAGGACAATTAAAAAATTAAAATAAAATTTTGCGACAACATCACATATTTTTCATTTGTGTCCGGTAGGCGGAGTAAAAAAATATTCTTCGCTTAAAACTAGTTTAAGCGGTTCTTGTCTAAAGCATTTTTATATATTTTAACGACTCGGTGACCTTTGTCCCAAGATAGGAGGCTAGATTTTGTATTAAATAAACTTATACTTCGATTTTGTGTGTTGAACACCTGATTTAAAAATTCTTCAATAACCTTCGCCGGTTGCACAAAGACTTTGAAGGCCGCAAGTTTCACATGCCTAAAGTGTAACTACTCGATTGCAGTAACCGTATATACACGCTCTTCACATGACGTCATTGATTGCCTCAAATTTTGAAGTTGTTATGATAGAAATACACCTTAATATTATTGCATTATTGGAATAAAATCTCTGGATATATTAGCGACGTGCCTATGAACTTGATTGCGGTGATAGAAAACATCTGAATTTAATTGTCGAAACAAAACCTCTTATTGATGAGGTACCTTTGGACTTTTTTAATAAAACCTATTTTTAAATCCTTCTAAACATGTTATTAAATTTTTTAAATTAAAAGAAGACCTCTGGTAGATGATATATAATTTGCGTTTTTAATAAACGGATAAGATATTGCTAAGATTTTGTACAGAAAAGACAGTACTCTGGAAATAGATTGAATTCATGGTACTGCATGAGGATTGAACTGCAATATAATTTTGGACCAGGAATCGTACTTAAACAGAAGCTATTACCCACAAAGTCGTCGCAAATAATAGTCGCTAAGAGTTGTTACAACCGCCACCAGGCGCCGCCGTTGAGACGTAAGTAAGCGCCGGCGCAATTGCCCCTAAATATAAATTTTTTGTCTTTGTTAGTTTGCAAAATTGAGTAAGGACAGGCAATAGCAAAATATAGGGGCCTGTTCTTTGATTACATTTTTTGTAATTGAGTGGGAAAAAAACAATATTTTATGCAACCCGGGCGAATCAAAAACTCAGCTGCAAATTTTAATAAATTTTTGTAATTTTGCTAGAACTTCCAGGTAAATTCTTTGTCAAAATTGAAAAAAAGTAATAAAAAAATACGCTCGAGTTTAACCAATAGCCATCAGATCATTCACTTGGGACTTTTTATTTTTTTTAAATTATTTTTTTTAATTTTTGAACTATTCAAAGGAATACAAACGTTAAATCTACGATCATCAAATTTGGAAAAGGTACGAGGGATCAAAACAAAGCAACCGTCAGAAGAACGTAAAGAGCCAAAAGATATATGCTTACAAATTAAATCTAAGTATGAGGGCGAAACACCATTTAACATCTTGAATAAACTACATGCAATAAAATTTTAAATATGAGGCGGCAACACACAGATAACCAATGTAATTTCATAGGAATGAGAGTTATTTGAGTGAATTTACGGGCACAGGATACAAGCCTGGTTGAAGTATTTTGCACTTTTTGCAAGCGAGATAATGCAGAGTCAGGCAAACCATAATCCAGAACATTGCTGTAATCTAATTAAAAAGTAAATGATCTAATTTGTATAGTGGAATTACCTATAAATTTGTTTTGCTAAACTTCTTTGAACGGTTACATTTGAAATGGTCCTTTTGACCCACGGCAAGATTTCTTTTGGTGGGTTTCTTTGCCTGCCTGACCCCTTTTGGGTCCTGACCCTGTTGGTCACAGAGTTTGTTGTTTCTCCCACCATGATTATGCAACATTCTTTTTATATAGCTCGGATGTGTATATTTTATTGTGATAAAGTATCTCTACTATCTTTTGCATTTTGATATACACTTTTATTTATTTATTATTTTTTATTTTTTTAAAAAAATTTAAGTAAATTGTTTTCTTTTTTTCTTTCTTTTTTTTTTTAAATTAACGTACAATAGCTACTTCATTTTAAAGGTACGGCGACCAAGCACAATTGACGTTGTGCGTGTAATAACGTATATCGTTTAGCCGCTATTTTCTATTTCGCAATCACTTTTTCAATAAGAACTTCAAAAACGTAATACCTTGATTGCAAACAAAATTGAATTGAATTGAATTCAATTGATTTTAAAAACGTAATACCTTGATTACAAACAAAATTGAAATGAATTTGAATTCAATTGTTTACCTGCACATAGATAATTCTTCGTGAGGTTAATAGTAATCGATTCAGACACAATAATTATTAGCAAATCACAAGAGAATCCTCAGGTAATCGATAATTGATTTTAATTTTTAAATTTCGTGTTAATGTTGGGCTATCGGCCAACTTTCAAAGTTAACAGTCAAACCAATTTTTTGCATTGAAGTCATATGTGAATTTCTCGCGCGCCGAATGTTTTGCGTCCAGAATTTTGATTTGCCGATTATCGTGGATCAATAAAATAATTAAAATCATTATTTATTTCTTTGGATGTTAATTTAAAAATTAGGCTGTTGTTGATATCATCTATGCCTTATTCTAATTTATTAGAAGAACATAAATAAATATTTTAATTATAGAAATATATTAAACTTATTTTGTTTGTGTAAGCTTTTTTTCCTGATTGAAAATTATTTCGATTAAGAGAAGCTATTGTATAGTTTGTTGAGTAACAATATTGCTAAATTGAGTCAGTAAAATGACCTACAAGCCAATAGAAAAATTCTTACTATAATTTAAAAGGTAACTGAGAGCTTTTCTCATCAAAAATTATGGAAAGCCGCTGTACTTATTCAATTTGGAAACAGAATTTATTTCTTTCTTTCATCTCTGCCTTTATTTTGCTGACTCACAGGAAAACGTCGGACTCGTTATACTTAAAGCAAACGTCAAGCAACTACCACGATCTGCTTTTGAAGATGCCACGATATTGCTGTTCAGTTAAAAAAAATTAACATGATTTTTTAGTTTATATATAGTGATAGAATGGAAATTTAGAGATGCTTGCTGAGACTTCAAAACAGTGTGCTAATTTTAACCAAGGTATTTCTCAAAGCATTTTATCTGAGACTCTTCAAAAGAAATTATAATAATGAAGAAGGGAACTAGACTAAGTTCTAGGGCTTACTTCCACTACGAGCGTGGAATTGAGTATTCTTTGTTTGTTTTATTGATTTCTTTGCTTCGCTTAGCGTTCGCTTTGATTTTAAGTGCGGAAAGATTAAGAAAGAAACAAAGAATGCTCTATTCCACGCTCGTAGTGGAAACGAGCTTTAAAGCGAAAAAAAGAGTCATTGGTGGAAGTATTGAGAAATAATAAAAAAGGAAGCTAACGGAGTTTTGGCGCAAAAAAAAATTGTTTAAAGATTACTATTAACAGATTTAAAAAAAGTTGCGTGAATAAAGCGGAAAGGTAAAAACAAGAACGCTTTCGACCAAGAATAAAAATTTGCTGTTGCAGTAATGAAAAGCACATTACGCTTTGTAAAGAAGAATTTAGCTGAAAGCAGACTCGTGAAAAAGGAGATGTTGAGAGCTGCTATTAATTTTGCAGAGGAGAAAAATATTTTGCGGTTTCTAGAGGCAGGAAAATTGGGAACAGACATAATAACATGTTGTCTGATACGCTTTTGCAATTGTTTGGATGTGCAAGTCAAGGTACTGACTATTCAATTTCATTCATGTATTTTTGGCAGTTTTCAGATTTATTTTCTTTTATTATAACTAAATATATCACAGTTAACATATTTCAAAATGGTTGCATTTTATCAATTACAATATTAAAACGAATCAATAATGCACCACATTGCGATCAATTAAGCGACCATCAATATTAATTAAAATGAAGCCTTTTATACCGTCATCGCAAACTGATAGATTTTCTACTCATAAACAATGATCTTTGAGCAACTGGGTTTTAAATTATTGAGAAAACTTCAGGATTTGATTTATTTTTCTTGTTGTTTCACAAACAACGGATTTCAGGCTTGTTCGTATTGATCACATATCTGAAACAATAGAATAAATAAATATGACGCTAAACAAACGTACTCTAAGACGAGCATGCTAAATATGCGCAATGTTTTTGAGGTAAATAATCCATTGTTTTTTAAGCGGACTTATTTCTGTAAACGAAAAAATAATATCGCGATGCAATTACACAGATGTAACAGCATTTGGCAACAAAAGTATTTTGTGATACAGGTAATAGGAAATACATCACTCTTGCCCTAAAGATTAAATTAAAAACAAAGTATTAATAGATGTAATCTGGATGCGACACGAGTTTTATTTAAGTGTGTCTATTGAGAAAGTTTTTTACAGATTAAAAATAAACCAATCTAAAACAGCATTTATTATTTTGCTTAACTCTAAAAATTACTTTTTCTTTAGTATTATTGTTCTATTAGTTGTAAACATATTTGAGTTTTGATAACAAAGAGTTTAATTAAAGTCATATGCCCAAGTTGAAACTTTTAAGACATAAAAAGTATTGTCTAAAAAGTTTTTAAAAAAACTATCAAAAGCTTATCGTTTTGCAAAAATTTTGTTCAAGAATTCAATGATTTTTGCTCAACTATTGGGCAATTTAAAGTTTTTAGTTTTTGTTTGTTTTCTTATTTTTTTTAAAAATGGCTATGCTAGCATTGGGGCGTTACGTAAAGCAAGTAACATTTTTATTGCAGTTTTGGATTTTAATTGGAGTCAAATGATTTGTGGCAAGATTTATAGGGTTTTGTTTTAAGACCTTTTACAAAACATCACTAGTTTTGTACCTTTTATAACAAACCAATTCCAAACTTATAATCGAAAAAAACAAATCAAGTGAGTGTGACTTGGTTTAGTGTGTAACCAAATTGCAAATCTAAAAGAATATTTGAACTTGATCTTTGATCCGATTCACGAGTTCTCTTGCACGAATTATGTATAAAAATTTTATCCGTTAAAGTTTGAAACATTAACGACAGTAATTAGTGTGTTTTGTATTTGTATTTTTTGATATCTTGCAAATTAAAGTTGCGTTTATGATATCTATTACGGTTTTATGAAAAGCATTTTATAGAAATTCCCGGTAATTGATAATTGTGATAAATATTTAAAGTCGCAAAAGAATTATATAAATGAATTTTTCAACGCCTCATCATTACTTTTAGTGTCTTGTTCGCATGTTGCAATGGTTACTTCTTGCTTGCTTTGATTTTTATGTTACTCAGCAAGTCTGGAAATCAAGCAGAGACATAAGAAAAATTAATAAAGGTGTTAATAAAAAAATTCCTTTAAAACCTTATATCTGAAAACAGTTTTGCTTTTTGAATTCTTTAAAACATGACTTGGTCCGAAATAGTATGATGCAGTTTCGAAATAATGTGCTCTCTGACGCGAAAATTTACCTTTCCGTTGCTTATCGCATTATTAAACACTTAGAACAATGAAAAAACTTACAAATCTTAATTACAAAGCTTAAAGTTATAAATTTGTCGGCAGTGTGGTCGAGTGTTAGAGCATCGTTACTTTGCTCGACATGGTCTCTGTTCAAAACTTATTCGTGCCATTCTGTTGCGTCTTTGGGAAAGACGCTTCGCGGCACCTTCCCCTGCTTGGTGATCTTAGCAAGCAATTCTGTGTTTCTGTCATATCTCTATAAAAGTAAAAAACAAAATAAAAAGTTTTAAGGGTACAGCAGTATTATGAGGTCTCCAGAAGCAGGTCGAGGTAATTGCTTGGCCTATGTATTAGCGCTTCTGTTGCTTTCCTGCAAGTCAGGAGAATAAATAGAGAGATAAAATAAATAAAAATAAAAATTATATATTTTTTTACATTTACAGAAACCGTAGCTTGTTCAATATGAAGTTGTTAAAAATTATTGTTCTTTTGCTAGCAAGTTCTGTTTTGAGTCGAAGATTGAAATCGTTTAATGGCTCATATGATCTGTGTAAGTATACCAAGAAGTGTCTTCTTATGTAATGTTATGATTATATTTCACTTGCTACATTGATTAAATAAAGACTTTAAATAAACTAGGAAACGATTTAAGTTTATCCAAAAATTTTTTTCCGATATTAAGTACAAAAAATATTGGTTCAAATCTTCCAAAGGTTGTGCTAATGTTTGTATATAATACGTTTCAATCATTTTACCCAACTTAAACGGTTTTATTTTAAACGCAATTTATATCCTACATTATGAAATTAATTATAACTAAATTAGTATATTTTAAAAATAAATTGACACTTACAAATTTTTATTATCTTGTTTATGTACAGTTTAAATTTTATAAGCTTCCTTCTGCTTTGCATTCTAAGATTATATTTGTTACATAATTAATCGGTGTGCTTTATGCAACAAATAAAATATAAAATAGTCTTATTAATATCTTAATTCAATTGTAACATATAAGCACATAATAAATTGATACTGCAGCTCTGGCTCTTTCTTTTATTCTAAAAAACACATATTTTAGTTTTAATAAGTTTTTCTTTGTTCTTGTTAAAAAAATTAATTGTTTGCAGTCAATTGTAACGCTAAAAATGGCATTAAAAAGTTTTTGCTTCATTCCAAAATCGCAAAAGTATTTTCTATGTTTTATTTTTCCATATTGTTTTGAACCAGTTCACCCGATCAATTATAATCAGACTCGTGTTTTTAATCGAAACGAAATCAGTCAGTTTGTAAATTTTGCGATTAACAAACTTGCAGCCAGGTTCTTTTTAATTCTTGTTCAGATTGCGTCCATTTTTGTAATTCAAATGTAATTGTAATTCAAATGTAATAGTAATATAAATGATTTAATCAAAACTTAAACAAAATCTTCGTTTGCTTCAAAATTTTTATTTGACCGTCTGGCCATAGTTTTGTGTCAATATTTTAAAGTTTTGTGTCAATATTTTAAAAAATTAAATTAGTTTGAAAAGTGTAATTAGTAATATATTGGTCGAAAAATTAGAAAGCTGCTTAAATAATTCTAACTTATTAATTGCAGTTTAATTTTTTCATGTTTGGATTTTATAAAAACCCAAACAATCAAACTATACTGTAATTGAATCTTTCAAAGAAGTAATCTCGTAACTTTTAACTTTGTTTGTTTCACTTTGAATTGTAGTAAAACTTGTTTGAAAATTATTTTTCAGTTCGGTGCCATTCTCTGCTGTGTGCTGGTGAATTTAATTGCGAATGCGAACAACCTTTGCAGTAAGTAATTGATATTGTGCTGCATATATGATAATAAGCCTTTGTCCAGTCACCTAGTGGACATGGTAACCCTTGCTAAGCCGAGCAAGCTATGGCTTTATTTAGTTTGTTTCAACAGTCAAGACATAAACCGGATAGCTTGTTTCGGTGATTTGAATTTGAGTTGGAAGTATAAAATTAGTTTAAATTTTACAATCTGTTACCTAAGTAATGAAAACTAATTTCTTGCGCCTATCAGGCTAGACTTTGCAGTTGTTTGTTGCAATTGTTTTTTCAAAAAATTTTTCTAAAAATTTTTTAAACTGTTGCTCGCGATAATATTGCTTTTAAAATTTATTTAAGTCCAATGTTTCATACCTTAAATTGAAACCAAAACTAGATAGAAGACAAAACTATTTTGTAACTTTATTATAGTAAACAGATTTGTTAATTTAAGTTACAAATATTAACTATTTATGTGTCTGTGTCAACATTTTTGAATGATAAAAATGAGTAGAATAATTTCATTCTTTTTTCAAATAATATAGTTTTATTTTGTAATATCAAATAATATGTAATGATATTGTATAATCGTCATCGCTTAAAAGGGGACCACTTCCAGGCCACACACAAACAGGACTGGGGCAGAGGGATTATTCTTTTACTACCCCAGACTGCTGTACTGCCCGGATCAGATGCTGGCAGTGATGTTGTTAAGCCAGTATTGAGTTTCGTCATCCAATATCGTCAGACCTCACGCTTCATATGATGCCCGATGTATGAGACACGCTATTAGGACGTGGTGTGCGGTTTGTTCAGAGGCTTCGCACTCGAAATTTGTTGAAGGAATGAGACCCCATTTCTACATGGACAAATGAAATCTCTCAACATCAGTCCTCAGGCGAATGAGTTTAACCCGAGCTGTTAGGGCCAAGCTCATCCCAAAAGATCTGGCACTGGTCCTTGTTATATCTGATTTGTTTCTAGTGCTTGTGTGTATTTTGGTAACTTTTCGTATTTTCAATCTTATTGCAGTCAAATAACATGACAAAATGAATGTCAGTTATTTTTTTTGATATGTCCTGACTGCTGTCTTTTTATTCAGTTATTTGAAAAAAATAAAGATTAATTATGCAAATATTTGCTCATTGCGTCTTTAAAAAGTACAGCTCCTTGTAACCTTAATCTTCTACAGTTACTAGATAAAAGTAATGAAAAAAGAACAAAAAACGGTGCACTAAAATTGACTTGGTTTTTATTTAAGGCGCAAGCTTTTCTCGGCTACTGCGCACTTTGTCATGTGCAATGGAATTCCATAACAAAACCGAGAAGAGACAAGACTTTGGAGTCCTGAGACCGAGACGAGATATGAGACTTTACATAAATTGTTTTAGTTTAAGCCAGGCTGTCGAGTCAGAGTCAGAAGTTGGAGTAGCAGTAGTTTTTTTAAATATGCTGAAGTCGGAGTCGCTTTTTTATATGTACTGGAGTTGGGCTGGGATTTTTATTTTTCTTTGACCACTGCGACTCCAATTTTTGGTTGAGCTTAACCCAAGCTGCTCGGGGTAAGCCCATCTTAACAGGCCTGGCACCGGTCTCGGGCACAAAAGCACGGAGCCTGGAAGCATTTTCACAATACTCCGTTTTCCATTTGTGATTTGTCCATTCAGAAGCGCGGATGCCAAGTCTGGCAAGGTTGTCTAAAAGATTCCGCGCACCTGGCACAAACGGGCGTCTGGATCTTAGTCTTACTTGGCGAGTATCTGAGGACCCACTTAAAATATCATACAAGATATGATTGGGGTCCAGAGATCCACGGTGAGTCAAGGATAGTGTCGCTCCCATTCGGCAAAGCTCAGCTGGCTGGATACCTGAGAGTACAGGTAGGTGGTCCGTTGGAGTGGGACCCAAGCATCCAGTGACTATGCGCAAGGCGTCATTCAAGACACTGTCAATGAGGCGAGTGTGAGTACTGGGACACCAGACTGGCGCACAGTACTCAGCTGCTGAGTAGACTAGAGATAAGGTGGTTATGCGTAGTGTTTTAGCACCAGCACCTCATTCCGAGCCCACGAGTCACCTCAACACTGTGACGCGCGAAGATAGTTTTTTTCGCAATGCCACCAAATATTGACGAAACGTAAGCGATATGTCCAGTTTTACCCCAAGATAAGTAGGGGTTGGACAGAACGGTAAAATTCTACCGCTGTTATTGACCTTTAGCTCAAGTTTGGCCTCTCGGTAATTTAAGTGAAAGGCTGCCGTCACCGTCTTAGTGTGACTAAGCTTCAGTCTCCAAGTCTGGAGATACGCTGAAAGTGTAGACATGTCTTGACTTAAAGTCCCATCCAAGTCCTTCCAGTTTCCAAAAGAGTGCAACAATGCTAAATCTTCAGCATAAGCAAACTTTCTGGAAATCATAAAAGGAAAATCGTACGTATAGATATTAAATAGGAGGGGAGCCAAGACCGATCCCTGAGGAACGCCGTTTTTAAGACGACGTAGCCTGCTTTGCTTGCTGTCACCGGTGGTAAGGGTGAAACTTCAATTTCGGACAAGCTCCATAATCATTCTGACCATGTGCTTATCCGGAAGTAGTCTCAGCAGCTTGCAGGTAAGGCCATGGTGCCAGAGAGTGTCATAAGCAACAGTCAGATTGACAAATACGGCACCTGTCTTCTTTTTAGCCTCAAAAGAATCCTCGATGTTCTGGGTTAGCAGAACAACTTGATCTACGGTTGACTTGCCGCGTTGGAACCCAGCCTGCTCTTTATGGAGCAGTGGATCAATTAATGGTTCAACGCGGGCGTAGATAAGCCTCTCGAGAATAATGTAGGGGACACAGAGCAGAGATATCGGTCGATAACTCTTTGGGTCCCCCACGGGCTTTGTTGGTTTTGGGATCGCGACCACAAGCGCTCTTCTCGAGATCTTGGGAATTTTGAGTCGGTGAAAACAGAAAGAAAGGAAGTCACGTAACCAGGACTTCAAAGCAGCTCCAGCATAGAGCTCAAAGTAGCTCCAACATGGAGTATAAGCTACTCAAACTATAATTTGAGCTGATTCCATCTGTTCAAATTATTAGCTTTGAGCAGATGGAATCAGGTCCCGGAGCTTTACCTGGTTTTAAATGTTGGAGGGCAGCAGTAAGTTCACTGTGAAAAATTGTCAGAAATATTTACTGCTTCTGGTGTTGTGGCCCTCCAAAGGTAAGACACTTCTTGAGAGACAAGTCGAGATGACTTTACAAAATTGTTGGAACACACTCATTAATGTTTAGTATTTATAAATTATTTTAAAAATATCTGCTTACCACAATACAGTTACACAATATTTTGGTCGTCTGCCTAAAGTTTAATCATTGTAACATTAGACAAATAAATTTTACATTTTGCCTGCCATGGTTTACAAAATATGCTAGCTACTACCGTTTTATTAGGGCCTATGGCTTGCGAATGTGCAAGCTATCTTAGTTTCACTTAAACCTCTGTCTTAAAGACAGGAAAACCAGATGTGTTCATTCCAAATAGCTATTTGAAAGCTCAGCTTTCAACAATTATCACTGTGTGCTTTTTTTGGAAAAATCAAAAAAATGGATGCTGAACAATATTTTGATCATGAAAACTCTTTTATTGAATGAAACTGAAAAAACAACCAAAAATACCGCAGTTATTAATGCTTGTATCAAGCAGCGTCACGTTTGATGCATATTGAAGCCATCTTGACATATCTGTGGCTAGACGGGACGTTTGTCATAATATGTTTGCACCATTTTTGCCAGCCTCCTTGCTTCTTTGCCTTGTATAGTGTAGTACACTCTTTATTGCCTTCGTACTTTCTTTCCATTTTAATCTACTCTTGTCAGAAGAAGATGAATGTTGCCTAACGATGTTGGTTGCGGTTTACCGGCAGTGTCAATCTGAAAGAAATTGGCAGCTAACTTTTCCCGAAAAGAGTTGAAACCTTATTTGAATTTTTTTATGAGTAACGCGCTTATAAATCACCCACGCATTAACCACAGCTACTCCCATATCAGTTCAGTCCCTAACTTGCTATACCACTTGACATCTTTTCGCATTGTTGTTATATAGGAAGCCATCTGATCGAACAAGTCAATTACTGTTTTTGCTTTGTTGTAAACGATGATTGATAGTGGTTTTTCTGTAACTTTTTTGAGATCGGCGTCTTTTAATTGAGGATTGAGGATCATCCTAGGTGGTGTTGATTGAAAGTTGGTTGGTCAAGGTTGTCACTTGAAGTCCTGGTGCGGATGTACAACCCTGTTACAGATTTGTCGGTACCATTGTTGGAGCATGTTTACTTGAAAGCATCCTCACACCACGTGTGACTCTCCATTTCAGCACTACAAAACCATTTTTGTCTTCTCGCGAAAGAACCTCCCCTCTTCTGAGCTTTGCATCCATAATTTCCTATGATATACCTTTCCTCTTGCTTCTTAATGTTTCAACAACGCGGGTTTGCTTTGCCTATAAACACAGTGCCAGTTCGTAGCTCGTGTAAAAGTTGTCTACGTAAAAAATTCTACCTTGGTCCAAAAGTCCCTGCAAAAGCTCTAAACAAGCATTTTTCGCTATTCCCGATTCTTGTTCTTCTTTTCTTATTTTTCCAGAGTAGACCTTCATTGCCCATGTATATCCATCAACTGCACACTGCTTGAATAATTTAACGCCGTAGCTGTGTGCTTTGTTCAGAATAACTTCTTCTTTTCCTTTCGGTTTTTCCCTTCATTCATGGGTGGCCACAGCGTATCATCATTCTCCACATTTTTCTGTCTTCAACATCCGTCTCCTTTGCACCAACTTCACCCATATCTTCTTTTACTACATCTAAAAATCTTCTCTTTGGTCTCCCTCTTTTCCTATTTCCCGGTAACTCCATTTCAATCATCTCTCTTCCTACATACTCTTGGTCTCTCCTCATGACATGTCCATACCACCTCAGCCTGCCCTCCCTCATCTTCATTCCTAAACGTTATACCTTAATTGTACTCCTGATGTACTTGTTTCTAATTTTGTCTTTTCTCATCACTCCCATAGCAAACCTCAACATTTTTATCTCTGCGACTTCCATCTCTTCCACTTGTTTCTTTGTGACTGCCACCGTCTCAAGTCCATACGCCATTTCTGGTCTTACCACTGAACTGTACACTTTTCCTATTACTCTAGCTGGTAACCTCCGGTTGCAGATTACTCCCGATACTTTTCTCCATCCGTTCCATCCTGCCTGTACTCTTTTCTTTACCTCCCTCTCACAACCACCACATTCTTGCACCGTTGATCCCAAATACTTAAATTTCTTTACTCTTGGCACTTTTGTATCCTCCATTTTTACTGTTTCGTCGTCATTTCCTCTATTTATGCACAGACATTCGATCTTTGACCTACTTACTTTCATCCCTCTTCTTTGCAATACATATCTCCAGGATTTTAATCTCCGTTCTACTTCCCTGGTCTGTTCACAAATCACAATATCATCAGCAAACAGCATCGTCCACGGTGGTTCTCTTCTTACTTCATTCGTTAGCCTGTCCATTATCACTGCAAACAGGAATGGACTTAACGCTGATCCGTGGTTGTTGTGATATTGTGCAATAGATGACGTAGTGTTTTCTTAAACGCTTCTAATCGTAATCAGCGCCTTCTGCTCGAACAATTATTGGACACGCGCATCTCCAAGCATAATTGTTACTAGTTAAATATGCGCCTTTATTTTGGTTTAGCAGTCAGTTCGAGTTATCAAGCTACTACAGCAAACGAACTAAAAGCATTATATTTTCAATACGGTTGTTGTTTGGCTAAGTACTTTTGTGAATATTTACTATTGTTTTTTTAATAAACCTGTGTATTCGTGCAAAGATACAACAGGCAAAAGTGGCGACGAGGATTCAAGGAACTCAACTGCGTCAAGAAAGAAAAAAGAAAATTTGTTGATTTTGCATTACAGCTTGAATTGTCGACAATGAGTGAAATTTCTGAACTGATTTTGTTGTTAAACAAGCAACACCAAGAGCAAATGGCAGTTTTACGCGACGAGCAGAACAAGCAACACCAAGAGCAAATGACAATGCTTCAAGAGCAGATAAAAATTCTACAAAGCAGCTTGAACAACCCGCGAGAAAATGTTCCAACACCGATGGCAAGTTTTCAACCATTCGATTCTACATCTGAGTTATGGACTGATTATTTGGCAAGGTTCCGAACATTCGTCACTGCTAACTCTATTCCCGACAACAAGCAAGCACAAATTTTTCTTACCAACCAATCTAACTCCGTTTACAAAATGCTTAGCAACTTAGCGGCTCAGCAACAACCTGTCAAAAGCATACATGAGCTAACCATGAATGATATTCAGACGTTTATGGCAGAGCAGTTCGACCCAAAACGATTTGTTGTCAGAGAACGTTTCAAGTTTTGGTCTGACATGAAACGCAAACCTGGCGAAACTATTCCTGAACTGGCAAGCAGAATACGACAAGATGCAGCTACATGTGATTTTCAATCCATTAAAGATCCATTAGATGAAGCCTTACGAACTAAATTTATCTGTTCGATCGACAACGAAGCAGTTTTGAAGACACTCTTCAAGCTCAAGGACGATGAACTGAAGTTTAGCAACGCCATCAGAGTGGCTCAAGAAGTAGAAGAAGCAGCCAAGGTAGCAAAGGAAACCGTACACGGTCAACCTTCTACGTCGGTGCAGAAAGTTTATCACGCAAAGTCCAAAACTTCCAAAACGCAAGAAAAGAAAACCGCCTGCTTCAGGTGTGGAAATTCTGGACATTTCAGCAAAACTTGTCCCCACATTAAAGCTATTTGCAGCTTCTGCAAGAAAACAGGTCATCTGCAATCTGTATGCATGTCTCGACTAAGAAATAATAAGCTTGTGAAACAACAGTTGGTGCACAAAGTCCAATGTTCTGTTTCACCCATCTATCAAACTATTAAACTTAATGACCACAGAATTAAGTTTGAAATTGATAGCGGAGCCAGTGACACATTTTGCTGTGAAGCGACGTGGCAAACGCTGGGTAAACCCAGTCTACAACCTGTAACAATTCGATATCAAGTTGCTGAAGGTAGCCCGCTACCCGTCGTGGGACAATTCCAATCAACTGCAAGTATTGATGGAAAATCACCTGACGTGACCTTTCCTGTAATTGTCACTAAGGTGCCCAATCTAAATTTACTAGGTCGTCTGGCGATGATGAAGTTGAAACTCACCAACTTAACTGATCACTTCAGAGAAAACCTAAGTTGTGCTGAATCTACTGCAACGATAGAGCACGTCACTACAACTGGTCCAGAAAACTCTTTAGATGCGGCATGTATTCAATTATGTGGAGAGTTTCCTACTTTATTTGAATCTACATTGGGTTGTCTAAAAGATTTTTCACTGGACATACGGTTTAAACCTGAAGCTAAACCTATTTTCAAAAAGCCAAGACCTGTTCCGTTCTCAATCCTACAAGATTTAAACGAAGCATACGAAGCAGGAATTAAGAGAGGTGTATGGGAGCTTACAGATTTTAACTCGTACGGCACCCCCGTGGTTCCTATTCGAAAGTCTCCTTTGCCTGGTCAAGCAAAAGCAAGCATCCGAGTTTGTGGAGATTATTCGGTGACTGTAAACTCGCAACTGGAAGACCATCGTCAACCAATCCCTCTCCCAGAAGATCTAATGCGCAAGCTAGGACGTGGTTACTGCTTTAGTAAGATTGATCTAGCTAATGCATATAATCAAATCTGTCTTTCTCCTGACAGCCAGAAGAAGCTGGCTCTCAGCACTCACAAAGGAGTTTTACTGCAGAAAAGACTTTCTTTCGGAATTAAATCCGCACCAGGGTATTTCCAAGAAATCATGGAACAGTTAACGCAAAATTTGCGAGGAGTTGCCGTGTATTTCGATGATATTTTGGTAAGTGGTGACAACGCAAAAGATCATTTGATGAACCTGCGAGCTTTGTTCAAAAGACTAGAAGAAAAAGGTCTTCGCTGCAACCGTGAGAAATGTGTTTTCGCCCAAGTATCAATTGATTACCTGAGTCACACTTTATCAAGTCGAGGAATTGCAAAAGGGTCCAAAGTTGATGCCATACTAGAAATGCCTACACCCAAGAACATTTCTACGTTAAAATCTTTTTTAGCATCTATGCAGTTTTATTCTAAATTCTTACCTCCATATTTTTCGGAAATCACCGAGCCGTTGTACAAGCTTACACGCAAAGGACAACAGTGGAAGTGGGGTGAAGAAGAAGCGACATCTTTCAAAAAGATCAAACGGTTACTATGCACAGAGACTGTACTTGCGCACTATGACCCATCTCTTCCGTTGGGTTTATCTTGTGACGCCTCAGAATGCGGAATTGGAGCGGTATTATTTCATCGCTTTGCAGACGGAAGCGAGCGTCCGATTCTCAATATTTCTAAAATTCTATCGGCAACACAAAGACGCTACAGCCAAATACAGAAAGAAGCACTATCCTTAGTGTACGCTTTGAAGAAATTTCATCAGTTTCTCTACGGTCGTAAGTTCATTGTGGTTACCGATCACAAACCTTTAGTGACCTTGTTTGCTCCTGATAAAGGTACTCCTGCAATGGCCGCGAATCGACTTGCACGATGGGCATTACTAGTCCATCAATATGACTACACGGTGGAATACCGTAGAAGCAAGGATCATGGCAATGCCGATGCTCTTAGTCGCTTGCCATTTTCAAATGACACAAGTTTTGATGGGGAGGAGATGGAAGATGATGTCGATAGCGTTTGTTTAGTTCGAACAATCAGTCGTCAAATCAATCCTGACAATCCATTGCTTGTGGTCAGAGAGACTGCCAAGGATCCAATTCTTTCCCAACTAATGCGATTTGTGAAGGAAGGATGGCCGCATGCATTTTCGGAAGAGCTTAAAGACTTCAAAAAGTTGGAAAATTCGTTGTCAACAGAGAATGGTTGCGTTTTTTACGGCTTACGGGTAATAATTCCTTCAACCCTACGTAATCATATTCTTAAATTATTACACCTTGGACATTTCGGCATGCAACGGATGAAACAACTTGCCAGGTCAACTGTCTATTGGCCAAGAATTGACTTTGACATCGAGAACTTATGTCGCAAATGCACTTCCTGTGGCCAATTTCAAAATAAGCCGGATAAACCTTCAATCCATCCGTGGATGATGCCAGAAAAACCATGGTCAAGACTCCACTTGGACCATGCGATCAACTTTCTGGGAAGAAACTGGTTAGTCCTTGTAGACGCTTATTCAAAATATCCTTGCATTCATCCAACAACCTCAACGTCTTCGAAAAGTACTACTGCTATACTTGAACAAGAATTTGCTCATTTCGGATATCCCCACACGTTGGTGACCGATAATGCCACAACATTCATGTCTCAAGAGTTCCAAGCTTGGTGCAAACAACGAGGCATTGTACATCTCACCGGAGCACCTTATCATCCAGCAACAAACGGTGCTGCCGAGCGTTTGATACAATCGTTCAAACAGGCATTGAGAAAATCCTCGTTACCTCCAAAGGAAGCTTTGCAAGAATTTCTAATGCAATATAGAAGAATTCCTTTTGCATCGGGACTGTCACCAAGCGAATTGTTGAATGGAAGAAGGATTCGCACCAAAATTGACACTTTGGTTCCATCCATTCCGCATCTCCTGCAGGGAAGACAGTCAAGACAAGCGAGCAAGCATTCAAATGCTGAAGACTCGGAAGTGGTTTCGAAAGTCGAACATCATTATTCACTAGGAGACCCTTGTTACGCACTGTACTTCGGCCCTAGAAGAGATCGCGACCCACGATGGGTGCCTGCGATAGTTACGAAAGTCCATGGTACACGAAGCGTCAATGTACGAGTCATTCCTCGAGGACCAACTTGGAGAAGACATCTTGATCAACTTCGACCTCGATACGGTTCGGATCAAGATGATGATCCCTGTGAAATCCCAACGAGCGTTTTGTCTACAGAAACACTTCCAGCCGGGACTGATCACGCATCTAGTTCTTCTTCGATGAACCAACGCAACAATCCGAGACTACCAACCGGAGACGAGTACGGGCGACACAATCTACGACGATCAGCGAGAACAAAGAGACCTCCAAAAAAATATTGTTGCTAATATGTATATATATTTTTTGTCGTAGTTTATTTGGGGAGGTGTTGTGATATTGTGCAATAGATGACGTAGTGTTTTCTTAAACGCTTCTAATCGTAATCAGCGCCTTCTGCTCGAACAATTATTGGACACGCGCATCTCCAAGCATAATTGTTACTAGTTAAATATGCGCCTTTATTTTGGTTTAGCAGTCAGTTCGAGTTATCAAGCTACTACAGCAAACGAACTAAAAGCATTATATTTTCAATACGGTTGTTGTTTGGCTAAGTACTTTTGTGAATATTTACTATTGTTTTTTTAATAAACCTGTGTATTCGTGCAAAGATACAACAGTGGTGCAGTCCAACCTTGACCTTGAAACTTTCTGTAGTTCCTACTGCACATCTCACCACTGTTTCGCTTCCCTCATACATATCCTGTACTAGTTGCACATACTTTTCCACTATTCCTGATTTTCTCATACAGTACCACAGCTCTTCCCGCAAAACCCTGTCGTAAGCTTTCTCTAGGTCCACAAATACACAATGTAGCTCTCTTTGACCTTCCCTGTACTTTTTCATCATCATTCTTAAAGCAAACATGGCATCGGTGGTTTCCTTTCCTGGCATAAATCCATATTGCAGTTTGCTGATCGCAACTCTATCCCTTAACCAGGCTTCAATAATTCTTTCCCATACCTTCATTGTGTGGCTCATTAGCTTTATTCCTCTGTAGTTTTCACAGCACTGTGTTTCCCCTTTGTTTTTATAGATTGGAATAAGCACACTCCTTCTCCATTCTTCTGGCATCCGTTTACCCATTAATAGTCTGTTGAACAGTCTGGTCAAAAATTTTATCCTCATCTTTCCCATGCACTTCCAAACTTCTACTGGCAACTCATCTGGCCCAGCTGCTTTACCTTTTTTCATCCTTCTTAGTGCGTTCTTTACTTCTTATCTACTGACACAATTTACTTCTTTGTTAACGACTTCTGCTTCCTCTGTCCTAGGGTCTCTCTTATTTTTCTCGTTCATCAGTTTCTCAAAGTACTCCTTCCATCTCTTTAACATTGCCTCCGAATTTACCATAACATTACCGTTTTCATCCTTTATAACCCTCACGTGCTGTATATCTTTTCCTGCTTTGTCTCTCTGCCTAGCCAATCTGTACAACTCCTTTTCACCTTCTTTGGTTTCCAATCTAATCGTAACTGCCTTCTTTGCCTTACTCTTCTTTGTATATCTTCTTAGTATTTTCATCTCTTATTTTGTCCCATGCTTTCTTTGCCTCTTTCTTTTCTTTTATGCTCTCCTGTACTTACTCATTCGACCACCATGTCTCCCTGTCTCCTTTTCGTTTCTTAAATGTCACTCCCAGTACAGTTTCAGCTGTTTTTTTATCATTTCTGCTGTTTTATTTCACTCAACAAGTAACCCATCCTTGCCTCTTAGAATCCTGTTCACCTCTTGTCTAAACGCTTCTTGACAGCTTGTCTCTTTCAGTTTCCACCATCTTATCTTTGGCTTTACTTTCTCTGCTTTTTTTTTTTCACCATAGAACCATTTTGCATATCACCATTCGGTGCTGCTTTGCGACACACTCATTCAATATTACCTTACAATCGCACATTTTCTTCATCTTCCTCCTTCTGTATATCACATAATCTACTTGGGTACTTTTTCCTCCACTCTTATACGTCACTCTGTGTTCATCTTTTTTCTTGAAATAAGTATTGACAATCGCCAAATCCATCCTTTTCCCAAAATCCACAACCATTGATCCTTCCTTATTTCTTGTTCCAGCACCGTACCTCCCCATTATTTCCTCATCCCCTATGTTTTCTTCACCCACATGTCCATTAAGTTCTGCACCAAGAACTATCCTCTCTTCTTTTGATATACTTTTTATCAACCCATCCATACTTTTTATCAAAAATCATTTTTCTCCTCCATGCTGTTGTTAACCTGTGGAGCATACGTGCTTATTATATTTAGGATGGACCCATTTACCTCCAGCTTTATGCCCATTAGTCTGTCTGACACTCTCTTCACCTCCAGGACACTTTCAGCCAGCTCCTCCATCACCACTATCCCTATCCCATTTTTTCTTCCATCAGCTCCGTTGTAAAATAGTTTGCATCCACCTCCAATGTTCCTTGCTTTACTCCTTTTCACTTTGTTTCCTTTAGGCAAAATATATCTTCATTCCTTTGCTCCATCATATCTGCCAGCTCTCTTTCCCTTCCAGTCATCGTTCCAATATTTAAGGTAACCTTTATAAGTGAGAGTCTTCCTTTCCACACTTCTCGCTGCTTTTTCACTTGCCTTCCTCCTCTCTTTCTCCTATTATTTTCATTATGTTTAGCAGTAGCATAATTTCCACAGGTGTCCTGCTATGCGACACCTGAAGCGGTCGTTGGTAACCCGAGCAGCGATCGATCCGGTATGGATTGATAATGATTACGCATTTGTCTGTTTTAGCAAAGAAGTTTTACGCTGGATGCCCTTCCTGCCGCAACCCTCCCCATTTATCGGGGGCTTGGGACCGGCATCAAGAGACACAGAAGTGTGCCTCCGATGGCTGGTTTGCTGGGTTGCTTTGTTCAGAATATATTGCCAAAAAATTAATCTTCCTCTCCATGGAATAACAATCTCATCAATTACAATTACGGTGTAACAAATGCTGAAAATTATTTTGCAAAAGAAACACTAAAGATTGGACCTTTGCGAAACATTCTCCTTGTTTGATTTTTTCAATATTTGTCAAATACTTGGCTGGTCTGAAGTTCTGTTACACTTCTTTTTCAAAAAATAAATGAATATTTAAACATCCTATAAATGTTTTTCTAATCCAGATTAAAGTTATTGCTTTAATTAGGTTATATCAGCCATTATTGCCTAATTATTAAATAACACATTGCAGATGAAAGCAAAAAGAAGTGAGATATCCGCTCTACTACGTGCACCTCATACCGTAAAAAATTAGACATTGTCAAGCTTCTTAATGTGATTCCTATGACAGTATATAGAGTTTCACGTCGTTTATCAGAAGGAGAAACCCTCAATCTGAAACCCTTATCTGAAAACTTTTATCACCCGGAGCATTGCCAGGTAGCCAGTCACGGTCAGCAATAGAATCATCTGAATCGAATTCAGAATCACTTTTGTTCAACAAGTCTTCTATCTCATCTGATATAAACTTACGCTTGGTCATTTTCAGTTTACAGGCCCCTAAATCTGTCAAGCAAAATAAATCAATAGACATTACTAACCTCTGCACAACATACCTAAAGATTAAACAAGATAGAGGCAAATGCAGCTTATTGACCACCAAGCTGTCTTTCTCCTAGATGCTGCGGCTTTTAGTCACGAGACTCAAAGCACGTGCAACTATGGTAAACGCAAATAAATTTATGATTTTGCAAGGGATAACTAAGAAAATGTGGTTGTAGGCTTCAAAACCTACAGGGGGGAGGGGACAAATGGCCCAACTACCGCTATCTTAAATCTAAGACACTATGACTAATTTCGAATGCGCGAAATTATTACACCAGTGAGTAAATAACTAAATAATCAAATACAAAAGATGAGAAATGCGAAGCGCTATGCAGCCTGCTTTAGAATGTTTTAGAAAGTTGTTTTAGAAAGTTTTTTCTAAATCTATCATAGTTTTGTAAATGATGTCA
Organism: Diplosoma virens; assembly: GCA_963680785.1. NCBI lineage: Eukaryota > Metazoa > Chordata > Ascidiacea > Aplousobranchia > Didemnidae > Diplosoma > Diplosoma virens. The sequence continues at coordinate 4,923,962 of OY796889.1, read as the reverse complement.
AATATTTTACAAGTTTCTCAAACGCTCTCGCTAAAGCGTTTTGTTCTGAATTTCGCTTAACATTCATTATGCTTTACATTGCATTGGCAGATCAAAGTTTTACAGTCCCGGTAAATAGATTTAAAGTGTAACTTTTTCTTGCATTAGTAATTTGATTTTATGTTTAAAAAACAAACAAACAAGCAAAAAATCTTATATTGAATTCTTATTAACTTTTTCAACATGTTCACGCTCGGCAGAAAAATTTTTATTTTGAATTTGAAATTTTAAATAAATATCTCAAGTTAAATCAATAAAAGCTTATACAACTTTATAACCTTTACACGTATGTATAAGCTTTTATTATGAAGTAATGTTTTATAAGAAGATATTCATCTGATGTTTTTCCTTTTCCATACGTAAATTAGCGTAATAAATTTTAGTGCATTTCTTTTTTAAACAGTTTGATTTTCAAATGATTTGAAATTCTAAACCTGTTAAGTTATAGAAAACTTATGAAAAAGTCTCATTGATTCCTGTTTTTTATTTATGTCATATTATTTTTATTGCTTTATTTTCTATGTTTTTCATTTAGAATTAAACTATCAAATTGCCGTCTTGTAAGTTTTTTCTGTTTTAGAAAGCGACAAAAAAACTTGCCGTTAAAAAAAGCAGCAATTTTTATTATTTCATTGTGTAAATTGTAAATAATAGTTACAAATTTATTTAGTAATCAATTGAATTTTGTAGGGAAAGAATTTTAGGTTATCCGAACCATAACTGCATATCAACCAGATACATGTGTGACGGAGTTAAAGATTGTGAGGATGGTTCCGATGAAATGGAATGTTCTTGTGCAAAGGATGAGTTTCAATGCAGCCAACGAATTGAAGGAGGAAGCGTGGATGAAAATCTTTATCAATGTATTTCCAAAAATTACGTAAATAATGGAATTTCGGATTGCTTGAGTTATAAAGACGAAAATTTGTAAGTTTAATATTATTTTCATTTTCAAAGCGAGTATAATATCGAGTTGAAACCAAAAAGAAACAACAAATATTACTTTTATAAAGCTTTGATTGTGAAATTTCCCGAAAACAAAATTTTTCGTATGTCTGGTGAGCAAAGCCGAAAGGCCATTTGGCTAAATTACTTGAATCAGGCCGTCCCCAAATGTGTGCCTTTTCAAACTAAAGCGAAGAGTTTGTCTTTTATAAATTGTTCAATTTAATGAACAATAAACTAACTTTGAAACCGTTATCCCAGAACTTTCATACTGAGATTTTCTCTGCTTCAATTTTTCTATACAAATATAAACATAGCATAATTTGTAAATTCTCTTTTCTACACTATTTTGGTCTAAAATTAAAATAAACAGTTTTATTTTTAACTTTGTCGTCGTTTTATTTATTTTTAACTTCACTTGACACAAGTGGAACGGCTGTAATCTAAAACTGTTATTTGGTTTTATATTAAAAGTGAAGACTTTTTGGTTTCCATTAAACACTCACGGGAAAAGTGTCGCACAAAAGTACTTTTTAAAGGGAAGAGAAAACCTAAAAAAGTCGTGGTTTTTGTCTTTAAAAGATATATTTAAATTCAGGATTTACTTAAATTCTGTTTGTGACTAAACTTTCCTTTTTGATCCGTTCAATAAAAAAGTTCGGTCATCTTGGCGAAGAGGAATGAAAATTTTTCTCTATTCAGAGAAATTGAACAATTTTTAAGTTTATGTAAACAAAATAATTTGTTAAAATCATAATATTTTTCGGTTTTTGTGACCAGTTTTGACTTACCAATGATTTGATGTGGTCAAGCTCAAAAATATTTTTAACAACTGTGAAATTGATAATAATACACGTGCTTTATAAAAGAATTTCTAATTTTCGACGTAGCGTTTAACAAAAATTTTATTATAATTAATGATCAACAATTGTTGTGGTTAAGTGTTCACTCCGTGAAGTTGTTGACGATATAAGAACATTAAATTTAGTATGATGAATTTGATTGCTTTATTTTTTTAAACAATGTTTTTAAATCAGGAGAAAGTATGTGTTTCATCCATATCACAATTGCACCTGGCAGAACCAACATATTCATGAGCAGAAATATAAGTTACACTAAAAAAAAATAAAAATTTAACACATAACACGAACGTTGACGTTTCTACTTCCACAAAATTTTTTCAATCAAAGCAAAAATAAAAATAAACTTATTCAAATCATGTTTTAACAAAATTTCATTCACTTGTTGTATAAACCACATTGCAAAAAACCTGCAAAAAAAGTTTTTAATTTCTCAAAATTTTATAACTATCAAAAGCGCCAACTGAAATATTCGGAAAAGCTACTGCAGTTTTTTGAAGTTATAGTCGCTTTCAAACTTTGTGTTTTTAAAAGGCGTCCACAAAAGTTACATGTATATAGATTTTATTACTGATAACTTCCCAAAGAAAAATGTTTTGTTAAAAGTTTTTTTAACAGATTTCTATTAACTTTTCAGCAAAGTTAAACTGATCATTTTATTTAACTGGTCAAATTGCTATAAATTGATTAATAAAATCAGTCAAAGTTCAATGGGCCAAGTATTTAATGAAAAAATTAAAAACTAAAACCAACTAAATCATAATCATAAACTAATTTTAACCTGTAAAGGTTATCATCAGTTTTTGTAAAAAATCAAAATTTATAAAATTAAAATTCATTTTTCTAATTGGGTCGTGACTCTAGAGACACAAAGTTTCACTTTAGTGAAAGCTACAGGGCAATGAACATTACAGATGACGTTGTGATTATCAATAACATAGTGATGACGTAAAAATGCACACTGCAAAAATCTGTAATACGTAAAAGCTACAGGGCAATGAACATTACAGATGACGTTGTGATTATCAATAACATAGTGATGACGTAAAAATGCACACTGCAAAAATCTGTAATAAAATCAAAGAAAACGCAAACTAACACAAAATAGAAGGATTCTATTTTCATAAGAAACTGATGATGACATTCATAGGTTGAAATTGATTTTTCATTATGAGTTAGCTTGTCTCAGTTTTTAATTTTTTCATAAGAAACTGATGATGACATTTATAGGTTGAAATTGATTTTTCATTATGAGTTAGCTTGTCTCAGTTTTTAATTTTTTCATTAAATATTTGGCTCATTAAACTTTGATTCATTTTATTAATTAATTCATTTATTGCACTTGGACCTTTTAACTAAAATCGCCAATTTGAGAAAAATTTTATTAATATCAATTTTAGCAATCAAAAAATTAATTCATTATTTTCACATCAATTTAATAAATTTTTTCCGGTTATTCTACAAATATAACCATAAGTACTCTTTGATCAGTGATGGCTTTAGTACGGAGGAAACGGAGCAGCCACACCGGATGCCCCCTAGAAAACATCGAAATGGCCATCCCTAAACAAATTAATGTTTAATTTCTTCATAGTAGCACCATGACGGTGAACTGCTCTAAAGTGATGACCTGTTTTTTAGAAATTACTTTCTTTTGGAACACAAAAAATGGCCCCTCCTATTTTTCTTGCAACGGGACTCCCCTTTTGTAAGAAAATCACTGTCTGTAATGTCAGGTTTAGAATTAATAACGTCGAGGTGAAATTTATAAAATTGCTTAAAAAGTTTTTTGTTGGTACAAAACATTAAAATAGCTTTTAAAAGCAAATGTTTCATTTAAAACAAATATTGATCTGGAACAAGGATCAATGAAGTGAAGACCAAAAAAATTCTTTTAAACCCAAATAAACAAGAATGTGCGTCGATAACGAAGAGAGGCTTTATTTTTCACTAACTTTATGATGCCAGGTGTAGGTATTTTAAGAAGCAAAATTAAAAATAGCTTGTCAATTTAAAACAAATAAAAAACAAATTAAACTTTTTATAAAGAAGGCTTTCTATCCCTGATCTAGAACAAACTTTGAGAGAAAAATACAGATGACTGTTTCATAAATTTTCTAGGATACCACGAATTCAACCAACAAATCCAAGTCCATGCTTCACATTAAATTATATTTCTTTGTTTTATCAATAAATGCAACTTTGATAGAGGGCATCTTTATCAAACTTTTATTGCCGGTACTTCGCAAGCCCAGTAAATTTTTTCAAAAGGAGGGCAACGAAAGAGTTTGAGAGCAACTACGAATAAAGTATTCACGAAATCCTTTTTAACTTTAATCATTTTCACGCGTTTTTAAAAAAGAGAGTTTTTTTGAAGAACCTTTAGTCCTATGCTATAAACTCAAATTCAAAGACGAAAAATTCGAGTAAAGCAAGAAAAAAATGAACAGTTCTAATAAAAGAAAGTTTATTACAGCAAAATTTTTTTAAAAGATATGACAAACCATTTGTAAAAATCGAGATTAGGTTTTCAAATAAACAAAAGCTTCGTGAATTTTTATTTCAAAAGCACAATTATATATGTTTTCATTATTTTTAAAGAACATAAATGGTGTGACTATAGTATTACAATATTACAAAGCACTGCCGTTGCAATACATATGATGGACGTAGTGAAATTTAACTTATTTTACAGATAAACTGTTATTATAGATGATTATATAGTAAGCTGCGTAATTTAATAAGCTTTTAAAGAAGCTGTTTTTATTCTGCACACTGGCAAGAATGTTTTTAACTTGCAGTTCTGAAAGCTCTCAAAAAAATGGCGGATACTTAAAACTGATGCGCCACGAATTGATAAACACAAGCACTTCTTAAAACTTGTCAAATCTTTTTACTAGCTGCAGTTAAATCATGACTGTGAATTGATGCGACTTTAAGCAAAGTTTATAAGTTTAATTCAGCATTCCAAAACAGTAGAATTGTTCCATAACTAAACCTTAGTTGTGAATAGGTCTGAAAACTATGTAAATAACGCCACTTTGCTTTAATGAGATATATTCAAAACTAATATCAAACAGTGTTGTAGTCAAGACCACAAATTTCGAAACCGAGACTGAGGCCAGTTAAATTTTCCGAGATTATGACCGAAATGAGACAAATAAATTTTGAGATCTAAGGTTCGAGGCTGAAACCAAAAACTATTGAAATCAAAACGGAGGTCCAACAAATTTTTAAGTAAAATAAACTGAACTTTCGATAATTTTAAATGCAATAAATGTTTTTTTTAAATATAGTTAGATCTTAAATAAATAAATTATCTTCAAGATCTTGAAAAAGAGTATTGCTCTGTGTGGTTGCATGAATAAAAACTCCTGCTTTGAAACGTTTCACAACTAGAGCAGATGAAAGCAGTAAAGCACAACGCATCGTTAGAAAATTTGAAAATAACAAAGTTTTTATTGAATTCTTTCTTTCAAGAACCAAAAATGTTTGAAGGCAGGGTCATGGTTAGGATATTGTCTAAACTTTTAATTATTTTGGTTTTCGATGTTGGCGTTTGCAATTGTTGGATATATTGGTTGTTATTTGTTTGCTATTGCTTGCGCCAAAATTATTTCAGTCATTTTTAAAAAGCAAGCGGAAAGCTTGAATTAAGTTGGACTTACTTTGATAGCAACTCAAAAAAATACCAAATAACTACTTTAAAAAATCTAAATCTGTCAGAAAAACTCTGCGTTTTCATTATGTATTTTGATTTAAAAATCAGTTCTTTTTTAATTACGTGAGCAGCATGAAAGCATCAAAGCAAATCTTTTTATATAAATCATTTAAACTTATTCCCGCGTTCTCCAAAATTTAACACCATTTGTCACGCACGAGCACAGTGCCAGCGCTTTTTGGTAAAAACAACTGGACACAGAAAATAAGTAATAACATGCAGTTGCAAACCAATTTGGATGCTGTATGAGATTAAAGCACAAGTCAAACGATCGAACTATCAAACATCTGGAAACAGATACAATATCTGAAGACGCATAGCAAAAAGTAATTTTTCTTTTGATTCCATATTTAGTTCTTTACAATCGAACAAGAAACAAGAAGTACTACTGCATATAATACAAAACGTCACTACCAGAGCAACTGGAAAGCAATTTTCGCCATCGGTAATCATTTAAATAACTGCATTTTATATTTATGCAAACCCTACTATTTTCTTGTACTTGAAACAAAGAAGTCAATTCTGCTATATATGTAACATCAATTTATTTTTTTGTTTAAATTTCTTTATTTTTAAAATTTTGCTGGGAATATTTTTAGATGCAGTAAAGGAAGATATGCGGGAAGTTGGTGTGAAGGAGACGGATGTTGAAGACAGAAAGATGTGGAGAATGATGATACGCTGTGGCCACCCCTGACTAAAGGGAAAGGCCGAAAGGAGAAGAAGAAGAAGAAGCTGGGAATATAAAACAACGATGAAAAAGATTGAGAAATACTGAGGCTGAATTATACTGTGCAACTAAAGACTTTTTAAGACTTGTGGCTTCCACTAAATGCAAGATTGCACTGGTCGAAACGGCATTGTGCCTCGCGCACACCGATGACCAGATGCTGGAAAAATGTCCCTGATGAGAGTTTAAAACACGAAACTATGGTCGGGCAGTGAGCTCAGGTTCGGCGTGCGCGAGGCACAATGCCACAGATGATACTCTTTGGTGCCATCTATTTTATAACCTAAAGAATTTTTCTTTGTCTTCATCAAAATATGTGTTTCCAACTCAGGCAAACTACTGAATTAACCATAAACAATCACATAAAATTAAAGTGGAGACAAAAAAGTTTTTACTTTGTTTCTAATGGAAAAAAAGAATTAAAATCAAAATTTTTTTTACTTTAATTACTGCACCGATTTCTGCATGCGAACGGGTATAAGAATTGAAACATATACCGTGTTATACAGAACTTAAGAAAAGCTTTGACTACAAAAGGATTCATATTTTTTGTTATAGGGTAAACTTAAAAAGACTGTTCTTTAAGTGCTTTTTGGTCAATACTATCAGACGAAATCGTTGACACTGATCAAAAAACAAGCTCAATATTCTATTTTTATAGTTCGTAAGCATCGAAATAAGGCAACTGCTTCGATTATGAAAGAAAGAGGCACGTCTAATGAACTAACAATCAGAATCTACGTCTGCTTTCTCAATCAATTGGTGCATTTAAATTAAAAATACATCATCTATTCAGCTGCTTGCTGTAGATCTAGTTCTTTTACTCTTTCGTAAGTGTAAAATATTAAGTTTAAAAAGAATTTACTTAAGCGGGTTACTACATTTTTCACCATCGGATTTAATTTGGTCTGAATTATGTTTAAATCGGGTGGCAAAAATTATCGCAATCACATCAAGTACCAAAAACATAAAAAATTCTGGACTAAAAACATGTCACCTTGAGACCAAGGACCGAGACCATCAAAACAAGCTCCAGATTGAAAATGAAACCACAAAAATTTTTTCTGCAAATTTCTATCATTGATATCAAAATTCAGTTGCTTTTTATGTTGTTTTAGGTTAGGGATGTCCGACCTTTTTTCAAATTATGACTTTAGTTATAGTCGGCGGACCACAAAAAAAATTCTCACTTTGAATCTAACACTGATTTCTCAATTTTTTTCTCTAAATGTTTCGCTGAACACTTTAATTAAGCTTGCGAAACACAAATTGACAAACCTTGCTGAAAATTTACTAAAAATTTTGACTATGAAGTTGGCCGCATAAAAACATTAATTGGGCTGCAGATTGGACATCTCTGTTTTAGGGGAATATTTATTTATTCTAATAGTTTTTTGGTTTTGCTTTTGAATTTTTTGCTTAATAATATGTTGAATAAAACACAAGTGTAATTTAATAAAACATTCTATATTGCCAATACTGAATGAGAACTTTTACAGGCACAATTTTTAAATATTTTTAGTAAAATAAAAGTTAATTCACAACTTTTTTTACATTGTTTTTTAAAATAAAGCAAGGCTAGTTTAAAAAGCCTGTAATAAAGTTAACGAAGAGTAAGTTAAATGCCTTCAGCTCGCATCATTATCTGATTCTTAACACTCAATAATATTGTGTTACATATTAAGAATTCGCCAATGAAATAAAGAATAAATTTTAAAAAATAATAATTAATAAACATAAAAGTAATTTCCTTATAAAAATTATTGCATGTCTTTGTTCTTACAAAATTTAGCTTAAGGTTATTACGTAATTTAGAAAAGCTTATCTTTTTTTGAATCAAATTTTAACTTGTACAGTAGTTAAGCAAATATTTTTTTAAATTTAATTAGTACTTTAACTTTTTTAATTTAATAGTTAAGAACTTTAACTCGTTAAGCAAATATTTTTTTTAATTTGTCAAAGTTGATATAGGTAGTGTAAGTACTATGAGATAACTTTAAGCATATATAGAATTTAAAGTTTTATTTTAAATATATCCACCAAGTCTAGCAAAGCATTTTTTTTAACCGTATAGATTATACTGTATCTATCATATCATTTATTTATTCTTTTTTTGATTTTATTCGCAATGTGGTCGAGTCACTAAGCCAGCGCTTAAATGATGGTGCAAGCGATCGGTACGGTTGCTGTTCAAAACCTTCTCGCGTCATTCCGTTGTGTCCTTGGGAAAGACACTTTAAATGTGAAAATTATATTTGAATTCATATTTGTTTTTTTAAAGAGTTTCTCAAATTGTTTTAGTTACAAATAGTTTGCTTTTTGTTTGGTTTATTAAATTTTGAATAAAAATTTAGTGTGACGTATATGCTTTATAATATCCTTCTGACTAGAAGTAAAGCGTCAAAGCGTCAAAGCGTCAAAGCGTCACTTTACTGCTTTTCAGGAGTATAAATAAAGAATAAAACAATTTGAATGAAAATTTTGTTGAGACATATATTTATTTATCTCTATATTTATCCTTCTGACTAGCAGGGCAGCGATATACAAAGAGCAACTCTCAAGCAATTACCTAAACCTGCTTTCGGAGATGTCAAGATATTTCTGGTTGATTGAAATTTTTATTTAGTTTTTTAAATTTTATTTAAATATATGACAAAATATAAAGCTGTTTGCCTATACCGCCAAGCAGAAGAAAGCACTGCAACGTTTCTTTTCAAGGAAGCAACAGAATGATGGGAGTAGGTTTTGTACCGAGACCGTGCCGATCATGAACGCCATCAATCACAGTCTTCTTAATCGCTTGACCACGTTTAGTTCAATACCTCGATCTTTTTAACATCCGGGACAGGAAAAATTGGAAAACTGATCCGACCCTGCAGTGTGTCTTCACTTTGCTTTGGAAAAAGAAAAAGTATTTTCCTTACGAAATCAATTGAAGACAGAAAAAAATTTTTTTTAAATTATAAATGCATTTAAAAAAGAACTAGATATCCTCTCGCTGTTAGCGTCAGTTTTAACTAATGATAAAAATTAATCAAAATAAACTTTACCAAATGGAAATGTCTCAATAAAAACTGCACGGTCCATCTAAAAGTGATCCATGAATCACGACCCACTGGTTGAGAAGCGCTGACTAAGTTTACATTAATAATAGTTTATGAAATATATTTATTTGAATACTCATATAGTATGGATTTTGCAGCATACTTTGCAAACTTTATCTATTGTAGCTGTAAAAGTAAATAAAATTTTTAGTATTTTTAAAAATATTTTTGAGCGAATTTTAAGTTTTGTTGATTTTTAAAGACTTTTAAAGACATGATAGTGTGAGTTCTTTTTTTATGCAACATATTACAGGGTGTTGAAATTAATCGCTTATGATGTCATTGTTATTTAATCGCAGATCAATTTGCCGCAGTGATTTTAAATGCGATGGATATATAGACTGTCCATGGCTCACTCCTAATGATGAAGCAAATTGTTCACCCCAGTGTCCGAGTGACTTACCTATACCTTGTGACTGTAACAAACCAGGAAACATGAAATGCAAACAACGAGGATTTAGTGCCGCTTGCTATAGAGACGTTGGTATGGCTCTTGTTATTTATTTGTCAAAGTGTTGAAGTAGTGCCTGACTAGATAAACTTTTACATGCGTAAAATAAAGGTTAGATTTTTTGTGGCTACCGTAGAGGCACTAAACTTATTCAAATAAAACAATTAAGCAAATTAATGGGCCGCTATTGTGTTGATGGCCATAGAATTTATTAAGTTCCATTCAAGACAAAATAAGATGATTGCTCTCTTAAATAAAACACTTCGTAACAATTTTCCCTTTATCTTGACATAAACATTTGGAAAAAATTTATCATGACATAAAACATTTGGAAAATTAATGAAATTGTTTTGGGGCCTCAAATTGGTAAAAGAAAAGGTAATTTTCTAATAAAACATTTAAAAATTTAAAGGTTAACTTAGGTTGGCGCATATAGCCCAAACAAAAGTGCAAAAATACTATTGAGGAGCAAAATCCTCCGCAAGACAGCTGTTTTGACTATTAAAGTCTAGATGCTTGATAATTGTTTGCACTTTACCAAGTCAATTTTACCAGTAATTGTCCTGGTTATTCAAAATTAGCGCAAAGCGATTGTAGATACCTAAGTGCCAATGTGATATTGGTCGAATTGAATGAATCTTTGTACTTTTGCACAGTAATGTGCCATTTGCCTCAATGGTAAGAGGTCAAATTATCTCTGCGTGTGCATTTTCTCCATCAAGTAAATACATTACTGGCAAAAAGTGACTTTGGCTATACATTGAAGCAGTGACCGATTTCATTTGTAGATTCATTGTCAAGATTTTAAAGTCGAAATTTACTAAAGTTACCCAGTGCGTTAATTGATATAAGAGACATGAAACCTTTGAATGCTGCCACACAATGTACTGTATCTTATTGTAGGATATCCGTAGGTGGGCAAACTTATGAAGCTTAAGTTTATTGTTCAGTAGGAAAATCCAAAACGCGTTTCTGGCAACCCTGTATACTTTTTCGTGCTCATGACAGCTTTCACACCGACACTCGACAATAGTGAGCTTTATTGGGTGTTCTTGCAAAAATGGAACAATGCACAGGTTCACGGAGGTCACGTGTGCGGCAACTAAACGGTTTCTACGAACAAAAAATCTTTAACATAGCAATAAATAAATTCAAAACGATTTTTACCTGGTTATATTCTGACATAAATTTCAACAATTATCGTTTCACTTAAAAGGGTGTCATCATGCACCTGAAACAAATCAATCTCCAAAATGAAAAAAGAGGAACGCTTTTGTAGGATTAATGTTGATTACAATAATAACACATGAAACAATGAATGATTAATGATGATTACAATAAAGACGATCCAGGAAAGTCTCCAAGGCGGAGTTGCGCGATAAATGAAAATGTGTGAGGAATAATTAAACGAAGTTTTAAACTGAGATAAAGGCAAAAAAATTTGAAACAATATTTTATACCAGGGTGGTCCAACTTCTGCACTCTTGCGGACCACTTTTCAAACTTATTCGAGTTTGCGGGCCTCAACCGGCTAGAAACACTTATTTTTATCCCAAAATCAGGTTATTCTCTAAAAAAAAAGAAAAAGTCTTCACTTGGAATCGGTCTCCGAAATTTCTATTTTCGTCGCAAAATCATAGCGTTCTCCAAAAAAAACAACGTTGCCGCTGCTTGAGATCGACAAGACTTCTGCAAAATTGTTCCGCGGGCCGCACAAATTTCATCCGCGGGCCCGTAGTTGGACCACGCTCTTTTACACCATTACTTTCCAACACGCTCACAAAATGATAATATTGTAACAAGCTTAAAATAAAGGTTATTGTTTTCTCACATTTGTTTTTGTGACGTAATATTTTCAATTATGGCAGATTACGTACCGTTTATCTTTAAAAACTAAAATACTAGATCACACTGTACAAAGCAATCATTAGCGCCCCAGAATAAACTCGTAACCTCAACTTTTGTACAGAGTAATTGCGATCTTACCGCCGTTTTACAATCATAAATGAAAACGAATATTCCTGGTTGCAATTTATGTAATGTTGTGATATTGTGCAATCGATGACGTAGTGTTTTCTTAAACGCTTCTAATCTTAATCAGCGCCTTCTGCTCGATCAATTATTGGACACGCGTATCTCCAAGCATAATTGTAACCAGTTAAATCTGCGCCTCTATTTCGGTTCATCAGTCAGTTCAAAGTTATCAAGTCTTATCGGCGACACAAAGACGCTACAGCCAAATACAGAAAGAAGCACTATCCTTAGTGTACGCTTTGAAGAAATTTCATCAGTTTCTCTACGGTCGTAAGTTCATTGTGGTTACCGATCACAAACCTTTAGTGACCTTGTTTGCCCCTGATAAAGGTACTCCTGCAATGGCCGCGAATCGACTTGCACGATGGGCATTACTAGTCCATCAATATGACTACACGGTGGAATACCGTAGAAGCAAGGATCATGGCAATGCCGATGCTCTTAGTCGCTTGCCATTTTCAAATGACACAAGTTTTGATGGGGAGGAGATGGAAGATTATGTCGATAGCGTTTGTTTAGTTCGAACAATCAGTCGTCAAATCAATCCTGACAATCCATTGCTTGTGGTCAGAGAGACTGCCAAGGATCCAATTCTTGCCCAAGTAATGCGATTTGTGAAGGAGGGATGGCCGCATGCATTTTCGGAAGAGCTTAAAGACTTCAAAAAGTTGGAAAATTCGTTGTCAACAGAGAATGGTTGCGTTTTTTACGGCTTACGGGTAATAATTCCTTCAACCCTACGTAATCATATTCTTAAATTATTACACCTTGGACATTTCGGCATGCAACGGATGAAACAACTTGCCAGGTCAACTGTCTATTGGCCTAGAATTGACTTTGACATTGAGAATTTATGTCGCAAATGCACTTCCTGTGGCCAATTTCAAAATAAGCCGGATAAACCTTCAATCCATACGTGGATGATGCCAGAAAAACCATGGTCAAGACTCCACTTGGACCATGCGATCAACTTTCTGGGAAGAAACTGGTTAGTCCTTGTAGACGCTTATTCAAAATATCCTTGCATTCATCCAACAACCTCAACGTCTTCGAAAAGTACTACTGCTATACTTGAACAAGAATTTGCTCATTTCGGATATCCCCACACGTTGGTGACCGATAATGCCACAACATTTGGTCCGAACGATTAACTTTGTAAACTTCATTTTCCGTTGCCTAATAGCTCGTAAAACATTGAGTCATTTGGCGCTTGTGACGTAATAGATGTTACAAGCTGGCCACGTTTAATTCTTTATTGTAGCAATCTTTTTAATGCGTTTCCTTCGAATAAGCAACTTAGAAATTTATAGTTCAGTTTTTAACTAAAGAGAAATATTGGAACTGTTGGTTTATCTATTTGAATAAGTTGAATTGTAAAAGTAATAGAAATAATTAAAGAAATTGAAGTGAATTATATTGGAAATTAAATTAAATAGTTAGACTGGACTATTTGGCTGTTTCTTTTCACAGTACAGCTATTCCCAAACAGTTTAGTTTCTGTGGCTGTCGCAGACTCCACGTGCGTCAGGAACATAGAAAAAGATAAATTTCTAAGTGAGATAAAATTATATCAAGATAAAATTTCTGAAAACTCCAGTTAAAAACGCAAAGCAATAGCAAGTTCTGAAGAGTGAAGATTCAATCCGCTTTTCTCAAATTCACACTCGCTAGCTGGAAGAAAGAAGCCATCTTACCAGCAGCTGTCAATCAAGCAACTACAATCAAAAAGCAAGCATAACGAACAGTAGGATAATTGTTATTAATTATATTATTAACCTACTTGATTAACTATATAACAAATTTTGCGTTGTATTAACTGGCAAACTGCGTGATATATTTATATTTATTTCACCTTTTCAAGTTATAATTTATTTACCGTCGTGTAAAGTAATTTTCATTCCTTACTTACAAATTAATATGGCTGAAGGGTCTAGCCCAAAGCAGTCGCTTATGTCTCGGGACGTTACCGATGATAGTCAAAAGGAAATGCGAAATCACCGTGCTAAAGTACGGGAATTAATGTCCGCTGGCGAATCTTTTATTGCGACACTTAATGAAAGTACGGGTTACGAAAATGTTGCCCTTATCAATGATAAGTACCATGCGCTCGATGCCGAGATACTTGCGTGTCAGGGGCAGGCGTCTGGGGAAGGTAAAAGCGAAAGTCAGGGGATATACAATCGTTTGGGAGCACTGAGACTGAATATCATAGATGTTTATCAGAAATGGCATGCTAGCGTTCAAAACAATAGTGGGCTCACTCCGCTAGACATTGAAACACATTCATCACAAAATCAAATGCTCTCCAACACTAACACAAACATGCCAAACATCGAACCCTCCGACTCTGTTAGCAATGTTGGGAGTGGCAGCTCAAGAAGTTGCACATCATCGCAACTAGCCAGAAAACAAATCTCGCTGCGGCTTAAAAGACAAAAAGCTGAATTCCAGCAAAAACAACGGGAAATTGAATTCGAGCTTAGACAGGCTGAACTAGACGCCGAGGAGCAAATGTTGCACTTATCAAATCCAAACTCCGTTGTAAGTGCTCGTTCACGAAATCAACAAACGGTTTGCAAGCCACTTCCCCATACGCAACCTAGGAAAAGGCTTTGTGACGTTACACCTGAACACACAGAAGAATTTGCTAATGCTCAACCACATGCTCAATTATACAAACCACTAGTGGAAAGTATTGCTAACACAAAGTCTACTCCACTGCGAAACTACAGAGGGTATTCTACACAGCACGACCCTTATTCACAGAATAGGGTTTCAACACTTAAAAATCAAGAATTCCAAGGAAGCTCTCACAGTAGTAATTCTTCACATATTGCCCTGCAAGAATACCATATTCTATTAGAGGAGGCTCGCGAAATCAGATACTCTGGTCGCAACCTTCCCTTCATCTTTTTCCAAAATCAGATAAGAGAACTGATTAAGCGATGTCCCATTTCACACCGTAAAATGGATCTTCTCCGTGCTTCCTGTCAGGAAGGCGCGCGAGAAGCCATTTCGGCTCTGGTGCCACCTGTACCAGGTTGGGATATAGACACACAAATCACGCGAGCCCTGGAAGGACTCAGACTTCGCTATGGATGCTGCAGTTTTCTTGCGGAACCACTTGTAAGGCAAATTCGTTCAGGAGTAAAATTACCCCGTATGGATGCAGGAACCTTAGAGAAACTAATCTCTGATCTTAACGACTGCGAACTGTATGCCAGGGCCCACCAACAAATGCACAGTCTTGACAGTAACTTTATTGTCGATGTGGGTGAACGACTCCCTTACAACTTTAAGAAGCAGTACACATATTTCTTACATGATAACTTTGGCAGCACGGAGCAACCATCATTCGACTCTTTCCAACAATTCCTTAACAGAGAGCTACAGGTTGTTAAAACAACTTTTGCAGAGCGATTTTTGTGCTCTTCCGACAGAGGAGAGAAGAATCGATCTACGCAACGGGCTAAAGTACATCACACAAATGTCCAAACAAAAACGGGAAATTCGGCGACAACAACGTCTATAATAACAAGATCAGCACCTGCAGCAAGTGCACCAAGTGAAGCATCTAAATGGCAACAATCTCCTAGGTGTTTCATGTGCTCCACTGAAACATCAGAGAAACGGCACTTCTTATACAATTGCGATAACTATCAACGTTTGACCCCAGAAGAAAAACGAAACGCTATTATTCAGGCTCATCGTTGCCTTAATTGCTTGCAGTCTCACTCTGTAGAAGATTGTAAGTTTCCTTGCAAATGTAAGCACTGCAAACAACGCATGGCAGTGCCTAAGCATACTACTTCACTACACGAAATATATAATACGTCCTTTCCCACATATCCCAGCGAAAATGTCAGCTCTACTAAAAGGGTGGCTGTTGGGGCCGCCTCACTCCCATCTTATAATCAAAAGGCTAGTACCTCAGTAGTGAGGAAGATAGAGGCACAACAAACAGGTATTTTGACACGTATATCTGCTGTACAAATAAGCAACCCATGCACAGGAAAAAATACCTTGGTTTATGCGCAGCATGATCCTGGGTCACAAGTGACACTAATATCTAAAACACTATTGGAAGAACTCGATCTTGTGCCTGTAGGAAAATCACAAATTACCCTACATACAATTTCATCCAGTGAAACAAGCGAGCTGGAGAATGTAGTGTTCAACCTCAAATCACTACACAATAACAAACACTTTCTTGGGCTGCAGGCATTGGTAGTCTCACCATGGTCTGATGAGGGCTACACTCTGCCTCACTGTCAGGATTTGTCGGAGTACCCACAATTTGATGATGTCGTTCCATACATGATTCCTGAGCGTTCGGGTGTTGATGTTCTGATAGGTCTTGACAACTCTGCCTTAATGAGGGTTTTACAAGAGCGAACTGGTAATGAAGGCGAACCTCATGCTATTGAAACCCCACTCGGGTGGATAGCATCTGGAGGAAAATTCCAGAAAGGAATGAATTGCCAAACTCACAAAATTTCTGTAAGTGACAATATCAGAATTAAAGAATTAGAACAACTTGTTCGTGAATTCACAAAAGAGGACGAGGTCATACAGCCCTCGGTAAACGACAAAAAAGCTCAACAACTAGTCGAAGATAACATTAGAGTCATTGATAGTCGATATCAGATACCTGTTCCTCTAAAGGAAGACATCCATAAACTGCCAAGTAATTACGAATTAGCTAGAAGACGTGCTAATGGACTGCGCAAGCACATGTTACGACAACCTGACCTACAATTATCTCTTGTTAATGCCATTCAAGGACTTAAAGAGAACAAATTCATTATGCTCGCTGAAGAAAACACGGATCAGCAAACAAACTATCTCCCATACTTTATTACAAATCAAGCAAAACCCAGAGTTGTCTATGACGGCTCTGCTAAGTGGTCGGGATGGTCCATCAATGATTTTATTTATTCTGGTCCTGACATGCTTAACATTCTGGCCCATGTTTTAGCAAGATTTCGCATAGGAAAATATGCAATAATGGCAGATATTACCAAGTGTTTCTTTCAAATTCTTTTACCTGAACACCAACAGAATTTATTTAGAATCTTGTGGTACGACAATGATGACATTTTAAATGGAAAGCTTAAACCATATAAATTTACTAGACACGTCTGGGGTGTGGTCAGCTCTCCATACATCGCTTGCCGTAGTATAAGAGAGATAGCCAAGGAAAATCCTACCAATGCCAGTAACCCCACTCTACACGCGATTCAACATTGCATGTACATGGATGATCTTCTAGTTAGCACAGACACCCTAGAAGAAGCCGAAACCATAGCCACTGAGTCTATCAATCTTCTGGCCAGCCGCGGTTTTCAACTTGTGAAATGGACTGCAAACCAAGCGGCCAAGTCCGTCCTTGCTAATGTAGATAAAAATAAACTGGCATCATCCGTCAGAACGATCGACCTGAAAAAAGATGAGGACCCACTTCCACAATTCAAAGCAGTAGGTTGCATTTGGAATGGTGAACAAGATACTCTGAAAGTCGAGTTTGGCTTTCATCTGCTCGACAAATATACTCGACGAGTTATGTTAAGTCAAATCAGCCAACAATATGACCCACTGGGATATACTGCTCCTTTTCTCTTGAAAGGACGCCTCATTCTGCAACAACTCGCTGTGGATCAGTTGAGCTGGGATGAACCCGTCCCTGCAAAGCATGAGAGAGCGTGGAAAGATTGGAGTCAAACACTTCTTAAATTAAAAGAAATCTCCATTCCCAGATGGTACTTTGCAAATGCTCCACAGGTTAAAGTTACCGTTGAAACTCTTTATGAGCTGCATGCGTTTTCGGATGCATCCATGGAAGCGTACGGTAGCGTAATCTACCTTCGTAGAATCATTGATAATCATGCCCATGCGGCGTTTGTTTATGGAAAAAGCCGTGTAATTTTGATACATCAACAAAACTGGCCTATAGCAAGAAAAGAGCTGGTAGCTGCTGTGATGAGTGCAGAACTCATGGCAAGCGCTGCTAAAGCTTTAGGATTACCGCACTACTCTCGACATTTTTGGTGTGATTCTAAAGTAGTTCTTCAATGGGTCACTAACCCTAATCTGAGATTACCAAAGTTTATTTCACGTCGTCTGGAATTAATACGCCGAGTCTCTTCCTCAAATGATTGGCGTTATTGCGAAACCGAAAGTAATCCAGCAGATGTGGCCACGAGACCTCTAGCTAACAAACACTTTGAAACCCGCACAAAACTTTGGATCGAAGGTCCACAATTTCTTCATTTGCCACCTGATAAATTCAACGTAAACAGTATTCCTTTAACTGTACGTGATGCTCGAATTGAATTGAGAACAACTTTTTGCAAAGAACCAAAGGCAACACTCACTCGTGTCATACAGACTTCACCAAACTTGTACACTCTGAAAAAGAGGTTGGGATACCTTGCTGCCTTTGTAGAATTTGTGATTGCAAAAGCAAAGAAACTAGAGTTTCATAAGCCACGCTTAAACGCTATATATCTTGAAAAAGCATTACACTCTACAGTGCTATATGTGCAGCGAGAATGTTTCTGCACAGTTTTCGACAGCTTGCAAGCAGAATCTCCTGACTCTTTGGAAGATGCAATCAAACGGCTAAACGCTAAAACGTTATCAAATTCTGAACGCAGACACCTTAAAGATTTACGCTCAATCCGTTGTCTTCGCCCCGCTGCCTTTCCAGATGGAACACTTCGAATCGAAGGAAGATTGGGAGAAGCTGATCTTCCCACAGACGCAAAACATCCTGTCATTCTCCCATCACGACACCCACTTACTAGGTTAGTGATACTGAATTGTCACCAAGAAATTGCACATGCAGGGATTCAATACACTCTGATGCTGACTCGCCAAAAATATTGGATTATAAAAGGATTGTCTAGCGTCAGGCATTATTTAAATCAGTGCAACGCTTGCAACTTGCAAAAGGCGAGGCCCGTTCGTCAACTTATGGCGGACCTCCCTGCTTCTAGGTTGGCTGCTCACAATAAGCCCTTTTTTAATACTGGCTGTGATTACTTCGGCCCATTGCCATACAAAGAAGGCCGAAGTGAAAGGAAAGCATGGGGGCTACTTTTCACCTGCTTATCAACCCGTGCGATTCACGTTGAACTAGTCACTTCTCTTGACTTGAGCAATTTCATAATGGCCTTTTCTAGATTTGTAGACCTGCGAGGTTCTGTATCTAGTATGTACTCGGATAATGGAACTACTTTCAAAGCCGCCGCCCACGTGCTGCCCGAACTTCTTGAGGCAGACAAACTTCAGTCGTTTTTTAGGAAAAAGAAAATTTCGTGGGAATTCATTCCACCATATAGTCCCTCTCAAGGTGGCGCTTGGGAGTCCCTTATAAAGGTGTTCAAACGCACACTCATACAAGTCACTAAGTTTCCTAGAACACCTACCTTGGTTGAACTGCAAACATACATCTGCAATGCTACGCGCATAGTTAATGATCGTCCACTGACACCTCTTTCTGACGATCCGCGTGATTACACTGCAATATCACCGTCTTCACTCTTGACACCTTTAAATGATCCACACACACCGCTTGGACAACCACACAATAAGGATCATCTCCGACGCGATTATAGATACAACATATCACTTGCACAACAGTTCTGGGAGCGTTGGATAAGATTTTACCTTCCCCTTCTCCAAAAACGTAAGAAATGGTTAACGGTTGCTGACAATCTCCACGTTGGGCAGATGGTGGTAGTCGGGGGTCCGGGTGACTTCAACAAAAGGGGAAATTATAGGCTTGGACGTATCTCAGAGGTCCTCCCACAAATGCGAAGGGGCAAAGCCTTGGTACGTCGAGCTAAGATTGCAGTATCGTCTTGTGATTGTAATGGTAAACCCGTTGTTACGTATATTGATCGTGACATTTCGAAAATTGCGCCTTTGGAATTGGAGTAATGCTATGTGACATTATTGTGTTCGTTTACGAAATCACTTATACAGTATTGTACATACACGCTTTGACAGTTTTGTTGCATCTTGTTTAATTGCCTTTTCATTTATCGTATAAGTATATGCCTAGAACTTAACTGTTGTGAATTCTTTGTGTTACTTACCTTGTTTGTAAATTTGATACATCGTTCTCCCCCTTGTTTAGTTGTTTTACATTATGTATGCGCTGATGCCGACACACATAATGGGGGCCGCCTATGGTCCGAACGATTAACTTTGTAAACTTCATTTTCCGTTGCCTAATAGCTCGTAAAACATTGAGTCATTTGGCGCTTGTGACGTAATAGATGTTACAAGCTGGCCACGTTTAATTCTTTATTGTAGCAATCTTTTCAATCCGTTTCCTTCGAATAAGCAACTTAGAAATTTATAGTTCAGTTTTTAACTAAAGAGAAATATTGGAACTGTTGGTTTATCTATTTGAATAAGTTGAATTGTAAAAGTAATAGAAATAATTAAAGAAATTGAAGTGAATTATATTGGAAATTAAATTAAATAGTTAGACTGGACTATTTGGCTGTTTCTTTTCACAGTACAGCTATTCCCAAACAGTTTAGTTTCTGTGGCTGTCGCAGACTCCACGTGCGTCAGGAACAACATTCATGTCTCAAGAGTTCCAAGCTTGGTGCAAACAACGAGGCATTGTACATCTCATCGGAGCACCTTATCATCCAGCAACAAACGGTGCTGCCGAGCGTTTGATACAATCGTTCAAACAGGCATTGAGAAAATCCTCGTTACCTCCAAAGGAAGCTTTGCAAGAATTTCTAATGCAATATAGAAGAATTTCTTTTGCATCGGGACTGTCACCAAGCGAATTGTTGAATGGAAGAAGAATTCGCACCAAAATTGACACTTTGGTTCCATCCATTCCGCATCTCCTGCAGGGAAGACAGTCAAAACAAGCGAGCAAGCATTCAAATGCTGAAGACTCGGAAGTGGTTTCGAAAGTCGAACATCATTACTCACTAGGAGACCCTTGTTACGCACTGTACTTCGGCCCTAGAAGAGATCGTGACCCACGATGGGTGCCTGCGATAGTTACGAAAGTCCATGGTACACGAAGCGTCAATGTACGAGTCATTCCTCGAGGACCAACTTGGAGAAGATATCTTGATCAACTTCGACCTCGATACGGTTCGGATCAAGATGATGATCCCTGTGAAATCCCAACGAGCGTTTTGTCTACAGAAACACTTCCAGCCGGGACTGACCACGCATCTAGTTCTTCTTCGATGAACCAACGCAACAATCCGAGATTACCAACCGGAGACGAGTACGGGCGATACAATCCACGACGATCAGCGAGAACAAAGAGACCTCCAAAAAAATATTGTTGCTAATATGTATATATATTTTTTGTCGTAGTTTATTTGGGGAGGTGTTGTGATATTGTGCAATCGATGACGTAGTGTTTTCTTAAACGCTTCTAATCTTAATCAGCGCCTTCTGCTCGATCAATTATTGGACACGCGTATCTCCAAGCATAATTGTAACCAGTTAAATCTGCGCCTCTATTTCGGTTCATCAGTCAGTTCAAAGTTATCAAGCTACTACAGCAAACGAACTAAAAGCATTCTATTTCAATACGGTTGTTTTTTGGCTAAGTGATTTTTGTGAATTTTAATTATTGTTATTTAATAAACCTGTGTATTCGTGCAAAGATACAACATGTAATAAAATGAATATTGATACAAAATTAATTAAAATATGATAAAACTAAAGATTTTGTTCAAAATGGCTGCCATTTAGTTTCACACAATTATTAATTAGAAAAATAGTGATGAATGCTAAGAGTTTTTGCATCATCTGTGTATACAAAAACGGCGGGAAGATCGCAATCACGCCATATAACACTTCTGCTTGGAAGTTAACATAGGTAATCTTAAACTTTTTATATAAATAATTTAACCCAACGCTTCTCAATCTTTTCAACACCATGGCTGTAAAAACTTGAAACGCAATTGTTGCGACCCAATGTATTTAGTCTTGACTTTCATTCCACATCCAATTTTACCAAATTGTTTTTGAATTATAGATGAAGACCAAAAAAACGGTCTTCACTTTCATTTCGCACCTAATTTCACCAAATCGTTTCTTCACAATAAACAACAACCACAAAACCTGATAATTATTATTTCGTATCAAGAGCTTAAACTTTTACGTCATAAAGCAATTGTTGAAAGAAGAACTGGGGAGCTGAAGCTGGAGCCAGTTATTTTTAAAAGGCTGGAGCGGAGCTGAAGCTATAGATTGTATTACGAGCTTTAAACCTATGGTTAAAAGTAGGTTACTGTTTTAGAATCTTATGCTGCTGTATAATAGGATACAGAATCTGATGTAGCAGTAAATGTGATGACAGATGTTAAATTTAAAATTGATTTAGCATTTTTTATAAGTGAAAAATATTTTATACTGATGCTACGCTTCAGAAGCGTGTGAATTTGAATAAGACAAACAACAGTCCTGTGGAAAATAGGCAATGAAAACTGAATTAAGTCATTTTATTTTTGTTATCTTTTTAAAAGTTGAATCATTAAATTATTTTTGGACTCAGTGCTAATGTGTTGTGTTGAAAATTAGCGCGACTTGTCAAGATTTAAATTAAAAAATTGCAGATATTTATTTGCAATTATAAACAAACAAATCAGAAAGCATCTTTCCAAGAAGCATTTAAATGGTGCATACTTTTTTTATTGAATTTTATTAACCTGTCTAAAATTAATATATGTATATCTTATCTCGCAGACAAATGCAATCAACGTTATGATTGCTCTGACAAATCAGACGAATTAAATTGTTCGTGTGCGAATGATGAATTTCAATGTTATTGCTACAAAAATAACCCAGTTGATTGCAAAACTTTTGATGATTATGGAAAATTCACTGGATGCATTCCCGTTGAACTATACAATGATGAAATCCGGCAATGCTCTGATGAGAGTGATGAGAATGTGAAAGCAAAAGCAATTGTATCTTGTGATCAATGTGATGTAACAATCCACAGATTATATAACGTATCAGAATCTAATCAATGTATTTCTAGTTTATGTCATAACTCAAATTGCTATAATGTCTCTTCTCTTTATTGTTCTTCTATCACTTGCAATGCTACAGATCTTATTTGTATGTCAAACTGTTCTGTTAATTCAACCAAACAATGTAATCGTCTTTTTCAATGCAATGATGGTACTTTAGGACTTGCATTTCAATTTTGTGACGGTAGTGTAAATTGCTATGACGATAGTGATGAAATTTATAATTCACGTGGTTTTAAATGTTCTGGTGTTGAATCAACTAGGAAATGTATTTTGCCTCAACGTAATTTGTATGATGACGTTGCACAATGTAGTGACAAATTTGACCTTTGTAAAAACAACTCGTGCTTTCAATGTTTTGATCGACGTTTGTTGATTTCATCGAAGCAAGTTTGTGATGGTGTATTTGATTGTTATGACTGGTCTGATGAGTGTTTGTGTGAAATTAATTTTGACAAAGATCTTTGTAACACTAAGTTTTTTTCTTGCACGTTGTTTTCGTATAATAATAAGATAGAACACAATATTAACTCAAGCTCTTTTCTTAATAATAAACATATTACCAACGTCAATTATGGTACTACAAAATCAACAAAAACATGTCAAACTCGATTGGACGATTATTGGTTAGCAACATTATGTGATGGTCGACCAGAATGTAGTGATCTCAGTGATGAATGTGATTGCCCAAATCCACCTGAGTTTTGCAATCACACTTGTCATAAAAATTATAACATTGGTGATCGATATTGTGATGGCATAGAAAATGACTTTTATAACATCACACACAACCCAACTTGTCGAAAAGGATACGAAGAATTAAATTGTCCAAAACGTTTTTCTTGCAAAGCTGGAAACAAAATTAGCATTGATATTGACCAAATATGTGACGGAAAACAAGATTGTGATGATAACTCAGATGAACGCGATTGCAAAAATAATCGCAAACGTTTATTTTCATCAGAATCAGAAATGATTGCTAATCCCGTATTAAAAACGTGTTTTTGGATCATGGCTATTTTGGTTATCAGTGGCAATTTATACGTGATTATTTCAACATTTCGACATTTTAAAACCGCAAACGTTCTCAAATCAATAAAGTTTCAACATTTGATTATTGTTAACATTTCTATTGCTGATTTCATTATGGGAATTTATTTGCTAATAATCGCCTTTTACAGCGCTTATTATTCGGGTTACTACGGCCAAGTTGATTTCGAATGGCGATCCAGTTTACGTTGTTCGATACTTGGTAGTCTCGCAGTTCTATCGAGTCAAGCCTCGTGTTTTTCTATGGTGTTTTTGACAAGTCATCGCTTGTTCACAATCTACAAACCATTTTCTACTGTTTCTTCATTAATTTATAAACTGATATTTGCTTTAGTTTGGTTGACTTCTTTTGTAATTGCTGTTTCACCGATTTTATCTCAAATGTCAGAATACTTTGTACATAGTGTTGAGTTTTCAAACAGATTTACTCAATCATCGATTTGGAACAAACAAAACATTACTAAGTTTGCTTGCCGCTTGGCAAATCTGAGCAACATATCAATTGAAAATATTGGCAATGATTGGAATTCAATAAAAAGT
Organism: Diplosoma virens; assembly: GCA_963680785.1. Classification (NCBI taxonomy): domain Eukaryota; kingdom Metazoa; phylum Chordata; class Ascidiacea; order Aplousobranchia; family Didemnidae; genus Diplosoma; species Diplosoma virens. The sequence continues at coordinate 4,899,452 of OY796889.1, read as the reverse complement.
TTCTTCAAAAACAACTTCTCAGAATATTCACCCGGCGTAGAGTTTGGTTATTACGGTCAAACTAGTGTGTGCATGCCGAGGTTTTATGTTGTGCAAGGAAAAGACAGTTGGGAGTATAGTCTGGGAATTATTTGTATAAATTTTATGTCTTTTGTTTACATTGCTGTAGGATACATTATAGCGTATAGAAAATCATTTGAAAGTCAAATAAAAATTGAAAGCGTTCTTAGAGATAAAAATAGATCAACTATGCAAAGGCGCATTTCAAGGATCATCATAACTGACTTTCTATGTTGGATTCCCATTTGCATTATGGCATTTGTAAAACTTAGTGGTGTTTACGTAGATGATGTTGCTTACATTGTCAGTGCTGGATTGCTGCTTCCAATTAACAGCGCTTTCAATCCATTACTTTACACGTCACTTCTAGGTGAAATAGTGACAATTTTAAAAAGCTCATGCTGAAAAAAGCAAGAAATTAATTTTCGTCAATTGATTAAATTAAAATATTTGTTTTTTCTGTACAAACATGACGCATTAGCTCTTGAAACTCTTTTTCTTATTAATTACGTGAAAGGGTCAGCAAATTATAAACTATGTTCTAATTGCATTATAAGCATTCTCCTTATTTTATTATATACGTATGTATGTACTGTATGTTACTCTTTTTGCAATCACTCTCTTTGTTATGAGAAATTAATAGTTTTCCCCGTTGCTAGACTTTGTTGATTTTTATTTTCTAGTTTTTTTATTTCGTTTTTCTAATTCTTTTATTTAAATTCAATCTGGCTTACCTATATGGTTTTTGCTTTCTTTTTAGCATCTTTTTGTCTCGGACAAGATTTTTTAATATTTATTCGAATAATGGCTTCAGCTACACAATAAAAGAAGTCATGATTTTTTAAAAATTGCAGTCTTTATATTGAAAACTCTATAGTTAACTCTATTTTATCTATGTTTTTTTTTTGGACTCTACAATGCCAAATTACAAAAACTTTTAACGCTTATACTTCTATTTGAAAATTTAATTGTGATCCTAATTAAAAATTTGCAGAGTATTGTATGTAGCCTATTATTAAATACTTGTAATATCGTATGGTTTGAAATAAACAGTGTATGCGTTTACTCTTTGTTTACTGACTTCAGTTCGGTCGTAAAATACAAGGTTACAATAAATTATTGAGTATTTAATTTCAAGTCAAATAAAAACTTTTAGATTATTGTAAAAATACTTAATCTTAAAATATACTGTGTTTACATTTGCGGTTTATTACTGAAGACAACTCTAATATACTGTAAAATAAAACAAAATTTGACTTGAAAATATAAGAACATCCGAAAAGACTTATTCCTTTTTAGTCAAAAATAAATTAAAAATTTTATAAGTATAACTACTGTTAAGTTATTTTCATTTAACCGTTTTATCAAATTCGCATGATAATTAAGATAGTTTGCAATAAATCAGTTCTTCCCAACTGGTTTGCTGTGGCATAGTAGTGAGACGTAGGACAACGCTACGTCTGCTGCAACATAAGAGTAATGTAAACATTCTTTTTGGTAATAAAAAAGGTTTTAATTTTTAATTTAAACTTTGCAATTGCTGGACAATTGATTGACAGCAAGTCTTAGAAAGGATTTTTAACTCAATTTTATCTGGAAGCTTCTAAGTGTGCCTTTAGTAGAAAAAGATTGCAAAGCAATATCTTAGGTCAAAGGTGACGAACATGCGACCCGCGAATCGGTTTGGCAAAATCAACTCCCTATATTTCAGGATATTAAAAGCAAGCAGCTGGAGCTTGATGTCTTTTTTATTCACTTCAATATTGCACCCACTTCTGCACCCCCTGAGTTCCAACTTGAGCTCATAATACTGCAGAGAGATGAACGCTAAAAGCTATGTATTTAAACAAACCGTTGCTGGAATTCTATCGCGTTTATGTATTAAAGAAAGAGTTTCCAAACTTGAGAGCTTAGGTTTTAAAATGGTCATCAGTTTTAGAAGCACGTACGAAAAATGTTTGTTTTTAGCGAAGCAAACATTGCAGAATTTTTTTATAAACAAGTTGATAGACAGTTTAACTCTGCGGCAAAAATTCATAATAGACCATGCGTCTGACTTCAAAAAATGCTATCAACATGAACTTGACTTTGGACTTTGACTGCCTTGTTTTTTGATTCGTAGTGATTGATAACTCTTCCGATGGAATCTCTCAGGTTTGATCTGGGTCATACACAAAAACTCATGATTTATTACCAGTAATAATTTCATTCAACAAGTCAGATTTGCAAGAGATTTTCCCAAACGGACTTGAAATTTGAGGCTTGTTCGTTGTTCTGTTGTCATAACTAAATTACCAAGCAAAAAAAATTCTAAAACGACAGTAAATATGTAAACTATTTTCTTTCACAACTGAAATGCTAAATAAACGTTTCAGTAAGTTGAAATTGCGGTTAAATACTCTCAAGAAGTTATTAAATCTTCTGCCACTTAACTTAGTCTTATAAATCAACTAAAGCTTACACAGAAAGCAGATTCCTAGAACTTTTATGACACACCTCGTACCTATGCAAACAATTCTTTTCTAAATTTAAAAATCACAAAAAGTTGTTACAGATCAAGACTGATGAAAATCTTTGTTGCCGTTGAGAGTTGCCACATCGTCAGTTCGACCTAACATTAAACGCTTAGTAAAGCAAAAAGTTTTCCCAAATCTCTATATATATTAGTAATCCTATATATATTAGTAAAGCTAGTTCAATTTTTGATTAAATGTTTCTTGGTTGCTTTGTATTATTTCATGTTTACATGTAAATATTGGGTTAAATAACTTCAGCTGTATGGTTCGCATTGATTTTTCAACTATTCCGTGTCTTACGTCGTACGCGTAAATGTGTGCCACAATGGTGATGACTAACGGCTTTTAACCAATTCGTCTTTTGTTCTTGCGCTAAATAATCAACGATGCCTTTTAGTGCATTTTTGCGCGGCTTTTTGGCATCCAGTAATGCCACTTTGTATTCGGACAAGAGCTTTTTTTTGGAACGGTAATAAGCGGAGTGATAAAAAAGAGATCAACTTTTAATAGCAGAATTTTGATGGTACTTGCTGCTAGTAATTATTAGTCCCCTTGGACATTGGCTACTTCTGGTAGCAATTTGGTAGTCTTATTGAATTTTATTTTGCTCGTCCGCCCAACATCGTAGGTGAGTGTGTGGGCAATGTGTTAACGCGCTAAAATTAATATATATATAATATTGTTTGAAGAAAACAGCTTTCCGACTAGCGTCCCGATTATTGTTTTGTTCAATAAAATAAAACCATTAAGTTTGGTGCTGGTCGTGAGGCGCGTTTATAGTGATTTGTTGTCACGAGCATTTCAAATTAAATGCTCCTAACGAGAAATTAAGGCTCGCGACAGCAAATCAAATGCTTGCTGCGACAAATTTTATGCACGCCACTATTTGAGGAGCTGGACGAGAACGAGGCAATTTTGCGACTCCGTTACACCACGTATATTTTTGTAATTCTGATTTCTTTCATTTATTTAAAGAAATTTTTAACATACAACACCCAGACTTGGGATGTACTTGTAAGTTAAAATACAAATACGTATTTGAAATACAAAACACTGTATTTTGTATTTGTATTTAAATGCATTTATTTTTGTGTATTTTGTATTTGCATTTAAAATGCTTTTTACTACAAGTATTTTGTATTTTTAGAAATTTTTAAATACATTTTTTTAAATACATTTGTTACCACGCAATCTTTGTGCGCTTTGAGTTCGATCAAGAAAAAAGTTTTGGCTTTTTTTGTGACAATTTATAAACAAGAAATGGCAAGCTTATAGTTTATTTTAGCTGTTCAGCAAAGTAACGTTGTTTTTTGTCACTCAATAAATCCTTATGTAACAAATTTTGAACAACAGATGTATTTTTGCTAAAGCATAAAATTACTCCGGTATTATGTTTCAGCAAAATATTCTCAATTGGGTTATTTATATTTTTTCACTTTAGCAAATAAAAACGCATCACGCAGTTTTTTTATGCGTTTCGTGTAATAAGCAATAAAACATTTTTACAAACACAAGTCCACCGTCAATACGGTACAGCAGTAAATTCTTTTTTTTTTATTTATTCTTCTTACAAAAAAGAGTCGGAGGCGCTTTAATTACAGCTACTGTCAAGCAATTACCTCGACTTGCTTGCGGAGATGACTAAATATTACTGTCCACTTTAAATTTTATAAGAATGTATATTTGCAGCTTTTTTATTATAGGCATAGCAGAAATCTACAGTTTCCTTCTAAATTCACCACACAGAGGAAAGTGCTGTAAATTTACTTTTTCAAGGACATAATTTTTAAAGATTTGTGGCTTTATTACATTGAGCCACGAATCATAAAAGATTGAGAACCACTGAGCTAAAATTTTATTAAGATTGTTTTATTTTGTCTTATGCCTCATTAATTTTGACTGCAAACTTGAAAGATTTTTATTCGAGTTCAAGTTTGATTCGTTAATCTCCTCGCTGTGAGTCCCGACAACAGAAGTGATGAAATTCTTTAGACGAACAATGACGATGTCGTAGCCTACAGTTTTCGGGATGGTAAAAAGATAGACCCTCGGATTTAAAAGCGAAAATAAAGTAATTGTTCAAACAGTAATAAACAACAAACAAAAAAAATAAAAACCAGTTTTCACCTAAAGGCTTGTTTCCACTAAGAGCATTGGCCGGAATATTATTTGTTTGTTTTATTGCTTTTATTAGCGCTTAAGCCCGGAAAGAAAAAAAAATTTATATAAATTTGATAAAAAGATTTTATAATTTTTTTTTAGTCATTAAGGCATTGTAATCTTAATTCAAAGAGAATAGAGTTATAAATTAAAAGGGTGTGTATTAAATAGAATTTTCAGTTTTATTGGTTTAAAAAACTGCAGCAACCGATTGATCATAGTTTGCAAATCTGGTTTGATGAAGTTTGTTGTTTTTTTTGCTAAAATATAATAGTTGTCAAATGACGATGGTGAGCGGTTATCCAAAAAGATATAAAAAATGAGTTATTTGGAATTTTATTCGTTGTGATAGAAATAATGTATTACATTTTTGATGCAATGGAAATGTATTGGTATACCAGCTACAGTTGTTTACAATCCTAATGGCCTTATTTTGTGAAAATGTTAATTTTGTCAGATATGATAAATAGGTCAGATATGATTCAAACAAAAACAAAAAATAGGTGTTCCTCCAGATAATCAAACCATAATTAATGTGAGGATAAAGTAGAACATAGTAGAGTTTAATCAAAAAGGTAAAGTATAAATAATATTTGTTTTTTGTTTTCAAAAATTTATGGGGTCCTTAATGTCTATTTGTTATACAGTAAATTATGACACCAACATATTTTACTTTTGTTGCAATTTTAATTGACGCGGCAAAACAATTAGCATTTAGTTCAGGCGTTAATAAATTTAATTTAGGAGAAATAATCAACATTTGCAATTTCTAGTATTAAGTAAAAGTTTACTGGAAATTGTAAACCGTAAAACAGAGATTATATCTTTAAATTGATAACAGTAAATGTAAACAAAGATTATATCTTTACCTAAATTACATTGAAGTTTTTCGGGCATAGATTCACCTATAAGTAAACATGTATCATCAGCAAATAATCGAGGAATACTTTGAACAGAATTCGGCAAATCATTTCTATAACGTAAAAAAATAAGTTAGCCAAGAGAAGAACCGTGGATAACACCTTTTTCAATATCTTCCAAAAAAGACAAACCAATTGCTAAAAAAACATATTCGGTCCGGTGGGATAAAAACGATAAGAAAATTGATTAACAACACTTTGCATACCATAGCTATCGAGCTTATTCAGTACAATTTTGTGGTTGACGGTGTCAAATCAGTGTCAATCGTTGCATAATATAGCATGGTCTGAACAACAGAGTGAGTGTCATTCAACACAGCTCTGCTTCTGAAAAAGATGAGAGACTTGGTAGCGACGGAAAGAGTAACAAACTTGAAAACAAAAAATGAGTGATCAATATACCGCTAATAATGTACCATAAATGACCATATGTATCTAGGATGCTTTTTATTGCAAGACCGTATTTTGTTCGATTATTCGAAAAACCAGTTATCCGAACCACCCTTGGTCTTAATTAGTTCAGATAATCGGCGTTCTACTTTAATGTAGTTATTTTGCTGCAGAAAGTATAGGGCTCTTGCTTATGTCATTAAGGTTGAATTTGTTTCAGTACTTTTTTACTTTATAAAACTCACACTAAGATCTCGTAGTTTCGGTTGTTTAGTATTATTTTTAACGAAGCTATAGGTAAAAATTAATCATCAAAATTAACTTATGAAAACTCATTTCTTGCTTATTTCTGACACTTTTGAAGCAGCTATAAATAGTAGAAACATTAAATATTTGTCTCTACAATTTATTCCAGGTATTCTGAAATTTTTAGTTTTGTGATAATTTAGCGTAGTAATACTTATGAGCGTAATGTTCAAGCTTAATTGCAAAGGTTAACACAAAAATTTAACCAATAACTTTTTTTTTTATCAAATAGAATTAAAGACAAAACAAAAACATTTTCAAAAAAAAATTACAATAACCTTATTTAATCATAATTAAGACAAACGTTAATGTTATCTAAGTGATGTTTCTTGGATAGTAGCTTCTCTCTGTATACCAAGGTCTGCGACAAAGTTTTATTACTATATAAAATTGTCTTAATACCACGTGATCATGCAATGTAGAACGACAAGATTTTAAATCAGAAAATATGAGTATGAGAAACATAAATTTTACGTTTAAAGCTAAACGTCATCACTAATAATATGACTACCGTTGCATTTCGTATGAAAGAGTGAAATTACAGTCATTACTATACAGTTAATTCCTGAAGCGTGATTCTTTGGAACTTTTTGCTTTTCTTTTCTTTGTAAATTTTCTATCAGCAATATATGTTTTGATCTTTTACAATATTCCCAGAGCTTTGTGCCCCTCCTGTAGACTTTCCACATCGACATGAATCTTACCGGAATGTGCACTTTACAGTTCAAGTACATTTGATCGTAATATGACTTTGAGAAATGTTTGCCAATCTAAAATTCTATAAAAATAAGGTCATGTAATTGAAAAAAATGTGTGTTTCTTTATGTATGCTTGTCGCATAAACATTTATATCAGAATTATAGACTATTTCCTGATCCCTAAAGTTATTTTTTTGAATGCACAAAGTTTTTACACCAATACGCATTCATGTTTACGCAAAATAGCGCTTTCGAGTAATGTTTGCAATTGTTGATCACTAATATACAAGATAAGTTGAGATTTCTATATTACTATCGAAAAAAAGGTACATTTATATTTTATAAATTGATCTATATTGTACATCACGTTTTCTACAACATTGACCAAGATTAATGCAAAAATTTCTGTTTAAAGGTCAAAATGTTTGATTCAAAATAAAATAAAGAAATTTTAAGTAAAAAAAAAAGGCTCCTAGTTATGTGTTAATTTTTTTAGTAAACTTGAATAACTAGATATTTTATTTGAATTACTAATTATAGCCAACTTTACATGTTATATTCATACATCTACATTATAGAGCCACTACTGAAAAAATCTGAAGATCTTTCGTGCCAGGTGTGTTAGTGGTCAGTGCAGGAGGGATCTAGTAGATGCATACACACGTTATCTCTTTTTAAAAAAGTTTTAAAATCTGAAAACTGCCATGGCCTACTGAACAACATGGTTGAACAGTCTATCTTAGAAAGAAAACTTAAAAGGGTCATTTTGCTTGTCTTGGGGCAGCAGCTGCACACGTATTGCTGTGACAAATGTTACAACTCGCTGTAACAACAATGTTACAACAAATGTTTTGCAATATATTTCCATGAAATAGCCTTGGTTTTTATAGAACAACTTCTCTACTTTATTACAATTTTTACAAGCCACAGCATACACTTGTTTTGTTAGTTCTTTCTTTTTCTGCTCTGCACCATCCAGTGATACACTGTAATTTTATCGCCGTAATTTCATTGCGTGAATTTAACGTGGTAATTTCATCGTATGATAATCACATCTCATGCATTTTTACCGCATTGTCGCTACATCGCAACATATCACATCGTCAGTAATCTCATGGTCAGGTTGCTTTTGCTAAGTAAAGTGCACAAGGCCAGAAATAAATTAACACCGAAATATAATTCATTTGTGTAATAAAACCTTGAATTAAGTTTTATGAAGCGCTTTTGTTGTAAGCCATTGACGCTTTTCTTGACAACCTAATCAACGCGTGACTGTTGTTAAGTTTTCAGTTCAGAGGTTTTGCAGCTATGTACAGATAGTTGCTGAGTTTTGAGTTGTGATAAATAATAGTTTTCTGTTGAAGTTTAATCTAATCTATTTGTTTATGTTGTGTTTTATTTAGATGCCCGTAATCTTTTAGTTAATTAAACGCAAACAAATGTGAAATGTAAATATCATTACAATTTGTTTTGCTTTAAAACAATTTAATATTATAATAGCTGTTGATTTGATATAACCATCTAACTATTTGCAAATAGTCTCTTGTTAATGGGCATCTAATTGTCAGCTAAAAGTACTATATTTGACTTAATCAAACTAAAAAAAAGATAATAAAGAATACAGCGTCGTCGTCGTCGTCGTTTAAAAGGACACCCACTCCAGACCAGACAAAAGCAGGACTGGGACCGAGGATTTATCCTTTTATTTCCCAGGCTGCTGCACCGTTCGGATCAGACGCTAGCAGTGATGTTGTTTAGCCAGCATCGGGTTTTGTCATCCAAAACCGTCCAACCTCGTGCTCCGTGTGGTGTTTGATGTATAGGGTAAAGTATTAGAAAGTAGTCTGCGGTTTGTTTAATGGTGCCGCACTCACAATTTAGTGAAGGAGCGAGACCCCATTTGTGCATTGACGAATGAAATCGCCCAGCACCAGTCCGAGGCGATTAAGCTTAACCCAAGCTGTTCGGTGCAAGCTCATTCAAACAGGCCTGGCACTGTTCCTGAATATAAAAACACGGAGCCTGTATGTATTTTTACAGTACTCCGCGTTCCATCTTTAATTTGTCCACTCAGAAGCGCGGATGCCAAGTCCAGCAAGGTTTTTTAAAAGATTTCGCGCACTTGGCACAAAAGGGTGTCTACATCTTAGTCTCTCTTGGCGAGTATCTGAGGACTTACCTAAAAGACGATTCAGAATATGATCAGGGTCCAGAGATCCACGGTAATCCAAGGAGAGTGTCGCTCTCAGTCGGCGAAGCTCAGCTGGTTGGATGCTTGGAAGTATGGGTAGATGGTCCGTTGGAATGGGAGGCAGGCATCCAGTGACTATGAGCAAGGCGTTATTTGAGACACTGTCTATGCTATGAGACGAGTGTGAGCGCTGCGACACCAGACTGATGCGCAGTACTCAGCTGTTGAATTTACCAGAGATAAGGCAGCTGTGCGTAGTGTTTTGGTATCAGTAAACCATCCCGAGTATGTAAGTCGCCTCAGCAGTGTGAATCGCAAGGATAGTTTATAGCGCAATGTAACTAGATGGTGCCGAAGCTTGAGAGATCTTTCCAGTTTACCCCAAGATAAGTAGGGGTTGGACAAAACCGTTAACGTATATTGTTGCTGTAGACTTTTAGCTCACATTTGGTCTCTCGTTTATTTAAATGATAGGCTGCTGTCACCGTCTTAGTGTGACTGAGCTTCAATCTCTAAGTCTAGAGATACTACGAAAGTGCAATCATGTCTAGGCTTAAAGTCCCCTTCAAGTCCTTCCGGCTTTTAGAAGAGTGTAGCAAGGCTAAATCCTCAGCATAAGCAAACTTTCTGAAAATCGTGGAAGGCAGATCGTAAGTATAGATGTTCAAAAAGAGGAAAGCCAAGACTGATCTCTTGAGAAACGCCATTTTTTAGGCGGCGTAGTCTGCTTTGCTTACTGTCACCGGCAGTAAAGGTAAAACTTCTGTTTTGGATAAGCTCTATGATCATTTTGACCATGTGCGCATCCGGCAGAGGCCTTACCTTGCAGGTAAGGCCACGATGCCAGATAGTGTCATAAATAGCTTTTAGATCTACAAATACGACATGGGCCTTCTTTTTAGCCTCAAAAGAATCCTCGATGTTCTGGGTCAGCAGAATGACTTGATTTACGGTTAACTTCTCGCGTCGAAACCCAACCTGGAATTTAGGGAGCAGTGGATTAATAATCGGCTCGACGCGTGCGTAGATAAATTTCTCGAGGATCTTGTTGGGGACACGAAACAGAGATATCGGTCAATAACTTTTTGGATCTCCCACGGGCTTCATTGGCTTCGGGATCGCGACTGAAAGCGCTCTTTTCAAGATCTCGAAAAATTTGAGTTGGTGCAAGTAGGAAGAAAGGAAGTCACGCAATCAAAACTTTAAAGCAGCTCCAGCATGGATGCTCTGGGCAGATGGAATCAGGGCCCGGAGCTATACCTGGTTTTAAGTGTTGGAGGGCAGCAGTAAATTCTCTCTGTTAGAAAGTCTGAGAGACATCCAAAGGTCAGACACTTTTTGAGCAACAAGTTAAGATGACTTGCGGTCAACATCCTCGTATCTCCGACATTTGATTAGCTGAGATGCAATAGCATCAATTGAAACGGGCCAGTGATGAGGAGAGTGTCGTGACCTACCAGAAAGATTGTTCAAAATACTCCATGTTTTACGATTAGAGTTTGAAAAGTCGATGCTCCGAACTGCCTCGAAACATCGATTCCTCGGCTTCCTGTTAAGTTGGCAAGTAAAGCTATTGTAGCCAAACTCGAGTCGTCTCCGAAGGGAGACGGCAGGAAAATTTTATAGAGAGAGAGAGAGAGAGAGAGATCTGTTTATTTTACATCAAAATGTTTTCAATATGATAACGGTTAAACCAAACACAATGATTTTTACATATTAAAAATAAACAAATTGATTGATAATGATGAGCAATTCAATGCATCAACGGTCAAAACAAACACAATGATTTTTACATATTGAAATTAAACAAATTGATTAATAATGTAAGTCATTTATACTAAACTAAAATCCATTATAAAGATATGATGCAGGTGTAGGAAGGGACAATAATTCATTTAATCACTAGCCCCAGCTTATTTGAAAGTTACATAACAAGCAATTTAATTTATTAGTTAAGGTTTTGGTAAGTAAAATCGATTGTCAAGCATAGAAAAGATTAAAACAAGACATACTACATTATAAATATAAATCTACCTTACAGACACGATTAAAATAAAAAACCAAAAAACAAAGGCCACATAGATAAGATTGAACGACAGAAAATAGAAACCTATAGAGGGATTTACACTCCACATCCCAACACAAAATATATATTTGTTATTTATATAAGTAACAAACTTTTTATCTAAAAATTATGTAAAAGAAAAACTCTGAGTTAAAAAATTCCCGAATACGCATAATTTTGTTTATTGAAAATGGAGCTTACTAGGTTTTTTAGATCACGGGAGGTTCCACCTGTACATCAAGAAAAAGAAGAGATAGATAATCTACAAAGAAGGGGTGCAAGAAGTTTAATTGATAAATAAATTCATCGCAATCATTTTTGCTATCAAAGATAGCAAAAGTATCGTCCACGTAGCGATAGTACATTGCTGTTTTCTTCACTCTTTTAAACAATAAAGATTCATAATAAGCAAAAAAATGTTGGCCAGCGCAGGAACCAAAGCGAAGCACGTTGTTACACCATCTATTTGTTGATACATTACGTTGTTGAAACTAAACTCCACTTGTAAAAGTTGACGTTGTATTTTGGGCTCAACGTTAGTCTTTGTTATTAAAATCACAGGATGGGCCAATCAACTCAAATTTGGCGGTATCATGCAAAATCTTTTCCATCTTAAGGATGTAGTTACTTTTATCCACAACAACAACGCCAGAAATTTTGTTCGGTTTAGTTATTAGAATATCGTTATTCTTTCTTCATCAAACAATCACCAACATCTACCGGAATGTCACAGGATGAATGAGCTACGTCATTTAATTTAGCTTAAAGAGCCGATAATCGTTCATTTGAATGAGGCTTGTGATGTAATAGCTGAGCAAGAAGAACTTAAAAATCAGCGAAAACCTCATGTCTTTCCACATTACCGAATGGCAAACAAAAGTTTAATCCATGCTTCTCTACGAATTCTCGGTTGCAGTAAGGTTGTAGTTGGAAAAATTGAAGACAATATTTTTGGTGGAAAAAGCAAAATCACCCATCCGATATTGTCGAAAAAGAGCAAGATTACGTTCATTTTTTCTTTCATTGTCTTTTTTTTGCATTGATCAATTGAGGCAATAAATCTACATAGCCGAATTAGATCAAAAAACGACAGAAATTCAATAGCTTTACGCCAAACTCAGCGGCCTTCTCGTTTGAGAAACGCGATCAAAAAGCGACTTTTCTCGATTTCATCAGTAATGAGTACACGCTCGATGTTAGGATTATCCCGAGCACGTGACTTTTCGATTTAAAGTTTTGCAAACGTCAGAAGTAAACGTTCAGCGAGGCAAGCCTTTGAAAAGGCAGTTGTAGAAACTAATGTTCAAATTTTTCCTCGCGTTCTAACCAAAAGCCAACAGATTAAGTAGTTGATTGCTGTACTTTTTGCGAAAGCGTTTAAACAAGTTGTTTGTGGTACAGAATTTAAAAGAGGCAACAAAAAAACTGCTTCTTCGCGAATTACGTTTGAAACAGAAGTTAATCAATCTTTTCCTTTTCTTGATTTACAGAGTGACAAGATGCGCCCTAATCTTATAACATCTGCTTACCGTAAACCCATATTTACAGGAAATATCTAAACTGGAAATCCTTTAGTCCTGGAAAAAAAATTAGTTTAATTTCCATCCTTGTACATCGAGTCTTAATGATTTTTTCAGACGTTACACTGCAAGCTGAGCTTAGAAAAATTGTTTTGTACTCACGAATGGCTACCCCAACCACGTCATTTCAAAAACAATAGTCCGTAGGTTAAAAGATTTTACTTCGCAGACGGTGAAGAAATTCCCTTTCTACCGTCATCTGCCCTGGTTGGGAGTTCATTCGGTTAGACATGAAAGTAAAATCAAAGCCAGTACGGAAAAACGTTTCTTTCCTGTGGAAAAACGCGTTATTTTTACATCTCGTGTACTTAACCTGCAATCAAAAAAAAGTGTTACCTGCTTTGCTTTTAAGCAATGTGGTTTTATAATGTTTTGTGTCACGGTGATAGTCAGTACGTAGGCCGCACATTTCAACGATTAAGGACAGGATCAAGGGCGATTCTAGGGAGGGGCCAGAGGGGCCAATATCTTCTTAGATTTTTGATTGGCCCCGGGTTGGCCCGTGGCCACCGAGATATACAAGGCCTTTCGCTTGGTTTCAGACAAAATAATGACGTCACAGGAGTAGGCCATTGCTGCGACGCTTCGCTCGCAATGGGCGAGTTTGCAGCGAGAGAAATGTAACTTACGTAAATAATCTTTAAAAGTTGCTCATTACCAAAAAAGATTTTAATTAATAAAAAAAAGTTGAAGTTTAAAAGAAAAACACAAAAAGGAAATAAAATCATAAAAAACAAATAAAATATAAACCGTAAAGCGTTTTTGTCACTTAAGAGTTTGTAGTTTTCTTCGTTTAGCTAGTTTTGCAGCACCGAGTTCATCATTTTCCATGAAACAGTAATTATTGAGTAAAATGTTTGTGCATATAAACACTGCCATTTTTATTAACAGCGTAGGTTTGTGATTAGAAGAGCACATAATTGAAGATTCCAGTGAAAGCTGTTCGTCTTCTAAAGGAGCCAAAATAGAATTAATAGAAAGTGCACGTTGAGAAAAAAATTCATCAAAGCTCGTAAGTTTTTGAATAACTATGTTGCTTATGAGAGCACCCCGCAAGATATCATGTGAAGAATACAATAACTTTCCTTTATCTAGGCCCTTAGTCAAAGAATGGTTAAAGCTGTTTTTATTTTCGTTGTTGGAAACAAGAAATTCTTTTAATTCTTGACATTTTAACTTCTTATTTATCGAATAACAGCAGTAACCACCAATATAACTAATTACCAGAATGTTGTTAGAAAAAACTTCAATATCTTGTTCATTGATATCAACTGAAATTGGAAAACAATTTGATGAGATTGTTGTTTTGTACTGATTCCAATCAATCGACAAATCCGATAAATTGATATCAACGTTATTGAGCTTTAATTGTAGTACAGACAACAACCAAAGCTTTTTCTCACACTCATAAACTTGGTGCAGGGACACATCATATTTACCTCCAGCAAGCTGTCCATATTGACCAAATCGAGATTCAAAAGAATCAGTTTAAAATTTATTGAGCAAAACGTATTTCAAAATCAGTAAGAATCATGGCGTACGTACACCATGCTAAGAATCATTTACTGCTCTTTCAAACTAGTTGAAACTACATTTGATCGCTTAAATTTTGATTTTTTTGGAGAATGCTTTGTACTTATCTTTAACAAAACAGTTTCGTTTAGAAGTTATAAAAATATAATTTCTAACTTACTGTCTAATTGATTCTACCTTTTAAGATTATGTTGCTACATTTCCTATATATAAATCAACAGCATCTACCAACTTATAATCTTACAACTCAACTTAAACAACTTCACTTTTCATTTTCTTTTAAGATAATAAATTTAATAATTTGTCTGTTGTTTATTTTAAAAATGTTCTTTATGCTTTTAAATTTTTCACAATTATCAAAATCTAAGGTTTATAGAAAATATCAAAAGTACACTAGTTGTACATCTAGTTTCTAATATTTTATTTGGCTTTTAAACTACTGCTTCTTGCTTGCAGCTGCTCGAAGCAAAGCTGATCTACTTTCTTTTAATTGAAACGCGACAGAAACTTCTTTGTTCCATTTTAAAGCAAGGCCTACTCGTGATGACGTCACAATCGATGCAAAAGGCCTTGTATATCTGGGTGGCCACGGTTGGCCCCCAGTTTAAACAAGCTTGTTTAGCCTGTGATGTGCATGAGAATGATTTTATGCGACGATCTTTTTTTTGTAGAGAATATGATAATTTTGGAACGAGAATAGGAAATACGAGCTCGTTTTAACCTTTAAAACACCGCTGACTCGTTTTACGACGATGCAGCAAAACCGCAAAGAAAGCAAAATTTGCTTTTTTTTACAAATAAAGTTTTTCAATAAATAATTACGATTTTTTTGTTTAGAGAAGCTAATTGATTTGTATTTCATTAAGAAGATAATTTTTTCTTTATTAAAATGATATAAAATTTGTTTAAATGTGATAAAAAATGAGTGAGTAATCGATAAAAATATTAACCAAAGTTTTTCAGAAAAAAAACGCTTATTTTTGATTTAGTGCCATAGTGCGGTTATAAAGCTTAAAGTTTTTAGTCGCTATTTGTAGTAAAACACTTATTCTATAAACCTAATCTAAATCCCTTGAAAAAACCTTTTTCAAAATTATCTTATTTCAAAATTTATCATAATTATCAACTTCGCACTGTATGTGCGCAGCCAAAATTGTACGTGCTTGCTCGCGCTGTGACGTAAGACAAAATGGAGTCACTCGCTCGCTCTAACTGTGACGTTGATTGGTTTCACAAGGCGTGTGAAAACAAATACTTCTTTTCTCTTTTATTTATTTGTCTTCTAATCTTTCTAATGACATTCACGCACTCGCTACATTCTCGCTCTAGCAACATTCATGCGTCACGCGAAACTGGTATATTTCTGGAATGATACCGGTTTCGCGTCGCTAATCAACTATCGTTGATTCCGGTCTTCTAAGGGTTAAGGTAATGACTTTTTTTTTTAGAAAACACTATAAATAAGACAAAAACTGGGAAATCTGAGGTTGATTTCTAGTGAAGTCCTTTATTTTTTATCAGTAAATGAGTAAATAAATTCATGTTTTTAGATTTTTGTGTAGCGGTTCTTTAAATGTTTGGATTTTTGATATGCGGCTTGAACATGGTACAAGTCTGGCCACCCCTGCAATACAGCCTACTTTCCTACACCCTGTGGCAAAGACCCTTTGAACTTACAATTTTTTTTCATATGCTTTTTAACTAACCCTATGGCAAAAAACCTTCTTAATATACCTTGCCCCAACGTGGCCCCCACATTTTCTTAGTTCTAGAATCGCCATTGGACAGGATTCGTCAACACGTGCCAAAGTTTATTAGAACTGGCCAAATTCCAAACTCTCGTAACGTCTCCACTCGCTTTAGCAAATCTTCAACTGCAGTCATGTTTAGTGAATTTGTAAGTGATCAACATCTTTTAGACAACCCTATGTGCTCCAAAAATTACAGTAATAAAAATTTACTATTCTTTCATTTAGCCGTTTGTCACAAACTTTGTTTGAGAATCCCAAAGCACCAGTTGAGCTAGTTAACCCGAATACCTGCGCTAAAACAAAGCTGTGTCTAAATTTTATTTTATTCCGGCTCAAGAAGTAGTCTTGCTATGAGCCTGACAATTTATACAGTTGGTTTAACGAAACCTCGGATTGGTTTCGTTGAAGACTCTTCTTCACAACAAACAGAGACCACTGTCTCTAATAAGAACAAATGTATTACAAAAATCACGTCCGACCAAACTTCTATTCCACGCTTTGCCAAACTGCAAAGCGAAATCAACACTATAACTCGACTCAATCAACACAAATAATTCTACCTCTGTAGAACAAAACTGCCAACCACTGGCACAAAATAAATTCAACACTCGACGACCAATACAAAAACTAACGGGCCTTCTGCGCCCAACCAAATTACTTTCACTCGAGTTGTCTCAAAATCACATCTCACCTTAATAATTCGCTACGCATCGGCTTTATATAGAAACCAAAATCACGTGACGTAAATTTTGTCGTAAATTTGAGATTTAGCCAGAACTCCCTGGAGAGATCGTTACGCTCAATCTCGTATACGTGAACCTTTTAGTACAATGACGTTGGTCAAAAACATATTACGTCAATACAAAGAGAAAAAAGAGAAAAAAAGATAAATATATCGAGCAATAGAGCGAATCGGATAATACGACAGCAGCGCTAAAAGAGATGCAATTATATCTTTTATAATAACACTACGAATTACTATTAACGGGGATAAATTATATTGTTACGATTAAAATTATGAATAAAGTGTGACACCGTTCGTCTTTTCATTTATCTGCTTTTGAAGTTGTTTACATCAAATCATGCTAGCCAAATTTGTGCCGCCAAAATTCATTTGTTTACAACTTAAAAATCTTTCGCTGATTACGCGTTTTGACGCCTTTCTCAAACGTCCAATCATTTTCGTTCAGCTTTAATGAACAATTGATTGAATTTTGTTTCTTCATTCCGACGTTTATCTTTAACAAGTGTCCGATGAAAAACTTAAAGATGAGTTTTTGTTGGCTATTTTCAAAATCTGTACCAAAAACCGCTTGTTTAAACGTATTATTTACAAAGTCAAACGAACTTAAACTTACTCTAATAATTCACAGCGTTAACATTTGTGAATAATCAGCCAATGACTTCATACTGACTAACTATAAGAATAAATTAGGACCCAGATGGCTAATATTAAACTTAATAGTTCGTCCGTCTCGGAGGCTCAACAAATATTACCTTACTATATAATTAATTTTCAAGGCATCACACTGACGCTTGCCTATTAAACACATAAACAATGCGACACAGGCTACAGTAACACAAACGATTCCTGAGAACTTCAAAAATCGAACAAAATACTTTATTTTGCCAAAATACAATCTTGTGATAAAGCAGTAAACAAGTGATGTAACTTCTAAAACTCAACTTGCTCAACATTAGTAAAATATATTAATCGTATCTAGAATGCTTTAGACAAAATTACGTCATCGCTGCCGCAAAATCGTCGCAATGGCTGATACTTCAGTTAATCAAGGCGCTTGAATTACTTTTTATAAACGCTTATAAGAACAGCTTGGAGGCAAAATAAATCAAGTGGAGGAATGGTGGACCAATTACGCAATCACTACAAAACAATGGAAAAGATGACGTCATAATCAATAGCTTAAAAATTCTTGTAAAAAGTAAAAATCAACTATAGAGTTATGAGGTAAAGATTAGAATCATAAATGAAGTATGGCAGTGTCTTACATTGTTTTTTTTGTAAATATATTGAAGTGATTTATTCTGTCGTCCAAAACACCTTGAACTTGATTCCTGAGTAAGATAATCTTAGAAGCACTATTGATTATTGTTACAAATTTGTAACTGTTCCCAATTGGCCAAAAAATTAGGAAAAATTTTTGGCAATATACATGTTAAACAAAATTCAACAGGTAAAAGGGCTTAAATATTTTTTATTGAATTAAAAATGTGGACGTTAAAAAGTCAACGCAGCGGTTTTCAAATAGTGGGTTTCAATGCCTTGGCCCCTCATTTTAATACTACAAGGACGTCATCAGGGCCGGCGTTAACTGTCCAGTCAAAAAAATCTTTTTCAATAATTTAGAAATAAGTTGAATTAATAGTCACTATTCAGTCAGTCGAATATAAACATTTTTCTTTGTTCGTTCGCAAGATTGAGGGATGAAGAACGAAGAATGAAAGAAACAGACAGAGAAAGAGAGAGAGAAAGAGAGTGAGAGAGAGAGAGAGAAAGAGAGAGAGAGAGATAAAGAATGATGAGTTGAGTGACCAAACAATAGCTAGATATCGGCGCCTGCCCTTTGATTTAATTTTGCCTAATTGAATGGAAAAAGGCAAGATTTCATGTAACCCAAGTGAATGGCTAAATAAAACAAATAACTTTAAAAAGATTTACCAACAAAAATTTTATTCAGTATATTGTATTCACGGTGTAATTATGGGCAATGCTACGAAGTTTTTCTTAATTTACATCGGCACAGTGGAATTATCTATAAGATGTTTCGTTAAAATTTATTCACCTGCCCTCAGATAATTTTTTTTACTCTTCATGAGGTCGATAGTAATTGATTGATACACTAATTATTAGCTATCACAAGATAATCGTCAAGCAATCGATAGTTAATTTAACTTATAAACTTCCATTTGTTGTTGAATCATTGGTCAACCTTGAAAACAACAAAAAATAAATATCAAAAGTCCAACGCAAATTATTGTGCACCGAAATTCATTTGCCCAGAATTCTGCTTTACCCAGTGATCGGCAACAAAATCTAGTGGATCACGAAAATATTTTAAATAATTATTATGACTCGGCAGTGTAGTCGAGTGGTTAAAGCGCCTTTATTGTGATCGACATAGTCTCAGTTGAAAACCTTCTCGTTCTATTTTGTTGTGTCCTTAGGAAAGCGCTTTACGCCACTTCTCCGTGCTTGATGATTTAGGAAAACGGTTGTAACTTTCAGTCATGTTGCTATAAAACTATAAAATCAAATAAACACTTTTAACTGGACAGCAATATCTTGGCATTTCCGAAAGAAGGTCATGGCAATTGCTTATCCTATCTATGTAAGCCCCTCCGTCGCTGCCTGCGAGTCAGGAGGATAAATATAGAGATATAATAATATTTAATTTGAAGCTATACGCAAATTTTGCTGTTTTAGATAGCATGTATATCTGTTTTGTATATATTAAAAAAACATGAATAAATATTTTAGATTTATGATTATATTTATCCTTTTTTTGATCTGTTTAATATTTATAATTTTTGTGTTAAACTGTTTAATAATGATTGAGAATAAAATCAATGAATGAATGAATGAATGAATGTTGAACTTGATTCGTTTGTTAAATTTATTTCCTGGTTAAAAAATCTGGATTATAAGAAGTTATTTTATGCGAATCCGAAGAAACTGTCATAATGAAGAAGAGAGCCGGACTGAGTTCTAACGCAAAGAAAAATTCATTGATGGAAGTATTAACAAATGATAAGAAAGGAAGGTAACAGGGTTTTGGGCGTAGAAAAAAAATTTGCTTGGAGAGATTACAATTAAGAGATTTTTAAAAAATATCCTGTAGAAAGCGGAAAGATAAAAACAAGAACGCTCTCCATAAAGAATTAAAAATTTGCTGTCGCTGTAATGAAAAGCACAATCCGTGTTGTAAAGAAAAATTTAGCTAAAAAAATCTCAAGAAAAAAAATGTTGGGAGCTAAAGAAATCTCAAGAAATAGAAAAGCTAGGGAGAAAAGACAATATTAACATTGCAGAGGAGAGAAAGATTTTGCGACATTTAGAGGAGGGAAGATTGGAGATAAGACATATGAACATGTTGTCTAATACGCTCTTGCAACTGTTTGGATGTGCAATCCAAAGTACCGACTATATTATGTGGTTTTTGAAAGTAAAAGTTCAATTCAATTTATATATTTTTTTTAGCATTCAGATTAATTCTTTTTCAACTATTTATATAACGGTCAACATATCTTAAAATGGTTGTATTTTAATAATAATAATGATGATAAAATGAACCAACGCATAGACCAAATTGCGATCAATTTAAGTGACCATCAATATTAGTGTCCATCAATTAATGAATGAATGAATAGATTAACGCATAGAACAAATTGCTATCAATTTAAGCGATGACTTTTATTCTTTGGTAAATCGACTTAAAACATCATCGCAAACTGATAAATTTTTTATTAATTAACATTAATTATTCAGTAACTAGCTTTCAAATTAATCAGAAAACTTTAGGATTTGATTTGTTTTTTCTTGCTTTTTTTCGGACTGTGAGTTACCGACTCGTTCACACTGGCCACATATCAAACTACGCAGTATAACAAATATGACGTTATTTTCAAAACGGAAACGAATGCGCTCTATGACAAGCATGTTAATAATGCACAAGTCTATCGAGGTAAATAAACGCATTTTCTTTAACCAGGGTTCTTTCTGTAAGCGAAACAAGATAAACAATATAACTAGAGTAACAGCATTCAAAAACAGAGTTATATACTGTAGATGATAGGCTATGTAATGATCTTCATCAAAAGATTAAAATATCGTAAGAAACAATACAAATGCAGCTTAGATACGACATGCTTATAGATTAAAATTATTTTTTATAGATCAAAAATAAACAAAACTGAAGCAGCATTTATTATTTTATTTAACTTCAAAAGTTGATTTTTTTAGTATTATTATTTTGTCAGTTGTAAACAAAATTTGAGTTTTGATAAGAAAAGGTTTAATTGACGTCATTTTTCTATTGCACAGCACAACACTTTTAAAAAAATTTTTTTTTTTTTAATCTATTGTTGCAAATAGAGAACGATTGAAGAGTGGATAAAACGAGTTTTTAATTTTTTAATCCTCACTGCTAATCACAATAATATTAATAAATCAAGTATTCCACAACTTTCCTATTTACATATTCATTCACTCAATCAACATATTTTTAAACCAAAACAAAAATTTTTTATATATGGACGTTAAAAAGGTTTAGGTCTAATGGTTTTTTGAAAAAAATCTAAAATTTGAGATAACTTTAAAATTTAAAAATTACTGTTGGCTTAACAAAATGTAGCGAAAGGCGGCCCTAATCATTGCCAGCAACGTCTTCTAAAGCGATTCACAAAAAAATATTAAAATTAGTTGCTCAAGCAAATTTATTTTGTTGGTTTGTGAACGTACCATTTTTAGAAAAACTAGGTTGAAGTAAAAGCGTAATTTTGTTTTTACAACATCAAAAGTGCCAAAACTTTGCGCTGTTTTTATAATTAATACAAACAAACTTTGTGTTGGAGAAGGCTAAAAAAATATGGGTTGCAAGAATTTGAGCCGAGAACTCGACGCATAAGCATGGAGCGCCCACAATTCGACGCCAGAAAATTCAACGTTAACGCTTGATTGATTATACAGTCAAGCAAATATAGATTTGTTTGTCTTTGTTGGTTTGTAAGATTGAGTGATGACCAAATAATAGTAAAATATTGGCGCCTGTCCTTTGATTACATTTTGCATAATTGAGTGGAAAAAAACAATATTTCAATCAACCCGGATGAATCAAAAACTCAGCTGCAAATTTTAATAAATTCCTGCAATTTTGCTACAGCTTCCAGGAAAATTCTTTGTCAAAATCGATAAAAAAGTAATAAAAAAATAAGCTTGAGTTTAACCAACAGCCATCAAATAATTCATTTGGGAATTTTTATTTTTTAAACCACAAAACTATAAAAAAAAAAAAAATATTTTTTGTTTCAAATAAATAGAAGTAACTTAAATTATAGTTTACTAACAAAAATTTTATTTAGCATAACGTCGTCGCGGTGTGATTATATGAGCGAAGTTTTTTTTCCATTGGTATAATAATACACATATTCATATAGCGCTTTTCACAGAAAACTAAATTGATTAAAAGCGGTTCACAACAAAGTAAATTAAAACAGTAAAATAAAATCATGAGACATAATAACATTACCACAATATTAACTGACGAAAGCAAGAACGTAAAGATGAGTTTTCAATAAAATTTTAAATTGGGAGAGCGATTAAACAACTTTTAATTGATTAGGTAAATTATTCCATAGTAAAGGACTAAAAACGCTACATTGACGATCAACAAATTTGGAAAAAGTACGAGATACAAAAAAAGCTAGCGTCAGAAGAACGTAAAGAGTGAGAGATATTAATTAAATCATCTAAAAATTATCTAAGCACGACGACGAAACACCATTTAACATCTTGAATACATGCAAAAAAAATTTAAATATGAGGCGGGAAATGCACAGATAACTAGTGTAATTTTACGAAAATGGGAGTTATGTGAGTGGATGTACGGGGACAAGCAACAAGCCTGACTGAAATATTTTGCACTCTTCGCAAGTGAGCTAATGAAGATTCAGGCAGACCACAATACAGAGAATTGCAGTAATCTAATTGAAAAGTAAATGATCTATTAATAATTAATATAGTGGAGTTATCTATAAATTGTTTTGTCAAACTCCTTAGATAATTATTTTTCATGAAGTTAATAGTATAATTTGTTGAGTAACAATTTCGCACAATCGAATCAGTTAAATGAATTAATTTAAAAAATAACTGAAAACTTTTTTTATTTAAATTTATAAAAACCGTTGTACCTAATCAATTTGGAAACAGAATAAAAACAGAGTCTGTCTCTCTGTCTGTCTTTATTCTGTCTTTATTCTCTTGACTCACAGGAAAACGTCGGACTCGTTATACATAAAGCAACAATTACCACGACTGCTGTTGAAGATTCCACGACATTGCTGTTCAGTTAAAATTTTTTATCTGATTTTTAAGTATTTATTAAGTGATAGAACTGAAATTTAGAGCTGCTTCTTAAAATCTCCAGGCAGTGTGTTAATTTTAACCAAGGTATCTCTCAAAGCATTTTATCTGCGACTCTTTAAAAGAAGTTGTCATAATATAGAAGAGAGCTGGGCTGAGCTTTAATACAAAGAAAAGAATCATTGATGGAAGTATTGACAATAAATAGAAAAGGAAGCGAACGGAGTTTTTGGGCGTAGAAAAAAAGTTCTGTTTGTAGAGATTGAAATTAAGAAAAGTACCGTGAATAAAGCGGAAAGGTAAAAGCAAGAGCGCTCTCCACCAACAATTAACAATTTGCTGTCGCTGTAATCAAAAGCACATTGCATTTTGTAAGGAAGAATTTAGCAAAAGACAGACTCGTGAAAAAGAAATCGCTTGGAACTACTATTAATTTTGCAGAGGAGAAACAGATTTTGGGACTTTTACAGGCAGGAAAATTGGGAACCAACATAAGGACATGTTGTCTAATGCGCTTTTGCAACGGTTTGAATGTGCAATCCAACACACCAACTATGCTATGTGTTTTGAATAACAATTAATATAATGACTTTTATTCTTTAATAATTCGACTCGTACCATCATTACAAACTGATAGATTTTCTACTTACTAACGATGATCGTTTGGCAAATGGCTTCTAAATTATTTAAAAAACTTTAGGATTAGATTTGTTTTCATGTTGTTTTACAAAAAACAATTTCCAAGAGCATTCACATTGACCCCATATCTGAAACAATAGAACAAATATGACGTTATTTTCAAAACGAAAACGAATGTGCTCTATGATGAGCATGTTAAATACGCGCAATGTTCTTGAGGTAAATTGTCCATTGTTTTTTTTTAAGCGGGCTCATTTCTGTAAGCAAAAAAATATCATCGCGATGCAACTGTATAGATGTAACAGGATTTAGGAACAAAAGCATTTTGCGATACAGTTGATACAAAATATATTACTCTTGCCCTAAAAATCAAAATAAAAATAATGAAGATGTAACCTGGATACGACACGAGTTATATCACTAAAGGGTGTGCTTTAAGAAAGTTTTTTACAGAGTGAAAATAAATCAATCTAAAGCTGCATTTATTATTTTGCTTAACCCTGAAAATTAATTTTTCTTTAGTATTTATGGTTTTAATTAGTTGTAAACAGGTTTGAGTTTTGGTAATAAAAGTTTAATTGAAGTCATATGCCCAAGTTGAAACTTTTCAGACATGAAATGTATTGTCTGAAAAGTTTTAGAAAAAACTATTAAAAGCTTAACGTTTCACAAACACTTTGCTCAAAAACTCATTAATTTTTGCTTAACTATTCGGAAACTTGGAATTTTTAGCTTTTGTTCTTGTTTTTATTTTGCTTGAAAATAGCAATGCTAGCCGAAGACATTACGCAAAGCAAATAACATTTTTATTGCAGCTTTGAATTTTAATTGAAGAGCGTTCTTGTTTTTACCTTTTCTCTTTATTCAAGCTACTTTTTTAAAATCTCTTAATTGTAATCTTTACAAATGATTTATGGCAAGATTTATCAGTTTTTTTTGTAAGACCTTTTATAAAACATCACTAGATTTGCATCTTTTACATCAAACCAATTTCAAACTTGTGATTGAAAAAACAAATGAAGTCAGTGTGATTTGGTTTACTGTGTAACCAAATTCTAAGCATAAAAGAATATTTGAACTTGATCTTCGATCCGATTTACGAGTTTTCTTGTATGTATTATGTACAAAAATTTTCAAAACATCAACCGTTAAAGTTTGAAACATCAACGATAATAATTAGTGTGTTTTATATTTGCATTTTTTGCTATCTTGCGAATTAAAGTTGCGTTAAGATATCTATTGCGGTTTTATAAAAAGCATTTTATAGAAATTCCCGGTAACTCATAACTGTGATAAATATTTAAAGTCACAAAAGAATCATAAATGAACTTTTCAACGCCTCAGCATTATTTTAGTGTCTTGTTCGCATGTTGCAACAATTACTTCTTGCTTGCTATGATTTTTCTGTTACTCAGCAAGTCTGGAAATCAAGCAGATACATAAGAAAAATTAATAAAAGTGTTAGTAAAAAAAATTCGTTCAAAATCTTATATCTGAAAATAGTATTGCTTTTCGAATTCTTTAAAACGTGACTTGGTTCAAAATAGTATGATGCAGTTTTGAAATAATGTGCTCTTTGAAGTGAAAATTTACCTTTCCGTTGCTTATCGCATTATTAAATACTTACATCAATGAAAAAAACTTACAAATTTTAATTACGAAGCTTACAACTCATAAATTTGTCGGCAGCGTGGTCGAATGATAGAGCACCGTGATTTTGCTCGACATAGTCTCTGTTCAAAACTTATTCTCGCGATTCTGTTGCGTCTTTGGGAAAGCACCTTCTCCTGCTTGGTGGTCTTAGCTAGGAATTCTGTATTTCTGTCATATCTCTATAAAAGTAAAAACAAAATAAAAAGTTTTAAACGGACAGCAATATTATGATGTCTCCGGAAGCAGGTCGGGGTAATTGTTTGGTCTATGTATTAGCGCTTCCGTTGCTTTCCTCCAAGTCAGGAGAATAAATGGAGAGATAAAATAAATAAAAATAAAACTTAAATATTTTTTTACATTTACAGAAACCGTAGCTTGTTCAATATGAAGTTGCTAAAAATTATTGTTCTTTTGCTTGCAAGTTCTGTTTTGAGTCGAAGATTGAAATCAAATAATGGCTCGTATGACCTGTGTAAGTATACCAAGAAGTGTCTTCTTATGTAACATGTCATGATTATATTTCACTTGCTACATTTAAATGAAAATTTTGAATAAACTGAAAACCAATTTAAGTTTATCCAAAAATTTTTTTCCCGATATTAAGTACAAAAAATATTTGGTTGAAATCTTCCAAAGATCGTATTAATGTTTGTATATAATACATTTTAACCATTTTACCCGACTTAGACAGTTTTATTACAATTTAAATCCTACATCAATAAATCAGTTATAACTAAATTAGTATATTTTAAAAATGGTGTAATAAGTTGACACTTAAAATTTTTAATACCTTGTTTATGCACAGTTTAAATTTTACAAGCTTCCTTCCGCTCTCTATTCCGATATTATACTTGTTACATAATTAATTGGTGTGCTTTATGCATCAAATAAAATATAAAATAGCCCTATTGATATCTTGGTTCAATTGTAACATATAAGCACATAATACGTAAATTGATACTGCAGCTCTGGCTCCGTCTTTTATTCTAAAAAAGTTTTAACAAGTTTTTGTTTGTTCTTGGTAAAAAAATTAATTGTTTGCAGTCAATTGTAACGCTAAAAGTGACATTAAAAAGTTGTTGCATGATTCCAAAATCACAAAAGCATTTTCTATGTTTATTTTTCCATATTGTTTTGAACCAGCTCACCCGATCAATTATAATCAGACTCGTGTTTTTAATCGAAACAGACAGACAGACAGACAGACCAATTTATTTACGAGGATTGTGGAAACAAAAAACGTAAAAAGAAACACAGTTAATATACTTATTCGACAAAACAACAGTGTACGACAATTGGTAACACATTTATAAATACGATAAAATAAGAAAAGAAAAAAAAAATAATAACAATAATAATAATAATAATAAGATAAATAAATGAAGATAAATAAATAGAATAAATAATAATGAAAAAAATGACAATCTCGACGGAGACTGCGAAGAGACCGGTTAAGGTCATCAAGTCAAGCAGTCACCGAAAAAACTAATGGGTTATTAGTGCACAGCAACTATTTGCAAGGATTGTAGGTTAGTAGGTTGTCAACAGTATGATTGTAATAAAAAGAATTTAAAATTAATCTTAAATTTATGAAATGATTGATTTTGTAGTTCAATAGGGATAGAGTTCCAAATTTTTGTTCCTTGAAATTTTATTGATCTTTGGCAACAGGACGTAGAGAATTTAGGAAGATATAAAGTATTATTAGAGTGAGATCTGGTAGGGAGGTTATGAATTTGGCGGGTTGTAGTAAAAAAGGAAGAAAGGTAATCGGGCAGTACTTTTCGGGAGTGCTGGTGCATAATTTTAGCAATTTCATAAATATGTAAGTCTGCTAATTTTAAGATTTTTAGTTTGTAATAATATGGCGAAACGGATGTTTTTGGTGAAATGTTGAAAATTATACGAATGGATTTATTTTGAAGACATTGAAGTTTTTTAAAATAGAATGGAAACGTACTTCCCCAGATCGGTAGAGCATACAGTAGATGAGGGTGTATCAAAGAAAAGTAAAGAAGTCTAAGAGCAGATAACGGTAGAATATGTCGTAATTTGCTAAGGATTCCAACTGCCTTAGCTAACTTGGTTTCAAGTTGGAGAATGTGAGGTTTAAAATTTAATTTGTCATCTAATAATACTCCGAGGTATTTGCATATACGGGTAGAATTTATTTTGGAATTTCCGTAAGGAAGATTTAGATTTAAACTACGTACGTTAAGTTTGGGAGATATTGATAGTATAAACGATTTTTGTGAGTTAATTTGAATTTTGTTTGCATTACACCAGTCTTTTAGGCGAGACACTTCGATTGCACAGATGTGTTCCAATGATGTAAAGGAAGAGTGATTTAAAAACAAGCAAATATTATCAGCGAATAAACGGGGGTTGGTATGAAGAGCATTGGGGAGGTCATTGATATAGATTAAAAAGAGAAGTGGTTCAAGAATTGAGCCTTGAGGAACGCCAATATTAATAGCTTTATGTGAAGAAGATGCATTGTTTATAGTTACAAATTGTTGTCTTCTATGGAGATAATTTTCGATTAGTGAATGAGCTGGGCCTCTTATGCCATAGTGATACAATTTGTCCAGTAAAATTTTTTGACAGACTGTGTCAAAAGCTTTACGAAAATCCATAAATATTAAAGCGGTGTAATGTTTGTTGTTTATGGCATCATAGGCATTAGTTAATATATCCATCAAGGCGTGGATTACACTGTGGTTTTCTCTAAAGCCGTACTGATTAGGATATAAAATCTTGTTTTTACAGAAAAATTTAGTAAAGCGATTTTTTATTAATTTTTCCAAAATTTTTGATATGTTAGGAAGTAAGGCAATTGGGCGATAATTTCCTATATTATCTTTATTACCTGATTTAAAAATAGGAATCACTTTCGCAGTTTTACAGATATGGGGAAAAATACCAAGTTCAAGAGCTTTTCCAAAACAGACAGCTAATAAAATAGAATGCTCCTATACGTAAAAAAGAATTACTGATGTTATCACATCCACAAGCTTTAGACGGGTTTGTTGAAAGTAACATGTAAAAAATTTCGTTAGCCGTTGGAGGTTCTAGGACAATGGAGTGTAAAACTGGATTTTGAGATAAGCAGAGTAATTGGTGTTGTTTTGATTTTCCATATTTTTATCTAAACTATTCCCGATTTCTACAAAATATTTATTAAATTCTTCTGCTATATCAGATGGATGATCAATAAATTTATTATCGACGTTAACGTTTTTAACGAAAGAGTTAACGGTTTTACGAGGAATAAGTAAATTAATTATTTGGCACCCTTTTTTCGGATTGGTGTTATGTTTATGAATATATTCCGTGTAATACATTTTTTATAATACATTTGAAACGAAATCAATCAGTTTCTAAATTTCGCGATTAGACACTTGCAGCCAGGTTCTTTTTAATTCTTGTTCAGCTTGCGTCCATTTTTGTAATTCAAATGTAATAGTAAACTACAAATGATTTAATCAGAATTTACATTAAATCTTCGTTTGCTTCAAAATTTTTATTTGACCGTCTGGCCATAGTTTAAAGTTTTGTGTCAATATTAAAAAAAATTAAATTATTTTAAAAAGTGTAATTAGTAATATATTGGTCGAAAAATTAGAAAGCTACTTAAATAATTTCAAATTATTAATTGCAGTTTAATTTCTTCATGTTTGGATTTTATAAAAACTCAAACAATCAAACTATACTGTAATTGAATCTTTCGAAAAAGTAATCTCGTAACTTTTACTTTGTTTGTTTCACTTTGAATTGTAGTAAAACTTGTTTGAAAATTATTTTTCAGATTAATGCCATTCTGGGCTGTGTTTTGATGAATTTAATTGCGAATGCGAACAATCAGGTTTGCAGTAAGTAATCGATATTGTGCTACATGTATGATAATAAACCTTTGTCCAGTCACCTAGTGAACATGGCAACTCTTGCTAAACCGAGCAAACTCTGGCTTTATTTAGTTTGTTTTATACCTTAAATTAAAACCAAAATTAGATAGAAGACAAAATTATTTTGTAACTTTATTATGGTAAACAGATTTTGTTAATTTAAGTTACAAATATAAACTATTTATGTGTCTGTGTTAACATTTTTGGATGATAAAAATGAGTAGAATAATTTCAATTTTTTTTCAAATAATATAATTTTATCTTGTAATATCAAATAATATGTAATGATATAGTATAATCGTCGTCGTTTAAAAGGGGACCACTTCCAGGCCAGACACAAACAATACTAGGGCCGAGGGTTTATTCTTTTACTACCCCAGACTTCTGTACTGCCCGGATCTCTAAATGGAATCTCTCAACATCAGTCCGCAGGCGAATGAGCTTAACACAAGCTTTTTGGGCCAACCTCATCCCAAAAGGTTGCCCCGTCCTGAAAAGCCAGCTTGGATTAAGCTCAACCGCCTGCGGACTGGTGTTGGGCGATTCCATTTGCCCATGCACAAATGGGGTCTCGCTCCTTCACCGAATTGCGAGTGTAATGCCTCTGAGCAAACCGCAGACCATGTACTAACAGCGTGCCCTATACATCGGGCATCACATGGTGCGCGAGGTCTGATGGTTTTGGATGACGAAACTCGATGCTGGCTTAATAACACCACTGCCAGCATCTGATTCAGGCAGTGCAGCAGTCTGGGGTAGTAAAAAAATAAACCCTTTGTCCCAGTCCTGCTTGTGTCTGACCTGGAGTGGAT
Organism: Diplosoma virens; assembly: GCA_963680785.1. NCBI lineage: Eukaryota > Metazoa > Chordata > Ascidiacea > Aplousobranchia > Didemnidae > Diplosoma > Diplosoma virens. The sequence continues at coordinate 4,869,174 of OY796889.1, read as the reverse complement.
GCTCTTCAAACGATGACGACGACGATCCCAAAAGGTTAGGCACTGGTCCTTGTTGTATCTAATTTGTTTCTAGTGCTTACGTGTATTTTAGTAACTTTTCATATCTTCAATCTTATTGCAGTCAAATGGCATGACAAAATGAATATCAATTATTTTTTTTGATATGTTCTGACTGTTGTCTTTTTTATTCAATTATTTGAGAAAAATAAAGATTACTTACATCAAATATTTGCTCATTGCGTTTTTACAAAGTATAGTTCCTTGTTACCTTAATCTTCTACAATTGCTAGCTAAAAGTAATCAAAAAAGAACAAAAAACGGTACACTAAAATTGACTTGGTTTTTATTTAAGGCGCAAGCTATTGTCGGTTCCTGCGCGCTTTGTCAGATGCAATAGAATCATTGCAATTATTGCACGTGACGAAGTGCGCAGGAGCCTGCAAAACTTGCGCCTTTATAAAAAAACAAAGTCGGATTTAGTGCACAATTTTTTGTTCTTTTATGATTAATTTGAATAGTTGACACGGCCCTCCCAAGTTTTATTCCTTCCTATCCTTCGATGATAGCTAAAAGTAATCAAAAAAGTAATAATATTTTAATATTGTTGTAACTGCTTTTGATACCACAGTTGTCTATTTTTGAATAATTTGGTTTTTGCATTCCATTTTAAGTTGATTTAGATTGTGCAAGTACCAGATGTGGAATCGAAGCAAAGTGTTTGCGGCCGAGTGAGACGAGGCTTCGGAGTAACAAAACCGAGAAGAGACAAGACTTTGGAGTCCTGAGACCGAGATGAGATATGAGACTTTACATAAGTTGTTTTATTTTAAGCCAGGTTGTCGAGTTAGAGTCAGAAGTTGGAGTAGCAATAGTTTTTTTAAATATGCTGAAGTCGGAGTCGCTTTTTTAAATGTACTGGAGTTGGTCTGGGATTTGTATTTTTCTTTGGCCACTCCGACTCCAATTTTCAATTAATTTCTGGAAGCTATACTGTAATTATATTTATTATCTGAATGATCCAAAAATAAGCCAGAAAAATACGGTGCGTATTTGGACAGGTCACCTTTTAGACTATAATTTATAGTGCAAACAAAAACCATTTTTTTGATTTTATATTGACAGTCAAATTTGTTTTTTCTGTACAAAATTAAATTCAAGTTTCGGTGTGGGGTTGTTTTGTAAAATTTGACTAAAGATTTAAAAAAATGTTTATTAGAAAAATGCATCAAAATGTACTTAATTGCTTTTTGCTTTTAAAAGTCAAGTGACTAATAAGTAAACAAATCTTTATTCAAAATACTGGCATAAAATATCGTCCTTAAAATATCGGATTCTTTACGATTTGCAAACATTTTCTAAAGTTACCGCTTGTCGTTGTCGTCGTTTAAAGGGCATCCACTCCAGGTCAGACACAAACAGAATTAGGACCGAGGGTTTATCCTTTTACTACCCCAGACTGCTGCACTGCCTGAATCAGATGCTGGCAGTGGTGTTATTAAGCCAGCATCGAGTTTCGTCATCCAAAACCGTCAGACCTCGTGCTCCATGTGGTGCCGGTGTTCCACTCCAACATACCACTTACCAATTCTGGTATCAAGACAGCTGAACTTCGCCAACTAGAAGTTCTTTACCAACTAAAACCCAGGTATGGCCGCAAAGATGGTCATATATAGAGTAAAAATCTAAAAGTTGTGGGCTTCTATCAGATCCATTGCTGCACTGATAGAAGCAGCAAAACCTGAATAAGCAGACTCTCCCTGATGAGAGTTTAAAAATGGAAACCATGGTTTGGCATGCCTGATGCACAATGCCACAGATGATACTCTTTAACGTCATCTGTCCTAAAACTCGATATATTCTTAAAATCTCCATCGGCGTGCATGATGCACAATGCCGCTTTTGTCAATGCAAAAATACATTTGGAAGACCCCACAAATCTTACATTTCTTTTTATTGCATATGACCAGTTTTGCTACAAAACCTGGGTAAGCTGACTGTCCTTGATGAGATTTTAAAAGTCGAAACCATGGTCGAGAAGTGAGCTCGGATTTGGCATGCGTGATACACAACCCCACAGGTATTTTTTTTCAGTGCCATCTGTGCTATAACTTGATATATATATTTTTAATTTATATTTTATTATACAATCAAAATTTAAAGCAAAAAACAGTGCTGTAAAATATCTTTTCACAAGGACACAACAGAACCAAGCGAGTAGGCTTTGAACCGCAACCGTGTCAATTGCTTTATGTTCATACATGCAAATTATTTATAATGTCGTAGAACAATATTAATTACAAATAAAAACATTGTGTTATACCGGTAATCACATTTCAAGATACCAAATTTTTACTGTGACTAATAGCGAATTTAAAGAGGGTCATGACGCCCGAATTGCTAAAAAAAGTACAACTTTTTTACCAAAAATCCTACCTGTAAGCTTTGATCACATCGCTGCAATGTCTCGACCTGGAGTCGAGACGCAGTGGTCCAAGACCGAGACCGAGACTTTGGGGTTACGAGACCGAGACTTCGAAAAATGTGTCTCATGATATCCACCTCTGGCAAGTATGTAAGCATTCAATTTTTCAAATGCTATTTAATGCAAAAACCAATTATTCAAAAAACAAATAACTTTTTACAGTATTAAAATAATATATGCATTTTTTTGATTGATTTTAGCTTGTCAATCTAAATGATGAAGGCTACAAAAAGCTATACTTTATCAAAAGGCAATTAGTAAATATCTATTATAACTTATCTTAATTTTCCCAAAGTAATGGGATAAAAAATACACACAAGCACTAAACACAAACCAGATAAAACAATATTGTTTGAAACAAGAAATGTAATTCTACTCATTTCTACAAAATTGTTGAAACACACTCATTAATATAAGATTTGTGGTTCCTACTAAGTGCAAGACTGCACTGGTAGGAACGGCATTGTGCATCACGCACGCCGTATGACCAGATGCTGTAATATATCGAGTAGGGACAGATGGCACTAGAGAGTACCACCTGTGGCATTGTGCATCACGCACGCCGAACCCGAGCTCACTGCCCGACCATGGTTTCGAGTTCAACTCGAAACCATGGTCTTGCATATTCGCAAGCCATCTTAGTTTAACTTAAACCTCTGTCTTAAAGACAGAAAAGTCAGATGTGTTCATTTCAAGTGGCAATTGGAAAGCGCAGCTTCCAACAATTATCACTGTGTGCTTGGTTAGGAAAAATCAAAAAAATGGATGCTGAACAATATTTTGATCATGAAAACTCTTTTATTGAATGAAACTGACAATACAACCAAAAATACCGCAGTAATTAATGCTTGTATTAAGCAGCGTCACTTCTGATGTATATTGAAGCGATTTTCATACATCTGTGGCTGGTCGGGACGTTTGTCATAATATGTTTGCACCATTTTTGTCAGCCTCCTTTCTTCTTTTCGACCCGCTTCTTTGCCTTGTGTAGTGTAGCACACTCTTTATTATCTTCATACTTTCTTTCCATTTTCATCTACTCTTGTCAGAAGAAGATGAATGTTGCCTAACAATGTTGGTTGCGGTTGACCCGCAGTGTCAATCTGAAGGAAATTGGCAGCTAATTTTTCCCGAAAAGAGGTTCTTCAAATTTTTTTATGAGTAACGCGCTTATACATCACCCACGCATTAACCACAGCTACTCCCAGGATCAGTTCAATATCTAACTTGCTATACCACTTGACACTCTTTTCGCATTGTTATTATATGGGAAGACATCCGATCAAAAAAGTCAATTACTGCTTTTGCTTTATTGTAAACGATAAATGATAGTGGTGTTTCTGTAGCCCTTTTTGAGATCAGCGTCTTCTAATTGAGGATTAAGGGTCATCCTAAGTGGTGTTGGTTGAAGGTTGGTTGGTCAAGGTTGTCACTTGTATTCCTGGTGCGGATGTACAACCCTGTTACAAATTTGTCGGTACCATTGTTGGAGCATGCTTAGATGAAAGCATTCTCACATCACGTGTTTCTCTCCATTTCAGCACTACAAAAGCATTTTTGTCTTCTCGCGAAAGAACCTCCCCTCTTCTGAGCTTTGTATCCATAACTTCCTATTATATGCCTTTCCTCTTGCCTCTTAACCCTATTCTGACTGGGCTTTTTGGAAACTTTTTACGACTGGAGGGGGGGGGGCTGAAAATTCCCGCGCTCTTTGTTTGCTTATATTTCAACAATTACTAGCGCTAGAATTGTCATTCAAGTTTGTATAGAAAGGAAATTTTATACTCTTTTAATATAGATACTTAAATGTTGCATTTAAACATCATTTGTGAGTGAAAAAGCAAGTTTTCAAAGGGTGGTTAATTTTTGTAAATTGTCTGAAAACGAGAGAGCAATTTGAGAGAATTAACGACTTCGGCTGTTTGTCGAACGTCATTAATCCGTAAAATTAGAAGTAAAAATGCTGACAGCTGAAATTTACTTGGCAAGACTATTACTAATTACAGAGAAAGAAATTCTACACAACTAAATCTGCTAAAAGCTGGTTTTCATTAGTGTTTACAACTCTTGGATCTTTGCTAGTGATCAAATAATTTTTTGAATTCACTCCCTTTTGTGAACATTTAGGCAAGAAATTTTATGACATTAAAAGAAAGCAAATTATTACACAAAAAAATTGTATTTGTAGTTCCACATTGCAGGAACTCACCTTAATTTTTCTTCACTATAAAAGAATATTTCGACTTGACTAATTTATTTAGAGGTTATTGCTTTTATTCACATCGATTTTTTAATTTTACAAAAATTCTTTTTTGTTTCGAATGTTTTTTTCTTTTGGTTAAGTACGCTAATTCATTAATAAAATATTTGTTTATTAAAATTTTGCTAACGTTTTCTGACGTAATTGTTTAACTTTTAATTGTTGTACGACTTGTTTAATTAGTTAGGTCTAGTTTTCGTAAGAGTTACAAAAAATTAAAATGTTTTAAAAAAGTAATTTAATTACCATCAACTTATATTTCAACTGTAGCGAGTAACGTAACTTTGTTCCAAACTTATGAAACTGACATTTTTTTGCGATAAAAATTATTCAATTGATAATCCTAATTTCAACATTATTGTTTAAAAAACAAAAGCACCAGTACAATCATAAAATAATAATGTTGCACTCAAGAACAGCTCAATGTATTTTTTTGGAATATTTTTTCAGTTTGTTTATGTGAATTTTTGAAAATTGTTACCAGGCTGAACAAAAGATTGGAAGCGCCATTTTAATGCCTTTTTTTTTCAATCCGGACCTGATATTTCTGATATGCATATTTCACACCGACGTTTTTTTCTGATTGAGAAGGAAATATCGATAACAAAGCGGTGTAAATACTTGGTTTTACGACATTTTCGCTAATTATCAACTTTATTGTAGAATTTCACTGGTTAGACTAGTGGTTCCCAAACGGGGTGCCGCGGCACTCTAGAGTGACATTTGCATTTTGCTAGGGTGCTGCAAACTATTGCACATTATTCACTTGTCCAGGAAAACGGTTGAGTGTTGTAATGTTATTTTGAATTATCAGCTTCAATGTTACTACATATACGAGTGTGTTTCTCAACCTATGTGCCGCGAAAGATTTTGGAAAAAAATTAGCTAGGGACGTCGAATGTTACGCTTTTTACACGTGAAATATGTAATACTCGGAGCGAAGACCGTTTTTATTTAGAAATAACTGATTTAGGAAAAGAAATTCACTAGAGAGACCGTGAATGCAGGTGAAGAGCTTTTTTTTAGACAACACATAATTGTGGGGCGGAAATTAAGGCTCCTAGCTAAAGTGCGCCGCGAACTTCAAAAGATACCAATTTTATGCCGCAACCAGAGCAACGGTATTTTTAGAATAGAACAGATTTTAGGGACAAAAGGTAGAAATCTGAGCCCGATTCTGGGTAAAAACTTTTTTTTTAGTATTCACCTGATTTTGAAAACAAAATTAATCAAAATATTCTAAAGGTGCCGCGATTTTTGAAAAATTTCAAAAATGTGCCGCAATCGGAAAAAAGTTGACAAACACTGGGTTAGACCTTGCCTTGAATGAAAGGTTTTACTAATTTAAAAACAAGACTAAAACCAACTTCAAACAAATTTTGTTTGCGCGGCTCCGCGTGTTTATTCATTGCTAATACACTTGCTGCGTTTATGCAACAAATATCAAGCAAATACGAAAATGCAATTGTGGTGCATTTTCGAGACTTCGTTTTACTCGAATAGAAAGTAATTTTTAATCTACAATGTCTGTACCTCCTTTCGTATAACCACATAACTTGTATAAAGCGGATTTCTTCTTTTAATTTCTTGAAATTTAAAAAATTGGGTGCATTGTTAATAAGATTGCAATATTTCGGTTTCCTTTGGTTTTAGAGTTTACAATAAAAGAATTGAAGTTGATATTTTTTTCAGGTTCGTTCCAAAAAACTTTTTAGAAACCAATATCTCTATTACACACTTGTTTTATTTCGTTTCATATTTCTTTGCGCTTTGCTTAAATAGTTCCGATGGCAGTAATATCCGTTTCAATAGCCATTATATCAAAGGTATTGAAGTGTATGATCGATTGCAAGATCAACTTTTATAATAAAGCCAAATCAAGTAGTCAGAATTTTATCCGAATTTGTTAGAAAATTTTATACCAAAAGAAATCTAAATCAACAGTTCCTCCTTTTCTACATAAACAACTTTCCTTGGAAAGTGAGATTGAAAGCGTTTTATTGCCTTGTAAAGTGCTTGAGTAAACATAGTTAATGAAGGTTTAAGTCTCAATTGTTTTGATAAAGAGATTACAATTTGCCTTTTTCTCGCTTTTGGTTGCTTTTTTCTCACGTTTTATGAAACAGTCAAAAAACTAGTGACTAGGTGTCAACAAACTATCAATAACTCCAAAATTACTAGAGCGATTTTTTCAAAAATTGCATCAACTTCTAGATGAATAAAAATAAAGAAAAGTCATAAAATTTGAAAAAATTCGTGCAATTAGTTGTTGAGCAGCACACAGCATTTTAACACCGCGGGCAGTTTCAGTCCCCCCCCAATCTTAATAGGATTAATGTTTCAACAACGTGGGTTTGCTTTGCCAATAAACACAGTGCTAGTTCGTAGCTCGTGTAAAAGTTGTCTACGTAAAGAATTGTACCTTGGTCCAAAAGTCCCTGCAAAAGCCCTAAAAAAGCATTTTGGCTATTCCCAATTCTCGTTCTTCTGTTCTTAATTTGCTTGAGTACACCTTCATTGCCCATGTATATCCATCAACTGAGCACAGGTTGAATAATTTAACGCCGTAGCTGTGTGCTTTGTTCAGAATATATTTACGAAAAATTAATCTTCCTCTCCATGGAATAACAGTTTCATCAATTACAATGTCCTCATCCGGTGTAACAAATGCTGAAAATTATTTTGCAAAAGAAACACCAAAGATTGGACCTTTGCGAAACATTCTCCTTGTTTGACTTTTTCATTGTTTGTCAAATGCTGGGCTGGCCTAAAGTCCTGTTACACTTTCTTTTTTAGAAAACAAATGAATAATTAAATATCTAATGAGTATTTTTCTATTCCAGATTAAAGTTATTACTTTAATTACGTTATATCAGCCATTATTGTAAAATTATGGGATAGCACATTGCAGATGGAATCAAAAAGAATTGAGATTGCCGCTCTACTACGTGCACCTCATACTGTAAAAAATCGGACATTGCCAAGTTTCTTAATGTGAGTCCTATGACAGTACATAGAGTTTCACATTGTTTATCAGAAGGAGTAACCCTCAAAGATCGACCCCGTGGAGGCAGAACCCGAGTTGTGAAGACTGGGATCATAAGAAAAGCCTTTGTAAAGAAATCCAAAACTTAAAATAACGCATCTCGCAAAGAAAAAAGCATTTCGGTGTCCACGGTGAGGAGAGCTGTTAAAATTGAAGGGGGGGGGAAAACTTGAAGTTAATAAAAAAGCCCTATTGACTGTTGCAATGAAAGACAAGCGACTTGAACACTGTCAGCGGCTTCTCAACAACCTTAAGAAATATAGGAGTCGGATCATCAGTTTTTCAGATGAAAAGATTTTCACAGTTGATCCTGTTATGAAAAAACAGAATGATCGTGTTGTAAGCTTTGGTCAAAATGTCTTGGGGTCTGCCCTCGCGTGGCAGATCTTTGAGGGTTTCTCCTTCTGATAAATGACGTGAAACCTACGTACTGTCATGCGACTCACCTTAAAGAGCTTGGCAATGTTTGATTTTTTACAGTATGTGGTATACGTAGTAGAGCGGCAATCTAAATTCTTTTTGCTTTCATCTGCAATGTGTTATCTAATAATTAGACAATAATGGCTAATATAACCTAATTAAAGCAATAACTTTAATCTGGAATAGAAAAACATTCATTAGATTTTTAATTATTCATTTATTTTCTAAAAAAGAAAGTGTTACAGTACTTTAGACCAGCCCGGTAGATTATACTAAGCAATGCTTGAAAGTAATTTTGAGACATACTTAAGGAAAGAATGCATTGCATGTAAATTCCATGCTTTTTCCAATAACTTTATGTTTAGCAAGTCTTACTAGGCCTATTCATAGTACCAATCCAAGAAAATTTTTATTCCCTCAGCGTTAGTATCTGACCATTTATACAGTCTCGAATTTTTTGTTGGCGGATTGGAAGCAATAATTTGCTTGGTATATCTATTGGTTTCCAAAACAATATGGGTTTATTATTTCATCATTGACCAATAGTTCATATATATCCACTGGGCTGATTTCACTAAATAAATTTCCATGCACTCCTTCTCAGCCTGAAAAGGAAAAAGACTGCTGTCCTCCGGTATAATGCCCCAGCAGTTATCAACAGAATCTTGTACCGCCTCATCTTCTTCATTGTCTTTGTCATCTACAGAAAGGGGTTAAAATGTAGCAGATAATACCAGGTCATTACTTTCAGAAATTTCATTATCTGAAAAACTTTCATCACCCGGAGCATTGCCATGTAGCCAGTCACGGTCAGCAACGAAATCATCTGCATCGAATTCAGAATCACTTTTGTTCAACAAGTCTTCTATCTCATCTGATGTAAACTTATGCTTGGTCATTTTCAGTTTACAGGCCCCTGTCAAGCAAAATAAATCAGCAGGCATTACTAACCTCTGCACAACATACCTAAAGATTAGACAAGATAAAAGCAAACACAGCTTATCGACCACCACGCTGTCTTTCTCCTAGATGCTGCGGCTTTTAGTCACGAGACTCAAAGCACGTGCAACTATGGTAAATGCAAATAATTTATGATTTTGCAAGGGATAACTTACAAAATGTGGTTTTGCAATATTTTATTCAAATGTGGCTATTTTTTTTATTGTTTGGCAGGCAGAGTTTTAGATGCAAAACGAAAGCTTTGAAATAAGGTAAAAACTATTAGTAAAATTTGTCAGAATTAAGAAACATAATGAAACAAAGGCAAAAAATAATGGCTTGCAAAACTGCAAGCCGTAAACTCTAGCGTAAAAATAATGTACAATTTAACTTCAGGAGCCATAGCTTGCACAATTGCGAGACATAATTTCACACAGGAGCCGCGGCTTACACATTTGCAAGCCACCAAATTTACATGAATTCGCCCCTGGCCTCTAAGAAAATATTGCGGAAAATGGCTGGGCAATCAAAGACAAAATTACCGCGAGATACAGAGTAAAAAATAGTTATAAAAAATTTTTATATGTTTATAAGTTTTACAAGTACAATATAACACTGCATTTTTTATTTCCTTAATATACTTTTGGAATCAATGCACGTCAATATAAGCATACAATGCTTTTCTACAATAAAAATCATTAAAAATATTTTTTTCCTTTATTCAATGGTGGTTGAAAGTTGATGGACTTTTATTAAAGAAATGTTTTTAAAATCTACTTGTTTTGTTGGCTCTCATACTTTACACATTTTTTCTCCGCAAAAGCTTTAATAAAATCAAAGCTATTTTCTTCCGTTGATGTAACCGATACACGTAACTCGAAACAGGTATTTCCGTTCAATTTCTTTAGAAATTTTTTAAAAACCTATCACAGTTTTATAAATGATTTCAAATATTTTGCAAGTTTCTCAAACGCTCTCGCTAAAACGTTTTGTCCTGAATCTCGCATAACATACATTTTTCTTCCAGTAGTAATTTGATTTTACATTTAAAAAACAAATAAACAAAATATCTTTGATTGAATTCTTATTAACTTTTACAACGTGTTCACGATCGGCAGAAAAACTTTTTATTTTGAATTTAAAATTTTAAATAAATATCTCAAGTTAAATAAATAAAAGCTTATACAATTTTATAACCTTTACACGTATGTATAAGCTTTCATTATAAAATAAGGTTTCATAAGAAGATATTCATCTGAGGTTTTTCCTTTTTAATACATAAGTTGGCCAAATAAATTGAAGGCCCTGTTTCTAAAAATACCTAAGTCACATTTTCAAAAAAATGAGATAAGCTGAAAAAATTGTTTGTTTACTCGCCAGAAATATTCTGACAAAAAATATTTTCAGGATAATGTACTGAAATTACTTTTTAAATAGCACAGAGGTTTGAAACCTTAACGTATTTTTATTCTAGAAGTACCGAAGTCCAATTGATTTACTGTATGTTAAAAATTTCTATACACACTTGATATCTTATTAAACCTATTGTTTGAAGGTTCGACCTGCAAAGCAGTCTTACCTAAACAATTTTTTTTTACTATTTTCACTAAAAATTTGAAATAGGAGTTTTTGAAAGTTTGTCAAAGGTTAATGAGTAACGCAAGCATTATAATGAAGTAATAATTTTCATTTTCATTATAAGCAAGCTTACTCAATAACTTATTTTTGCATTAGGTTTACCTGTATTATTATTTTAATCATTATTTTTAAATTAATTGGAAATTCTAACGTATTATTTGGAGCTTTTGATTCCCGTTTAAAACCTAATAATTTAGTTACATAGCATTCTAATGGAGTCACGAAGCTTCAACTCATCTATTGACATTCAGAAATATTTTTTTTTAATTTGTACTTAATAGCTTTATATTGATTTAGTTTTTAGTTAATAGATCATGGAAAAGTTTTTTTTATGTTTTCTTGGTTTGGGTACGCAAATTTTTGAAAAATTAACTTCTCATCACTTGTTTTTTTTATTTCCCACAGATCTAAAATTTTTTTCTGATATGTCACGCTATAAAAAATAGAATGCATATTATTATTATTATTATTACATGTGGTTGACTTTTTCTACCTAACTACACTATCAATTTGGTAGAAAAGCGCTTGTAAAACAAAATTTCCAATAAAAGTACCTAAGTCCAATTTGCAAAACAAGCTTTAATTCCTTATGACGTCATTTTAATAATTCTAAAAAGTTGTTGAAATAGGGAGAGATACATAACCAATGCAATAAAAAACCATTTAGGTTTTTTCCATCATTACTCTGATTTTCCAGGGTTTTTGAAAACTTTAAATCTCATTTTCTACAAATTGACATTATGTGACTTAGGTACATTTAGAACTAAGCCCTTCAATTTTAGTGCATTTTTTTCTTAAGCAGTTTGATTTTCGAACAATTTGAAATTCTAAACCTGTTAAGTTATAGAAAACTTATGAAAAAGTCTCATTGATTCCTTTTTTTTTATTTATGTCACATTATTTTTATTGCTTTATTGTCTATGTTTTCCATTTAGAATTAAACTATCAAATTGCAATCTTGTAAGTTTTTTTCTGTTTTAGAAAGCGACAAAAAAAATGTGCCGCTAAATAAATCAGCAAGTTTTATTATTTCATTATGTAAATTGTGAATAATAGTTACAAATTTATTTGATAATCAATTAAATTTTGTAGGGAAAGATTTATCGATTATCCGAACCTAAAATGTATATCAACAAAATTCATGTGCGACGGAATAAAAGATTGTGAGGATGGTTCCGATGAAATGGAATGTTCTTGCGCAAAGGATGAATTTCAATGCAGCCAACGAATTGAAGGAGGAAGCGTGGTTGAAAATCTTTATCAATGTATTTCCAAAAATTACGTAAATAATGGAATTCCAGATTGCCTGAGTGTTAAAGATGAAAATTCGTAAGTTTAATATTATTTTCATTTTCAAAGCGAGTATAATATCGAGTTGAAACCAAAAAAAAACAACAAATATTACTTTTATAAAGCTTTGATTGTGAAATTTCTTGAAAAGAAAATTTTTCGTATGTCTGGTGAGCAAAGCCGAAAGGCCATTTGCCTGGATTACTTGAATCGGGCCGCCCCCAAATGTGTGCCTTTTCAAACTGAAGCAAAGAGTTTGTCTTTTATAAATTGTTCAATTTTATCAACAATAAACTAACTTTGAAACCGTTATCCCAGAACTTTCATACTGAGATTTTTTCTGCTTCAATTTTTCTATACTAATATAGACATAGCATAATTTGTAAATTCTCTTTTCTAAATTATTTTGGTTTAAAATAAAAATAAACAGTTTTCTTTTTAACTTCATTTGACACAAGTAAAACGGTTGTAATCTAAAAGTGTTCTTTGGTTTTATATAAAAAGTGAAAACTTTTTGGTTTTCATTAAATACTCACGGGACATGTGTCGTCTAAAAGTAGTTTTTGAACGGTAAAGAAAATCTAAAAAAGTCGTGCTTTTTGTCTCTAAAAGATATATAAAATTTATGATTTACTTAAATTCCATTTGTGACTAGACTTTCCTTTTTGATCCGTTGAATAAAAAAGTTCGGTCATCTTGGCGGAAAGAAATGGAAATTTTTTTCTGTTCAGAGAAATTAAGCAATTTTTAAGCTTATCTAAACAAAATAATTTGTTAAAATCATAATATTTCTCGGTTTTTGTGACCAATTTTGACTTATTAATGATTCGATGTGGTAAAGCTCAAAAATATTTTTAACCACTGTGAGATTGATATATAATTATACACGTGCTTTATAAAATAATTTCTAATTTTCCACGTAGCGTTTAACAAAAACTTGATAATAATTAGTGATCAACAATTGTTATGGTTAAGTGTTCACTCTGTGAAGTTGTTGACGATAAAAGAAAATTAAATTCAGTATAATGAATTTGATTACTTTATTTCTTTTAAATAATTTTTTTAATTCTGGAAAAAGTATGTTTCTCATCCATATCACAATCGTACCTGGCAGCATCAACTTATTCATAAGCAGAAATATAAGTTAAACTAAAAACAAACAAAAAATTTAACACATAACACAAACTATTTTCAAACGAAGCGAAAATAAAAGTAAAAATCATTCAGCAGTGGTGGATATTGGGTGAGGCGAATGAGGTAGTTGCCTCTGGCCCCCCTCAAAAAATAGCACATACAGTTTCAATTCGCTGCAGATGTTTTTTAGAGGTTATGATGAATTCGGGACGAAAAATGGGAAATATAGAGATCGATTTTAGGTGAAGATCTTTTTTTTTAGAATACACCATGATTTTTGGAGAAAAAAGTGAAAGACGAGATCAAAGCTCTTTTTTTTTTAGACAACATCAATTTTTGAAAATCCTTGCCTCGGACCACTAAATTTGAATATCCACTACTGCCATTCAGCCCATGTTTTAACAAGATTTCATTTAGTTATTGTATAAACCACACTGCAAAAAATCTGCAGTAAAATTTTAAAAATTTCTCAAAATTTTGCAACTATCGAAAGCGCGGACTGAAATGATCGAAAAAGCCACTGCAGTTTTTTTACATTATAGTTGCTTTCAAACTGTGTGTTTTTAAAAGCGTCCACAAAACTTGTATAAACTATATTACTGATAACTTTCCAAAGAAAAATTTTTATGTTAAAATCTTTTAACAGATTTCTCTTAACTTTTCAGCAAAGTTCATTCATTCATTCATTTCATTTCGTTTTATTCTCAATCATTAGAAACAGTTTAACACTAAAAGTTATAAATATTGTAAAGATCAAGAAAAGGAAGAAGCAGCACAACGTCAGAGGTTAAAACATGCGTAAGATAATCAGAAAGTGAAAGTAAAAAAACAGTAGAAAGCATGGCCGCAACACCTTAATAACATAAAAATATAAGAAATGAGAAAAAAAAATATATATAATAATAATATTATCAAACAAATTGAAAGATTGAAGAACCAGTGCATGACTAGTCCGCGAAATGATGATGGGTAGCACAGCTAGCCAAGATGGAAATTTAGCTCAACTGAGCAAGGTGAGTAAAGAAAAACCACCCATAAAAAGAAACCTCATCAGGTCCAAAACCTTTTCTGAATGCATCTGGTGATACACAAAAAATAATAAGAAGAATGAATACAAACAAAAAGAAATAATAAGCAGATAATAATAATAATTAAATAATAAACAGATAATAACAATATTAAAAATAACATAACAATATTAAAAATAACATAAATATATTAAAAATATCATAATTATATTAAAAATAACATAACAATATTAAAAATAACATAACATTCAAAAGTTAAATTGATCATTTTATTTAACTGGTTCAATGCTATAAATTGATTAATAAAATCAGTCAAATATTTCAATGGGCCAAATATTTAATAAAGAAATTAAAAACTAAAACCAACTAAATCATAATCAAAAACTAATTTTAACCTGTAAAGATTATCATCAGTTTTTGTAAAAAATCAAAGTTAAAAAATTAAAAATTCATTTTTCCAATTGGGTCGTTACTCTCAAGACACAAAGTTTCGCTTTATTGAAAGCTACAGGGCAATGGACATAACGGTTGATGTTGTGATTAACAATAACATAGTAATGACGTAAAAATGCACACTGTAAAAATCTGTAATAAAATCAAAAAAAAAAAAAAAAAAAAAACTAAAGCAAAATAGAAGAATTCTATTTTAATAAGCGTTAATTTTAATAAGCGTTAATAAGAAACTGTTGATGACATTCAGTTGAAATTGATTTTTTGTTATGAGTTAGTTGGTTTTCATTTTTAATATTTTATTGAATATTTGGCTCATTAAACTTTGATTCATTTTATTAATTAATTCATTGATTGCAATTTGACCTATTAATAAAATCGTTAATTTGACTTGGCTCAAAAAAGCGATAGATTTCTGTTAAAAAACTTTTAACAAAGAAAAATTTTATTAATATTAATTTATAAAATTGTTTAAACAGGGCAGCTCGGTCATTATCATTATTGACATAAAATTTGTTCCAGAATGAGCGGTGTTTATTCTATCGGATAGAAAAGTTTTTTTTTTGTTTGTCCTATGCATGGCATTTTGCGAAATTTACACTTTGCCACATAGATATTATAATTTCTGCAAGTAAGATGTTGTTTCAGATTAAACTTTTGTTATTTGGATGCGAAATAATAGAATCAAATTTTTTAATCATATTTTTATCGAAGTAAAGTGGTAAACGGCGTTGCCCAAATAATTCGATTTTTCTTGTGATGCTGTGATGTCGACTCGAAATAATCTTCCCAGTGTTTAGCAATTTACAACATATTTTTTGTTATTTTTTAATTATAATTAGAACAAAGTACGTGTCTTTTAAGTTAACTAAACTTTTCAAGTAATCGGATTTATGTTCATTGCGACAACAAATTCGGACAGCTTTTCCAAAAATGTTCGTTTTGTATATTGATGTAAGATGATGTGATGCGCCATTGAGAAAACATCGGTATTTGGCGGTAGATTTTCTGTAATTTCTAGTAATAAAACCACCTTTGGTATTTGGGGTTGCTACTTGCTACATAGAGAAAATTTAAAAATTCTAGTTCAACATGATTTTTTTTGGTTAAAAACTGTTAGGCTATTAATGTTAAAAATAGTAAATACTTTTAAAAACTTAATACTGTTAAAAACTATTTGCAGATTGAAATCATGAAACTGGGCGTGGAGTAATTTTTTAATTTTGGTTGTTTATCATATGAAAGCCAAATTATGTCATCAATGTATCTTTTAAAGATAACAGTTTTACTGTATGTAATAAATATTTAGATAAATTTTATCTCAAAAAATAAAATTGTTATAAGTGAAAATGATTCAGTATCTAAAGCAAACATTTGTACGAGTTATGTCTTATTTCCCTCGATTAACTTGCTAAATTTAATGTCAATGATGACAGTTGCAGAACAGCCAAAAAGCTTTATTATTGTGAATATAAATTAATTAATTTTTTTAAAGCTAGAATTAATAAATAGAAGTTTTTATCTTCTAATTTTGATTTGAGTTTTAAATCCTTTTATTTCACCAACTTTCAAATTATATACACTGTGAGGAAACTACAGCAGCTTCTTTGGTCTTTTCAGCCTGCGTTTTGGATCTTAGCGAAAGTTTGCGTTTTCTACGATTTTACAACAAATTTTTTACAGTGTAGTTTTTGCCATGTTAATGATAATCATAACGTCAACTGTTGTATCGTTTATCTTGTAGCTTTCAATGAAGCTTCACTTTGTGTCTTTAGAGTCAGGACCCGATTAGAATAAACATTGATCGTTTCATTTTAAAATGTTGATTTTTTAGAGAAACTGATGATAATCTTTACAGGTTGAAATTAATTTTTCATTATGATTTAGTTGGTTTTAGTTTTTAATTTCTTTATTAAATATTTGGCCCATTGAACTTTAACTAATTTTATTTATTAAATTTTTACGAGAAATTTTTATTCAGGAAATCTAACAAAATTTTTGATTTCAATAAATGACAAGTGCTAAGGTGCGTTGAAAGAGCGCCACCAATGGTTGTTTTGAAACAAAGTTTTTTTTGCCATTACATTGATTAAAACAAATATCGATCTGGAACAAGGATCAATGAAGTGAAGACCAAAAAAATTCTTTTAAACCCAAATAAACAAGAATGTGCCTTCGATAACAAACAAAGACTTTATTTTTCACTAACTTTGTGATGCAAGGTTCAGGTATTTTAAGGGTCAAAATCAATATATAAAAGCTTTTCAAATTGAAACAAATAAAAAACAAATTAAACTTTCTATAAAGAAGGCTTTCTATCCCTGATCTAGAATAAACTATGAGAGAAAAATGCGGATGAAAGTTTCATAAATTTTCCAAGATACCACGAATTTAACCAACAAAACCAAGCCCATGCTTCAGATTAAACTATATTCCTTTTTTTTATCAAAAAATGCAACTTTGATAGAGGGCGTCTTTATAAAACTTTCATTGCCGGTACTTCGCAAGCCCAGTAAATTCTTTCAAAAGGGTTTGAGAGCAACTGCGAATAAAGTATTCAGTAAATTTTTTTAGTTTTAATTATTTTCACGCGTTTTCAAAAAAAGAGAGTTTTTTTGAAGAACCTTTAGTCCTCTGCTATAAACTCAAATTCAAAGACGAGAAATTCGAGTAAAGCAAGAAAAAATGAATCAATCTAATAAAATAAAATTTATTACAGTATTACAGCAAAATTTGTTTAAAAGATATGACAAGCCATTTGTAAAAATTGAGATTAGGTTTTTAAATAAACAAAAGCTTGGCGAATTTTTATTTCAAAAGCACAATTATACGTTTGGATTATTTTTAAAGAATATATTGTTGCTATAGTATTACAATATTACGAAGAACAGTTGTTGCAATACATATGATGGACGTAGTGAAATTTAACTTATCTTGCAGATAAACTGTTATTATAGATGACTATATCATAAGCTGCGTAATTTAATAAGCTTTTTAAGAAGCTGTTTTTATTCTGCACACTGGCAAGAATGTTTTTAACTTGCAGTCCTAAAAGCTTTAAAAAAATGGCGGATACTTAAAACTGATGTGCCACAAATTGATAAACACAAGCGCTTCTTAAAACTTGTCAAATCTTTTTACTAGCATCAGTTAAATCATGACGAAGAATTGATGCAACTTTAAGCAAAGTTTATAAGTTTAATTCAGCATTCCAAAACAGTAGAATTGTTGTACAACTAAACCTTAGTTGTGAATAAGTCTAAAAACTATGTAAATAATGCCACTTTGCTTTAATGAGATATATTTAAAACCAATATCAAACAGTGTTGTAGTCAAGACCACGAATTTTGAGACCGAGACTGAGACCAGTTAAATTTTCCGAGATTATGACCGAAATGAGACAGATAAACTTTGAGACCTAAGGTTCAAGGTGAAACCAAAAACTATTGAAATCAAAACGAAGGCCTAACAAATTTTTAAGTAAAATAAACTCAACTTTTGATAATTTCAAATGCAATAAATATTTTTTTTAAAATATAGTTAGATCTTAAATAAATAAATATCTTCAAGATCTTGAAAAAGAGTATTGCTCTGTGTGGTTGCATGAATAAAAACTCCTGCTCTGAAACGTTTCTCAACTGGAGCAGATGAAAGCAGTAAAGCACAACGCATCGTTAGAAAATTTGAAAATAACAAAATTTTTATTAAATTTTTTCTTTCAAGAACCAAAAATGTTTGAAGGCAGGTTCATAATTAGATTATTGTCTAAACTTTTGATTATTTTGGTTTTCGATGTTGGCGTTTGCAATTGTTGGATATATTGGTTGTTATTTGTTCGCTATTGCTTGAGCCAAAATTATTTCAGTCATTTTTAAAATGTAAACGCAAAGCTTGAATTCAATTCGACCCACTTTGATAGCAACTCAAAAAAATACCAAATAACTACTTTAAAAAATCTAAATCTGTCAGAAAAACTTTGCATTTTCATTACGTATTTTGGTTTTAAAAAGCAGTTCTTTTTTAATTACGTGGGCAGCATGAAAGCATTAAAGCAAATCTTTTTATATAAATAATTGCTCTCCAAATATTAACACCATTTGTCATGCACGAGCACAGCGCTTCGCTTTTTGGTAAAAACAACTGGACACAAAAAATAAGTTATAACATGCAGTGGCAAACCAATTTGGATGCTGTATGAGATTACAGCACAAGTCAAACAATCGAACTATCAAACATCTGGACACAGATACAATATCTCAAGACGCATAGTAAAAAGTAACTTTTCTTTTGATTTCATATTTAGTTCTTTACAATCGAACAAGAAACAAGGGTACTACTGTATATCATACAAAACGTCACTACCAGAGCAGCTAAAAAGCAATTTTCGCCATCAGTAATCATTTAAATAACTGCATTTTATATTTATGCAAACCCGACTATTTTCTTCTACTTGAAACAAAGAAGTCAATTCTGCTATATTTGTAACATCAATTTATTTTATTTGTTTAAATTTCTGTATTTTTAAAATT
The DNA here is from genome assembly GCA_963680785.1 of Diplosoma virens. NCBI lineage: Eukaryota > Metazoa > Chordata > Ascidiacea > Aplousobranchia > Didemnidae > Diplosoma > Diplosoma virens. The sequence goes on along the minus strand of OY796889.1, from coordinate 4,849,958 downwards.
TTGCTGGGAATATAAAACAACGATGAAACAGATAGAGCAAATACTGAGGCTGAATTATAATATATTATACAACTAAAGATTTTTTAAGACTTGTGGCTTCCACTAACTGCAAGACTGCACTGATGGAAACGGTATTGTGGCTCGCGCACGCCGAACCGAGCTCACTGCCCGACCATGGTTTCGAGTTTTAAATTCTCATCAGGGACAATCTGCTTACTCAGGTTTTAGTCGCAGAGCTGGTCATCGAAGAAGAAATAAATTTAAGACTTGTTGCTTTTACCAAATGCAAGATTGCATTGATGGAAACGGCATTGTGCCTCGCGCACGCCAATGACCAGATGCTAGGAAATCTCCCTGCTGAGAGTTTAAAACTCGAAACCATGGTCGGGCAGTGAACTCAGGTTCGGCGTGCGCGAGGCACAATGCCACAGATGATACTCTTTGGTGCCATCTATTTTATAACCTAAAAACTTTTTCTTTGTCTTCATCAAAATATGTGTTTCCAACTCAGGTAAATTACTAAATTAACCATAAAAAATCACATAAAATTAAAGTGGAGACAAAAAAAGTTTTTACTTTGTTTCTAATGAAAAAAAAAAGAATTAGAATCAATTTTTTTTTTACTTTAATTACTGCACCGATTTCTGCCCGCAATCGGGCATAAGAATTGAAACATATACCGTGTTATATAGAACTTAAGAAAAGCTTTGACTACAAAAGAATTCGTATTTTTTGTTATGGGGTAGTCTTAAAAAAGACTGTTCTTTAAGTGCTTTTTGGTCAATACTATCAAACGAAATCGTTGACACTGATCAAAAAACAAGCTTAATATTCTATTTTTATAGTTCGTAAGCATCAAAATAAGGCCAACTGCTTTGATTGGAAAGGAAGAGGCACGTCTGATTAACTGACCAATCAGAATCTACGTCTGCTTTCTCGGTCTATTGGTGCATTTAAATTAAAACTACATCATCTATTCAGCTGCTTGCTGTAGATCTAGTTCTTTTGCTCTTCTGTAGGCTTCTTTCCTAAGAGTAAAATATTAACTTTAAAAAGAATTTACTTAAGCGGGTTACTACATTTTTAACCATCGGATTTAATTTGGTCTGAATTATGTTTAAATCTGGTGGCAAAAATCATCGCAATCACATCAAGTACCAAAAACATAAAAAATTCTGGACTGAAAACCATGTCACCTCAAGACCAAGGACCGAGACCACCAAAACAAGCTCCAGATCGAGAATGAAACCACAAAAATTTGTCTCGAAATTTCTGTCACTAATATCAAAATTTAGTTGCTTTTTATGTTGTTTTAGTTTAGGGATGTCCGACCTTTCTTCATAATGGGCCAAATTATAAATTTAGTTAAAGTCGGCAGGCCACAAAAAAATTCTCACTTTGAGTCTGACACTGATTTCTCAATTTTCGTCTCCAAGTGTTTTGCTGAACACTTTAATTAAACTCGCGAAACACAGTTTGACAAATGCTGCTGAAAATTTACTAAAAATTTTGATTAAGCAGTGGGCCGCATAAAAACATTAATTGAGCTGCAAGTTGGACAACTCTGTTTTAGGGCAATATCTGTTTATTCTAATCTTTTTTTGTTTTTGCTTTTAAATTTTTTGCTTAATAATGTGTTAAATAAAACACAAGTGCAATTTAATAAAATATTCTACGTATATTGCCAATACTGGATGAGAACTTTTACAAGCACAATTTTTAAATATTTTCAGTAAAATAAAAGTTAATTCACAATCTTTTTTACATTGTTTTTTAAAATAAAGCATGGCTAGTTTAAAAATTTATTTATTTTATTCCTACATTTATCCTCCTGACTCGCAGGAAAGCGACGGAGGCGCTACACATAGCGTAAGCAATTACCCCGACCTGTATACGGAGATGCCAAGATATTGTTGTCCGCTAGTAATTTAGTAGAGATATTACTGTACTTTAGAACTGCTTGTCAAGACCATCAAGCAGGGGAAAGTGCCATAAAGTGTCTTTTCCAAGAACACAACAGAATGGCGCAAGTGGGTTTTGAACCAAGACCATGTTGATCATCAGTCCGGTGCTTTAACCACTCGACCACGCTGCCGACAATAAAACCTGTAATAAAGTTAGCGAAGAGTAAGTCAAATGCCTTCAGCTCTCATCATTATCTGATTCTTAACACTCAATAATATTGTTTTACATATTAAAGATTTCGCCAATGAAATAAAGAATAAATTTTAAAAAATAATAATTAATAAACATAAAAGTAATTTCCTTATAAAAATTATTGCATGTCTTTATTCTTACAAAATTTAGCTTAAGTTTATTGCGTAACATAGAAAAACTTATCTTTTTTTTAATCAAACTTTAACTCGTACAATAGTTAAGCAAGTATTTTTTTTAATTTGTCAAAGTTGATATAGGTAGTGTAAGTACGTACTATGAGATAACCTTAAACAGATATTGAATTTAACGTTTTTTTAATTATATCCAACAAGTCTAGCAAAGCATTTTTTTAACCTTATAGATTATATCTATCATATCACTTATTTATTTTTTTTTTGATTTTATTCGCAATGTGGCCGAGTCATTAAGAGAGCGCTTTAATGATGGTGCAAGCCATCGCTCTCAAAACCATTTCGTGTCATTCTGTTGTGTCCTTGGGAAAGAAACTTTAAATGTGAAAATTATATTTGAAGTTATATTTGTTTTTTAAAGAGTTTCTCAAATTGTTTTAGTTACAAATAGTTTGCTTTTTGTTTGATTTATTAAAATTTAAATGAAAATTTAGTGTGACGTATATGCTCTATATTATCCTTCTGATTAGAAGTAAAGCGTCAAAGGCACTTTACTGCTTGTCAGGAGGATAAATAAAGGATAAACCAATTTGAACAGAAATTTCGGTGTGATATATATTTATTTATCTCTATATTTATCCTTCTGACTAGCAGGGCAGCGATATACAAAGAGCAACTCTCAAGCAATAACCAAAACCTGCTTTTGGAGATGCCAAGATATTTCTGCTTGATTGAAATTTTTATTTAGTTTTTTAAATTTTATTTAAATATACGACAAAATATAGAGCTGCTTGCCTAGACCGCCAAGCAGAAGAAAGCACTGTAACGTTTCTTTTCAAGGAAGCAGCAAAATAATGGAAGTAGGTTTTGTACCGAGACCGTGCCGATCATAAACGCCATCAATCACAGTCTTCTTAATCACTCGGCCACGTTTAGTCTAATACCTCGATCTTTTTAACATCGGGGACAGGAAAAATTGGAAAACTAATCCGGCCATGCAGTGTGTCTTCACTTTGCTTTGGAAAAAGAAAAAGTGTTTTTCTTACGAAATCAATTGAAGACAGAAAAAAATCTTTTTTTGAATTATAAATGCATTTTAAAAAAACTAGGTATCCTCTCGCTGCTAGCGTCAGTTTTAACTAATGATAAAAATTAATCAAAATAAACCTTACCAAATTAAAATGTCTCAGTAAAAACTGCACCGTCCATTTAAAAGAGACTCATGAATCACGACCCACTGGTTGAGAAGCGCTGACTTAGTTTACATTAATAATAGTTTATAAAATATGTTTATTTGAATAATCATATAGTATGGATTTTGCAGCATATTTTGCAAACTTTATCTATTACAGCTCTAAAAGTAAATAAAATTTTAGTTTTTTAAAAAGATTTTTGAGCGAATTTTAAGTTTTGTTGATTTTTAAAGACTTTTAACTTCATGATATTGCGAATTATTTTTTTATACAACATATGACAAGGTGTTGAAATTAATTGCTTATGATGTCATTGTTGTTTAATCGCAGATCAATTTGCAGCAGTCATTATAAATGCAATGGATATATAGACTGTCCATGGCTCACTCCTAATGATGAAGCAAATTGTTCATCCCAGTGTCCGAGTGACTTGCTTATACCTTGTGACTGTAACAAACCGGGAAACATGAAATGCAAACAACGAGGACCTGTTTGCTACAACGAGAATGGTGAGGTTCTTGCTGCTTTGTAGTGCCAGTTTGCTGACCAATTTGCCATAAAAGTTCAGGCTGGCCAGTTTGCCATAAAAACTTTGGTAAGGTTTTTGTTATTTATTTGTCAAAGTATCGTTGTAGTGCCTGACTAGATAAACTTTTACATGCGTAAAATAAAGGTTACATTTTTGTGGCTACCATAGAGGCACTAAACTTATTTAAATAAAACAATTAAGCAAATTAATGGGCTCTATTGTGTTGATGGCCATAGAATTTATTAAGTTCCATTCAAGACAAAATAAGATGATTGCTCTTTTAAATAAAACACTTCGTAACAATTTTCTGTTTAATAGTTTGAACAAGCAATAAACTAACCACAAGTATCTAGATACAAGTTGAAGCAACTAAAAATTTCTTTTATTGAATTGTTTTGCTTTGCGTAGCGTTTGCTTAGATACTAAGCGCGAAAAAATTAATAAAAAAACAAAAAATGTTGCATTCCACGCTCGTAGTAAAAGCAAATCTTAATGTGTCTGTGTTGCTTGACAATTGATAATAAAAAAGCTTCAATAAAATCCGTAAAGTTCAATTTTTCGAGGCTTTGTATTACCATTAAAGTCACTTTAAGATTAGTGGTCTGGTAAATCAAATGAAATCAAAATTTGTCAAAATTTTATTTCAACATATTTAATTTTTTCTAAAAAAACTCATTTCTTGTTTAGATTCTAATTTTCGTTGCATCTATAAATACGTTAAATATTTTATTTTAACACTTCACGCCTCTTCAGAGATTTTGCACCTTTTCCCTATTTTTGCAAATTGCAATTTTCTCGTGCGTGCAATTGAAGGCCCTATTTCTAAAAATACCTAAGTCACATTTTCAAAAAAATGAGATAAGCTGAAAAAATTGTTTGTTTAATCGCCAGAAATATTCTGACAAAAAATATTTTCAGGATAATATACAGAAATCACTTTTTGAATAGCACAGAGGTTTGAAATCTTGGCGTATTTTTATTTTAGAAGTACCGAAGTCCAACTGATTTATGTTAAAAACTCCCATACATACTTGATAGCTATAAAATCTATGGTTTGAAGGCTCGACCTGCAAAGCAATCTTTCCTGAGCAATTTTTTTTTTACTTTTGTCAACAAAATTTGATATAGGAGTTTTTGAAAGTTTGTCAAAGGTTAATAATATAAAAAGTATCGCAAGCATTATAATGAAGTAATAAATTATTAGGCCGCTATTGTGTTGATGGCCATAGAATTTATTAAGTTCCATTCAAGACAAAATAAGATAATTGCTCTTTTAAATAAAACACTTTGTAACAATTTTCTGTTTAATAGTTTTAACAGCCAATAAACTGACCTCAAATACCTAGATACAAGTTGAAGCAACTAAAAATTAAGTCGAAAATAAATAATTCAAGAGGATGGAGATTTATCTGAAAGCACGCATAACGGCTCGTTTCCACTACAAGCTGGAAATGGAGTTTTTTATGGGTTTTTTATTAAATTTTTTTTGCTTCGCTTAGCGTTTGCTTAGATATTAAGCGCGGAAAAATCAATAAAACAAAGAATGCTGCATTTTACGCTCGTAGTGAAAACTAGCCCTAATGCGTCTGTGTTGCTTGACCATTGATAATAAAAAAGCTCCGATAAAATCAATAAGGTCCCAATTTTTCGAGGGTTTGTATTATCATTAAATTTACATTAAGGTTGGTTTTGTGGTAAATCAGAAGTCTTTTTGATTTCAAAATTTTACTTTAACGTATTTTAAGTTTTAAAAAACTCATTTTTTGTTTAGTTTGTGATTTTTGGTGCTGCCATAAATACCTTTAATATTTTATTTCAACACTTCACGCCTCTCCAGAGATTTTTCACCTTTTCCCACTTTTGCAAATTGCAATTTTCCCGTGCGTGCAATTTTTAGTTTAAACATCTTTCATCCATATGATTGGAAAAATGTCAACCAAATTAAAATTTGGTAAAAGTCATTTTCCTTATGTAATTATATTAAAAATGAGTTTCTTTATGCGTGTTTGTTGTAAAAACATTTTGTATCAAAATCTAATCCAAGAACAGTTTTGTAAATGCATATTGAGGTTTTTATAATCATTAAATTTTACTTAGAAGAACTTTTTTTTAATCAAGAATTACTCAAAACAAAACAAATTGAGATTTCTATCTTTCTGTTGGCAACTAAATGATAAAATACTTTTGTAAGCTGCCAGTATAAATCGCCACTTCTGCAACATTTCAACTGAAAATTGGCCACAAAAACTTCTTTATCAAGTCAAAATTTAAATAAGTAAAAATTCAAGAAAATAAAATCAAAAAAATTTTTAGGATCAAAATAGAAATGGCTGTAATCATAAATTAACAAACAATCTAGAAAAAAGTAATACAATTTTAGTAATGCACGGGATTTAAACGAGTTATATCATAAATTTAATGCAGAAAAATTGCAGATAAGCCAAAATTATCGGTTATCATTGGATTTATGTTACAATGCTCAACTTTACAAAAGTAAAAGAAATATTTTTTTGATTTTATGATTCAAAACATGAAAGATTTACAACTGCTGATTTAGGTCATAAAATCTATATTCGTAGTAATATTTAAATAAATGCTCAATCAAAACTTAACAGATTACGGTATTAGCATTATGGGCCAATAGAAGATTTAATAGGGGAATAAAAGGGCTTGCCCCGAAATTTTTTGAAACATTTGATTTATTGTATCATTATTATTATTTTTTTCTACTCGATTTATTTTCTACATTAGTGGGAAAATATCAGACACATTATCTCTACTTTGGCGGTTGCTACAACAAATAAAATACCAAATATGCAAGCGTATCACTGATATTGTAGATAAAATTGATGTTTTGTTGCACTGAACACTTTATGAATCAGATTTTGTTTCATCATTATTATCTCTGAAGTGCAAACTAGCGTTGAAAGTCAGCTGCAACAATATTTTAAGGGAAATCATGAAACTCTTGAAATAAAATTTGGAAGCTTCACAAATGTGTTCAATTGATTCTTTACGTTAATAACATGGCATCCATTTTTATACGATAGCAGGGCTAACATTTTTAGAGCCAAACCATTCATCCATTACTTAAACCAATATATCAGAGGTAAACAAACCTGTTTTATGTTTAAGCCTCATATCAAAACATCAAACTCTTAAAGAGTCACAAAACAAAAATCTAAAAACACGTATTTATTTACTCATATAAAAAAGCAACAAATAATACTTATTGATCCATAACACAACTAAGTATAACAGCATAAATGTATTCATCAGAACTTTAAAAAAAAAAATTAATACCAAAAAAAAAACAAACAAAGAAAACCAAGATAAACGTTTTCGGCTTGCATCAGCCCTCTTCAGATGAATAAAATGATTAAAGAACTATGCACTGTAATTTAAAAGAAAGAACGAAGGAAGTCAATGATTTGAATTACGTATTTATTATTTTTTTTCACATCTTTTTTCTCACACGCGTTTTACCAACATAAAGGAACCAATTTAAAATGTGACCGCCAAAATGACAACAACAATGCCGATACATCAAACAAATTCAACAAACACAAATACCAATCTAAAATATATTTAATAAAAATGATGATCCATTAGCAAATAATTTTCTGTTAAGTTTGGGGTTATCTTTTTTTATCAATAACGCTTCATGAATTTTGGTTTCAAAATTAGAATTACATTTTTTAATTATTTTAAACGAATTTATGTTAAATTTTGTATTGGAGCAAATATCACACGACATGATATGTTCTTTGATGGAGCTTTCAGTCTTCAAATGGAAACCTAAGTGTTCACCCACCCTAGTGCTCAGATGACGGGTTGACATACCAATGTACGTCAGGTTCGAATCACACGAACATGAAAACAGATACACAATGTTTGAGCATAGTGCGGGGGGGAACACGGGTCTTCAATTGAAAATAATTTGAAGCTTTAAACGTTTTATAGACAGGATTTATTTTTAAAGTTATTTTAAATTTAGATTTGATAATGTTTTTAAGTGTAATTAAAAAACGTCTGGAGTCATGGCCAAAGTATGGGATATTTAGGTTATAAACATAATCGGGAGACGAAGAATGAGAATGCACACTTTTTTTATTAAACTTTTTTAAACATTTTTCAAAAAACCAAATTGGGTAACCATTAGACGCAAACATATTTCTAAGCAAACCAACTTCATTAAGAAATAACACATTGTTAGAACATAATAATTTAGCTCTATATAATAAGCAAGATATTAATCCGGATTTCCATTATTTAGGGCAATTCGCATTGTAATTTAAAAGTAAACCAGTGTGTTTAGGTTTGCGCCATATTCATGTCTTAATATTGTTATTGTTAACTTTAATACAAACATCTAAAAACGAAATACATTGTACAGCAGATTTCATAGTAAATTTTATGTTTTTATGTTGGGAATTGAGTAAATTTAAAAAATTTTTAGAAGAAATATCATTATCAAAAACTGCAAAGCAATCATCAACGAAACGAGAGTAAAGTTTGGGTGGACACATGTTAGAATCTAATACTTTTTTTGTTTCAATATGGGCCAAAAAGAAATTGGCTAATGTTGGTCCTAATGGGGACCCCATAGCAACACCATCAATTTGCTTATATAAACAGTCTTTATAGAAAAACAATCCTTCACACGCTAACCGTAACAATTTTACAAAAATATGTTTTTCCATTAATGGTTTTTTAATATTTTCATCTGAAAAAACATAATCAGCAATAATATTGATCGTTTCATTTAGCGGTATATTGGTGAAAAGAGATACGACATCAAAACTAACCAATTTGTCATCAGAAGAAATATTAGAATTATTTAACTTCATTAAAAAATCATCAGTGGAACTCAACATGTATTTATTAGGAACAAATGGTTTAATCAAAGAGTCCATAAATTTTGCAAGTTCATATTCAGGCGAATCAATCATCGATATTACCGGGCGGAGAGGATAATTGTTCTTGTGAACTTTTACTAAACCATATATTCTTCCGGGTTTGCTGCCAGATGGTATTAATTTTCGAATTACTTCAGAATCATAATTTTTCAGATATTTACGTATATAATAAGTAACAGATTTTTCTTTTGAAATTATTGGATGTACTTTTGTATTTTGATTGATTTGAATAAATTTAGATTGATCAAGTACTATAGAATCTAATTTTAAATAATAATCAGACGAGTCAAGAATTGCTATGCCTTTACCTTTATCAAATTTACAAATCTTGATTGCATTATCATTTGATAAGTTTTTTAAAGTCTTATGAAGCGCGCGATTTCTGTGAGAGGAACATATTCTTTTGGCACTAGTAGAAAATCTTTTTAAGGCAAATTTAATTTCATCTGAAGTATCTTCATCAAATTTTATATTCTCATTCTTTTTGATCAAAAAGGCCAATTGTTCAATACTCGCTTTCATTGTATTATTATCAAAAGTTTTTGGTAAGATATGATGGTTTAAACCATAACGTTGTGCTTCTTTTTCTGTAATAGTTAATTCTCGCTTGCTAAAGTTTTTTATACAATCTGGACTCTTGTCTCGTTGTTTTATCCATAAATTCATTAGCTTACATCTTTGCTTCATTAGAGTTATATTTAAATTTTTATTGTACCAATAATTTAAAACAGAAATTAAGCATAGTCGTTCAATCAAACTGAGTCTTGAGAAAATTTTTGATTTTTGAATTACAAACCTTCTTTCAGTTTTTGTCAGTGCGCTTTTTACTTCCTTAATTTTTCTTAACAATATGGTTATAAATAAGTCTTTAGATAAAGCATACACCTTTAAATTTGGGGGTTTAAACTTTAAAAATTTAGGACAAATTCCCAGATCACGGCATGTTTCTAAATATCTAACATCTAGTTTTAGCTTGCCAAGTTTGTAGCCAAGTTTTTCAAGCTGTCTCAGCTCATTCACTGTAATATTTCTCTTGCTGTTAATATAGAAATACAATTTAGGAAGAGAGTAAAATGTTTTCTTGATCCATAACACAACTAAGTATAACAGCATAAATGTATTCATCAGAACTTTAAAAAAAAAAAATTAATACAAAAAAAACAAAAAAAACAAAAGAAAACCAAGATAAACGTTTTCGGCTTGCATCAGCCCTCTTCAGATGAATAAAATGATTAAAGAACTATGCACTGTAATTTAAAAGAAAGAACGAAGTCAATGATTTGAATTACGTAATTATTGTTACGTTTACGTAATTATTATTATCATTTTGGCGGTCACATTTTAAATTGGTTCCTTTATGTTGATAAAACGCGTGTGAGAAAAAAGATGTGAAAAAAAAAATTTTAGTCTTCAATGCGTTTAGTATTCACATTCATTCCACATCCAATTTTACCAAATTGTTTTTGAATTATAGATGAAGACTAAAAAAAGGGTTTTCACTTTCATTTTGCACATAATTTCACCAAATCGTTTCTTCCCAACAAACAACAACCACAAAATCTGATAATTATTATTTCGTATCAAGAGCTTGAATTTTTACGTCATATAGCAGTTGTTGAAAGAAAAACTGGGGAGCTGAAGCTGGAGCCAGTTATTTTTAAAAGGCTGGAGCGCAGCTGAAGCTATAGATTGTATTACGAGATTTAAACCCATGGTTAAAAGTAAGCTATTGCTTTAGAATCTTATGCTGCTGTATAAATAGGATACAGAATCTGATGTAGCAGTAAATTTGATGACAGATGTTAAGTTTAAAATTGATTTGGCATTTTTTAAAAGTTAAAAATACTTTATACTGATGCTATGCTTCAGAAGTTTGTGAATTTGAATAAGACAAACAACAGTCCTGTGGAAAATAGGCAATGAAAACTGAATTAAGTCATTTTATTTTTGTTATCTTTTTAAAAGTTAAATTATTAAATTATTTTTGGACTCAGTGCCAATGTTTGGGTTAAAAATTAGCGCGACTTGTCAAGATTTAAATTAAAAAAACTGCAGATATTTATTTGCAATTATAAACAAACAAATCATAAAGCATCTTTCCAAGAAGCATTTAAATGGCGCATAATTTTTATTGAATTTTATTAACCTATCTAAAATTAATATATGTATATCTTATCTCGCAGATAAATGCAATCAATATTATGATTGCTCTGACAAATCAGACGAATTAAATTGTTCATGTAAGAAAGACGAACTTCAATGTTATTGCTACAAAAATAACCCAGTTAATTGCAAAGTTGGTCATGATTATATTAATAGAAAATTCACCGGATGCATTTCCGTCGAACAATACAATGATGAAATCCAGCAATGCTCTGATGGAAGTGATAAGAATGATAAAACAAAAGCAATTGTATTTTGTGATCAATGTAATGTAATAATCCACAGATTATATAACGTATCTGAATGTGATAAAAATGATTTCAATTTATGTCATAATTCAACTTGTTATAATGTCTCTTCTCTTTATTGTTCTTCTATCGCTTGCAATGCTACAGATCTTATTTGTATGTCAAACTGTTCTGTTAATTCAACCAAACAATGTAATCGTCCTTTTCAATGCAATGATGGTACTTTAGGACTTGCATTTCAATTTTGTGACCGTAGTGTAAATTGCTATGACGAAAGTGATGAAATTTATAATTCACGTGGTTTTAAATGTTCTGGTGTTGAATCAACCAGGAATTGTGTTTTGCCTCAACGTAATTTGTATGATGACGTTGCACAGTGTAGTGATGAATCAGATCTTTGTAGAAACAACTCGTGCTTTCAATGTTTTGATCGACGTTTGTTGATTTCATCGAAGCAAATTTGTGATGGTGTATTTGATTGTTATGATTGGTCTGATGAGTGTTTGTGTGAAGATAATTTTGACATAGATCTTTGTAACACTACGTTTTTTTCTTGCACCTTGTTTTTGTATAATAATAAGGTAGAACACAATATTAACTCAAGCTCTTTTCTTAATAATAAACATATTACCAACGTCAATTATGGTAAATCAACAAAAACATGTGAAACCCGATTGGATGATCATTGGGTAGCAACATTATGTGATAATCGGCCAGAGTGTAGTGATCTCAGTGATGAATGTTATTGCTCAAATCAACCTGATTTTTGCAATCATACTTGTCATAAAGACTATAACATTGGTGATCGATATTGTGATGGCATAGAGGATGACTTTTATAACATCACAAGCAATTCAACTTGTCAAAAAGGATTCGAAGAACTAAATTGTTCAAAACGCTTTATCTGCAAAGCTGGAAACAAAATTAGCATTGATATTGACCAAATATGTGATGGAAAACAAGATTGTGATGATAACTCAGATGAACGCTATTGCAAAAAAAATCGCAAACGTTTATTTTCATCAAACTCAGAAATGATTGCTAATCCCTTATTAAAAATGTGTTTTTGGATCATGGCTATTTTAGTTATCAGTGGCAATTTGTACGTGATTATTTCAACATTTCGACATTTTAAAACCGCAAAAGTACTCAAATCCATAAAGTTTCAACATTTGATTGTTGTTAATATTTCCATTGCTGATTTCATTATGGGAATTTATTTGCTAATAATCGCCTTTTACAGCGCTTATTATTCGGGTTACTACGGCCAAGTTGATTTCGAATGGCGATCCAGTTTACGTTGTTCGATAATTGGTAGTCTCGCAGTTCTATCGAGTCAAGCATCGTGTTTTTCTATGGTGTTTTTAACAAGTCATCGCTTGTACACAATCTGCAAACCGTTTTCTACTATTTTGTCATTAATTTATAAACTGATATTTGCTTTAGTTTGGTCTATTTCTTTTGTTATTGCTGTTTTACCGATCTTGCCTCAAATGTCAGAATACTTTGTGCATAGTGTTGAGTTTTCAAACAGATTCATTCAATCATCGATTCGGGATAAACAATACATCACAAAGTTTGCTTGCCACTTGGCAAAACTGAACAACATATCGATTGAAAACAATGTCGACAATTGGCATTCAATAAAAAGTTTCTTCAAAAACAACTTTCCAGAATACTCGCCCGGAGTAGAGTTTGGTTATTACGGCCAAACTAGTGTGTGCATGCCGAGGTTTTATGTTGTGCAAGGAGAAAACGGTTGGGAGTATAGTCTTGGAATTATTCTTGTTAATTTTTGTTGTTTTGTTTTAATTTTAGCTGGTTATATCTTGATATATAGACATTCCACTAAAAATGATAATGAAATAGGAAACAATCAACGAAATATAGAAAATAAACGAATGCAAAGACGCATTTCAAGAATAATTATTACTGACTTTATGTGTTGGATTCCTATTTGCATTATGGCATTTTTGAAACTCAGTGGTATTTACGTAGATAATGTTGCTTACATTGTAAGTGCTGTATTGTTGCTTCCAATTAATAGTGCTTTTAACCCTTTGCTTTATTCATCACTTTTTGAAAAGATAGTCAAATGGATGAAAAGTACATTTTGAATTTTTTTGCGTTTAGCTTTTTTGTATTGGATTAAGTTTTTTGTGCATTTTTTAAAACACATTGTATGTTTTGGTTTTACTTATGTTTAACCCTATGTCCACCAGAAAAAAATTGCATTTTGTAACAGTAAAGTAAAATTGACCCAGTTATAGTTTTTTGATCAAAAAGTTGTTTCCGTATTGATTGTTTTGATTTTTTCCTTTAAAGTAAATAATAAATAAAAGACAATTATTTTAGTAATAATAAACCTATAAAACCAAAAAATTTTAGAACTAAAGTTTTTTTCCACAACTTGCTACAAACTGCTTGCTATAATCAATTTTTCTCTATGGTATACTGTATAGCTAAGTTAATTTGAAGAACACTGGTCAACAAAAAATAGCTTTTCTTCTAAACGAAAACAAGAGCACTTTTTTCGCATAACAGTGGGGCGCAGATTTTTAACCTGGAATTAGTTTTTTTTAGTTCATCATGTTGTAAAGATACGAGGGGATGCGGGTATTTTGTGCCCTATAAATGGCAATATCTCTCCCATTATCACAACAGTTGTTTAGGTTTTGAAATACCAAAGAGATTAGCACGCTTTTATGATTAAAAAAAATTAAGCAAGCAAGTTTAAAGTACCGGGGTGGGTGTTTACCGATAGCCTAAAAATTGGACTACAGGTCAACTCTTTTTGTCTATTGTAGTCTTGCAAAAGGCTGTTAATTGAAAGCCTTAAAACAACCTATTCTTGGGTGGTCTTGAAAAAAACTGTTAGTCCTACATGAGTAGCCTAGACTGCTTATGAATAAGACAAAGACTGTTTATAAATAACTTTAAAAAAGTTTGTGTTCAGTAGCCTTAAGAAAGGCTGTTTAAAAATAGCATAGCAAAATGATTGCTTTCAACCTGGGCACCACTTAATACTGCTATCAATACCAGTTCAAAGACAAAGATTTTTGAAATGTTTGAAATGCAATTTTCGTTTGTATGAAGGGGTTGGATCATAACGGAACAACATCCAGCAAAAAATAAGTATTACATACTCCTTTCAAACTCCTTCATACCTTTCTTCCATTGCTTGGAATCTTGATGAAATTTTTCAACCTGTTTATCAGTGACTGCTCTAAAATTAAAAAAAACTCAAAATGTGAATAGAGAAAATGCATTTTCAAAGACAAGTGACAACCCATCTTTTTGTATGCCGCAGCCAACACTTCAACACCTTCTTAACATAAAAAAAGGCTTGAAATTTCCTAGATAATTTGAGTAAATTTATTTAAATGCATGCCAATCTTGCGTTTTTGATGCATTTAAAGTTTTTTCAAACTCTGGGTCTTCAAAAACGTGCAGATGTTTTGGACCAAATAAGATTCCTTCTTTCAACTTAGCGTGGCTTAGTTTGGGAAACTTTTTAAAGATAAATTCAAAGCAATTCTAACGGTGTTTGGCCATAGCTTTCACAAAGTTCTTCATTGATTCTAGCTTGCAACGGCAGCATTAAAATTTTATCGGGATTTACTAAAAGACGGTGTTGAATATTTTTCATTATGAGTACATATGACTTTCTTGTCGACCACTCTTTTATTTCATAGTGCTCTGCATGGCACGAACGTCTCACAAACATAAAAAACAACAGCGTTTGTTAAACCCCTTTGAAATCCTATTAACATTCCAATAATTTTAAGGTCCTCAAATAAGCTCCACTGGTAGTCAGAATAGTGGATCGCATTCAAAAAGATTTCAATATCGTTATAAGATTCTTTTAAATGGGCACAGTGTGCAATAGGGATAAAGAGTCTTTTATTTTGGACTTGTATAAGAACTGCTTTCAAGCTTCTCTTTGAGGAATCAATAAAAAGCCTCCATTCAACCGCAATGTGAACTATGCCCAGAGTTTGAACTAGCTCTTCAATATCATGGCAGTAACAAAGAGGTCCCTTAACTGTGAATGCCAAAAAAGTTGCTATTGCGTTTCCTGTAGTGACTTACTTTGACATCTTTTTCAACCATATTCTGTTTCTTTAACCTTCAAAGGAGCTCTACCTTTTCCTTAGAAAGACATAGATTCCTAATTAGGTCATTTAGATGTTTCTGTGAAAATAAGATGGGATCTTCTTTGGTATCATACTCAAGATCTGTAGAGTTGGTAGAAATGAATTTGTTGAAATTGTGTTCATTAGCACTAATAGCTATTCTGACAGTGATTTTTGGGTTTACGCCAAATCATTAGGACGGCAAATGGCATAGAAGAAGACCGTTTATTTAGCCAATTGCGCAAGCCTAATCAGCTTTTCTTCCATATTTTATAAGGTGCCCAGGTCTTATCTTGGTCATCTAATGGGCAACCAAAACAAAAATATACATCTTCTTGATATAATGGGTGATATTCCTTTTTTTGCTTGTAAACTTTCCACAGACAAAGCAAAACCGGTCTGAATGGTTTAAGCACTTTCTTGGCTGTATTTGAAACTTTGAAAATTTGAATAATATATTTGGAAATTTTGAAAATACTATTAACGTAGGCCTACCTATTTTACACCTGTAAAAAAAATAACATGTTGCCATACATTGTTAATATTATTCCCTCCTTTTCGCTGGCCTATGTTCAAATATTTTTAATATTCTCTACTTAAATAATAACTTTAAAAACTATATATTTCCAGCCCTTCAATGCTACTTAACGCTTTCAATTATGTTGCTTTACCATTTACGAATGTTATTCTATGACTTCATAATGCAATGTTCTATTTTATTTTGATGTAAAATGATTAGTAACAAAAATTAATTTAGAATTATAAAAACAAAAATATCTCAAAAACGTTATGTGCTAGAGAAAAAGTAAAAGCATTTTTGGAATCAGCGTCGAAAATACTTGTAGAAACGCTTACCAGAATCTCCGTTTAAAATTTGCTGTTAACCAATGTAATCATTTACGACAGTGTTTGTTAAACCATGGGTCGCGACCCAAAATTGGGTCGCCAAGGCTATGCGGGTGGGTCGCGAAAGCTTGTAAACTATCGAGCGTAAAAGAAAAAGATCTGTGCGCACAAGATTTGAGAAGTGAAGGACCTTCTTGGGTTGTCGTTACGAAATTAAAAGGAAATTGAAAAAAATCGGAATCACATCCGAGGTGAAGACCTTTTTTTTTTGAGAACACTAGATTTTGGTAACGAAAATCAAGAAAACGGAGACAGATTCGAGGTGAAAACCTTTTTTTTAGAGATCACTACGGTTTCACCGCGCTCAGTCAAATTTACTTGGGTCGCAGTCATTTTGCAAATCGTTGTTTTTAGCAATTTTGAGTTGCCGAAAAAAAAGTTAGAAAATTAAATTAATATTACATTATCCAATCTTAATCCTGTATTCTTGCTTAGTTTCTTACGAGCATGATATAAAATGTCGCCCTTACAAACTTTGAATTAAGCATACTTGCAGATAAATAAATGAAAATAAAAACTTTGATAGCACTTTTAATCAAACCCAAGTAATAATAGAAACGTCAAACAAACTTGCAATTAAACTGTTAAGGCCCGTTCACACATCAACCAAACCGACGAGACGTTATCTCGATGACAATGAGACATTAAAAAAATTTTGGTTCACACTGAGTGAAACAATGCGATATTTTATTCAATGAATCAATTTTAATGAAAAAAGAAGTTGACAGTAACTTAAATTAATTAAAGGTTTTATTGAGACGCAAAACATTTTCGCTTCGTAAAAATTTGAAAAAAAATAATTTACAAACATATTGGCTTTTTTAACAAAAATTTTAACACGGTAACAGCTGACGTTTACTAAGCTACAGTAGTTCAAGAAATCTATAGACTATAAGCCAAGGATGTCAAACTTGCGATCCCTTGCGTACTCAAATTTTTTATTTTATATAGTAAACATGAGGATTTAGTTGATTACAAATCAAGCTGCTTTGAAAACGAGAAGCACCAGACTCGAGTGTCGCTCTTGTTGGAGCTCGTCAGTGATGCTTATCTCACTGCGAATCGAATCGACTACCTGTGTCTTCCAGGCAGGAGAAATCATGTGTAATCTAGTGGTGATGTCTCCTGCCTGGAAGACCACAGGTAGTCAGTTCAATTCGCAGTTAGATAAGCATCACTGACGAGCTCCAACAAGAGCAAAACTCGAGTCTGGTGTTTCTCGTTTTCAAAGCAGCTTGATTTGTAATCAAATTTTTAGTAATATTTTCATAGCTGTATCGGAAGTTCCTCAAAACTGTGCTCCGCGAGCTTACTTTTTTGACAAAAATTGAGAAACCAGAGTCAGATTCAAAATGAAGACCAGGAATGCAGACTGGGACTCGGGATCGGGACTCGTCAATTTGGTGCAATATAGCTGGACTCAAACTCGGACTCGGACTCGACAAAAAAATTGCAAGTCCGGCGATCCGACCTCTAGATTTCATGCAGTAATAAAGGTTTCACAGATTATTGTTATTAACACTTATTGAGAAAAAAAAGCTAAATCTTGAATAAAAAATGAAAAAAAGTTAAAATATGATTTCCTTCATATTATTCCTCTATTTTAAATTTCATAATTGTTTCTTACTATGTTGTGCTCAAGGTTGTCGCTTTTTTTAATACTGAGTGATCAAGGTCATCACTTTAGGAGTGCCACCGTTTTGGTGCTACTATGAAAAAATAGAGCCAAATCTTGTTTTGAAGGGCCATTTTTTGACGTTTTTTAAGAGGAGCCCGGTGCGGCCGCTCCGTTTGCACCCTACTAAAGCCATCTCTGCAAATAATTTTTCTTGTTAATTAATTTTAATGACTTTTTTTTTCATGCCATACTTTATTTTCAGTTTGGTATTAAAATTATAATTAGAGTTAACCTTCCAAAATCGCTTAGAAATAACCTTGGGTAATTACCCAAAATAAGGAAGCACCAAAACTTACAAGCTGTGGCCGTTTATTAACTATTTCTGGTGACTTTAAGCAAGAACAAAAGGTTTTTTTTTGATTTTTAGCTCCAAATGAACATTAATGTAAAATTTTTTTGATTAATCACTAGTCATGTTTTGCTAAATAAGCTTGTTTGTTTTCTAGACGTGCTACTGAATTTTAATTCTCAAATTCGGTATCTGGTTGCTTTAGGTTGTTCCGCAAAAAATATCAACGAACCAAATCAAAATTTTTCATTCACCTCACCCTACTGTCCATAGAGTTATAGAATGGGATGGGACAACCCGCCACAGCTACCTGGCCCGTAGCATATTCACAACATTAAAATATACAAAAATTAACTATTATTAAAAAGCTGAATTACTGAAATATAAATGCTGTAATAGTCATAATTTTTGTAAAAAGATTCTCTTAAAAAAAAATATATATATAAGGAAAATATCATTAAACAGCTAAATTATTGAAAAAAGACAAATTTATCATAATATCTTTATTACATCATCATCATCATTTTTAGAAAAAACATTTAATTATTTCAGTGTATTTTCCTTTGCCTGCTTGTCCTTTTGAGGTTGCGGGGGAAGCAGCTCGATTTGGGACTTCCAAGCATTCCGCTCTTTCGCAAATGGCGGCAATATCGCTGGTGGAATTTCAAAACATGATCAGGACAGGTCTTCAACATAATTCCGCCAGCATTTTCTGGGTCACCCTCTAGACCTTTTGCCTCTCGGAAGAGGATACATTAGTTGTTTGCTGTTTGCTCGTGGGATATTTGTGTTACATTTTCATACCAGCGCAGTCGCAATTGCTCTATGCGGAGCAGTAGCTGTTTGATGTTAAAAGATTGAAGAATGTCAGTGCTTTTAATCTTGTCAAGTATGGATAAACCTCTGACTTTTTGCAACCCAACACATTTCGGCCGCTTGTACTCGGAATCTCACTCTTTCGGTCATTACTCAACACTCATGACCATAGGTGAGGATATTAACAAAAACTGATCTGAAAACAGAATGCTTTGCTTTTGTACAGAGCTCTCGTTTTAGCACAACTGATCGGTAAAGCTGGCGCATTACTGCACTTGCTTTTTCAATGCGTGAGTCCAGTTTGTTGTACTGTCTACCATCACTCGAGAATGCGACTTCAACATACTTAAACTTTTCCGTCTGCTTGAGAGTTACTCCATTTGTTCGGAAAGAAAACTGAACAGGGTGTCCTGACAAACACATAATCTCAATTTTAGCCATACTAAGTTTCATCGCAGCATTCAAGCATACATCATAAAACCACCAAGTACATATTGAGGTCACTTTTGTTTGAGCTTAATAACTCGAGGTCATCTGCAAACACCAGACGCCGGACATTATACTCCTCAAATGTGACGCCACTACTGGAGGAAGTGTCTTTGTCTATTCTGTCCATGTATATAATGAACAGGAGAGAATAAAGAACACAGCCCTGTCGTAATCCAACACTAACATTAAAAAACTTTGTTTTTGTGCCATTACGAACGCAGACTTATGGCTATTTTTACAATGATTTGAAAGCAGCTAATAGCTGACCTCTCACTTCATACTCCAGCAGTACTGCCCACAGCTTGTCTCTTGGGACACGGTCATACGCTTTTTCAAGGTCTACAAAGCATGAATACACCTCTTTGGCATATTTCCACGATTTCTCAATCACTTGTTGAAGGGCAAAGATCTGGTCCATGGTGGATCTGCCAGAACAAAATCTGCATTGTGCATCCTGAAGTTGAGGTTTGACTATTTCACGGCATCTCTTTTTGAGGCACTTTGCATAGACCTTTTTAGGAAGACTTAATAAAAAATACCCTTGTAGTGAGTGCATTTCTTCCTGTCTCCTTTTTTGTGAATAGGTATCAACACGCTGGTCTGCCATTGCTTCTGTACCTCACCAGTTTTTCAAGGTACTGAGAACACACAAGTCAGCCAACAAACACCAAAGTTTTTTATGGCTTTCACATTTCGAGTCGAATATCATCTTCACCAGGAACCTTGCCAGCTTTTAAAGATACGATTGCTGTGCTCATCTCTGCCTAGGCTAGATGAATTTCTTCACCAAATTGTGTTCTCGGATGTTTCCAAATGCTGAACTATAACTAGATTTAAGAGATCACAAAAGTATTTTCTCCAACGATATAGAATGCTCTTTGCTGATGCTTTAAAAGCACATTATTAGTATCCTCGATAAAGGTGGCAACTAGTGTTCATTTGCCGCGCAAACGATGTATGGTTTGCCAAAATACTTTGTTTGCCGATCTGTGGTCTGTATTTAACTTTAGTTCAAATTCGTCCCATGACTTTTCTTTAGATTGTTTGACAATAGTGACAGCAGTCTTACGTGCTGAGAAGTACCACAATTGAAGCTGCTCAGATGACTTGTTACCTTACCCATTTGACCTTCCCACGTTTTCAACCACAACTAGCAGCTGCAGATGTAATAACTGCTGATTTAAATAAATCCCATTTAGTCTCAACCTCTTCAGTATAGTCAGGAAGTTCTCTAAACAGGGAAGCAACTTTGCTAGCAAAAGTGTGTCTTACCTTTTTGTCGGCTAGTAACTCCATCTTATTCTGTATGCTTTTTGTGTTGTTAATTGTTTCCTTTGTCTTGGATGCTTCAGGCCTCTTACAATGCAGGCAACTAGGTGATGGTCGGTAGATAGTTCAGCTTCTCTTCTAACACGAACATCGACCACAGAAGAAAACAAGTCCTCTGAGACAATAAAAAAATCAATAATAGAACGCTGTTCCACCGAATTTCTGTACCAAGTGTACTTAATAATCCTCTAGTGCCAAAAAAAGGTGTTAATTATGCACAATCCGGTGGGGGAACAAAACTGTAGCAAACACCTTCCGTTTCTGTCAATGTCAGAGTCTCCTTGTCTTCCGATAACACCCTTCCATGTCTTGTCGTCAGTACCCACATGTGCATTGAAATCGCCCAGTCGGACAATTGATTCTTCAGATGTTACTTTCTGTAAAGCAGCACCTACTTCATCTATGAAATGCTGGTACTGTGCTTCAGCGTTTTGTGCGTACACCTGCAAAATTTACAGTGACCGATCTTGTAGTCTAAGCTTAAGTAGAAAAACTCTTCCTTCGACTGGGATCCAATCAGTGACACAGTGGGCCAAAGGAGGGTTTACAGAAATACCTACCCTGCTTGAGCAGACATGGTTGCATCTATATCTGAGTAAAAGAGCTTCCAGCCTTAATTCAATTCAACAGTATCAGAGCCACATCACTTGGTAAAGGAAACTCCAACAATATCAAGATGTTACTGCTCTGTCTCCCAAACGGGTTTCTGTTCTTTTTCGCTGAATGAAGTGACATTCTAGTTGACCATGCAAAGATTCGGATGCTTAGGACCACCTCAAGTACAGATACTGTTTGCTGCTCCCATATGCCTCCCCAAATGCGTAGCGAATTCATTGATGAGTTTCTGGTTGCGGCCAGCTTGTGAGGGAGAATGTAGCTTACTTTTTGAGCGGGTCCCTCTGCCTAAAGCCCAAATGCGGACCTTCTCATCTTGCGCGACGCCCGACGCAGTATGAATATGAATATGAATTCGGACTATTCATTTTGCTACATTTGTTAGATTGCTTTTAGTATGTTTCTCACTTTCGATCTTACCATCATGGGTAGCCCTAAGAGGAGTTGAAAACTCCACACGGCACTGTTCTTAGGATCACGGAAAACGAAAACCCCTCCACTACGCCAAAGTAGCAATCGATTGGAGGGAATCTTTATTTTTTTTATTTTTATTACAAGACAATAACTTTTTTCTGTATCTTTTCTATTCATAGATGATTCAACAGCTATTTAGGCTGCGGGCAGTCGTACAAGACCGGTTGTTCTAGAACCAGTAAAACAGTCTCAGGTGTCAGAGAAAAAGTGTTACTCTGAAATCAATCAAGATTGATTTCTTTTTAGCATCTATATGTATAATCTTCTTTTCACAACTTCCAAATTATGAAAATATGTGAGGTAAAAATTTATAACAATCAATTTTCACCATCTGTCCAGTTCCAATTTATCTTGGGTTAAAACTAGACAGATCGCTCACTTTACGTCACCGCCGTTTGGCATTTTGCAAAAAAACTTTCTTCGCTTGTCCCGCTACTGAAGCGACTTGCAGCTCAGGACGGGTATTGGTGCCAAAAAACCACATACAGCTGTCTTATTTTTGTTCTATTGGACAGTTGATTATTGAATTCCGTTTGGTGTCGCAGTGCTCACACTTGCTTTATAAATGTGTCTTGAATAACGCTTTGCTCGAAGTTACCGGATGCCTCGGTTCCTCTTCAACAGAACATTTACTAGTTTTTCAAAAATCTATCTATCTGAGCTACGACAACCAGGAGTGACAGTTTTTTTGGCTAAAGGTTGTACTCTCGCCCAGTTCCCCGCTATCTTTTTGCACCTGCGGCACACTTGGTCCAGGGTAAAGAGTTACCTTTGAACGCTTTCTTTTACTTGAAGTTTCATTTGGATGTCATAAACAGCCTAAAAATTTCAATCTTAACTCTAAAAATAAGGTGATTATTTTTTTCTTTCATCTGAAGTTACCAATTTGCGCATGTCGTGTACAAATCAAGCCAGGAAGATAGCTGATCAAAAAAAATTATCAATTTATTTGTAAAAAGCTAGATTAAAATTTGTCGGCTTTTTTCTCCTCTAAATAAAGCTTTTGGTAAAAGAAAATGTTCGAAACTTAGTAAAAACTATAAAAATTTTTAGATTACACAATGAGATGTACAATGAATTTTTAAAGTTTATAGGTTGCTACTTCAAAGAAACGTAATTTTTTTTCATTTCAAAGAGTAGCCTATATTTATCGTTTTCCGCGGCACGCGAGCGGCAGAACACAGTTCTAGATCCTTAAAGGATTTATTCAGCGGGTATCAAAAGTCTTCTAAAAAGGACTAAGGTCCATACTTTTGTTTGTGCCAGTTGAGGAAACCTTTTGAACAATCTTGTCGAATTAGATATTCGCGCTGCCCAGTAGACGAATCATAGATCGATTGGACGATAGACCTGGAGATAGACCTGGAGTCGATACCCTTCAAACGACGGCGACGACGATAGATCGATTGCGGAGTACTGTGAGAGTACATTTCGACTCCATGGTTTTATTACCAGCGCCTTACCTGTACCCCACTCATTCGAAATAGTGTGCCCAGAACAGATTGGGTTATGCCTGAACGTACATGGAAAAATGGAGTCTTGTTTTTTCCTTCCATTGCTAAAGCGGCAGCATTGCATAAAATTCAAGATTACGGTGTATTGCAATGTCATATGCATGGGGCATTATATGGAGCACAAGGTTTTTTTACAACATTTGAAAAAATTACAAAACTATTTGTAAACCAAGTAATTGAATCTTGTATAAAATATTTTCAATAATTCAGGAAGAGAGATAATTGTCAAAATCTATTTGTAATTAATAGCAATTCGAAGCCAACACTTTATCACTTAGTTTGCAAAATTTTATTTAAAACAGAAAAGTTGTTGTCCTGCATTAGTTACTGAATGCGAGGAATTGCAGGGAATAAATATTGGGAAAACCGTGTCAACTATTGAGATCAATCACAAAAAAAAACAAAAATTGTGCACTGAAGTTAACTAAGTTTTTATTAATTGCTCAAGCTTTTGTGAACTGTCGCTCACTTTGTCAGGTGCATGGAATGATTCCGTTGCACCTAACGAAGTCAGCAGTAGTTCACGAAAGCTTGTGCGATTAATACAAACTTAATCAGCTTCAATTACTGAATTGTCATTGTTTTTGCATTACATTAGTAGTACCAGTGTGAGTATAAACTATAGGAAACTGTTGAATACACGAGTATTTTAGTTTAATTGTATGTAGTTGTCGTTTTAGGGCTTATTGTTAAATTGGGCAAAAATTTTGTAGATAATTTGGTAAGGACTTATAAAAGTTGAAAACATTCAGCTTTTTTGTTTTTGAATAAAGTTTCGCAAACTAAAATGATAAAATGTTGGTTTCTAATTTCTATTATTTACAAATGAATTTTCAATAATTTGATCAATCAGGAAACAAAGCAAGCTTCACTTGGCTTCTCCATTGTTTGTAATTGTCGTGAGCGTTGACGTTGTATAGAACTTATAACCGCAAAACGTCTTTCGTGCATGCATTTGCTTCAATTTTGCAAAGTTTTCCGCAAATGTATTTTCACACGTTATATTTAGCTTGCTGCAGATTCAGCTTGTAGCGCTTTTCCGCTCGCTGTACAGCGCTTATCTGCTTCAACTCACGCTACAACATCACTCTGTAGGTCCAAATTTTAATTACGTTTATGACATTTACAATATCAATTCCGTTACAATCGAATTTTACGCTTGTTAAATGAGTGTCTAAACGTAAAAACCGAAGTGGCCTTACTAAAGTCTAATTTTATATACTTTTTTTAATAAAATTTAAAAAACGTTTTTGCGTTAACAAAAGTTAAATAAATGATTTTTACTCTGTATAAATTTCGAAACAATGTAGCTTAAATAGTTTTCGAGTTATAAATCGTCAAACTTTGTTAAGGTTTAGGGTTAGGACAAATTAATTGTGTTTCACACAACTCGCTTAGACCCATCATAAAGTTGCTTTACTAAAAAAATTTAAAAAAACATAGAATAGTAATATTTTATTTAACATAGACAAAAAATTATTATGGTGTAATCACTCAATGATAAATGGGCAAATAAATATCAAAGTTCATTACATGTTTTTAATCAAATCCTTCAGGGGCTGTTTAAAATCGCAATCTTACTTCAACACGGTTAAATGCGACAACCAGGGCTGGAGAGAAGCCGGAGCTAGTGGATGGGTACTTGACAGTTGCAGAGCTGGAGCCGGAACTATTGCTCTTCTACAGTGGCTCCCCATAACTTTTTTTATAGATAACTCGATTCGACGACTAGCGACCTTTATCAAAGTTACCATCCGCACTGACCAAATACTAAGTACAGCGAACAAACATAACAAAAATCTTTTTTGGTCTTTTTTAAATAACTTATACATCCATTGTTGATCTTCAACCAACATTCTATCTCTTTTCTTTTGACATAAAATGAAAGAATCGTAATAAACGCTTTTTTTATAAATTTTGTTGAAAACTAAAACAACCTTAATAAGCACTTGACTCTGGAATCCGTACGTTTCTAGAATTAACCTCATTAAAATTTTCTTAAGCATAACTCAAACTTTCCAGGCACGCTATTTCAAACGGGTAAGGCAAGGCGCTGGACAAGAAAACACGAGGCTGGATGTACTTTTATAGTACTCTGTGTTCGATCTAATGATTTATGTGCTGGGCAGATCGGATGCGCTTAATTCAGCAAAATTATTCAAGTTTATGCGCAGCAGACACAAGCAATTGTTTAGACCTGTTACAGTGAACACTTCGATTTGGCTGGAAAGCCTAGTCTTTCAATCCTCGCACGCGTTCTCAACACGAACGTTAGCCGAGGAGAGTGTATTTGATAACCACAGACAAACTAACGAACGTTTTAAGAATTTATGCGAATAAAGAGAAATTAAAAACTGCTTTAGACCTGCCTGTAAAATAGAATATTACTTATTCAAATAAAATTAACACCACATTACGAAATTTCCGATAATAAACTACCAACAACTAACCACGAGAATTTAAATGCACGACCAACGGTAAAACTGTCTTTTATTAACTGCACGTGACAGGCGAACAAAAGAAAGCAACCAGACAGATCCAAAGCAGCACGAAGAAAAAAAAAGGCGACAAACACAAGCCAGAGACTTCTAAATACAGCAGAACCCCGCTAACCCGACCACCCGCGAGACCGCAGTCAAATGGTCGCTTCAGCGAGGTGGTCGCGTTATTGAAACCCTAACGCTACATTTTAATGAAAAAAATTCGGGACCGCACTGAAGTGGTCGTGATAACGAGGTGGTCTCTTTATTGGGGTGGTCGCCAAACGGGGTTTTACTGTAGTAATACCTGGGCTGGAAACTGTATCGCTAATAAAAGCTTTCGCGTACATAATGAGGCCAGACAAAAGCGACAAACGAATCGAGCTGCTGGAAAGCGAATTTTGACATTTCAGAATCAAGCGACAGTTATATTGAAAGTTCTAGTTTTAAAAGCTTCGCTGCAGTCTTTTTTTAAAATATAAATTACTGTATACAGTAAGTTATACCTAGAGAGTCTGTCTTAATTTTTATGTTCTTATCTAAACTCATTGCAGTAAGTTTGTTCAGGTATATGTTAAATTTTTAAATAACTTTGTCAAAAATACTAACTAAAAATTTTTAAGAATTTGCAAGGATTAATGTTAATAGTGTTTCAAACTTTTTTTTATGTAGCCTAAATACTTTTAAAAAACTAATTTTCCTGCAAATTTAAAGCAATTGTGGTGAGTATAAGTGAAAACACTTAGATTCACATTTAGAAAAAGTAAGTATAAAGCTGAGCCAACCATGTTTGTACTTTATAATAGGTTGGATAATAGTTTTAGCAGCTTTTCCCCAACTAGTTATAGAGTATTTTAAATGGGAATACAACAAACTATAATAAATAGTTTTTAAAGTATGGATATTAACATATTTTTTTTAGCTTCGAAATGGCCCATGATCCTTTACAAAGTTTGGCATTTAGATAGTTGATGTATTGTGTCCAATTCATTTTGTTATCAAACATTATGCCCAAATATTTAACACTATCTTTTTGGATAATTTCATTTTGGCCAATTTTGATTTTAAACAAAAATTTGTTTAGTTTTTGTTTTGTAACTATCATATAATTTGTTTTTTGTGGTTTATTGTCAATTTATTTGTTTTCATCCAGTCTTCAATTTTTTTTAGTTCTGCATTAGTTTTACATTCTAATATGTTTGGATTTTTATCAATGCATGTTAGAATTGCATC
Organism: Diplosoma virens; assembly: GCA_963680785.1. Lineage (NCBI taxonomy): Eukaryota > Metazoa > Chordata > Ascidiacea > Aplousobranchia > Didemnidae > Diplosoma > Diplosoma virens. Next base: position 4,822,659 of record OY796889.1, on the reverse strand, counting down.
ATCAGCAAATAGGGTCACTTTCAAGTTTGATGCATTTGGCAAATCATTAATATAAATAAGGAATAAAAGAGGCCCCAGGGTTGAACCTTAAGGTACTCCATAATTATTTTTACACCAGTCTGACTTTATTTTATTAATAATAGTGACCTGTTGTCTGTTTTTTAAATAACTTGCAAGTAGTTTGTGAGGTTCACCATAAATGCCATATTTGTGTTATTGATAAGAAATGAAAAGGAAAGACTTTGTCATAGTTGCAAGGACAAAAATAAAGCATAAAAGGATTATCAAGCATGTTGTAGATATTAGTGTAGCATTTGTGTTAAAAATTGCTTTGCATTTGTGTTTAAAAGGATGTGAAGTCGTTTTGTGTGGAATTAGCATTAATTACAATAGTACAAAAATAAAAAAAATATTAACATTACTTACATAATAATTTATTAGTATCATAATATACTTACATAACAGTTAAACTAAAGACTTGCAAATGCAGTCCATATTTGATTGATTTATAAATGTGGTAAAAATCTATTGTATACTGACTTTTTATTACAGATTATTGTGCTATAAAATATTGTTTTTTATTACAGTACTATATTCAATGGTTAATAAGTGCTCTGCCATTAACTGTAAGTCTGGACATATTGGGGAAAGCCCGAATGTTAACATGAATTTTCACAAATTTTCATTAAAGAATGAAGAGCTGTTAAGAGTGTGGTTGAAAAGAGTGGCAAGAAAAGATTTTAAACCTATTCAATACTCGCGGTTGTGTTTGCTATATTTTAAACCTGAAGATTTTATTGAAAATTCAACTGATCAACTCCTTCGACGAAAAAGAAGAAGGCAAGATCCCAAGCTACAGTAGAAAAAAGACGGTTAAAACATAATGCCATACCATCTGTTTTTCAAGACCTTCCTACCTACTATACACAAAAAGATACACCCTCTCGCTCTAATCTTTCATTGACATCATCACGACGTGAAAATGAAAGTGCAATTTTAGAAGAGCATTGTGAGAAATTTCTAAACGGTGACAAATTGGCAAATTTTGATGAGCTTATTACAAAACTTACAAATGAAAATAAGCCAGAAAGATTTATAATGCATTACACACAATTTGGCCTTAACATGCTTTACTTGTCAGAGGAGCAACCGCCGCAGATTTTATCCGTAATATTCATTTCCAAAAATCTTGACATAACAGTATACCATGAACAGAAAGTTGTACCTCAGTCTATTTACAGCGACATTGTTTTATCTAAAATTTCCCTGTTATCCCAAGTCATAAACGTGATGGCTTTTGCTAAAAATTTGGATAGAAGCAATTGTACTTCATCATCTCAGCTTACGTTCAATATTACTAAGTTGATTGAGGAATACTTAGAGGTGTCCGACAACACCCTAGAAGTTCATGTCTTAAAATTTTTATTGGAATAAGTTGAGCTTTTGTTTACCAACAAACAACGAAGAAGATATTCAATGAATTGGCTCTTGTTGTCATATATCATTCTTGCAACTAGTGCTAAGGCATACGAAAGGCTAATTGAAGAGCAAGTACTGATGTTGCCTTCAGTTAAAACTTTAAGGAAAATTACCATGAATGTAGACAAAACAGCTGGACTTGATGATTCTGATTATTTACATATGAGTTTTTCAAAGCTTAACCCTATTCTCCTCAACGGCCGGGCTTCTGAAGCCCGGCCCTTGCAAAAACGTTTGTAATTACTTCATCTTTTTAGATAAAATTCTAAAATTTCTTGACTTTTTCTAATTTGAAATGCTGAATAAGATGGTACTATTTTTAGGTGGCCCCAAACAAGGGTTAACGGTTAAAATAGACGTTTTTTAGCAAATTTTTGAATTTTTGCTGGTTTTCGCAAGCAGAGCGTGGAATTTCAATTTCACGCTTTTATTAAGTGACATGAATTTTACCAATAATCGGCTTTGCGTGTCGAAGCGAATTACGTCGTTTCCCGACGTCAATATGCCTTAGGCGATGTAGAACTTATTTCATGTAAATTGCATTTTCTTTTTTTGAGCTTTTGACGATTGCTTGGAAACATTTTACACATATACAATATTTTGCATAAAACAATTGCTGTTGGGCTGCTTGAATACCAATCAAGCGGACAAAATTTAATCTTTACAATAAGCATTTTTATAAAACTTTCTTTTTATTATTTATTTGTGGGAAAAAATTGAATTAATTAGTTCAAATTTTAGCTCTTATGCTGACGCCTTCTTATAATTAAACAACACCTGACTTTTTGTAATTGCATTTCACGTTGCATTTGACGTAACAGGCCGTTTTTATGTTGAAATTTTCCTAACAAAGAAAAATCCGACGTCTTTTTTATATACAAGTATATCTGTTTTAAAAAAGTTTTGTAAAAAAGTTTATAGCTTTTCGATGTGAGTTTTCCAAACAGAAAGAATAATCAGTATCAGTACCAGTATCTTTTATTTCAATTCCGCCATAAAAAACATAGTGAAATAGGAAATTTGTAAGTCTAAAAAGCAGAACAGAAAAAGGAAGAGGCAACAAAACGATAAACGTTGTGGCATGCAATCAAGATAAGAAGAGATTTTTAAGAACAAGTGTGCATGGTTGCAGCACCTTTTAAGAGAAACCAAAAAATAAAAAAAGAAATGAAAAGAAAGAAAGAAAATAAAAAGAAAAAAGCGTAATCCGAGTCATATGTAGACGCTATTGTGTCGGCGGAAAATGTGGTGGGATACACAACAGGTCGCTGGCAAAAAAGACCTGACAGGCAAAGAAACCCACCCAAAGAAATCCTGTCGCGGGTCAAAAGGACCATTTCACTCATATGACAAGGAAAAAAATTTAAGATTAAGAATTACAAAAACACACACACAAAAAAAAACAAACAAACAAATAAAAGGAAAACACAAGATGCAATGCACAAATATTTTAGAAATAATACAAAGTTTATAATAGAATGAAAGCGATATTTGAATGATGAATAGAAGACATTATCACTTTGTGATAATGTCTTCTTCTATTCATCGTAATACAAAGAAAGTAGAAGTGGGTGCGTCATCTTATAGGGCACGAATTTTCTGAAAAAAAAAGCAACAAAAGCAAGCACCAGAAGCGAGAATTTTTAAGTTTATAAAATATAAGAAAATTGATTAAAAATGTTAAGAATTTAAGAGGAATTGGTTTAATTTTTGTTTAAAAACATTGTTTGTTTTAGAGTCTCTAATCATAAGAGGAATATTATTCCAAACTTTTGGTCCAATAAATTTTAATGATTGTTGAATAACAGTAGATCGGCAAAAGCTGGTAACAACATTACTGCTGCTTCTGGTTTTCATATGAAACGATTTTTGGATGAATATTTTGTTGAAAGATTGAGGCAGTAGGTTTTTATGATATTTGAACATAAGAATACCAATTTTCGCTTTATACGTACATATGTTTTATAGTAATTAAGTTGTGTTCTGACATCGTGTGACTAACATTTTCCCTGTGAGAAAGATTAAAAATTATTCTTATGAATTTGTTGCACAGTCTTTGTAATTTGTCAATTAATGTTTCATTTCCAAAGCACCAACTTGATATACAGTAGCGTATGTGGGTCATGAAGAGAGAATGATAGAGCATTAGCAATGTTTTTTCATTTAGATTAGGTTTTATTTTTACTATTATGCAAAAAATTTGTCTTAATTTTTTGTATATTAACATGATGTGTTCTTTCCACGACAAATGTTCATTAACAATAACGCCTAAAAGTTTTATTGATGATACTTTTTCTATATTGCATCCTCTAAAGTTTAAAAATAGGTTAATTGGAGGTGTTTTTGAGTTTGGCGTTCTGAACAATATATATTTGGTCTTGTCAGAATTTAGAAAAAGTTTATTGGCAATTAGCCAGTTATCAATGTTCAGGAGTTCGTTGCTACTCTATTTAAATAAGCATTTAGTATTTTTGTCGGACAGTAGGATAGTGGTATCATCTGCAAAGGACAGGCAAGAGCTCTGATTTAAGCAACGAGGAAAATCGTTCACATAGATAATAAAGAGAAGTGGGCCGAGTACAGAGCCTTGAGGAACACCAGAAGTTAATTTGTTTATGGTAGTTGATCTAGCACTACAACACTCGGTCTGCTGAGTCCTTCCAATAAGGTAAGTTTTAAACCATTTTAAAACATTGCCTCGAACACCATAATGTTCAAGTTTGCTTAATAAGATATTATGATCGATGGTATCAAAAGCTTTGGATAAATCTAGGAAAATACCCAAAGTTGATTGTTTTTTCTCAAAAGCAGCAGTAATGTTTTCAATTAACAAAGTAATTACATGTGAAGTTGAATGACCCTGTCTAAAACCGAATTGGTGATCTGAAAATAGGTTAAAGCGTGTAAAAAAAGAGTAAACTCGATTGTACACAATTTTTTCAAGAATTTTTGAAAGGTTGGAGAGTAGGCTAATGGGACGATAGTTCGAAATATTGTTAATACTACCTTTTTTTTTAAAGAGAGGAATAACTCTAGAGTGCTTGAAATATGAAGGAAATTTTCCCTGAGATAAAGATAAATTAAAGTTGTAACTGAGAGCTGACAAAAAATTAGAAGGCAAGTACTTCAAGACAAACGAAGGAATATTATCCTAACCAGCACTGAATTTGGAAATAGTTTTAGAGATAATAAGTGAGATTTCATAGGGTGTAGTAGGAAAAAAGAACATTGAGGAGGGATTTGCAGAGTTTAAATAATCAGAAAATTTAGTGCTGGCTGAAGGAAGCAATTTTACTAAGGATGGTGAAATGTTGGAAAATTAATCATTGAATATGTTAGAAATCTCAACAGGATCATTTACTAATTTTTTATTGTAATTGATATTAAACGAGTTAGATTTTGAAGTTTGGGATTTTCCAAGTAAATAATTTATGCATTGCCAAGTTTTTTTGATATTCCATTTATATTGATGAAATTTTGACTGATAATATTCAGTTTTTTTAAGGTTTACCAGATGGAAATATAGACTTCTTGCTTTTTGATACTTTGATTTAATCTCTGTACATCCAGTAGCCATAAATTTTTTGTGTAGTCTGTCTTTTTTGTGAAGCAAAGAGCGGAGCTCCTTGCTGAACCATTTAGAACCAGGCGCTTTTTTTTTAGGTGGCTTTAACGGAAAAAATATTTCAAATTGATTATGTAATAGTTCATTAAAAGTTGCATAAGATTTTTCTAAATCAAGTTCTTGCAAAACGGGTGATAAGTCAACCTTTTTTAGAGTTGAATGAAATTTTTCAAGAGAATTAGGTGTAAAATATCTTGAAGCATGTTGCTTTTGAAGGATCGGGTCTCCTAATGCAGAGCATTGAACAACAGGAAAATGATCTGCAATATTGTGAACAATAATACCACTTTTTACTTCGGTATTAGTAATGCTTGTCCAAATGTGGTCAATGGCGGTGGAGCTGGTTTCACCCAATAGCGTCGGTTTATTTATGAGTGGATAATAGTTGAAACTGAACATGGTGTTGGTGAACAATTCTGTTTGTTGATCAGTTAAGTTTAATAAATCAATATTAAAATCACCCATAATAAAACATTTATGTTTGGTCTTGTTAATTGCGTTTAAAATCTGAAGAAGATAATTATTAAAAATATCAAAAGAGAGTTTATCATTTCGAGGGGATCTGTAAATTGTTCCACAAATGATTGACTTGTTTTTAAACTGTATAGTAATGAAAATAGATTCAAAGTATTTTTCGTTCATTATTGTTAAATCATAATTGAGGGAGAAAACTAGCTTGTCTTTTATATATAAACCAACTCCACCTCCTTTACTTTTTAATCGAGGATTAGAAATATAAGTATAACCACTTAGCTTTCTATATTCTCCAAATAAATCGTGTTTTTCCCAAGTTTCATTTATTGCTTATTATATCTGGTTTGTTAGCTAGGACAGTAATTAGGCTTTCATAAAATAAAAACAAGACGTTTGATGCGATTGAATTTCAATAAAACAGAAGTTTCCAACTTGTATAAATTTATGGCGGTTCTAAAGTCTGAGATTTACACAAATGACTTTTTCCTCCCAAAAAATTTTCAAGCCAAAGTTTAAAAGAGTGTCCTTGCTTATTGCAAACTGTTTAATAAATTTATTTCAAAAGTTAAATAAAAACCTAAAAAAGCTCCATTCTGATAATTTGAAAAGAACTTTTTATGTAAACGTAAAAACCATTTTTGGTCTTCATTTGCCTTTCGCCATAAGTTTTATGTTTGAACTTAATAAGTTATTTAAAAAAAGTTTGGTATGATTCCTGGTCTAATATGATTATCCTATTATATTCCGATGTCTTTTTAGTTTTAAAACGACACACTAATTCGAAACCTTTGAATAAAATCAACTTAGATGACCTGGGCTGTTTACAAGGATTTTTCCACGTAAAACCAGATAAAGCTTCGGGCCCCAATTTTATATGCATGTTCTATAAATTCATTAGGACTCTAACCTTTTAGATTTACACAAATGACTTCTTTGCTCCCAAAAAATTTTCAAGCCAAAGTATAAAAAAATGGCCCTTACTTATTGCAAACTGTTTAATAAATTTATGCAAAAATTAAATAAAAACCTAAAAAAGCTCCACTTTGAAAATTCGAAAAAAAATTTTTTTGTAAACGTAAATACCATTTTTTGATCTTCATTTGCCTTTCGCAATAAATTTTATGTTTGGACTCAAAATGTAATTTTTAAAAAAGTTTGATATAACTCTTGATCTAATATGATTATCCTATTATATTTTGACGTCTTTGTACGAGTAGTTTTAAAATGACCCATTAATTCGAAATCTTTGAATAAAATCAACTTAAATTTTTACTTACGCCTGACCTAGGCTGTTTACAAGGGTTCTTCCACGTAAAACCAGATAAAAATCCCGGGCCCCAGTTTTATGTGCACAGAGCTTATTATCTATGTCAGAACTATATTCAAAATCTTGATTAAATCATTTTCCTTTTTCCTGCTTGCGCCAATTCTAATTTGGAAAATCTACGGAATTTGAAGGACAAAGAAGGCGGTAAAGACCCAAAAAGTTATTAACAAATTTATCAACTTTATGTCCCGTAATAGAAATTTGAGGCGTTTACGTACGCTCGCAACGAGCTAATTGATGATTTTGACGCAAAAAGTCAACCGCGAATCAAGTCGTTCTGTTATCATAGAAATCATTGACAATTTTCTCAAGACTAAGAAAAATGCCAGTGCTATTTGTCAATCTGACACCTGCATATGACACTGTTATTTCATACACACTTGATTTTAACTGCAAGTTACTGAGTTTTCTGCTGGATAAGAACATGGTTTAAATGATTATAAAACTAGTTCACAACAAAAGTTTTACTCTAACGGCGACAGTAAGCAAAACAGTCTCGGGTGTCAGAGAAACAGTGTTCCTCTAAAATCAATCACGACTGATTCTTTTTTAACATCTAGAAGTATAATCTGCGTTCCACAATCTTCAGATTAAGAATATTGGGAGCTAAAAGTTTACAATAATCAACATTCATCGTTGCGTTTAATTTCGACTTATCTTGAGGTAAAACTAAATAAATCACCCAAGTTTCGTCACCACAGTTTGCATTGCGCAAAAATTTTTCTTTGTTTGTCCCGGCGCTGAAGTAACTTGCGGTTTTAGGGCGAGAGCTGGTGCCAAAACCAGTGGTGGATATTGGGTGAGGCGAATGAGGCAGTTACCTCGGGCCCTTCCTTGAAAATATTGCATATAGTTTCATTTTGCTGTATATGCTTTTTTAGAGATCACCATTATTTTGGGAGAAAAATAGCGAAATATGAGATCAAATCGAAGTGAAGACCTTCTTTTTCTTTCAGAGATCACTATGATTTTGCGAGAAAAATAGAAAAATGAGCGATCAAATCGAAGTAAAGAGGTTTTTTTTTAGAGATCACCATGAGTTTGGGAAAAATAAGAGAAATACGAGATCAAAGCCCTTTTTTTTTAGAGATCACCATGAGTTTGGGAAAATAAGAGAAATACGAGATCAAAGCCCTTTTTTTTAGAGAACATCAATTTTTGCGAATCCTTGCTTCGCGGCCCTAATTTTAAATATCCGTCACTGGCCAAAACATCAGAAATAACTCTCCTATTTTTGTCTATTCAATAGCCGAGTACTATATCTTGTTTGTTTTTGCAGAGCACGTACTTGGTTTATATATAGTGTCTTGAATAATGGTTTGTGCGTAGTCACTGAATGCTTCCGTCCCTATTCAACGGACCACTTACTAGTTTTTTCAGACATCCAGCCATTTGAGCTAGACATGCTTTGCTATTTTTTCAAACCTGTGGCACACTTTGTAAGGTTTCAAAAATTTGCAGAGCATCTGGACCAGGTGAAAAGCTAAATTTTTACCGCTTTCCGTTACTTGAAGTTTCCTTTGGCTGCCATAGAAAGCCTAAAAATTTTAATCTGAACTCTAAAAATAAAGTGATGACTTTTTTTTATCTGAAGTTACCAATTTGCGCATATCAAGCACAATCCAGCCTGGGAGAAAATTGATCAAAAAAAAGCTATCAATTTATTTGTAAAGAGTTTTTATATTCACTAAATAAAGCTTTATATGAAAAAAAGCGTTTAAAGTTTAGTAAAGACCAAAAAAAAGTCATGACATTTTACGATGAGATGTACTATACAATGAATTTTTTTAAGTTTATTGGTTACTACTTCAAAAAAACATAACTTTTTATCTATTCGAAAGATTATGTTTGCCGTTTTTCCACAGCTCACAAATTACAAACATTGCTGTAGATCCTGACTATGGTTTATTCATCGGTTATCAAATGCCTACCGATAAACACGAAGGTCTAAAAGCTTGTTTACACTTGCTTTGCAAAGACTTGAACAATCTTGCCGAATTAGATACCCCTCCTGCCCAGTACATGAATCATAAATTGAACACAGAGTATTGTGGTTGTGCATTCCGGCTCAATGCCTTTATTATCAGCGCTTTGACTGTACCAGGCTCGTTCGAAATAGCGTTTTCAGAACAGTTGGAGTTATGCTAAATGCTTGTGGACGGGTTTAGGACAACTGGCCGCAGCCGACTGGCCGCAGTTTGACTAACCAGTCGCTGCGTCTAACTGGATTCCGCCCAGTCGGTTGCGACCAGTTGGCCCATTCTGCCTGCAAACCAAAGTTGCGTGTTTTCATTTGTACATGGACAAATAGGGTCTCTTTACTTTTTCTCATTGCAAATGCGGCGTCATTGCAAAAAACAGACATAAAGTTGTATAGGAGTGTCATATGAATTAGGCATTATAAGGAGCACAAATTTGGACAGTTTTAGATAAAAAAAACGGTTGTGGCTTGGTGCATCAATAACAGTACTTAGTCCAGGCAATACAATAGCAATTCGCAGTAAATAATAAACCATGGGGGCCAGTCCTATTTATTTGCTTTACTTGAAGTGGATACTTTTAAATACTACAACAATTTTTGCGAAATTGCCCTGTTTTATGTAAAGTTAAAAAAAGGCTTTTATAGCTTAACGTTTCTTTCTCCAAGTTATCTTGGAGAGGTCTTGTGGTGATTAGCATCTTTTGAAGGTAATCAATCTAATCTTCCAAAGTGTAAAACAAAAAAACGCACTTTTTAATTAAATATATTGGAACCAAAATGTGTTATTTTATCCCGTATTCCATCCAAAACTTTTCATATAAAAAACAAATTTACCTTTGTTGTCCAGATTTGCTTATTTTCTAGTTTTGCTTTTAGGTTTTCATTTGTTAATTACTTTTTTGCCTTATCGCAACTTGTTTTCAAATGGTTATTTTATTTTAATTTTTTTATTATTTAAAATTATGCAATAAAAGTAACTGCTTGACCAAGACACCTTATGGTTATTTGCCAGTCACGTTTTCCTATATTTAATCTCAATTGTATGTTATGCGAATATTTGTAATAGTTTAGTGACAAACAAACAAACGTGAATCTTGAATCTTCATAAATGCCACAATATTGTTGTTCAAAAATTTTTTTATTGGACACTTTAATTTTTATTAACTGAAATAATTGTAATTTAGAGTTTCTAACAAAGACTTTTAAGCAGGGAAAGTGCCGTAAAATGTTTTTCTAATAAAATGTGACAAAAACGAACGTATACGATCCTGATCCGTTCTCATCAAATCGCCACTCCCAACCTCTAAAAAAAATATATTATAAAAATATATTATAAAATTGATTTTTTCCTTAATTTTATAGAAACCAAACAAAGTTTTTGTTAAATTTTATTGCCAAAAGATTTGGCAAATTTTTCACGTGCTGGCATGAATAAGCACACTGTTCCATCATAGATCATAAGATCATAAGATCACTATTTCTAAGAAATTATTAATTAAAATCGCCAAGGTTGCGGCACTGCTTACAAATTTGCGCTTCATGCTTTGTACTATGCCGAGATATGTTCCACGATTAATAGTCACAACTTTATAGAGTAATATTGTTTTTCTCAAGTGTTTTTTTTTAAGTAATGCAACAGTGTACTTCCATTTCAATAAATAAAAAAACTCTTTTGATGGCGGTGAAATACATTGCGAAAAAACAAAACAAGTGCATACAAACGATGATAATTATATAAAAGATAAAGGTTTGTTGGTTTTACAGCATTGGTATGTCGATATTCTAATACTGCTAAACATTAAAATATAGCCTATTTCAAATTCTTTTATGTAAAAAAAAAGTATTTTCATTATTTTATACTTTTTTAAAAAAGCAGCGATAACTATTGGTAAGTACAAAAACATGTGGACAAATATGTGAATCAGTAATTGAAACCAGTCTAAAATAAATTCTATACTTTGACCAAAACAATGAAGCAAGCTTCCCGTAGCTTCTTTATTGTTTATAGTTGTCGTGCGCGTTGACGTCACTCTTTACGTCCAATTTTTAATTAAATTTACGACTGTTACAACAGCGAATCCGTTACAATCGCATTTCACGCTAGTTAAATAAGTGTCTAAACGTAAAAATTGTAGTGACCTTGCTAAATTGCAATTTTGTATACTTTATCAAATGAATTTTCAAAAACTTTTTTGCTCTAACAAAAGTTAAATAAATGATCTTTACTCTGCTTAAATTTCATAAAGATAGCTTAAGTAGTTTTTGAGTTATAAATCGTTAAATTGGTGGGCTTCTGAAGCCCGGCCGTTGAGGAGTTAATAGCTCGAAAAAGCTAAAGGAGAATAGGGTTAATGCATTCGATAGAAACGTTGCAATTATGATCGACAAAATATACCTTTCAAAACGTATAGAATCAAGTGGTGGTCAATTGTACGGTCTGACTGATGGTTGTCAAGTTGCTACCACAGCTTTGTGCTTTATGGTAAAAGCATTATCAAGTGGGTACAGGGATATGGTTGGCATCTTTCATATAAAAAATCTAAAAGCTGATAGTTTAAAGTGTTGTTATGATAAAGTTATGGAACTTATTCATAAAGTTGGATTTAATGTCCTTGCTATATCAATAGACAATGCATCAGCAAACAGAAATTTTAGAAGGATTGTCTTTGTAATGGCAGTTGGAAAAACTCGATAAAAAACTTTTATACTGGTGGAACAGTATTTTTGGTTTTGATCCGACTCATATTATTAAAAACATTTATAATAACTTTCTGACAAAACGAATTTTTAAATTACCATCACTACCTCCTTTAGTGCCCAATTCACTAACTGCAAATTTTTCAGATGTTCAACTAGTTTATGACAACGAATGTGATAAGCCTCTTAGGATTGCACATAAGTTATCGGATACGGTGCTCAAGCCCAAAACCATTGAGAAGGTAAATGTAAAATTAGCTCTTTCGGTTCTTCAGGACTCAACAGTAATTGGAATAAAACAATTCAACTGCAGCAAAACTGCTGCTACAATTGAGTTGTTTATCAAATTTTGGTCAATTTTAAATGTTAGTGATCCTACAACAGGAAAACACAAACGAAATATATATCAGGATCCAATACGATCTTCAAATGATTGGAAAATTGAATTTCTGGAACGTTTTGAACAATATATCACATTTTGGCAAAATTCTAAGGTTTGTATATTGCTTATTTTACCCTTTATTAAAATTTAAAAATTATAACATTTTAAGCTATGTGTTAAACATTGTTCTATAGAAAAAAATTTTTGAATATTTAATTGCGATAGTTGTATCATGGCCTGGTTGTGTATATTATTCTATCGTGGAACTTTGATCGTGACGGTTTGGCTGTTAAAATATTTTTAAATTAAAGATGAGTAAATTAGCATAAACTGATGAATAATACTGTAGCTAAACATGTTATTTTAATTATTTTTTTCAGCTTCCTGGATTAACAAAGGAAACATTCCTTGCTCTTCGTCAGATTTGCCAAGCTTTGACTGGTTTGTCTAAGTATCTATTGAATAAGTGTTGCTTTAATTATATGCTGCTTGGAAAAGTACAATCAGACAACATTGAAAGAAGGTTTGGCCATATCAACTTACCGGTTCAAACTATTTCATTTCAATGAGACAACTCTTAGAAAGCGATAAAAAACTTCAAACTATATCTCTCCTGAAGTATTCTTGTATATCTATTGCCGAGATTGAACAAGCTGTTTAAGATAAGTCTGTTTCGATCTCAGCAATTTTAACAAAGGGAGAATATCTTCATGCTGAATTACTTTTTGATATTATACCCACAGAGAATGACTTTGCCATTATATATTACATCACTGGCTACTGCTGCAGATCCATGATTAAATGTAATAAATGTGAATCGTGCAAAGATGCAACAATTGATACTGTGCACGACGCTTTTGTTGAAGCAGACGTACCCCCAGATGTATTGAGTTTTTTTAATGAAGTAAATCGTGGTGGCCTTTGGAAACCAACAACGGCATTTTTTGACATAGGGATATTGTGCTGGAAGATATTTGCTGAGATAGCATACACAAATTTAAAACACTTTTTTTTGAATGGGTATGATCAAAGGAATATATTTAAAAAGATAGTATCAATAGCCATTTTTGAAGGATCCGTAGTTTCTCCATGGTCTGTTCCAGCACTATACCACAAAGCATAGGCGTACGCAAGGGGGGGGTTTCAGGGGTCAAAACCCTCCCCTTGAAGAATGGTGTTCAGTCATATATACAGTACATGGTAATAAATAGGCTTTAATAATAGGATTTTGGTTTCTATTGTTTACCGCACTTTTTAAACTTAATTACTGCTTGCGCATCAATTTTTGCTATCGTTTAAATCGCTTCAAAGTTAACTAATGTACTGTACATTGCCACTGTGAAGAAGACTTTCAAACTTGTAAAATATTGAAAGTAAAGCATTGGAATGGAAATAAACTGCATGGGAACAATAGCTTCAGTTCACAATTTATTAAATCTTCAAAACTTCAAAACATTTTGCGCAAGTCCATCAACACGATTTGGTCAACAACAAAAGCTTAAAAACTTGTTCAAATTTGTGCTATCAGATGGGTCGATCGACACGAAAGTGTTAGTACTTTTTCAAATCTACAATTTACCGTTGTAGAAACTTTGGCAGAAATTTCAGCATGGCCAGACAGAGAAACCTCATCACGAGCTCTGCAATTGCTATCGACAATTACGCAAAGTGAATTTTGCATTGCTCTCTTAGTTTTAAAATACGTTTTTGGATACAGTGTTGTTTTGTGTAAAGTTAAGCAGAAAAAGTTTTACTGTTTGGTAAAAAGAAATTCATGCTACTGCAAGATGTTCTTAAAACCAAAACACTTTATTTTTGAATGTAGGCCTAATTTTGGAAGTTTTTGCCCATTACCAGGACTACTGAGAGCAATCACATTTTCGGCTCCAAAACCCCCCCCTTTACAAATTTCTGCGTACGCCACTGCCACAAAGGACACGAGATTGTGGAAGGAGTGGCAATGTGTTTTTTTAATTGCATGTGCAAAAACTTGATGAAGAACATAAGCGAACGTTCTTCACGTAGTGAAGAAAGAAAAATTCGAACGCTCAACGATAAAACAAACTAAAAGAACTAAAAATAAGGCCTGCACTATTAACAACTGAATATTTTCAATACAGTTCGAATTAACACTTGCCAACAAATATTGTTGACACGGCAGTTTTTAATGAAGCCGTGTCTGGTATAATTTCTATTTTATTACTTTGAAACAAAATAAATTCGGGTAAAAACCGGTTAAAGTCAAGTGGAAATAGTTTTTTTTGCATGTATATTTTCAGTATTATGCAAATCTAGGAAAATTTTTAGTGGCCCCACTGAGGTATTTCTAGAAAACCAGCTTGGCAGTCAAAGTGTTAATTTCCATATTTATATAGTATAGAGTTGTCATTTTCACTGAACTGTCTTACTTTCTTTTTTTTGATTGATTGATTATTGAAAGCAATATTTACAAAATCACTTGTAGCGAACTCATCACCGCAAAGTTTAAAGGTTAACTGTGTGCCAAAAACCACTCACGCTACACACTAATGCAAAAAATTGATTCTAACGTGCCATATACAACTTTTTATTTTCGGCTTTGCATTGGATGATCTATGATCCACGTTAAAATTTGTGAGATTAATATTAATAAGATGTGGTTTCATATTGTATAAGTTGTGCTACTATTTTGCAAAACTTTTCGAATGTTTATCATTGTAATTTGCATTGTTGATGCATTTTCTCTGTTGCGGTGTTTCATATGGACAAACCTTTGTCTAAAATAAACAAAAATAATGTATTTTTTTAACTACAGTAACCATTTATTGTACAGTATATGCTAATATAGTATTTTTCAGAATTCGTCGAATGAATATCAGTATCTTTTGTATTGTTGACGTATTTCCGCTGTGTGAATATGTACAAGCCTTTTCTGAAATAAACAATAAGAAAGTATTTTTCTAACTGCAGTGACAACTTATAATATTTTTAAAGCACTTTTCCATTCAATTTCTTTCTTTAACTAACCGCGATTAGTGAGCTAAGACAAAATCGCTTAGTCTGAACTGTTGTTTCTGTTTTTTTCTATGGCCTCATGCTGTACGCAAAGCGAATTCAGTTTCGAGTCTAGGTATTACTATTTAGAAATATCTGCACAAGCACACGTGGCATCTCTACGTGGCGAGAGTATTTCTCACCTCAACAAGACCTTTGTGTTTATCGATCGGCGTTTGATAACAGATAAATAAACCATAGTCAGGATCTAGAGCAGTGCTCTGCAACTCATATGCTGCGAAAAAACGAGAAACATACTCTTTGAAATAGAGATAAAGTTATGTTTAGTAGTAGTAAATTTAGTAGTAGAAGTAGCAACCGAAAAGCTTAAAAAATTCATTATACAATACATCTTATTGTGTAATGTCAAGAGTTTTTTTTGGTCTTTACCAAATTTCGAACGCTTTTTTTTCATATGAAGCTTTATTTACCAATCATAAAAACTCTCTGCTAATAAATTGATAATTTTTTTTATCAATTTTCAATCAGGCTCGATTGTGCACGATATGCGCATACTGGTAACTTCAAATGAAAAAAAGTCATCACTTTATTTTTTGAGTTTAAATCGAGTTTTTTAGGTTTTTTATGACAGCCAATTAAAACTTCAAGTAACGAAAAGCGTTCAAATTTAGCTTTTTAGCTGGTCGAGGTGTCCTGTTAATTTTTAAAATTTTTCAAAGTGTGCCGCATGTTCGAAAAAGTAGCGGAGCACAGGTCTAGAGTACCACCTTTATCCAAAACAAGTGTCACTACTAGTTGTCAGAGCCCAGATGGCTGGATGTTTGAAAAAACTGTTTAGTGGTTCGTTGGAGAGGGAGGGAGGTATCCAGTCACTACGCGCAAAGCGTCATTCAAAACACTAAATATAAGCCAAGTACTACGAAAAGAAACAAGACTCCAATACTCGGCTGTTGAATAGACTAAAAATAAGAGGGCTGTATTTGATATTTTGGCACCAGCACCCGCTTTAAGGCCCTACGTTACCTCAGCAGTGGGACAGGCAAAGTTTTTTGTGCAATGCCAAACGGTGGTGACAAAACTTGAATGATTTTTCTAGTTTTACTTCAAAATAAATCGGAACCAAACACAATGGTGAATGTTGATTATTGTAAACTTTTAGCTCACCTTTTTTCTTAATCTGGATATTTTGGAAAGCAGATTATGCATCTAGATGTTAAAAAAGTCGTGATTGATTTTGGAGGAACACTGTTTCTCTGACACCCGAGACTATTTTGCTTACAGTCGATGTTAGAGTGAAACCTTTGTTGTGAACTAGTTTATAACCATTTGAATCATGTATTTATTCATCAGAAATCTCAGCAGCTTGCAGTTAAAGTCAGGTTTGAATGAAGTAATAGTGTCATATGCAGCTGTCAGATTGACAAATAGCACTGGCATTCTTCTTAGTCTCGAAAAAATTGTCAATGATATGTATTAACAGAACGACTCGATCCACGGTTGACTTTTTGCATTAAAACCATTAATTGGCTTGTTGCGGACATAGGTAAGCGTCTCAAATTTTTCCCTGGAGTCGTAAAGTTGATAAATTTGTTGATAATTTTTGGGTCTTCTACCGCCTTCTTTGTCTTTCAAATTGCGACTACAAGCGCTCTTCCGTAGATTTTTGAAATTGGAGTTGACGCAATTAGGAAAAGAGAAATTTATGTAATCAAAAATTCAAAGCAGCTCTAACATGGATTATAAGTTCTATGCACATAAAATTAGGGTCCGCAGCTTTATCTGGTTTCACGTAGAAAAACCCTTGTAAATCGGCAGCATGGTCGAGTGGTTAAAGCACCGAACTGATGATCAACATGGTCTCGGTTCAAAACCCACTTGCGCCATTCTGTTGTGTTCTTGGGAAAGACACTTTACGGCATTTTCCCCTGCTTGGTGGTCTTGACAAGCAGTTCTAAATTACAGTAATATCTCTACTAAATTACTAGCGGACAGCAATATCTTGGCATCTCCGGAAGTAGGTCAGGGTAATTGCTTACCTATGTATAGCGCCTCCGTCGCTTTCCTGCGAGTCAGGAAGATAAATATAGAGATAAAAAATAAAAAATAAATAAAATAAAAATAGCCCAGGTCATCAGTAACTAAAAAATCTAAGTTGATTTTATTCAGAGGTTTCCAGTTAGTGGGTCATTTTAAAACTAAAAAGATGTCAAAATATAAAAGGATAATGATATTAGACCAGAAGTTATATCCAATTTTTTTCAAAATGACATTTTGAATTCAAACATAAAATTTATTTCAAAAGGAAAAGAAAGACCATAAATAGTCTTTACGTTTACATAAAAAGTTCTTTTCGAATTTCAAGAATGAAGTTTTTTTGGTCTTTATTTGACTTTCGAAATAAATTTATCAAACAGTTTGCAATAAGTAAGGACCGTTTTTCTAAACTTTGGCACAAAAATTTTTTGGAGGAAAAAAGTCATTTGTGTAAATTTCAGACTTTAGAACTGTCATGAATTTATACAGGTTGAAAACCCCTGTTTCATTGAAGTTCAATCGTATTAAACGTCATGTTTTTATTCCATGTTTTCTGTTTGCAAAACCCACATCTAAAGACTATAAGATTTTATACAAAACTTTTTTAAACAAGTAAACTTATACATAAAAAATACATCGGATTTTTTTATTGTAAGGAAAATTTTAACATAAAAACAACCTGTTACTTCAAATGCAACGTAAAATATAAATAAAAAGTTCATTATATTAATAAAAAGTCAGGTATTGTTTAATTATCTGAAGTCGTCAACATGAGAGCTAAAATGTAAACTAGTTAATTTAATTTTTTTCCCACGAATGAATAGTTATAAGAAAGTTTTATAAAAATGTTTAGTGTAAAGATTGAATTTTGTCCGTTAGATTGGTATTCAAGCAGTCCAACCGCAATTGTTTTATACGAAGGAATGTATATGTGTAAAATGTTTGCAAGCAATCGCCAAAAGCTCAAAAAAAGAAAATGCGATTTACATGAAATAAGTTCTGCATCGCCTAAGGCATTTCGATGTCGGCAAACGACGTAATTCGCTTCGTCACGCAAAGCCAATTCTTGGTAAAATTCATGTCACCTAATAAAGGCGAGAAATTGAAATTCCACAATCTGCTTGCGAAAACCAGCAAAAATTCACAAATTTGTAAAAACTGTCTATTTTACCCGTTAACCCTTGTTTGGGGGCACCTAAAAATAGTACCACCTTATTCAGCATTACAACTTAAAAAAATTCAAGAAATTCCAGAATTTTATCTACAAAGATGAAGTAATTGCAAACGTTTCCGCAAGGGCCGGGCTTTAGAAGCCCGACCGTTGAGGAGAATAGAGTTAACATAATTTTCTTAAAAATTAATATAAGTCTTAGAAATGATAGCGTGGTCGAATGGTTAAAAGCGCTGTGATTATGATCGACACGATCTCGGTTCAAATCTTACTAGTGCCATTTTGTTGTGTCCTTGGAAAAGATACTTTTCAGGCACTTTCCCCCTGGTTAGTGATATTAAGAACCAGTTCTATATTTTAGCCATATCTCTATAAATTATAAAAATTCCCAGAGGACAACAATAATTTGGCATCTCCGGAACCATTCTGACATAGAGACAGGGATGAGAAAACAATGGGAGATCTAGGAATCGCAGTCGCATTGGTGGCGGTTTATAAACGTTAATTATTTGATAAGCACCAAGTCCACACACAACCACTTAATCTCTGATTTCGACAAAGAAGGTCCAAAAGCGTATACCTTAGTTGCTTGTTGACAAACGTGACAAGGCCATGCTTCCTGCTTAAGAAAGACTCCTTAAGATTGAAAGTACTACTAGCTTCTCTGCAATAGTGCATAGGATGATGAATGCCTTAAACTGTTGAGCAAGATGGTGAAGAAAGTTTATCTTGCTCGTAGTAAGATCTTCGATGTTCAGCTGAAGAATAGTAGGCCTTTAGAATATGCTCTAAAAAAAGCAAAATCATTGCCTCGTCCTGAAAAGGAATGTGCAGATTAGCAGGCCCATGCAGAACATTGAAATGGGTAGATAACCTTCCGTTTTGGAAGTTTTGGTTTCATTTTCTTGGTTAGAATAACAAAAACACCCGTACCTATGGCCCAGAAGGCGAGAAAGCAATTGCCTTCTTAGCTTTTCTTATAACTATTTATAAAATAGTCAACAAAGTTTAAACAGCTTGTATGTAATTACTAAAAATCTTAAAGCAAAACAATACATGCAGCAAATTACAATTGATTTTAACGAATATCAATATTAATTTATATGATGACTATTATTTAGTAATAAATCATTTTAAACAAGCATCGCACATTGATGGATTTTCTACAAATTAACGGTCATCATTTAGCCACTAGCTCCTAAATTAATCGGAAAACTTAAGGATTTGTTTAATTTTTCATCTTTTTTTTGAGCAGCTAGTTTCCGACACGTTCACATTGGCTATATACCTGAAACAATCAAACTAATTTGACGTTGTCTGTGAAACAGAAACAGTTTCCTATATGATAACATCCTGAATATGCGCAATTGTATTGCTGTAAATAGTCTTATTGTCTTTAAGCATACCACTTTGTGTATGTGAAATATAAAAACAAAAATATTTGAGATGTAACAGCATTCAGAAGCAATGGATTACATATGAAAAGCTATGAAATGATCTAGTTTTAAATATTTTGGTAAAAAATAGTTTAGATCTAATTTAGATACGACACTAGTTGAATCACTTAAATAATTGCGTTGATATGATGATTTTTAAAAGCTAGAGCAAATCATTTAAAAGCAGAATTTTATGTTTTACTTTACTGTAAAACAAGGTTTTTTAAAACTTCTTTTTACATGGACCCTTTTTGTTTAATTTTTTTTCAAAAACTATTCAGTGAATCCCTACACAAAAACATACCAACTGGAAAACTCTTTTTTTGGTATAGTTTTACATCTCTGATCACTAGAATTCAGAAAAATTGTGCCCGAAATTTAGTTGAAAAACAAATAAAGTTATTGTGTCAAAAGAGCAGTAGAATTAGATTTAGTCACAAACCGAAGTGAAGACTTTTCTTGATCTCCGACTAAATTTCAGGCACAATTTTGTGATTTTTAATGCTTAAAGATGAACGGAACAAAAAAGGTCTTTACCTCGGTTTGCGACAGAATCACAGTCTAATTATACAACTTTATTGATGCCATGACTTTTTTGTTTTATGGGACACGGTTTCTTTTGAGTTGAATAAATTGTTTTGTGGATCCCTAAAATTTTTTGTGACCCCTTGGGACCATATGGAGAACTCTTTCTTGCTGTAAAGATTAAATTTTGTTTATTGGCATTGCTTTGCCAATGGTAAACAAGATTTGAGTTTCGATGAAAAAAGGTACGTACAATTAACATCGTAATTGCATTGCACAGCACTACATCTATTTAAAGAATAGTTTTTGTCTAAAATTAGAATTTACTGAACTTATGCAATTGTAGACGATAGAAAAGTAAACAAAGCAAGTCTTTGGTTTTTTTCTTAACCTCGCTGCTTTTGATTACCAAAAATGTGATACAAGCACTGCACAGTCCACATCTTACATATTTGATACTACCTATTTACCAGATCTTACCAACAATATTTATTTATTTTCTTGCATCATTTTTATAGAAATTTGTTTGTTGAAAATTTAGCTTGCTGATAAGCTGATTAGCTTTCTATAATGATTAATTATAGAAAGCTTAAATTATAATATCATGGTACAGAAAAAAGCAATTTAAAACCTTTGGATATTTTTTTAATCTGGTGTAAATCAGTTAGCTTAAAAAATTCTCTGCAGACAAACATAATGAAACCTTCAGTTTATGTCGCAAATTTGATAATTGGCAGTAGAATGTAGCGATCCGTGAATGTTTTTTTATTTTTACACACGTTTCCCGTGAAAGCAGTGATAGGATTAAAAATGTTATAAAAACCTAAAATTGGATTTTAAGCAATACACAGAGAAAACTTTTTCGTTTTGGTTTTAAATCCGTTATTAAATTTTAAACTGTCTTTAACTCTTATTTTTATTTTTTTAGTAGAGTGGATTGAATTCTGTTCTTACAGCTTTTAATTGAGTTTTCAAATTGAATTTAAATAAAAAATAATGACAACAAACACTTATTGGTTGTTCTTTAAAGAGTTTTTTATACAGCAACCGTACATTTGTAAACAGATTTTTTAAGTTGTTAATATCATTTTGACGTTTTGTTAGCAAGTTGGATAATAATTTCTCGCTTGTTATGTTACTCAGTAGGTTTGAAAACTCAGTAGAAACATAGGGAAAAAAAAAGAAAAAAAAAGTGTTAGCAAAAAACTTCGTGCCTTATGTTAAGATCTTTAGACTAAAAATAGTTTTGTTTCTCCAATTTTTCAAAACATGATTTGGTATGATCCAGAAAAAATGATTTGATGCAGTCTTAAAACAATTGGCTTTATGACATTTAAAAAAAGTTTCATTTGTGCACCTTAGATTAATCATAAACTCTACAGGTAAATGAAAGTCTTCAAACTTTAAATAATAAGTTGATCTGTATGTTCAATATAAAGTTGTTAAGAATCATTGTTCTGTTGTTTGTAACTTCTGCTTCCAGTAGAAAATTGAAAGCATATGGTGTGAACAGCTTGTGTAAGTAAACCAAGAAGTATCTGTAATCATGTGACATGTTATGATTTCACTTTTATTATTACGTTGCTAATGATGCTTGCAGATTTTGATAAAACTAACAAATAGATTGAAAACGTTTTAGGTTTATTTAAGAAAGTACTAGCAACATATAACTTAAAAATATTTGATTTGAATCTGAAGTAGATCGTGAATTTTATACATGACTTGCTAAGAAAGTAATTTTATTTACAAACGTTTTGTAGTGTGATTAAAACCAAATTAAATGTGATTTTAAACATCGAACAAATGTATTTCTAAACATCTTTATTTGAAACTGAATAAATCAAAACTTGTTACTTCAAAAATTTAAGTTAAAGTATTTGCAACTACTATGGCACTGCGTTTTATTTAAAGTACCGGTGTTTCAAAAAATTTGACATTATTTGACATGTAAATATCATAGAAACTACACAGTCAAATCAAATGAAATTCAACATGGTTAATGTTGAGCTTTTTTCAATAAGAAATTCAAAGGCATGTGAATTTTATGAAAGGTTTTGCAAATATTCAATATGCGCACCACCTATAACGCGGCACATGTGAAGTCGGTACTCTGGCTCCTCCTAAACATGCTGCAGCATGTCTTGGGTAACAATCTCCAGTTTAACTTTCGTGCAAGACAGATAGTTAACAAAGGAACACCACCACACTGGAGACGTTACCCAAGAGATGCTGCAGCATGTTTGGGAGGAGCTGGAGTACCGACTTCACGCAAGTCATGTCACAGGCGGTGCGCATATTGAACATTTGTAAAACCTTTCATGGTATTTATGTGCCTTTGAATTTCTTATTTAAATTTACTGGAATAAATATTGTTCAGCTCGACATTAACCCTGTTTTATTTTATTTGATTTGACTGTGTAGTTTCTATGATATTTACATGTCAAATAATGTCAAATTTTTTTAAACACCCTGTATTACAACATTCCAACCATTTTAATTTAAATTATACCGCTTTTTTGATCGCATGTTATTAGGCTGCTTTGGTAATCATGATTATTAATTTATGCACATATCAAGGAATAGGTATAATAAGTTGCTTCTTGTAATTTTTAATTTTTTATTCAATAAACGGTTTCAATTTTAATGAATTTCTTTTGGGTCTTTAAAAAAAGATATTAATATGCAAAGCTAAAATTGGTAACATTAAAAACATTGTCGGTTGTTTTATTACGGTGATCGGAAACAAATCACTTGTGTTTACTGTAAATTTTTTCAATATCGTCTTGAATTCTGTCCGACCAATGAATTAAAGGACTTGAAGCTTCTTTTAATTCTTGTTTTTTGATATTATTTTTAATCGAAGTAAAATCAGTCAGCAGTTTCAAATGTTGCTATGATTGTAATCTAAAAACTATACAAGCAGAATTTACAGAAAAAAGTTTTCATTTTGTCAAATTAATTTGATTTGGACTGCCTGAACTTGTTTTTGAGTTTGATAACATTATTAAAAATGATTTGTTTACTTTGAAATGTTTAATTAATAATAAATTCATGAAAAACATCGAAAGCAACTCAAAATAACTCAATTCACTGCAAAAACAAAACTTATAGTTCGATTTGTTTTGCAATAAAACTGGTTTGAAAATATTTTTCAGATCGGTGCCAATATTTGTTGTGCAATGGAAATTTTAATTGCAAGTGTGAACAAGCAGATCTAAGTCCAGGTCTCACGTCTGAGCAATCAGGTCTCAGGTAAACAATTTATGTTCTTCAACGTGTATGATAATAGTGAAGTGTTTGATGCAAAATGATTGTTCAACCCCATACAGCAGTGTTCCCATCCAACCAGTTAAGGGTTTCTAAGGAGAAATTTCATGGGTTCAGAGGAGAAATTTACACGTACAGGAATTTATTATACAGCAAGGTTTCTAAGGTTGAGGCCATGACTTGGCGTTTAAATAATTATTTTTATTTTGAAAAGTCAAGTGAAGACCAGAAAAAAGTTATTTCATTACGTTTAACGGAAAACTCAGACTCGAATTCTAGTCAAAAACTTTTTTGTCTTCACTTAATTTTCGGAAAAAAATAATTAATTAAAAACAATTTAAGATCTCCAATTTCAAACCCGCCTTGACTAAGGTAAAAACTTCACTAAAAGACTCGAAAGAGTTATTTAATTTATCAAAAGGAAGAAAGAAAAATTTCAATATAAACAAAGAGAAAAATAAAAAGTTTCAAAATAAGCAAAAGGCGAAATGCATTCAAAAAGGCTAACTACTGCTATACATAGTGTTAATGGGATGGCTTAAAACTCTTTATAGTGTTTTGCTAAACCTAAGTTTTTGAATTCTTTACCAGTAACCGGAAAGTTTTGTGACTATTTTTTTGCAAAGAACTTTGAAATAACAAAAGCGTAAATGAACAATATCCAGAATCCAATAACTTATAAATTATTCACTGCATTTAAAAAAAATAGGTATCGCTCAAAATCTATATCAATTTTTATGCCAAAACGTTTTATTTTTTGTGGCAAATTTCATTATGTTTTTATAAAAGCTGTTTGGTTTCCATATTTAGTAGTGCGTGAAGCCATAATATTGCTGTTTAGTTGTACCAAACATGGCAAGTAATATTTTGTTTGTACAAATGTTTTGCTTAGGATTTATACTTACGGGTATACTTACACCAGTCAATATTTGAAACCAAATTTTTTGAAATATTGACTGGTGTAAGTAAAATTTAAATGCTTTTGTGCACAGTAACAAGGAGTGTATTCCAACAAGACATATGTGCGACGGAGTTAAAGATTGTAAGGATGGATCTGACGAAATGGAATGCTCTTGTTCCAAGGATGAGTTTCAATGCAGTCATCGCATTAATGGTGGAAATGTGCGTGGAAATGTGCGTGACAATCTTTATCAATGTATCCCGAAAAATTTAACCTCTAATGGAATGTTTGAATGTTTGAGTAGAAAAGATGAAAGCTCGTAAGTTTGTTGATTTTTCATTTTTAAAGCAAAACTTTGAGCTGAAACAGAGCAGCAACAACAGGTTTTATTTTCTGAATAATTGAAAGAATTATAAATTACCCCAAACAACCAAAAACATAATTTTCTTACATCCGGTAAGGAGAACCAAAAGATCAATTGCTCTGATCAGGAGAATCTGGGGGTCCCGAGCCTGTGCCATTTAATCAACATTTAAAATCAGGTAAAGCTCCGGGTCCTGATTCCATCTGCCCAGAGCTTATACTCAATGCTGGAGCTGTTTTAAAGTCCTGGTTACGCGACTTCCTTTCTTCCTGTTTGCGCCGACTCAAAATTCCCAAGATCTGGAGAAGAACGCTTCTGGTCGCAATCCCAAAACCAGCAAAACCAAAGAGTTATCGACCAATATCTCTGCTCTGTGTCCCCTACAAGATCCTCGAGAGACTTATCTACGCCCGCGTTGAACCCTTAATTGATCCACTGCTCCCTAAAGAGCAGGCTGGGTTCCGACGCGGGAAGTCAACCGTAGATCAAGTTGTTCTGCCAACCCATAACATCGAGAATTCTTTTGAGGCTAAAAAGAAGGCCGGTGCCGTATTTGTCGATCTGACAGCTGCTTATGACACTGTCCGGCATCGTGGCCTTACCGGCAAGCTGCTGAGACTTCTTTCGGATAAGTACATGGTCAGAATAAAACCGAGAGGCCAAACGTGAACTAAAGGTCTACAACAACGGTAAACTTTTACCGTTCTGTCCAACTCCTACTTACTTTGGGGTAAAACTGGACAGATCGCTCACGTTTCGTCACCATTTAGTGGCATTGCGCAAAAAACTATCTTCGCACGTCACACTGCTGAGGCACTCGTGGGCTCGAGATGGGGTGCTGGTGCCAAAACACTACGCATAGCCACCTTGTCTCTAGTCTACTTAACAGATGAGTACTGCGCCAGTCTGGTGTCGCAGTGCTTACACTCGCCTCATCGACAGTGTCTTGTACGACGCCTTGCGCATAGTTACTGGATGCCTGCGTCCCACTCCAACGGACCACCTACCTGAACTCTCAGGCATCCAGCCAGCTGAGCTTCGTCAAATGGGAGCAACACTCTCCTTGGCTTGCCGTGGATATCTGGACCCCGATCATATCTTGTATGGTTTTTTAAGTGGATCCTGAGATACTCACCAAGTGAGACTAAGATCCAGACGCCCGTTTGTGCCAGCTGCGCGAAATCTTTTGGACAATTTTGCCAGACTTGGCATCCGCGCTTCTAAATGGACAAATTACAAATGGAAAATGGAGTATTGTGAAAATGCTTCCAGGCTCCGTGCTTTTGTGCCCGGGACCGGTGCCAGGCCTGTTGGAATGGGCTTACCCCGAGCAGCTTGGGTTAAGTTCAACCGCCTGCGGAATGGTGTTGGGCGATTCTATTCGTCCATGCACAAATGGGTCTCGCTCCTTCACCGAATTGCGAGTGTGGAGCTTCTGAGCAAACCGTAGACCATGTTCTAACAGCGTTCCCTATACATCGGGCACCACATGGAGCACGAGGTCTGACGGTTTTGGATGACGAAACTCGATGCTGACCTAATAAAACCACTGCCAGCATTTGATTCAGGCAGTGCAGCAGTCTGGGGTAGTAAAAGGATAAACCCTCGGCCCCAGTCCTGTTTGTGTCTGACCTGGAGTGGATGCCCTTCAAACAACGACGACGACAAGTCTGCGCCTTTACAAACTGAGCTAATTGTTTGTCTTTTTTAAGTTGTTTGACTTTACGAACAACAACTGGCTATAGCATTATTTTTTCTCACAACTTCAGTAATCAAATCCGTTCTGTTCCACTGCATTAATAGTTTAAAAGATAAAAATAACTACGAATTCAATCAATACCCAGACACTCGTTTAAATTTTAGCTTTAATTTAAAAGTTTTTTATATTTTATTCTTAATTTAAATGAAGTAAAACAGATGTTGTTAAAATCGCTTTTGTCTTGTATTTAAAATAAAAACTTAAGGCGTTTGGTTGACAGTTATGGTTCAAAAGTCGTTCGAAAAAGAAAAAATCGAAAATATGGTTTTGTATATATATATGTATTTGTGTTTTTTTATTTCTCAGCCGCAACAGCACAGATCAAAGCACAAAAACACAATAAAAGCTGAAAAAAAGGAAGCAGTAAAAAACAATATACGTTGTAGGACATGCAAACAATACATTGTACAGATATAACAAAGTCATTATAATTAGCATGCTTACTGCACCGCATTTTATTATTTTATTATTCGCTTTTAAATTATGTTGAATCCATGACCAACTTAAATTTTATTCTAAAATGAACTTCTTTTTTGATCTATTTAATAAAAATTCTTGGTGTTAACCAATGCTCAGCAACTTTTTTTTGAAATTTGAGCTTTATAACTGCAAGGTGAACCTTTTTGTTAGTAGGCTGCGGTTCCAAAAAGGACAGTTTAATGAAAAATACAATTAAGCCAATTGTTGGCTAAAATGCAACAAAAAGCCAAAAATTTTAATTTATTTATGTCTTCCACAAGAAAGATCTCTTTTTTCATCGGAAATATCCAAAAAAAGATGTAAATTTGTCAACACGTGCCAAAATTTGTTAGAACAGGCCAAATTCCAAACTTTAGCAACATTTCCACTCGTTTTGGGGTAACTTAAACTCTAGTTATGTTTAGTAAATTCGCGATTGATCAAAACCTTTTAGATAATCCTATGTGCGCCAAAAATTACAGTGATAAAAAATTTTAAATTCTTTCATTTGGCCGTTCGTCTTTTTATTTATTTGCTTCAGAAGCCGTTTACATCAATCATGCCACCCAAATTTAGCCGCCAAAAAGAATTTGTTTACAACTTGAAAATCTTGCGCTTTTGATCGAGCTTTACAATGCAAGGTCATCTGCATACAACAGACGCCGAACGTTAAACTCCCCAAATGTGAAACCACTTTTGGAAAAACTGTCTCTGTCTATCCTGTTCATGTATATAATAAACAGGAGAGAAAAAAAACACAGCCCTGTTGTAGTCCAACACTGCCACTAAAAGGCTTTGTTTTTATGCCATTGACACGAACGCAGACTTCTGACTGTTTGTAAAACGATTTGATAGCAGCTAATAGTTGACCTCTTACGTTATACTCCAGCAGTATTGCTCATAGCTTGTCTCTTGAAACACGATTATATGCTTTTGCAAGTTTTACAAAGCATGTGCACACCTCTTTGACATATTTCTCAAAAACTTGCTAAAGGCAAAGATCTGGTCCCATGCAAAAATTCCGAAATTTAGGACCAACTCGAGTACAAATAATGTGCACTGCCCCCATTTTCTTTCAGCAAATGCATTAATGAGTTTTCAGTTACAGTCGGCCTGTGGGGAGAATGTAGCTTACTTTTCGAACGTGCTCCTCTGCCTAAAGCCGGAATGCGGACCTTTTTATCCTGCTGAACTTCCTATGCATATGAATATATTCGTTCAAACTACTGGTTTTGGTACATTTGTTGGATTGCATTTGATCTGCTTGTCACCCTGGACCTTACCGCCATGGGTAGCCCTGAGAGGAGTTGAAAACTCCGAAAGCATTGCTCGTAGAAACCTTTCCACTACACTAAGATAGCAGTCAATTGTAAAAATCATTCATGCATAAATAACCAATTTTCTTTTTTTTCAAGCATTGTTGTTAAAATTTAAAACGTTCGAAAATAAACATTTTTATGAATTTCGTTGAGCTATTCAATATTGCAACCGATCTTTGTCACATTTCATTTATAATTTTAGTCTTAACCTTAATAACTAGGGCAAGTTTTTGCAATTTTTGCAACTTTTTTCAACAGCTTCGAACAGCTTTTTAAATACTCAGAATTTATTTAGTGTGATGTTTTAAGGTGTTTAAAGGAATTTTATATAGCAACGTTTTGCCACTTTTTTCTTTTTTACATGCAACTTTACATTGCAATTTTTATCAAGTATTACGCAAAATTTAGAGGTTGATATAAAAAACAGAAATACGATATGTAGGCCTAAATTGTAAATGAATTACTAATTTTAACTGAATAGTGACCTAAAAGCAACTGTAGAAATGACGTGGCCGAACATCAATCCAAAACATATGCCAATTGTTAAATTGTCAAGCAACTTCATGCCTGTGGAAAAAAGTTTTAGCATGCTCGATAAATAGTTGGCAAAAATTTTTCTCTGGATAATGTTTGAAAATATTTAGGGTTATATGTAAATGAATCGTTTGAGTAAATTACTGTCGTTTAAAATGCTTGTGCATTAAATGGAACTTTTTACTAAAACTTCTGTTAAAAATAAATGCAAATTTGTCACGATCTTATTGTAACAAAAAATTGATACATTTATGACTATGTAGTTTGTTTTCAGTCTTTTACAGTAATTTTTCAGCTTTGGATTATGACGTAACCTTTTTATTGTGACGTAGTAATTGTCTAATCGGTACATAACTTAAGATTCGAGATAGAGATTAAAAAAATCGAAACCAAAACCGAAACTCCTACAAATTTTTATGTAATGAATAATAAACTAAAATTTAATATAATAAACTAAAATTACATAATCTAAAATAAATAAACTAAATTTCAATAATCCCAAAAGCAATATACAGTTTTCTAAAGTCTTTTAACAGAAATCTACTAGCCTTTTCAGCAAAATAAAATTGAAGATCTTATTTAATTGGTCAAATTGCAATACATAAATTAATTAATAAAATCAGTCAAAGTTCAATGAGCCAAATATTTGATATAAAAAGTAAAAATTAAAACTAACTCATAACAAAAAATCGACTTATTTAAATAGAATCTATTTGTATTTATCTAATGAATCTATTTGAATAAGAAACCGATGATGACCTTTATAGGTCTAAATTGATTTTTCGTTATGATTTAATTGGTTTTAGTTTTTAATTTCTATATTAAATATTTAACCCATTAAAGTTTAAATGATTTTGTTAATAAATTTGTGTATCGCAATTAAAAAGCATAGTTAGATTTTACGTAAACAAATATCTTTAACATGCTGGAAGAGAACTTTGCTCTGTGCGGTTGCATCATTAAAAAACCCTGCGCTAAAGCTTTTCTCAACTGGGGCAGAAGGAAGCTGGAAAGAAAATGAATGGTTTGAAAAATTTTAAACAACAAGATTTTGATTTAATTTTTTCTATCAAGACTCAAAAATGTTTCTAAAACACCATCATGGTTGAAACATTGCTTAACTTTTGTTTATTTTGATTCTCGATGTTGGCGTTTGCAGTTGTTAGGTTTGTTGGTTGTTATTTGCTCACTAGCGCTTGCCCCGAAATTATTTTAGTCATTTTTAAAACGCAAACGGAAAGCTCAAGTTTAATTCGACCCACTTTTATAACAACTCCAAAAAATACTTAATAGCGACTTTAAAAAATCTAAATCTGTCACAAAATCTTTGCGTTTTCATTATTTTTGTTTTAAAAAGTAGTTATTTTTCAAGGACGTGTCTAGCATTAAAGCAGAAAGCTAAATCTTTTTCCTGTATATATATTAGCAAAAGTGATTGGACAAAGCCCGGTTACCGCCGTAGCTGTCAGAACAAACGAGATGCGAAAGCCATGTCTATTGTAAATCAAGTACGATAAAGCGTTTAAGTCACGACAAGGCCCTGTTTCGCTCTTATGGAGCTCATCAGGTAACTGACACGACAATAAAGTACAAGTGCAGTATTTACATACGTGGGACGCAAAAGGTAAGTTACATACACAATAATACATTATTAAAACCGGATAGAGAACCAGATACAATCATGCAGCAATGGCTCAAGATATAGAATTGAACACATTGCAATTATTGGTATCTATAGATACGAATATAAATGCAGCATTGAAATCCTTAGCAAGTTCATCGAAATGTTCAGTACTGCAGTAATATTTATATATTATAAACTGGAAATCTAGGGAAAAGCAAATTGAATCGTCATGAGTACGTATTAACCGAACAGCGTGGCAGGCCGGGCTTCAGCTATTTCGCATAAGCTCATCAACAATCGAAATAGAAAGTGCTCTAGCCGTGCGAGGCACTGAAGGCGAGCTATATATTAGCAAAAGTGATTGGACAAAGCCGGGTTACCGCCATAGCTGTCAGAACAAACGAGATGCGAAAGCCATGTCTATTGTAAATCAAGTAAGATAAAGCGTTTAGACTTTAAACTGATTCGCGCGTTTTCTGAAATAAAACAAGATATGTCAAGCCCCATGCAAGCGCTTTTTGGTAAAAACAACTGAATACAGGAAGTAAGTAATGGCATGCAGCTGCAAAGCAATTTAGATGTTGTATAAGATTAAAGCATAAGGCAAACGATCGAAACATTAAACACCTGGAAACAGTTGATATATCTAAAGACGCATTGCAAAAAGTGACTTTCCTTTTCATTGCGCATATAGTTCTTTACAACCGAACAAGAAAGAAGCAGTATCATATTATACAAAATATCAGTGCCAGGGCAACTAGAAAGCAATTTTTGTCAATTTGTAATATTTTAAAAAACGATATCTTGTTAACTATTCTTGTGGTAATTGAGACGAAGGAGTCAACCTTGCTATATTTCTAAAATCAATTTATTTTTGATTGGATTGTTGTTTAAATTTTGTTATTTGAAACTCTTACAACTAAAAAAGTCATAAAACTTGTTCAGATTACATAATTAGGCTGACTTCGCTGTGAAAGCCAGTTTGCCATAACACAAAATAGTGCAAACGCAGCTTTTATCAAGAGTTTGGGCAAGCCTTTATGTTCTGAGCCAAAATTTTTATTAAACTTTGAAAGATTGGCCAAATGAAAACACAAAGCAATTAGTTTAAATAACTTTTTTAACTAGATGAAAAAAATTCTGTCAAATAACTTCACAATTGAGATAAATTGCTCGGTGAGGCGGATTTTTCCGGCTGACCGTAAGTTCCTCATATCAGTATTATGTGGACGCTTTGATATCAGAATACTCTCCTTAAGACTAAGACCATTCTAAAATTTTTTTTTAACTTGTACCCCTTAAATCGATTTTTTGTGCAACCTACCGGCATAATGAATACAAGCAAATTTTAATACTTTGACTGCCAAGCTGGTCTTCTAGAAATACCTCAGTGGGGCCACCAAAAAAATTTTCCTAGATTTGCATAATACTGAAAATCCACCGGGCGACACAGATATTTAGTGCCATAGAAATAGCATAGAACGCATACAACAATTGTTGCCAGCACTAGAAACAGATAAATAGCCGTCAACAAATATTGTTGACATGGCCTCATTAAAAACTGCCATGTCAACAATATTTGGTGACATGGCAGTCAAAGTGTTAAAGCGCATAAAGTTTTCGGCTTACGCTATTCCCATTCAGATAAATAAAATGTTTAGAAATTTTGCCTTTAAATTTAAAGATCAAGTTTAATGACCTGATAACGTAGCTGTTTATCAAATTGGTCACACGAAGTTTTCATCAAGGAGAATTGTTTTGATTAAATGCAAACACAAAATAACATCCACATACCTGGATACACCACATAAAATCCAAATAAAGAAATAGAAGTCTAAAATATATTTATATTGTATTCTTAATTTATATTGTAAATTTTATATATTATATTGCTAAATAAAAACGATGTTTTTGTTAAATCAAACCTGGATACATTGCTTTGTTATGCCGACATAATCTATTATGTCGGCAAAACAAAGCAATCAACAAAAAATCTATGTTGCCGCAACACTAAATCTTCATGTTGCCGCTCACGTGACTCTGTGTAAATAGGATTATCTTATGTAACAGCAAAAAGTGTACAAAAATCATGAGGTAAATCAAAAAATAGCCTGCTACACTAAAACTACCCATCGGATTTGCTTAAGTGAAATATCAAAATATTCAGGAATAAATTTTAAGAAAATTATAAAATTTTAGGTTTTTATCATCAGAACTTTACGAGTTATAACGTTTTTAAAAAAGGGAGGTCTTCTGAGAACCCCCTTAGGTAAATTAGGGTTAAAAAGGATTGTTTTTAAGCTTTTTGGTCGATACTATCAGACGAATTCGTTGACACTGATCAAAAAACAAGCTTAATATTTTATTTTTATAGTTCGTAAGCATCGAAATAAGGCAGCTGCTTTGATTGGAAAGGAAGAGGCACACCTGATTAACTGACCAATCAGAATCTACGTCTGCTTTCTCGGTCTATTGGTACATTTAAATTAAAACTACATAATCTATTCAGCTGCTTGCTGTAGATCTAGTTCTTTTGCTCTTTTGTAAACTTCTTTCCTAAGTGTAAAAAATTATCTTCAAAAAGATTTTACTAAAGCGGGATACTACATTTTTCACCATCGGATTTAATTTGGTCTAAATGTTTGATCCGAGGAACAAAAATCATCGCAATCCCATCAAATACCAAAAACATAAAAAAATTTCTGGTCTCGAAACTATGTCACCTTGAGACCAAGGACCGAGAGCGTCAGAACAAGCTCGAGACCGAGAATGAAACCACAAAAATTTGTCTCGAGATTTCTTTCACTGGTATCAAAATTTAGTTGCTTTTTATGTTGTTTTAGGGCTGGGATGTCCGACCTTTTTTCATAATGGAACAAATTATAAATTTAGTTATAGTCGGCGAGCCACAAAAAAAACCTCACTTTTAATCTGACTTTGATATCTCAATTTTTGTTTTCAAGTGTTTCGCTGAACCTTTTAAGAAAGCTCGGAAAACTCAATTTGAGAAACGCTGCTGAAAATCTACTAAAAATTTTGATTAAGCAGTGGGCCGAATAAAACATTAAGTGGGCTGCAGGTTGGACATCTCTGTTTTAGAACAGTATTTAATTTAATCGTTTTTTGCTTTGGCTTTCGAGTTTTTTTGCTTAATATTGTGTTGAATACAACACAAGTGCAATTCAATTAAACATTCCATATTGCCAATAATGATTGAAAACTTTAACAGCCACAAGTTTTTAATATTTTCAGTAAAATAAAAGTTAGTTCATTACGTTTTTTAAATTGTTTTCTAAATAAGGCATGGCTAGTTTAAAAAACCTGTAATAAAGTTAACCAAAAGTAAGTCAAACGCTTTCAGCTAGCATCATTGTCTGATTCTCATCACTCAATATTATTGTGTTACATATTAAAGAATTCGCCAATGAAATAAAGAATAAACATTAAAAAAATAATAAATAAACAAGAAAGTAATTTTCTAATAAAAATTATTGCATTTCTTCGTTCTTAAAAAATTTAACTTAAGGTTATTGTGTAACATAAAAAAAAATTTTTTTTAATCAAATTTTAACTTGTAAAACAGTTAAGCAAATATGTTTTTTAGAAATTTGTAAAAGTTTTTATAGGTAGTGTAAGCATTATTAACTAACTTTAACAGATACAAAATTTAAATTTTTATTTCAGTTATATCCACCAAGTCTAGGAAAGCATTTTTTTATTACCTTATCAATTATATCTATCTCATCACTTATTTATTGTTTTTTACTTATTTTGTTGGCAACACGGCCGAATCATTACGAGAGCGCTTTAATGTTTTTTTATTTTTTTTAATTCTATCTCTATACTTTTCCTCCTGACTTGCAGGAAAGCGACAAAAGCGCTAATACGTAGGTTCAGCAATTACCCCGCCCTGCTTCCCGAGATGCCAAGATATTGCTGTCCGCTTGTAGTTTAATAGAGATATGACTGTAATTTAGAACTGCTTGCCAGGACCACCAAGCAGGAGAAAGTACCGCGAAGTGTTTTTCCCAAGAACACAACAGAATGGCGTGAGCGGGTTTTGAACCGAGGCATGATGATCATCAGCACGGCGCTCTAACCACGAATCACGACACACCTGTTGAAAAGCGCTAGCTTGGTTTACGTTAATAATAGTTTATGAAATATGTTTATTTGAATATATAGTAAGGGTTTTGTAGCTGTGATTTGCAAACTTTACCTATAGTAGCTGTAAAAGTAAATAAAATCTTTAATTTTTTAAAAAGATTATTGAGCGAACTTTAATTTTCGTTAATTTTTAAAGACTTTTAAACATATGGTATAGTGAATTGTTTTTATGCAACATATGACAAGGTGTTGAAATTAATTGCTTATGATGTCATGTTATTTATTTGCAGATTAAATTGCAGCAGTCATTATAAATGCAATGGATATATAGACTGTCCATGGCTCACTCCTAATGATGAAGCAAATTGTTCATCCCAGTGTCCGAGTGACTTACTTATACCTTGTGACTGTAACAAACCAGAATACATGAAATGCAAACAACGAGGACCTGTTTGCTATAACAAGAATGGTAAGGGTTCTTGCTTTTTTATTTGTCAAAGTGTTGTAGTAGTGCTTGACTAGATAAACTTTTACATGCGTAAACTAAAGGGTTGGATCTTTTGTGGCTACAATAGAGACATTAAACTTACTTACTGTAAATCAAACGATTAAGCCAATTATTAGACCACTATTCTGTCGATGGCCATAAAATTTATTAAGTTCCACTCAAGACAAAATAAGATGATTGCTTTTTTGAATAAAAGACTTCGTAACAATTTTTTGTTTAGTAAGTTGAACCGGCTATAAACTTACAAAATACCGAGATACAAGTTAAAGCAACTAAAAATTGAGTCGAAAATAAATGATTTTATCCAAGAGGATGGTAATTTATCTGCAAGCACGCATAATTTATCTCCACTACGAGCGTGGATTGGAGTTTTTTTTGTTTCTTTTATTGAATTTTTTGTTTCGTTTAGCGTTTGCTGAGATATTAAGCAAAAAGAAACAAAAAATACTCCAATTCACGCTCGTAGTTAAAACAAGCCCTAATGCATTTGTATTGCTTGACATTTAATAATAAAAAAGCTCCGATAAAATCAATAAAATCTCAATTTTTTGAAGCTTTGTATTATCATTAAATTCACATTAAGGTTAGTTTTGTGGTAAATCAAAAGCCTTTTTGATAAGTTTTATTCGTTAAAGTAAAACTAAAGTTTGTCAAACTTTTACTTTAACGTACTTTAATTTCTAAAAAACTCATTTCTTGTTTACTTTGTGATTTTTGGTGAAGCCATAAAGACTTTGAATATTTTATTGCAACACTTCATGCCTCTCAGAGATTTTTCACCTCCCCCACTTTTGCAAACTGCAATTTTGATGTTCTGGCAATTTTCAGTTTAAAAATCTTTAATCTATGAGATTGGAAAAATATCAACTAAATTAAAATTTGGTAAAAGTCATTTTTTCATGTACAGTAATTAATAAGTTTCTTTATGCGTGTTTGTTGTAAAAACATTTTGCATCAAAATCTGATCCAAGAATAGTTTTGTAAATGCATATTGAGGTTTTTATAATCATTAAATTTTACCCAAAAGAACCTTTTTTCTAATCAAAGATCACTAAAAACAAGATAAATTGAGATTTTCATTTTTCTGTTGGCGACTAAATGCTAAAATATTTTTTTAAGCTGCCAGTATGAATTGCCACTTTTCCAACATTTCATCTGCAATTTGTTCATAAAAACTTCTTTACCAAGTCAAAAATTAAATTAGTCAAAGTTTATTTAAAAAAAGTAAAGTCAAAATAATTTTTTTAAGATTGAAATATAAATAGCAGTAATTGAAGGGCTTACTTTTAAATGTACTTAAGTCACATAATGTCAGTTTTGAGAAAATGAGGTTTAAAGTTTTCAAAAACCCTGGCAAATCAGAGTAATGATGAAAAACCCCTAAGTGCTATTTTATTATATTATATCTGTATCACTCCTTACATTAACAATTTTTTAGTGTTTAATTATGACGTCATAAAGAATTAAAGCTTGTTTTTCAAAATGGACTTAGGTACTTTTATTGGAAATTGTGACTTAAGCACTTTTTTACAAAACTGACAGTTCAGTTTAGACGAAAAACTCAATTTTTAATAATAATATTGGTAAAATATATTCATTTTTTAACAAATAAAATGCAAGAAAAGTATGTAGGATCTAAGGGGTGTCAAAAATAAGACGTGGTGAAGTATTTCCAAACCAAGAAAGCATTATGCTACTACTTCAGCACTCTTTAAGATTGCTTTATTGCTAAATTACCACGTGATGGACATTTTAACATTCGATTTATTCCGAATTAACTTGAAAAACAATGATTGCAATGATAATAGAAACAAACAAAATGTTCAGAATAAAGTTATTTAATAAGTTCGTCTGGAGTAAGAAGAAATTTATTATTCCAGCTGTAATCAAAAAATTTTTATTCGACTTCCTCTTCAAGATCGCTTTCCTGCTGCTCCTCAGATTGGGCTGATAGTGTGTTATAAAAAGTGACATCGTCAGAAATTGTGACATAGCCCAACAAAGTTTTGATGCCATCAAACTTGGCCTTTTTGATTTTAAGAAAATTCAAATACGCAGTAAGCAAATTTTTAGATGCGCACACGAGTTCTCTAAGTTTTTTTCCTCTTTTCAATATACACATTTCCGTCAAACAGTCACCAGTCATTGAGAAGCGACACATTGGCTGCTGACTCTTTTGAAATAACAATCCTCTTATAGTAGCGATGCCTTTAGGAGGACGTAAAAACAAATCAAATTTTTTTTTATAGTCCTTTACTTTTATAACAGGAATATCATCATTAGAGAGGTCATCTGTGAGTGGATGCTCCACATAAGCTATCTGAAATGGATTTAAAATGTCAGTGTTTTTTATTTCATTAACCCATTCCGATGGCTTTATAACTCTATCTTTTCTTTTTCTTCGTTTTTCAATACGAGCAAAATCGCGATCACAGGGCAGTCTGCTATGTCCCGGAAGTGGATAAAAAACTTGAATTTTTTTTAATTTTTGATGAACTAGGCACTGTAGATAAGCTACAATATACTTATTTTTATTTTGCGAAAAGCAGTTATCAGCAAAAATTTTAAGGTTTTTTGTTGTTGCTGGTAAAGTCGATAGGTAATGATCTAAGCAAGAGATCACCTCATTAGGGCCTTTACCAGCATAATGTTCAGCATATAAATACATTGTTGCATTCTCATGAATACAGTCGTGAATGCAAAAATTATGAAGCCAAAGCTGCCTTTTGTAAAACTCCTGGGATACTCCTGTTAAAGGAAGGGGCAAGTTTTTTTGAAAATCTATTGTTATGACCGCAGTATCACCATCAATAACTCTGGCTAGTGGAGATTTGGTTGCTTCTTTAAGTTGCAAATTAAACACATCTGCTTAACGTAAGTGCAGCTTATTTTCCAATTTTTTTGTTTTACGATATCTTCATTACCATTTAATTCGGCGGCTTTGATTTCTACCTGTTGCTTTTTACAAGTATCACAAATATCACTTCGAGGAAAACCAAACGAAATATTAAACTCGCAATTGAATAATTTGCTGTACAGGAAATATTTACACACTGATGAAAGCTCTGGATGTTCAATGAGAAAAATTCTATGCATTTTGTCAACGTTAAGAGATGAATCCAAATACTTTCTCCTGCTATTAATACTACGACTGTAATGACTTTCTCTGGCAGGAAAGTTTTGAATATCTTCCAAATTAAATTTTTTATTGATTCTTCTACTTTGGGATGATTGCTATGTTTACCGCGATTATCTTTGGTGTCAACACTAAAATTTATAACCTTTCTTCTCAATGTACTAGCTTCAATCCCATGCAAACCTAAAAACGCTGCTTTGCATACGACTACAGATCTGTCTTCAACAGAAACAGCGTATGAAAAGCTATTGCGCTTTTTGGTATAAGTTGTTCGTGGACGTCGACGAATATTTTCAGTTGCTTTTTTTCTGATGCATCCTCGTAAATAAGTGTTTTGCATTTCATGATCTGACATTGCATAAAAAGTTTCAAAAATTTCTTTTCGTTGGTTGTCATTCAACTCAAAGTAGCAGTGACAGCGACAATTTACTATTTTTTGCATTTTTCCTGTAATAGTTTTTCCAGAATAAGAAAGATGAGGCTCACCTAAAACAGAAATTAATTACTTTATTTTTATGATGGATTTGTTTTAAATATCAATTAATGATTTTCTTTAATAAAAACAATATGGTGCAAAATTGAAAAAGCCTAAGAGTATTTCTTTTACCCCTAATCTATAAGTCCTATTATATATAAGTGAAATATTAAATGCATTACTATTTAATTAATTTTTAAGTAATAAATTTTGAAATTAATAAAAAAGGCAAACTACAATGAGCACAATCTGGCTAAAAAAGCTTGCATCCCATCTAAATTAAATAATCAAATAGATAAAAATTACAAAGATAATTAAATTTTTTTGAATAAAACTCCAAAAAATTATTTAAATTCGATTCATTTTATACTTATGATTAACAGCACTAAGTCTACTCTCATCTCATTCAATCAAATTGCTTAACAAATTAAAAGAGAACAAAAAAAAAGGTCCCGTTAAGAAGTAACCGTAAGCGAATCTTTTCTGTAAAACTAACCCGGATTCCTTTGCGGTTACTATCGTTTCTTAATAGCAGTCATGAATATTCAAAGTTAGGGGCCCGAGGCAAGGATTTCCAAAACTTGATGGATGTACTCTAGAATAAAAAAGGGTTTTGATCTCGTACCCCTTTTTTTTTTCCAAAATCATAGTGATCTCTAAAAAAAAGATCTTCACTTTGATTTGATCTCTCTTTTCGCTATTTTTTTCCAAAACACATGGTCATCTTTAAAAAAAAAATCTTCACTTCGGATCGGTCTCCTATTTCCCACTTTTTGTTCCAACTTCATATTGATCTCTAAAGAAACTTATACAGCAAAATGAGACTATATGCGGTATTTTCGAGGGGGGGTCCAAGGCAACTACCTCATTCGCCTCACCCAATATCCAGCACTGCTTAAGAGATCCTTTTTCTGTTGGTTTCTTTATTCTATCCTAGTGTTCAAAGAGGGATTTCGGGTTAGTTTTATCCCAACAATCGCCTTCGGTAACTTCTTGAGTGAACCCAAAAAACTCTTTTATAAGTAGGATAAATCAAATAACTTGAATTTTAAAATTAAGTCTTTTTATCTCGAACTTTAGCAACCTTGACTTTTGATTTTTTCCAAAGAGATGGATTTAATTTTCTTTTTTTAGCTTTAGTAGGATTACTCAGTGCATGCAGGTCCATATTTCTTTCAATTTTAAAAATCACTTGAAAAAATCAATTAACTCTCAAAAACTTCTTAAAAAAATTAAGAAATAATGAATAAATGATAAAATATAATTTTAATCTGACTATTAAGCTTTTTAACTTTATTTTAATTTAACAAAAAATTAACTTTGACAATAAAAAAAAGAATAGTAGCATTAATAACATTATAACAGAAGTAGCATTAAACTGTTAAAAGATTGAAAAAACAATCTAGTTTTCAATAATTCGACATGAGCTTATACAACTCTTACGAATTTTCTTTTAATACTTTATTGCAACAACTCACGTTAATGTTATATTAGCCTAATAACTCAATTTAATCAACTTTTTAAAGTTACTAATTCAAATTTTATAACTTAAAGCTTTAAAAAATATAGTTTAGCAAAGACTGCTTTGCTAGTGTGTCTTCAGACAATGTGTCTAACCCTTTAAAGGATATAAAAATTTGAGTTTAAAATGAAATGACAATGGATCAATAATGATATCACAAATAACTAAAAATTAAATTTATAATCCTTTCAAAAAATGCTTTTGTTACGTTACAATTACGATCATGGTAGACATATGTACCACTGTTCTTGAAGCTGTCAAGTGACTTAGGTATTTTTAGCTTAAAAAAGTTTAACTTAGGTATTTTTGGAAAAAAAAAACGTTGAGATTTTAAACTCTCGGGTCGTTCAAACTGAGACTTCGCACGTTATCCAAGAACAATTTTTTGTCCAAATATTTCTGGGCTATAGAGAAGCATTTTTCTTCACTTATCTCATTTTTTTAAAAATATGACTTAGGTACTTTTAGAAATAGGGCCTTAAATTATAAATTAACAAAGTATTTAAACAAAAAAGTAATGCAATTTCGGTAACGTATTGAAACGAGTGATATCATAAATTTAATCCAGAAAAATTGCAGATATACAATATCACTCTCATTCTAGTTTAGATGTTCTATTTTTTTCTTCCTACTTTCTCTTTTGCTATTTTTTTATTAATTTGTTAACAATAAAAATACTTAACCTCAAAAGCTAAACTCTGCGGTGCTTTTTATGCTACCGAAATAATCACGAATTACAGATTCTATCAAATCACAAATTCTATCCAACGGAATAATCACTGCACATTCACTGCAGTAAAAAATAAAAATTAATGCAATTTTTCCAAAGATTCAAAAAGATGCAAGCAAGGGTTTAAAGAGCCACAAGCGTCTCACTAGCCGCAGTTTGGCCGACCTTGCAATATATCAACCCAAATCGGAATAAAACCCACAATGCGAAAATATTTGTCAAGATTATTATCTTAGCATTTCTTCTGTTCTGGTTGGGTCCACGGCACTAAGGTACGGTCAATTCGCCTCCTCCCATTTCTTGTATTAACTCGTCGTCGTCGTCGTTTGAAGGATATCCACTCCAGGCCAGACACAAACAGGACTGGGGCCGAGGGTTTATCCTTTTACTACCCCAGACTGCTGCACTGCCTGGATCAAATGCTGGCAGTGATGTCATTAAGCCAGCATCGAGTTTCGTCATCCAAAACCGTCAGACCTCGTGCTCCATGTGGTGCCCGATGTATAGGGCACGCTGTTAATACATGGTCTGCGGTTTGCTTAGAGGCGCCACACTCGCAATTCGGTGAAGGAGCGAGACCCCATTTGTGCATGGACGAATGGAATCGCCCAACACCAGTTCGCAGGCGGTTGAGCCTAATCCAAGCTGCTCGGAGTAAGCCCATCTCAACAGGCCTGGCACTGGTCTCGGGTACAAAAGCACAGAGCCTGGAAGCATTTTTACAGTACTCGGTTTTCCATTTGTGATTTGTCCATTCAGAGGCGCGGATGCCAAGTCTGGCAAGGTTGTCCAAAAGACTCCGCGCAGCTGGCACAAACGGGCGTCTGGATCTTAGTCTCACTTGGCCAGTATCTGAGGACCCACTTAAAAGACCATGCAAGATATGATCGGGGTCCAGATATCCACGGTAAGCCAAGGAAAGTGTCGCTCCCAGTCGGCGAAGCTCAGCTGGCTGGATGTCTGAGAGTACAGGTAGGTGATCCGTTGGAGTGGGACGCAGGCATCCAGTAACTATGCGCAAGGCGTCATTCAAGACACTGTAAATGAGGCGAGTGTGAGCACTTCGACACCAGACTGGCGCACAGTACTCAGCTGTTGAGTAGACTAGAGACAAGGTGGCTATGCGTAGTGTTTTAGCACCAGCACCCCATCCCAAGCCCACGAGTCGCCTCAGCAGTGTGACGCGCGAAGATAGTATTTTGCGCAATGCCACTAAATGGTGACGAAACGTGAGCGATCTGTCCAGTTTTACTCCAAGGTAAGTAGGGTTTGGACAGAACGGTAAAAATCTATCGTTGTTGTAGACCTTTAGCTCACGTTTGGCCTCTCGGTTGTTTAAGTGAAAGGCTGCCGTCACCGTCTTAGTGTGACTGAGCTTCAACCTCCAAGTCTGGAGATACGCTGACAGTGTGGATATGTCTTGGCTTAAAGTCTCCTTCAAGTCCTTCCAGTTTCCAGAAGAATGCAACAATGCTAAATCATCAGCATAAGCAAACTTTCTGGAAATCATGGAAGGAAGATCGTACGTATAGATGTTAAATAGGAGGGGAGCCAAGACCGATCCATGAGGAACGCCGTTTTTAAGACGGCATAGCCTGCTTTGCTTGCTGTCACCGGTGGTAAGGATGAAACTTCGATTTCGGACAAGCTCCATGATCATTTTGACCATGTGCTTATCCGGAAATAGTCTCAGCAGCTTGCAGGTAAGGCCACGGTGCCAGACAGTGTCATAAGCAGCTGTCAGATCGATAAATACGGCACCGGCCTTCTTTTTAGCCTCAAAAGAATCCTCGATGTTCTGGGTTAGCAGAACAACTTGATCTACGGTTGACTTCCCGCGTCGGAACCCAGCCTGCTGTTTAGGGAGCAGTGGATCGATTAATGGTTCAACGCGGGCGTAGATAAGCCTCTCGAGGATCTTGTAGGGGACACAGACCAGAGATATCGGTTGATAACTCTTTGAGTCGCCCACAGGCTTTCCTGGTTTTGGGATCGCGACCACAAGCGCTCTTCTCCAGATCTTGGGAATTTTGAGTCGGCGCAAACAGGAAGAAAGGAAGTCACGTAACCAGGACTTCAAAGCAGCTCCGGCATGGAGTATAAGCTCGGGGCAGATAGAATCAGGTCCCGGAGCTTTACCTGGTTTTAAATGTTGAGGGGCAGCAGCAAATTCTCTCTGTGAAAAATTGTTAGAGATATTTACTGCGTCTGGTGTTGTGGCCCTCCAAAGGTCAGACACTTCTTGATAGACAAGTCGAGATGACTTGCAATCAACAGCCTCGTATTTCCCATTTCTAACCAGCTGAGATGCAATAGCATCGGCTGAAACGGGACAGTGACGAGGAGAGTGTCGTGACCTACCAGTAAGGTTGTTCAAAATACTCCACGCTTTTCGACTAGAGTGTGAGAAGTCAATGCTCCGAACTGCTTCGGACCACCGATCCCTGCGCTTTCTGTCAAGCTTGGCAAGCAGAGCTTTAGCAGCCAAACTTGAGTCGTCTCTCTGAGAAGACTGCAGAAAGGTTTTATAGAGGGATTCACACTCTGCATCCCAACACCAAAACGGAATATAGTTATTTCGATACCCGCTTGGGATAGTCTTTTTGGTTGCTTTCTTAATGGTATTACAGAAGTCCTGGTAAGCCGCATCCACATCAAGTAAATCAGGCGGCAACAAAGTTTTTTCGAATTTATTCGTCAAAGCAATGTAGTGACTCCATTTGGCCTTACGGAAGTTCCATCGCTTAACAGGCATGCTTGGCATTGCCATAGCAAACCTTGCTAGTGTAATAAGCGAAGGTCGATGTTGTGACCTGGGAAACTTGTCAAGGACACGTCTATCCGGTAAGCGACTGTTTGGACCTACGCTAGCGAAAGCTAGATCTGGATTGGTACCAGTATTTCAGCGGCCGGAATAAAAACTGGCAGCGTCCTTGGCATCATATAGGAGGGCAAGACAATTAACACTTGCCCAGCCAGCCAAGCACTCACCGTCCGGACTGTTGTCGTCGTAACCCCAGTCAGCATGACCACAGTTAAAATCGCCAGCGTAAAAATACGGGTGGGGAAACACTGGGAGACCCAGGATTTGCAATCGCGTTGGCGGTGGTTTGTAGACGTTGACTATTTTATAGCCATCAACGTCCACACACACCCACTCGATCTCCGATGTCGGTGGAGATTGGTCCAAAAGCGTGTATCTCAGTCGCTCGTGGACAAACGTGGCAAGGCCATGCTTCCTGCTTAAGGAAGACCCAGCTAGTTGGTAGTTTGGTAGTACCAACTTCTCTGCATCGGTGCAGTGGGTCTCCTGCAGTAGGATGACGAGTGCCTCAGACTGCATAGCAAGGTGATGAAGAACGTTCATCTTGCTTGCAGTGAGGCCTTCGATGTTCAGCTGAAGAATAGTGGGTCTTCGGAACTTGTTGGCAATGTGCCCTGAAAAGGGCAGTTTTATCCTGGCATTGCCCCGTCCTGAAAAGGACGTTTGCCGATTAGCAGACCCACACTGAACATCGGAATGGGTGGATACCCTTCCGTTTTGGTAGGTTCGGTTTCGGTCTGTCATTTTAAAATCAATGAACAGACTTACTCACGGCCCAGGCTGAGGGAAAGCACCTACCATCTGGGCCAATAGGTCTATTTAGGTTACTACATAAGATGCATTTAAGCCCGACCTGTCTCTTGTTCAAATAGGTCTATATGATTTGTTGGTTTACTTGTATATAAATAGTACTTTAGTTTTTGAAGATTAACGGTACAAGATCTACCATAATTGAAATTATTAGGTCACAAAAACAATAACCTTTATTTTAAACTTGTTACAATATTATCATATTGTGAGCGTGTTGGAAAGTAGTGGATGTAAAATATTGTTTTAAATTTTTTGCCTTTATCTGAGTAAAAAATTTCATTTAAATA
This sequence comes from Diplosoma virens, assembly GCA_963680785.1. Taxonomy (NCBI): domain Eukaryota; kingdom Metazoa; phylum Chordata; class Ascidiacea; order Aplousobranchia; family Didemnidae; genus Diplosoma; species Diplosoma virens. The sequence goes on along the minus strand of OY796889.1, from coordinate 4,777,908 downwards.
TTCCTCTCACATTTTCATTTATTGCGCACCTCCGCCTTAAAGACTTTCCTAGATCGCCTATATTGTAATCCTCATTAATCATTCATTGCTTTATTTTTTATTATTGTAATCAACATTAATTATGTGATTGTGTTTCTGTTTTTTCACTTTGGAGGTTGATTTGTGTCAGGTGCGTGATGACACTCTTTTAAGTTTAACGATAATCTTTGGAATTTATGTCAAAAAATAACCAGGTAAAAATTATTTTAAATTTAATTGTTATTACGTAAAAATAAACCAACCAATAGTTATACCAGAGTCAACACTTATCTATGTGGTACCAAAAGGGAAAAATGTCAGTACCGGTTCCAATCTTTGTGTATTAGAATTGTTCGGTGGCGCTCAATATGTGCATTTTTTTAAATCGGTCTAAAAAATAAGTAAATTAAACAGTGGTTTCCTATTTGGGAGCCAGCTTCTCCTTAGATCGTTTGCGACCATGACGGAAGCACTGGTTACAAGGGGGCGTTTGGAGTGAATAGGAGCAGCTAAAAGAACAGTGTCGCAATCATAATATTTATACTGTACTTTTAATCATTTTAGTTTTCTATTTTATTGTCGATATTTTATAAAATGCAGTTTATAAAAATTTTGACGTAGAGCTTTTGTTCTTAAAGTTTAATCTTTACACATATGCAAAAACTTGATTGGGAATCAAACTTGCTGCCAGAATTAAGTGAAAAAATCTTGCACAAATGTTTTGGCCAGGATTCAGACGGTTGTTACAAGTCATATCTTTATTTTATGGCTAAAGTTTTTGTTTTATCTTGAAAGTTTTGTAGGAAAACTTTGGTAAGATAAGAAGATATAAGTTTAGATCTTAGACAGTGATTTAAGAAAAAGCTCTGCGTAAATTTGGCCTCCAGCTTTTCCCTAGATACAGTAAAGAAAAGTATGAAATTATGTATGCTAAATTGACATTGAATTAGAAACAATTTTTCTGGTAGTGTGGTGAAGTAGTTAAGAGCGCCGTTTTAATTTCTCAAGCAATCGACACAGCCATGGTTCAAAACCAACTTGCTTCATTTTTTTGTATTCGATAAAAAAAGGTATGTAGCATTTTTCTCTGTATGGCGGTCTAAGGAAGCAGCTTTGAATTTTGGACTTATTTCTAAACGGATAAACTAAAAAACAGAAATCTTGACATTTTTGAAAGTAGGTTAGGACAATCCTTTGAAGCATAATTGTACTTGAAATCTCACGTCCACTTCGCAAAACCCGCGAGCAGCAACTCATAAAAAGTTTCACGATATTTTTGATAAAACTAAAAAGTTAATACAAATATTCCGTTTTGGTGTTGGGATGCAGAGTGTGAATCCCTCTATAAAACCTTTCTGCAGTCTTCTCAGAGAGACGACTCAAGTTTGGCTGCTACAGCTCTGCTTGCCAAGCTTGACAGAAAGCGCAGGGATCGATGGTCCGAAGCAGTTCGGAGCATTGGCTTCTCACACTCTAGTCGAAAAGCGTGGAGTATTTTGAACAACCTTACTGGTAGGTCACGACACTCTCCTCGTCACTGTCCCGTTTCAGCCGATGCTATTGCATCTCAGCTGGTTAGAAATGGGAAATACGAGGCTGTTGATTGCAAGTCATCTCGACTTGTCTATCAAGAAGTGTCTGACCTTTGGAGGGCCACAACACCAGACGCAGTAAATATCTCTAACAATTTTTCACAGAGAGAATTTGCTGCTGCCCCTCAACATTTAAAACCAGGTAAAGCTCCGGGACCTGATTCTATCTGCCCCGAGCTTATACTCCATGCCGGAGCTGCTTTGAAGTCCTGGTTACGTGACTTCCTTTCTTCCTGTTTGCGCCGACTCAAAATTCCCAAGATCTGGAGAAGAGCGCTTGTGGTCGCGATCCCAAAACCAGGAAAGCCTGTGGGCGACTCAAAGAGTTATCAACCGATATCTCTGGTCTGTGTCCCCTACAAGATCCTCGAGAGGCTTATCTACGCCCGCGTTGAACCATTAATCGATCCACTGCTCCCTAAACAGCAGGCTGGGTTCCGACGCGGGAAGTCAACCGTAGATCAAGTTGTTCTGCTAACCCAGAACATCGAGGATTCTTTTGAGGCTAAAAAGAAGGCCGGTGCCGTATTTATCGATCTGACAGCTGCTTATGACACTGTCTGGCACCGTGGCCTTACCTGCAAGCTGCTGAGACTATTTCCGGATAAGCACATGGTCAAAATGATCATGGAGCTTGTCCGAAATCGAAGTTTCATCCTTACCACCGGTGACAGCAAGCAAAGCAGGCTATGCCGTCTTAAAAACGGCGTTCCTCATGGATCGGTCTTGGCTCCCCTCCTATTTAACATCTATACGTACGATCTTCCTTCCATGATTTCCAGAAAGTTTGCTTATGCTGATGATTTAGCATTGTTGCATTCTTCTGGAAACTGGAAGGACTTGAAGGAGACTTTAAGCCAAGACATATCCACACTGTCAGCGTATCTCCAGACTTGGAGGTTGAAGCTCAGTCACACTAAGACGGTGACGGCAGCCTTTCACTTAAACAACCGAGAGGCCAAACGTGAGCTAAAGGTCTACAACAACGATAGATTTTTACCGTTCTGTCCAAACCCTACTTACCTTGGAGTAAAACTGGACAGATCGCTCACGTTTCGTCACCATTTAGTGGCATTGCGCAAAATACTATCTTCGCGCGTCACACTGCTGAGGCGACTCGTGGGCTTGGGATGGGGTGCTGGTGCTAAAACACTACGCATAGCCACCTTGTCTCTAGTCTACTCAACAGCTGAGTACTGTGCGCCAGTCTGGTGTCGAAGTGCTCACACTCGCCTCATTTACAGTGTCTTGAATGACGCCTTGCGCATAGTTACTGGATGCCTGCGTCCCACTCCAACGGATCACCTACCTGTACTCTCAGACATCCAGCCAGCTGAGCTTCGCCGACTGGGAGCGACACTTTCCTTGGCTTACCGTGAATATCTGGATCCCGATCATATCTTGCATGGTCTTTTAAGTGGGTCCTCAGATACTGGCCAAGTGAGACTAAGATCCAGACGCCCGTTTGTGCCAGCTGCGCGGAGTCTTTTGGACAACCTTGCCAGACTTGGCATCCGCGCCTCTGAATGGACAAATCACAAATGGAAAACCGAGTACTGTAAAAATGCTTCCAGGCTCTGTGCTTTTGTACCCGAGACCAGTGCCAGGCCTGTTGAGATGGGCTTACTCCGAGCAGCTTGGATTAGGCTCAACCGCCTGCGAACTGGTGTTGGGCGATTCCATTCGTCCATGCACAAATGTGGTCTCGCTCCTTCACCGAATTGCGAGTGTGGCGCCTCTAAGCAAACCGCAGACCATGTATTAACAGCGTGCCCTATACATCGGGCACCACATGGAGCACGAGGTCTGACGGTTTTGGATGACGAAACTCGATGCTGGCTTAATGACATCACTGCCAGCATTTGATCCAGGCAGTGCAGCAGTCTGGGGTAGTAAAAGGATAAACCCTCGGCCCCAGTCCTGTTTGTGTCTGGCCTGGAGTGGATACCCTTCAAATGACGACGACGACGACCTAAATCACCTAGGTACACCAGCCACCTGATCAGCCGGGGTAACCATATTCAAAATAAAAACAGTAAACACACCAGAAGATTGATTAACCAATAGCAAGATCACGTATTTGATCACGTTAAACACAGTAAACACGGTTAGACACGTAGACATGGTTGGACACGATTTAAGAAAAAAGATTACCTGTAGCTCTACAAAAAATAAATAATAATTAAATGACAATTACATTGATTAAAGTGGATCACAATTAGATATACCTTCAATATGACTTTCAGCAAAAAACTAAATCTACTAGATTAAACACGTGACAAAAGCCTGGCTACATCCGGGAAGCTTACATGTTTATAAAAACAAAAGGGACAAGATTAGCCGTTACACATATTTTTGAATTGTAAAAAGGAATCAGTAGGGTCTTAGAATAAAACTCAATAACCTGAACGTTTGTATATAAAACACTTCTGCTTCAAAGTAATTCCAAATTTTTTATGTGAATAGTCTAATCCAGAGCTTCTCAACCTTTTTAATACCGTGGCCGAAAAAACTTGAAACGCAATTGTTGCGGCCCAATGTGACTTGTCTTCCTTTTATTTTACATCCAATTTTACCAAATTGATTCCAAAATTATAGATAAAGACTGAAAAAAAAGATCTTCATTTTGTTGCGCACCTAATTTCACCAAATCCTTTCTTCACAACAAACAACAGCCGCAATACTTGATATTTATTCGTATAAAAAGTTTAATGTCAAAAAGCAGTTGTTGAAAGAACTGCCTAGCTGAAGTTATACATTTTAACCCATTTATGTCGAAGGTTAGAATAATTGCTTGTACAATGGAAAAACTGATAAAATGGCTTCATTGAGACACAATTAGAACATTTATACAGTTTATTCAAGAAAATCAGTTGGAAATAAAAAAATATAAGGTGTCCTACATATAGGACGCCAGGCAATACGGAACAAAAATGGCACAAAATTGATCAAACTTTACAACAGAAAAACTCTACTACACATCTACTTTGTGTGGAAGTTTTTGAAGCACTTGACGAGTAATCCTTTATCGCACTTTTCACACCTGGTTGTAGTCTTCTGGTGACAGTGCGCACAGCGCGTCTGCTTGTCTTGAGGAATGACCCAATGATTGACCTTGTCGAACTGTAGCTCTGTTTCTATAGCAGAAGGACGGCCTTTGCAACCTGGCTGTGGAGGTCTTGCGTAGTGTTCAAGATAATAAGACACAACTCGTCTACGAAACGCTAGCAGATCGAGCTTCTCGGCATCTTTATTCCTTCTATGCAGAAGCCACGCATTGTTCATGGAAACATCGATGAGATATGACACAATGGACGAGTACCATTTTTTACCTCTTATTGCCACTCTGTACTTCGATATGTTCTCATCCATTCTATCTACACCACCCATTGACTTGTTGTAGAATTTTACGATTGCTGGCTGCTCTACTTGGATCCGTTGCCTTGTCTGCCTTGCAAAGCGGGTCGTCTGGGTTTGGGGGTGAATTCCAACAGCATTTGAACATAGAGATACCACACTGTTGTCATTCCATCGACAGACTATGATATTATCTTTTTCGTCGACTCTGAAATCATGGAAGCCTCGTGGTTTTTTCTTTATCTCTTTGACATCAATGAGAGGACACTTGTCGGTTCTATTTTCTCTGACTGTGCCCGTTCCTTTCAGCCCCATATCTTTCAAGGCTGACAAAAGCCTCACACTAGTGAAGAAATTGTCAAATACCAGGTGATATGGAAGAAGTTTCTTCTTCTGCAGTGCCTTTCCAAATTTGACCACTAAGTTGCCTCCTATTCCAAGATCATTACCTATTTCTCCATCAGCTTCTTCAGACTTTCCTTGATATATTTCAAACCATGCAAGATAACCACTCACGGTTGTTCCACTTCATACTTTATATCCGAATCGGATGGGCTTGCCCCTGATGAATTGTTTACAGCCGTGCTTGCCAAAGTATTCACACATAGACTCGTCAAAACTGTATACTTCTTCAACAGGAGCGTGCTTCATGAAATTTTCATTCAATTTCAGTAGGAGAGGACGGAGCTTAGCTAGCTTGTCAGACTGTGACAGCGTATGATTATCTGCAAAATGCAGATTTCTGAAAATTGATTCAAATCTGTCTCTTCTTATAGCAGAAGACACCATATCGTGGCGCGTATCACGTCCAGTTTTCCAAAACAGTCTACGTCTCGGATATGAGACATAGCCACTGATCAGGAGAACACCAAAAACTACTTTCATCTCTTCTCTTGTGACTCTGAGCTCTCTATTTTTCTGAGATGCGTACCTGTTGGTTTCGTGAACAATAATGTCAAACAAATCATCATCAAAAAACAGTTCAAAAAATTCTACCGGTGTGAGACTGCCCCCATAGAGATCTTCTACATCTGCATGCATCCATTCCGGCATTCCGCACTCAATAGCATGCTTTTTCCAACATCTTTGCTTAGGTAGCTTCTTGGTTCTTTTCTTAGGTGGTCCTTAATTCTCATTTTCAATGTGTGACTCAGGAAAACCATTTGAATCAACTACTGCAGCCCTAAGCATGCTTCCTGGTAAGTTATTCATATTTCCTGATTCTTCATCCCCAGATTCTTCATCAGTGAGTATTTCTGTAGCATTGTCAGGAGGCTCGATGTAATTTATATTGTCTGGTTCTTCACCATCGTCGATTCGGTCAAGTAGCTCAGCAATCCTTGCCCGTCTTGACGCAGGCTGGCCATAGAATTTATCTACCGTACAGGAACTGAAAAATAGAAATTTGAGAAACATTGTAAAATTTATCTCCTAGTGAATAACTTCAAAACAGAGACCTCGTGAGTTTATGAACTAAACTCTGAATTAGTCTAATTTCGGCAGTGTGTTGAAATTGCGAGTTAGACATTTTAGATAGCAACTTATTATCTGACAACACAATATTCCACACAATGTACCTATGTTTGGCCCTCTGCAACTAAACCCTGATATCAAATAGTATATCTATGTATCAATATACATGAAAAAATATGTACATTGCAATATAAAGCAAAGAAATTCAGCAGGTTTCTTGCTATAAATGGATGTACTGAACAAAGCTGTCTGTGTCAACTAGGTTCGTTCAATGCCTAGCGACCTACATGTAGGACACCGTTATTTAGCATTTCCTCACGCCTCACGTGTTGAATATTTTGATATTTTCTCTATACTTATCTAATAACAGGCTATTATACTATAAGAATATGCACCTCATGACATAAAACAGTTATTCTAACATTTGGCATAACTTTTGGATGGCTCCATGCTTTTTCAGGTAAACTAAAGAATGTACAGTATTTGAGCGCTCCTGTATGACAACCTCTACGTGCAATGTCTAATCTGCAACTGAAACATGTTTTGGGAAAGAGTACTGAATGATTTACAATTAACAACAATTTGTTTTTTAGCTTTCTATCATCTGTAATCAACAAAAAACTTTTTATGGTTAGCTGACCTATATGTAGGACGCCAGGCATAAATGGGTTAATGCGAGCTTTAACTCCTGGTAAATAGTAGGATATTGCTTTAGATTCTTATGCTGCTGAATAATTGGATACCGAATCTAGTGTGGCAGTCAACATGATACATGCTAAGATTAAAACGAATTTATAATTTTTAAAAAGTTTAAAAAATTTATATTGATGTTATGCTTCATAAGCGTGTAAGTTTAAATAAGACAAACAACAATCATGTGGAAAATAGGCAATAAAAACTGGATTAAGTCATTTTGTTTTTGTTATGTTTTAACACTTGAATCATTAAATTATTTTTGCACTCGTTGCAAATGTTTGTGTTAGAAATTAGCGCGACTTGTCAAGATTTAAATTAAAAAATTATAGATATTTATTTGCAATCATAAACAAAAAAGCCCATATAGCCTCTTTCCAAAAAACATTTTAATGGTGCTTAACTTTTAATTCATATCATAAGATTAAGTAAAATTAATATATGTATATTTTATCTTGCAGATAAATGCAATCAACATTATGACTGCTCTGACAAATCAGACGAATTAAATTGTCCGTGTGAGAAAGACGAATTTCAATGTTATTGCTACAAAAATAACCCTGTTGATTGCAAAGCTGTTGGTATTAACAAAAATTTCATTGGATGCATTCCCGTGGAACAACATAACGATAAAATGAAACAATGCACCGATGGAAGTGATGAGAATGATGAAACTAAAGCAGTTATATCTTGTGATCACTGTGATGTAATAATACACAGATTATATAACCTATTTGAATGTAAAATAAATGATTCTAATTTATGTCATAACTCAACTTGTTACAATGTCTCTTCTTTTTCTTGTCCTTCTGTCGTTTGCAATGCAACAGATCTTATTTGTCTGTCGAACTGTTCTGTTAATTCTACAAAACAGTGTAATCGTCCTTTTCAATGCAATGATGGTACTTTAGGGCTTACATTTCAATTTTGTGACGGCAGTGTAAATTGCTATGACAAAAGTGATGAAATTTATAACTCACGTGGTTTTAAATGTTTTGGTGTTGAATCAATCAAGAAGTGTGTTTTGCCTCAACGCAATTTGTATGATGACGTTGCACAGTGTAGTGATGAATCTGATCTTTGTAGAAACAACTCGTGTTTTCAATGTTTTGATCGACGTTTGTTGATTTCATCGAAGCAAGTTTGTGATGGTGTATTTGATTGTTATGACTGGTCTGATGAGTGTTTGTGTGAAATTAATTTTAACAAAGATCTTTGTAACACTAAGTTTTTTTCTTGCCCGCTGAATTGGTTTACAAATAAGGTACAATACAATTTTAACTCAAGCTCTCTTCTTAATGATAAACTTATTATTTATGTCGATCATGATATTACAAAATCAACAAAAACATGTCAAACGCGATTAGATGATCATTGGGTAGTAACATTATGTGATGGTCGACCAGAATGTAGTGATCTCAGTGATGAATGTTATTGTCCAGATCCACCTGAGTTTTGTAATTACACTTGTCACAAAGACTATAACATCGGTGATCGGTATTGTGATGGCATAGAAGATGACTTTTATAAAATCAAAAATAACTCAACTTGTCGAAAAGGATTTGAAGAATTAAATTGTCCAAAATATTTCACCAGCGAATCTGAAAACAAAAATTGCATTGATATTGATAAAAATCATAATAAAAAAAATAATTATGATAATAACGTAGATGAACACGATTGCAAGATTAATCACAAGAGTGTATTTTCATCAGATTCAGAAATGATTGCTAATCCTGTATTAAAAACGTGTTTTTGGATCATGGCTATTTTGGTTATCAGTGGCAATTCGTACGTGATTATTTCAACATTTCGATATTTTAAAACCGCAAAACTAAACAAATCAATAAAGTTTCAACATTTGATTGTTGTTAATATTTCCGTTGCCGATTTCATTATGGGAATTTATTTGCTAATAATTGCATTTTACAGCGTTTATTATTCGGGTTACTACGACCAAGTTGATTGTGAATGGCGATCCAGTTTACGTTGTTCGATAATTGGTAGTCTCGCAGTTCTATCGAGTCAAGCGTCATGTTTTTCTATGGTTTTTTTGACAAGTCATCGCTTGTACACAATCTGCAAACCGTTTTCTACTATTTCGTCATTGATTTATAAACTGACATTTGCTATAATTTGGTTGATTTCTTTTGTTATTGCTTTTTTACCGATTTTGCCTCAAATGTCAGAATACTTTGTGCATAGTGTTGAGTTTTCGAACAAATTCACTCCATCGTCGATTCGGGATAAACAATACATCACAAAGTTTGCTTGCCGCTTGGCAAAACTGAACAACTTATCGATTGAAAATAATGGCGACAATTGGGATTCAATAAAAAGTTTCTTCAAAATCAACTTCCCAGATTATTCACCCGGCGTAGAGTTTGGTTATTATGGTCAAACTAGTGTGTGCATGCCAAGGTTTTATGTTATGCGAGGAGAAAACGGTTGGGAGTATAGTCTTGGAATTATTCTAGTTAATTTTTGTTGTTTTGTTTTAATTTTTTTTGGTTACATTTTGATTTATAGACATTCCACTAAAAATGATAATGAAATAGGAAACAATCAACGAAATATTGAAAATAAACGAATGCAAAGACGCATTTCAAGAATAATTATTACTGACTTTATATGTTGGATTCCTATTTGCATTATGGCATTTATAAAATTCATTGGTGTTTACGTAGATGATGTTGCTTACATTGTAAGTGCTGGAGCGTTACTTCCAATTAATAGTGCTTTTAACCCTTTGCTTTATTCATCACTGTTTGAAAAGATAGTTCAATGTATGAAAAATACCGTTTAAATTTTTTTGCGTTTAACATTTTTGTATTAAATTAATTTTTTTTTTTTGTTAAAACACTTTTTATGTTTTTCTATGACTTATGTTTAACCCTATGTCTACCAGAAAAAAATGTACCCTGATATTAGTTTTTTGATTAATTTGTTTCTGTATTACTTGTTTTGATTTTTTTATTTAAGGCAAATAATAAATAAAAGAAGATTACTTTGGTAATAATGAATTTTTAAAACCAAAACATTTTAAACCTAATATTGTTTTCCACAACTTGCTCCAATATCAAACAATCAATTTTGCTCTACCCCAGTGGTTCTCAACCGTTTTGGTACTGCGCCTCCCTTGAGCGATGGTTACTTGCTTAACGCGCCCTACATTTATAAATAGATAAATGTTGTAATTGCATTTTATTTATTAATCACGAATAAGTGAAACACTTCACACTGTTTCTTAGCAACTAACTCTTTTATGTGTGGTTCAATTCCAGGCAGCGCACATTGTAAGTTTCCTCCAACTTCCAGTTTGTTTCTGAATAACTAGTGTGAAAAATGCGGCTTCACAAAGATAAGTCGAACCAAACATAAATAGAAGACAAAGGGCTGGGTTGAAATAAAAGGGTATACAGAAAGGTATTTGATCCAAAACGCTTCCAGTTCCAGCTCTTTAAAGTTGTCCTTGGCTGCGAAGTTAAATTCTAACTCGAGAAATTCTTCTTTTGCTTCATCAAAATGCCACCTTTTACTTCGCACAAAAAGGGGTTTGTGATAAACTTCTAGATTTCTTGCTTCCCATCTATATGAGGATTTTATTTGATTAAATTCTTCTTTTAATGAAATAGGGAAGTTTTTATTCATGCTTTAATTCTGACTCAAGGTTACTGTTTGTGAGATCAAAATCTAATTAAAAAAAGCTTGATGGATTCCCTTGTCCTATTCTATTCTTCCTGAGGTCAAGTTTTGACATGAAGAACTGCATAATGTCATGCTGCGTACTCATATTGAAATCTTTTCCTTCAAGTTGAAGCTTGAAAGCATTTAACGCCTAAAACATGTCTACAAGATAATCATTGGCTGATAATCACTGGCATCACTGGTTAGTGATGATTGAAATCTTTGGGATTGAAACTTTTCTAATAGATTTTTCTTCTTTTTAAAATCAAGAAATATTGCAACTTCTTTTAATTCATGAAACAAATTTAGCATTTTCCCCTTAGACAACCATCAAATATTCATTTAGGGATACATGTTCAAATTTCATATCTTGAAACAGGAGTTTGAATAGACGACCGTTAAGAGATCCCGACTTTGTATAGCTAACGATCTCAATAGAAAGGTTTAGAACCTCTTTCAATTCAAGAGCCAGATTTTTGGATGCTAAGGCTTCACAATGAATACGAAATGCGTACCTAATACAAAAAAATTTCTTTCTTTTTCCCTTTGAAGAACCCAGACTGCATGCCAAGCATAGCTGGAGCTTCATGCGTGAACGCTCTTGCTAATGATTTCTGCGATAGTTGGTTATCTTTAAAGAAGTTTTACACAACATTAAAAATATCGGTTGATGTAGCACGACTTTTCATTGGGTGGCATAATAATATTTCTTTTGCCATGTTAACTGACAAGATACCAGCATAAAACAGAAGCTGAGAACAATTTTGAATATTCGTCGTTTCATCGCACTGCATAGCAAAGAATAGAGACTGTTTTACTTGGTCGAGAAGTTGATCTTTGATATCCTGATTAGACGGTTCATCGATTTTCCCTTTAACTGTATTATTGGATGGTGAAATTTAAGAAAGTATATTTGCTTTATCCTTGCCCAGTACTAGTTCTGCTGCTACGAGCATGCTAAGTTTCACAAGAGACTCACCGATGCCATGGCTTTTCTTTTTTTTTGCCATTAGCATGAAAATCTCGTAAGAAATTTCAACAACATTCAAAGATCTTTGCTAAAATATCCCACACATATCCAACTTAGCTTTCTTTAAGGAGTGACTTTTTAATACCAAAAATTCTTTAGGTTTGCCGACCAAAGCAAAACGAGCTCTTGTCAAGTGCCGTTTCGAACATGAGAGATGCATTGCATTTTTACGAAGATTCTTGCAACATATCATACACTGCGGGACTTCTGCTTCACCTTTTTGCCGCGATGCCAAACCAAATTTAAATGTAGTCATCAAAATACTTTTTTTTTCTATCATTTTGATTACTTCAATTTATTAGTTAGCTATGCAGGGAATGCAACATGATAAAAACATAAACTTAATTACTTCTCAAGACTAGGTCTATTCGAGATTACTTTACAAAGTTTACATATGCCACACTGCCATTTTACAAACTGACTAATAGTTGCCTTAACCCATTCTGATTTTTCTCTGATTGAATTTAACAACCCATGGTAGGCTACGTCTTTATTAATTACTGTAGTAACTGCTAAATTATCAAAATAAAATGAACATGATTGATGCTTTTGTTGTATTATGACATCATAGATTATTCGGTTTATGAAACAGGATTACCAAATAATGGTTCAACCCAAACTAACAATAATGTTTCAAACAGCATGTAAGCACTAAGAACAACCAAAAAATAGGCCAAAAAACGTTAATCTCAAACTTAATCAACAATGTGTTGTAAAACATGTTAGGGCTCGCGCTCCCTTAAAAATTTACGTACGCCCCCCAGGGGTGTCCCCCCCCCCCGGGTTAAGAACCATTGCTCTATCCTATATAGTTAAGTTAATTTGATTAGCACAAATCAACAAAAAGTAGCTGTTTTTTCTAAACGACCACAAGAGCACTTATTTTTGGGTAACAGCTGGGCGTTGATTCCAAATCTGGCATTAGTTTTTTTCTAAGTCATCAGGTTGTAGAGATATGAGGGGATGCGGGCATTTTATACCCTATAAGTGGAAATATCTCTGCCACTATTACGGCAGTTGGCTAGGATTTGACATCTAAACAGATTAGCACGCTTTTATGGTTAATAAAAAAATAAACAACCAAGTTTAACGTACCGGTGTGGGTGTTTACCGATAGAATGAAAATTGCACGACGAGTGCACTTTTTTTGTCTATTGTAGTCAGAAAAAGAATGTTTATTGAAAGCCTTGAAACAACCTTTTCTTGGGGAATCTTGAAAAAACTTCTAGCTCTACATGAGTAGCCTTTACAAACCTTGCTTATAAATAGCTTAAAAAAAGGTTGTGTTGGGTATCCTTAAGAAAGGCTGTTTAAGGATAACATGGCAAAATAACTGTTTTTGACCTAGGCACCACTTAGTACTGCAATTAAAATCAGTTCTAAGATAAAGATTTAATAATATTTGTAATGCAATTTCCGTTTGAATGCATGGGTTGGATCTTCATGTTATAACATCGAGCAAAAATCACCCATTATACCCTCATTCCAAACTCCTTGATACCTTTCTCCCCTTGCTTGGATATCTTGGTAAAATTTTTCAATCTGCTCATTATTAACTGCTCCGGCCCAGATGGTAGGTGCTTTCACTCAGCCTGGGCCGTGAGTAAGTCTGTTCATTGATTTTAAAATGACAGACCGAAACCGAACCTACCAAAACGGAAGGGTATCCACCCATTCCGATGTTCAGTGTGGGTCTGCTAATCGGCAAACGTCCTTTTCAGGACGGGGCAATGCCAGGATAAAACTGCCCTTTTCAGGGCACATTGCCAACAAGTTCCGAAGACCCACTATTTTTCAGCTAAACATCGAAGGCCTCACTGCAAGCAAGATGAACGTTCTTCATCACCTTGCTATGCAGTCTGAGGCACTCGTCATCCTACTGCAGGAGACCCACTGCACCGATGCAGAGAAGTTGGTACTTCCAAACTACGTAGCTGGGTCTTCCTTAAGCAGGAAGCATGGCCTTGCCACGTTTGTCCACGAGCGACTGAGATACACGCTTTTGGACCAATCTCCACCGACATCGGAGATCGAGTGGGTGTGTGTGGACGTTGATGGCTATAAAATAGTCAACGTCTACAAACCACCGCCAACGCGATTGCAAATCCTGGATCTCCCAGTGTTTCCCCACCCGTATTTTTACGCTGGCGATTTTAACTGTGGTCATGCTGACTGGGGTTACGACGACAACAGTCCGGACGGTGAGTGCTTGGCTGGCTGGGCAAGTATTAATTGTCTTGCCCTCCTATATGATGCCAAGGACGCTGCCAGTTTTTATTCCGGCCGCTGAAATACTGGTACCAATCCAGATCTAGCTTTCGCTAGCGTAGGTCCAAACAGTCGCTTACCGGATAGACGTGTCCTTGACAAGTTTCCCAGGTCACAACATCGACCTTCGCTTATTACACTAGCAAGGTTTGCTATGGCAATGCCAAGCATGCCTGTTAAGCGATGGAACTTCCGTAAGGCCAAATGGAGTCACTACATTGCTTTGACGAATAAATTCGAAAAAACTTTGTTGCCGCCTGATTTACTTGATGTGGATGCGGCTTACCAGGACTTCTGTAATACCATTAAGAAAGCAACCAAAAAGACTATCCCAAGCGGGTATCGAAATAACTATATTCCGTTTTGGTGTTGGGATGCAGAGTGTGAATCCCTCTATAAAACCTTTCTGCAGTCTTCTCAGAGAGACGACTCAAGTTTGGCTGCTAAAGCTCTGCTTGCCAAGCTTGACAGAAAGCGCAGGGATCGATGGTCCGAAGCAGTTCGGAGCATTGGCTTCTCACACTCTAGTCGAAAAGCGTGGAGTATTTTGAACAACCTTACTGGTAGGTCACGACACTCTCCTCGTCACTGTCCCGTTTCAGCCGATGCTATTGCATCTCAGCTGGTTAGAAATGGGAAATACGAGGCTGTTGATTGCAAGTCATCTCGACTTGTCTATCAAGAAGTGTCTGACCTTTGGAGGGCCACAACACCAGACGCAGTAAATATCTCTAACAATTTTTCACAGAGAGAATTTGCTGCTGCCCCTCAACATTTAAAACCAGGTAAAGCTCCGGGACCTGATTCTATCTGCCCCGAGCTTATACTCCATGCCGGAGCTGCTTTGAAGTCCTGGTTACGTGACTTCCTTTCTTCCTGTTTGCGCCGACTCAAAATTCCCAAGATCTGGAGAAGAGCGCTTGTGGTCGCGATCCCAAAACCAGGAAAGCCTGTGGGCGACTCAAAGAGTTATCAACCGATATCTCTGGTCTGTGTCCCCTACAAGATCCTCGAGAGACTTATCTACGCCCGCGTCGAACCATTAATCGATCCACTGCTCCCTAAACAGCAGGCTGGGTTCCGACGCGGGAAGTCAACCGTAGATCAAGTTGTTCTGCTAACCCAGAACATCGAGGATTCTTTTGAGGCTAAAAAGAAGGCCGGTGCCGTATTTATCGATCTGACAGCTGCTTATGACACTGTCTGGCACCGTGGCCTTACCTGCAAGCTGCTGAGACTATTTCCGGATAAGCACATGGTCAAAATGATCATGGAGCTTGTCCGAAATCGAAGTTTCATCCTTACCACCGGTGACAGCAAGCAAAGCAGGCTACGCCGTCTTAAAAACGGCGTTCCTCATGGATCGGTCTTGGCTCCCCTCCTATTTAACATCTATACGTACGATCTTCCTTCCATGATTTCCAGAAAGTTTGCTTATGCTGATGATTTAGCATTGTTGCATTCTTCTGGAAACTGGAAGGACTTGAAGGAGACTTTAAGCCAAGACATATCCACACTGTCAGCGTATCTCCAGACTTGGAGGTTGAAGCTCAGTCACACTAAGACGGTGACGGTAGCCTTTCACTTAAACAACCGAGAGGCCAAACGTGAGCTAAAGGTCTACAACAACGATAGATTTTTACCGTTCTGTCCAAACCCTACTTACCTTGGAGTAAAACTGGACAGATCGCTCACGTTTCGTCACCATTTAGTGGCATTGCGCAAAATACTATCTTCGCGCGTCACACTGCTGAGGCGACTCGTGGGCTTGGGATGGGGTGCTGGTGCTAAAACACTACGCATAGCCACCTTGTCTCTAGTCTACTCAACAGCTGAGTACTGTGCGCCAGTCTGGTGTCGAAGTGCTCACACTCGCCTCATTTACAGTGTCTTGAATGACGCCTTGCGCATAGTTACTGGATGCCTGCGTCCCACTCCAACGGATCACCTACCTGTACTCTCAGACATCCAGCCAGCTGAGCTTCGCCGACTGGGAGCGACACTCTCCTTGGCTTACCGTGGATATCTGGACCCCGATCATATCTTGCATGGTCTTTTAAGTGGGTCCTCAGATACTGGCCAAGTGAGACTAAGATCCAGACGCCCGTTTGTGCCAGCTGCGCGGAGTCTTTTGGAAAACCTTGCCAGACTTGGCATCCGCGCCTCTGAATGGACAAATCACAAATGGAAAACGGAGTACTGTAAAAATGCTTCCAGGCTCCGTGCTTTTTAACCCGAGACCGGTGCCAGGCCTGTTGGGATGGGCTTACCCCGAGCAGCTTGGATTAGGCTCAACCGCCTGCGAACTGGTGTTGGGCGATTCCATTCGTCCATGCACAAATGTGGTCTCACTCCTTCACCGAATTGCGAGTGTGGCGCCTTTGAGCAAACCGCAGATCATGTATTAACAGCGTGCCCTATACATCGGGCACCACATGGAGCACGAGGTCTGACGGTTTTGGATGACGAAACTCGATGCTGGCTTAATGACATCACTGCCAGCATTTGATCCAGGCAGTGCAGCAGTCTGGGGTAGTAAAAGGATAAACCCTCGGCCCCAGTCCTGTTTGTGTCTGGCCTGGAGTGGATGCCCTTCAAACTACTATGACGACGACTAAATGCTCCGAGGTTTTCAGAATATAACCTAAGGTGTGAATGAAAAAATTCCAAACAAAATTAACAGTAAAAAAAGTGAAATTAATATTATATTATCCAATCTCAATCCTGTATTCTTGTTTAGTTTCTTACGAGCATGATATAAATGTCGCCCTTAAAAACTTTGAATTGAGCGTATTTGCAGATAAATCAAATGAAAACAAAAATCTCAAAAGCACTTTTAATTAAACCTAAGTTATAAATCCTCAAACAAACTTGCAATTAAACTGTTTGACCAACTAAAACTTGATAACACTTGCAATCTAATCATTAAATCTAAAATCTCAATGTCACTATTCGACTTGATGTAGAACAGAAAATAACTATTACGCGTTTAGTCATAACTACTATAAATCAATTAAACTACACAAAATTTTTTATTGATAGAATTTCGGCAAGAAATAATTTTCTTTAACCATATTGCTGCGGTCTCAGCACTCAGCAGCGCAACTAAATTCATATATTTTTATTTTTGAACGTTTTTGGCTTCTTAAGCTCTTATCAAAAAAACTTTAACTTAAATGAAATGAATAATAATGCGTGAAAACAAAGAAAATCAATTGTTTATGCATGAATACTGTTTGCTTTGACTTGTTCGTTGGAGTGTGGAGTCATTACCGATACCTTGTTTTGCTTTGATTGCACAAAACCATAAATCATTGCCTTTTACCTGAAAAGATTAGAAAAAACAGTATCTTGTCGAGTGGCGATGTACTTGACTCTTATTTTGCAGTATAGTGACCTATGAGGTCACTATACTGCAAAATTCTCCCAATTGCCCCAATTACTAAATGCAATGACATAGAATTTGGTTAAAAATAATAATTTTTTAAATTATTTGTTTGAATCTTTTGCGGGCCGCACAAAAAATTGTTGGGGCCGCAGTTTGCATACCCCTGAATTAATTGCTAAAGGCTGCAAACCGCTAAAACGTACAGCTACGACATTTTTTTTGTTAAGTAAAGAGATGTCAAAAGTGTAAGCATAAAAGTAGCTTTAGTAAGAAAATTAGAACCTAATATAACATTGGTTAAGCCAATTTAAGTGGTTGGTATGCAGTACAGGGAAGAATGAAAGGTTTTGCAAATATTGTGTACTTTTTGCACCAAAATCTGTTTGTGGGCTTTTGACCTGCATGTAGAAAAGCATTTTCTGGAACACAGGGCTATGCAAATGGAAGGTAGTATCTATGCAAACATGCAACATAAAAATATCATTCGACTGCAGTAATTAAATGTAAACAGTTTTTGGGCAGACTAAGCAGTGTTATAATTGTGAACCGTATGAATAGTGTCCCTCAACAGCTTTTCATGTCAAAAAAAGAATATTTAAAAAAATTTACCATGATTATGCACTTGTTCGAGAAGCAAAATATTGTTTTTCGCGGACATCGTGATAGTGGGCGCTTTCACTAGATTCCACATCAAAACAAAATGACGGCACTCTCAAAAACATTTTTAATCTACTGTACTAATTACACGAGAAAATTTCAAGATAGCCCTTTATGTTTAGCAGGACCCCAAAAATATTATTTATTTTAGCTGAAAAGTACAAAAAGAATTTATTACTATACTTTTTGACAATATTAGAGAATCCGTACATGAAAAGTCAAAAAAGCTAAATATTTTTTAATACCTGCAGATAAAGCAAGCGACGTTGAAAATGTTGTCTTTTGTGGTGTGTTATGTCCAAAATCTTGCAGATGGCACTTCAATGTTGAAAGAAAACTTTTTAGGTTTAGTCACGCTGAAAATTTAACTGGGGAAGGCTTGAGTGAGCAGATAATCCAGTTGCTTACCCAATGGGGAATGCAATTGGAAAATCTTGGAGAACAAGGCTACGACGGCGCAGCATTAATGGCTGGAAAATTGCATAGTATGTAGGCTATAGTATGAAGATCTACCCGGTATCATTTAGCTTTGTATGCACACTGTGTTTGCCATTGCTTAAACTTGACGCTTTCATGTTTAAGTAGCTGTTAAAGTATAAGGCTCTGTATGAAAAAAATCAGGGGATGCATAAATGTAAATATCGACATACAAATAATACGCAGAAATTGATATAGTACGCAGAAATTGGTATTAAAAGGTAAATATTGACAATTTAGCTTGCTTCCTTTTGCTGCAAAATTTTCTCCAAGATAATAATCTTAAAATGGACAAATTTATGAAAAGCAGTATTGTGCGACACTTACAAGGACTTAAAAAAACTTTTCTTAAATTTTTTTCTGAGGAAAATATCAATGGCAATTGGGCTTGTAATCCATTCAGTTGTCCGACTGCTCCAGTCACCGGAAAAACTATGATAGAATTTATCAAACTTTCAAGTAAAGGCAATTTAAAATAACATTTTACAAATCAACCCCCGAGCAAGTTTTGAATAAACGTTCAAAATGCATACGGTATCCTACACTTGCAAGAGAAGCTCTGAAGAAACTCTTGCCTTTTGCAACTACAGGGTTTTCACGCTATGTAACAACGAAACTAAGTATAAAAGCGGATTGGATGCCGAAGCGGATATGTATCAAGGAGACATATCTCGAGACATCGAGACGTTTCAAAACATGTTTTTTAAAGTCTCCCTCTCCTCTCTGTCTCGTAACCTCAAAGTCTCGTCTCTGTCTTGTTCTCGGAACACTGCGTTTCGAATCCAGGTGATGTGAGCAAAGTTTACAGGTGTTGTAAGTATGTCATGATTTTTGGTAAAAATAAGTTAGTAGTACGTTTTTTAGTCATTCTGGCGTCATGGTCCTTTTTAAATTTACCATTGGTTATAGTATAATTGAACCATGACAATCTTTATGCATGGCAATCCAGAAGCCTGGACACTGTATAAGGTGCTCGAGAAATTATAGACGTGTTTTTATCAGCACTTAAACGTCTTTCATTTCATATTTTTAATAACAAAATTTGGCATCTGGAAATGCGGCTATATCACGATGCTTTTAATTGTAGTCAGTACTGTTCTAACATTGAAAAATGTTATAAAACAAGGTTGTGAGTGCCTATACTTGACTCTGCGGAGATTCTATCGCTTAACACAGTGGTTCTCAACCTGTGGTTTTTAGGTGGTACTCAGTGGTGAATATTGGGTGAGGCGAATGAGGCAGTTGCCTCGGGCTCCCTCGAAGATACCGCATATGGTCTCATTTTGCTGTATAAGGTTTTTTAGAGATCATTATAAAGTTGGGACGAAAAGTCGGAAATAGGAGATCGATCCGAAGTGAAGGCTTTTTTTCTGTTTTTTAGAGATCACCATAATTTGGAGAAAAAAAAAGCAAAGGGAGATCAAATCGAAGTGAAGACCTTTTTTTTTAGAGATCACTATGATTTTGGGAAAAAAGAGGGAAATGCGAGATCAAAGCCCTTTTCTTTTTGGAGAACATCAAGTTTTGGAAATCCTTGCCTCGGGCCCCTAACTTTGAATATCTACCACTGGTGGTAGGTAAATAGTTTTTAAATTCTATAAAAGTCCAACGCTCGGATTAAATTGTGTTTTTTAGATATGCCAGATTTTCAGTGAAGACCTTTTTTTTAGAGAACATATAATTTTTGGGACGAAAATTAAAAAATTAAAAAAAACAAAAAAAAATTGAAATAATTAATTTTTTGATAAATTTTGTGGTACGTAATATAAAGAAAAATTTTTAGATGGTACTTGCAAGCAAAAAGGTTGAGAACCACTGGCTTAACAGGTATATTTGGCATAGCAAAGCAAACCTTACAGGTGTCAATAATTAATGGAGCTTGCGTAATAAAATTGTTTGCATTTGATGTTGAAGATTTTCAATATAAAATAATTGTTGAAATTTATTTAGTTTTTGTATTTATTGCTCAAACTGAAGTAACTTATGCAAAGCTTTGTGTCTCGTGCCGTTCGCGCTATCCAAATGTCTCATCTCAATCTCAAATGACTAAAATCCCGTCTCGTCTTGGTCTCAAAGTTCCGTGTCTCAGGTCCAGCTCTGGTTTCAGCACGTGTAATACTTATTTAAATAATCATGAATTTTTTAAGTTTTCTTCGGTTTTTTGTTCCATTCTAATTTTTTCAAATATATTGTTTTGAATATTCTTATCATAATTCAACTTACTTTCACAATAATTATGCCAGACGCATCATTTTTGCAGGGTTGCCAAACTTTTTCGAAGGAAAAACCTGAAAATGTGAAAAAAACTTTAAAATTAATCTCGACTAATTGAGCTAAATCTTAAAAATATAATCTAATTTAAAAATTAATTAATTTAAAAAAACTATTTTCTTTATTACTCTAATTATTAATAACCTGATAAATTCTTCACACCAATTGCATGTTCACGGATCCATTCTTACTTCTAAATGTAAAATACTAAACAATATATGACTAACTTATTCCGCTTGCAGAAAAACGCGAGTTCTGAACTTAAGAATATTAACATTGATTAAGGTTTTAACATTTACGCTTTACAAAATTAGCTGATTCTGAATTAAAGGTCATACTTTATTTCACACTTGATTTTGCATCTTGGCTTTGCTTTCTTTCGACATCTTTTTGTTTCTTGCAGATATTGTTTATATTTCTTCTAATCAAAGCTTGGAAGCTGAAATATGAGAAATCGTGATTACTTCAAGATTGGAGTCTGATATTTCAAAATTCTACCCTATTTAACTACTTTTTCGGATAAACTTTATTAAATTTAGGAAAACAAGTGTCAAATTACTCCAAATTTTAACTTTTGCTTTGCTAAAAACAGTAAAAATAACAGCAGACTTTCAAGGGTGATTGCAGCATGGTTTTTGAACATTAGCCAATCGATTCGTTAATTGAAGCAAATAATTTAAAGTATGGTTGAAGCCTATAGGCACTTTTTAAAAAATTTTCAATTTAATCCGCCAATCTTGTAGTTTCTTTTTAAAAGTCATTATAGACTAAGGTAAGTTAACAACTGTAAAAATGTCATATATATATAAGACGTTCATCTTTTAAACATGATAAAACTTTTTTATAAGTTGTAGATCGTTGAGTTGAAGATTAAAACTCTGTGTTTAAGAGTAAAATTTTTGTGTAAAAAATAAGAGTATTTTTTTTATAATCATAACTGCAAGTTGTTGGTGCTCTCGGAAGAGTGCTGTTAAAGTAAAACAGTCTGTTGAGACGATTTTCATAAAATGTTTCTTTAAATTTTTTCTAATAATTATGAATAAAGTTTGTATTTAATGATTATAAATAATTAAGTTCGATTCTAGGTGTTGTCTCACTAAAATTTTTCAGTTACGCATGATATACTTGAAATAGTGGTATTGGTGTTGGGTGATAAAAATTAAATAACATGATTAGTAATTAGATTTATATTCTATGCAATAAAAACTGGAGCTTGTGAAACAGCATTTCACTTTGTTCCAAGTGCATTGTTTTGCTTTACCTCAAACAAGTGCATTTAAATTTTTAATATATAGAAAAGCTATAAATCGCTCAAACTAGAATTTGTTATGTTAATACACATTTTAATTTCATGCCAAAACTTGAAGTGTATCTCACATTTTTACTTCCATAAATCATGCCAAACTTTGCCAACATTTTTATAAGAAGTCTGTTGTATAGCAATAGTGCCCACCAAACTTTATAAAATGCTTGCAAAAAAACGCTTTTTGAGATAGAATATCTGTGACAAACTAGAAGAAAAGTAAGATGATATTCCTTTGAAATTTAAATCCGTAAAAAAAGAAACATTTTGCCTTGCTCCTTTTTCCTTAACTTACAAGTGTAACTCTTTTGTATAACAAGCATTTTTAGGCAAAAGAAAAACTTGTAAAATTACCTTTGGTTCAATGAAGTGTAGCGCATGTCGATAACAGAGATAACGGTCCATTGGTTCTATATGAAAAGTATTTATTGCAAATATTCGGCTTATTTTTTAAATGCAATTTTGTTTTGATTTTAAATCAATCTAAAGTGAAAAAATTTAAACTTAAAGTTTAAACTTTACAAGTTTATTTAAAAAAAACATGTATAAAACAAATTATCATATTTTCCGGACTATAAGCCGCACCCCATCGGATTTTTCCAGAAAAAAAATGCAACATATAAGCCGCATTTTTAAAACACTATGTAAGGACTTTAGCCCCATTTTAAATAAATCGGTTTAAAAAAATATACAGACAACACCAAATTATATGTTCACCAAATTATTTTATTCGTTTTTTGAGAATTCATCATAATTTTCATCCTATTTAGAATTAATATCAGTCAAATGATTTGAATCTACTACTTGATTTTCTTTTTCTACTTTACCTTGTACCCCAGAACTATTAATGATGCCTGCTTTAATAAGGCCATTAATTATTGTTGATGTTGGGATAGTGTTCCAAGCTTCAAGAATCCATTCAATTATTTTCACATACTCAACTCGCTGTCTACCTGTTTTAGTAAAAGTATGATTTTCTGAGATCATCCACTCTTCTCAAGTTTTTCTTAATTTGGCTTTTAATGATCTATTGACCGAGATATCCAGAGGTTGAAGAATCTTGATATCTCGGTCAATAGATCATTAATCAGCATGGATAATCATTAAAACAGTATCGGCTCGTCTTACTAATGACTTTACAGTTTCGGTAAGATGGGCACGCATTGAATTGCAGATAAGCATTGAGGATAATGTGTGGAAGAACCACCTGATCTCTTACTAAAAACTTCACTAATCCAAGCCCGCATTAAACCCTCGTCCATACATCCTTTTTTATTAGCCTTCTCCACATCTCTATCAGAAAATATTTCTTTAGGCAATGTTTTCCTTTTAAAAATTACTATTGGTGACAACTTTAATCTATTTGAAGAAAAGGCTAAAGCAACAGTACAGGATGTTTTTTCGTTTCCCGTTGTCATAATTGGAACTGAATTGCACCAACCTGTTCAATGGTGCGATTAGCTGGCATATTAAAGGGGACAGGTACTTCGTCCATATTGAAGATGCAATTATGATCTATATCTTTCTCTTCAATTTTCATTAAACAAAATTTACGGAATATACTGGCTTTTTCTTCAAAATCAGCAGGAAAACGTTGGGATAAAGTAGTTTTGCACAAAATAGGAAGATTATTTTATTTCATGAATCTGGTGCACCAAGATTATGCTCCTGTGAAATTCATAATGCCCATTTCTTTAGCTAATGCCTTGGCTTTGAGCCGTATAGAGACCGTTAAAATGCCTCTACCAACTGATTGCATTTCAAGGACCCAATGCTTAAGATTATCTTCAAGATCTGGCCGTCGTGGAGCGTTTCCACAAAAGCTTTTTGCGGGACTTTTTGGCTTGCCTCAGCTCATCTTCTTGCTTTCTATATCTCTAATCATTGACTCGTCGACATTGAGTTCTGCCGCAGCTTTCCGGTTTCCATTTGCTTTAGCTAATTCAATCGCTCTTAATTTCTACTCTGTGATGTATAAAAATCTTTTCATGGCTAAAACTTGAAATAATTTATTATAACGTGAATTTGCCTATAAATATACAATAAAAATTTATTATATCTTTAAATAAATGTAAATTATTACAATTTATTATTTAAAATTTTATATTATGAATCATAATTCAGTAATGGCTAAGAACACTATTCCATTCAACATTTTAAGCAAATTTTATTTACAAGATTTTCGACCGCTTTCGGCGAATCACATTATGCCCTTATCAGGAAAATTAAAAATAAATGACTAAATTATACTGTGTGCTTTAAATACTATTTTGAAATCAGTTATAATAAACAATTAGGCTAACTACTCTTACGCTGCATTTTTAAAACTAGTTACTAGAGAAATATTCAAGCATTTTATAATTTGTTATGAAAATTATGAAGAAACAAGACTCTATTAGCAAATCAAAACTTAAAACATGAATTGAATGGATTGGTGTTCTTAGCCATTACTAGATTATGGCTTTTTAAAATTTTTTTTCTGCCGCGATTATATTTTGAATTATAAGATGTTTAAAAAATATTTAAACAAACATGCCACGTAATAATAAGATAATTTATTAGAATGCTATTACAGTATAAATAACGTTTTTTTATTTATCGGAGTCGGAAAAATTTGAAGATTTTAAACACCAACGTATAAGCCACATCCCTCGTACTATGACACATTTTAAGTTTTTAGGTTGCGGCTTATAGTCAGGCAAATTCGGTAATTGTTGATTAATACTTTTTAGATTGATGAAAGCAATGATTTGAAGCCCGTTTCATGGAATTTACCCTCCGTTTTTTTCAGGCCGTAATTGTTCCAAACCTATCGCAAACAACAAAGCTATAAACATATCTACAAAAAACTGGGCCAAGAAATAAACACATTTTATGAAAGATTTTAAATGCCATGAAAAAAAATGTTATTTCTGGTGTTATCCACACCCATCCCGCTAATAAGGCGTGAAGAAACTTCACCGAGACTCCATAATTGGGCGACTCCCCACAATTTGAACTAAAAATTAATAAGGAGAGAAAGAAAGAAAAATAATTTACTTAGAAGTGAGAAATTTTAAAATGAAGGTAGTTAGAGGAAAAAAAACGTTTTCAGTTGGGCAACGAAAAACTTTTCAGGCCACAAAAAATGGATGAAGGGGTAGGATTAGTTTTACTGGCAAGTCAATCAGCAGCAATCAATGTCTGAAGAAGCGGCATGGTCAGGATACAGTAGAGGAGATAGACGGATCATGGCAAATAAAGCTGAGACACGATTAAAATTATAAAATTTCTCCCTGTTCGGAAATCATTGCATTAAAGTTTTAAAATTGAATCAACAGAAAAGCAAAAGAAACATTCTTTTAACTTTTATATTCGGACTAACTTATCATGCACCTTTGTTCTTCTAAAGAAACATTTAGTTTAAAGATTTGAAACATTCGTCATATTTTTGGACAGAGCTCAGTTTAGCAACCTACAAAGATTTTTCAATAATTTTTTTTACAGCATTTGTCATTGTCGTCGTTTAACAGAACACTTATTCCAAAACCTATACAAACAGGACTGGGGCAAAGAGCTTATCCACTTCCATACCAGGCTGCTGTACTCTCCTGATCAGATACTGGCAGCATTGGTGTCGAGCCAGCATTCAGAAAAGTCAGAACTCGTACTCCATATGTTGTGTCCGATGTATTGGACACGCTATTAAGATCTGCGGTTTGTTTAGTGGTTCCTCAGTTGCAATCTAGTGAAAGAACGAGATCCCATTGTGCATGGACAAATAAAACAGCCTAAAACCCAGTTTATTGCATTAAACAACCATTGCAATCTTACAGATGTTCCAACAATTTGTAATGGTCTTTCAGCTTTTAATTAATTGCAAAGCTTTAGTATTTTTGGGGGATTTTCTTCGTTCTTTCAAACGACTAGTTATCAGCGCGTTCACATTGACCGGACATTTGAAAAAATGAGTCAAACAAGATATTATCTGCAAAACGGAAACAAATATGGTGTATGACAAGTATGCTAAATGTAAGCAATGTTTTGCAATAAATATTATTCTTTTCTTTAAGTTTGACTGCTTTCTATACGCAAAATATAAAAAACGATGTAATTAGGATATAACAGCATTTAGAAGCAAAATGCACATGATAGGGTGCAGAATGATCTTGCCCTAACTATATAAATAAAAAACTGTAGATGTAATGAAGATACGAACCGAGTTGTATTTTGTAAATTAGCGATTTCCAAACTGGGGACCGCAAAAACTTTGCCTAGGATGCCATGTAAATGTCAAAAAATTGTAGCTGTTACAGTTTTACTAGCATAAATAAAAACGAGTAAAAATTAGTTTCTCTCTCAATTAAACGAGGTAACAACGAGTACAAGTAGTAAAAAAGGCTACTTGATTTGTTTCAAATGATTTATTGATAATTATGAAAACAATGTGGAAGATTGGTACTTTTGTTAGCCCATTTTGATAAATTTTGAATCGCAAGAAATGTTTGTGATTCTTAAAGTTTTTTTTGTGATAAATACGCTTGAATGAATATATTGTGTTGACTTATGTACCAAATGTTCGTGCCATGCTTGGTCGTTTTAGCAGACAATTCGAGAGTTGGCGCAGTGCGTTGCATTACCACCAAAAAGGTCCACTGCCTTGTAGGACTACCCAGGAGGCTTTAGCTTCCTAACAGCTCATTGGTGACCTCAATGGATTGGTAAATACTGTTGTAAAAATTGTAACCTTTATTAGAACGACAAGGACCGTTAAAACCTTGGGTTTTTCACATGTTTGCCATGACTTGGGAGCGAATGAAATAATTTATTGTTTCATTACAGTTTAAAATGTTTTTTTAAGGCAAAGTTTTTTGTGTTTATACAAATAAGAAACTATATTATTGTATTTTTGAAAGAAAAAACAAGCACTTGCTACTTTGTTTAAAGAAAGAGTTTTTGTAGTTAACGAATTACTATAATATTTTTGAAAAACTAAATCAGTTTAAGATCTCACTTCTAGGAAAAAATGCTCGCATCCTTAATTCCATGACAAACACCACTGCTTTTAAACAAAAACCACTATTGAGAAAAACTTATTGATGTTACTTATTGATGTTAATGAAACTTATTGATGATACAAAAGTACCACAATTGAGGAAAAAAAGTCGGAAAACAACAAGTGTGTAATAGTTTTCCACTCTTAAACTCACGTTCAAGTTCACAACCTGGTAATTTCTTATTGCAAAATTTAAATCAGTGTGGTAGATACCTTTGCTTTTTAAAAACCGTCAGCATAAACTTTTCTTTTACGATTACAGTCGATTACAGTCGTTTGGGAGATCAAGCCTTTTATATATATCTTATATATTTTTCTAATATCTGATCAAATATGATTAATCAATAATAAGTCGATAATTAAAACTTGGTCATTCAATGTTGAAATCAAACTTGGCAATAATATTAAACAAGATATGAAAAATTTAGCCAATAATAAGTCAATGTGATTATGATTGGCAATCATAATACACTTCATCCTGCAAGAAGAGATCAAATTTATATGTATTCTTCAAGTATTCACTTTTGACTACTCTAATATGGCATTTTCAAATATCTTTTTCTGAAGATATCCAGATGAACAATTGGATAAGAAATCTGTTTGTTAGCAATGCAAATGCATTTTCAGAGTTTATATTTCTAAAATATGAACTATTCGTTGATCTTTCCTCTAAACTCCTTTCAAAAAGTATGTACAGTTTTGCTTTACTTAATTTATTTTGCGTTGTGAATCAATCTGAATATGCGGTTGCAAGCTTAAAACTTTTCCTGTTCTTATACCAGTTGCAATATTTAAAACTTGATTTTAGCTGCAACTATGATCAAGTCGAAATACCGTAAAAAGATTGACACTAAACAAAAAATTATTGTTTCAATATTAAACAATGAACATAGAACCGCGGTTTGATAAATGCTTGGAGACGCAAACTCACCTCTTGCAATAATTTTTAGTGTCTTAGAAACTCGGCCATTTTTTTGGTTATTGATCATAATCCAATTGCAATTTTTTGGTCATTTGACATAGTTGCAAATTTTGGTTTGACTAAACTGCTCTCAGTGTTATAATTTTCTAAAAAGCGCCATCAGCAAAAATATTTGAAACCACTTACTTAAATGTTTGCGTTAACAAAGTATTTTCTACACAATAGAAGCAAACCATTCCAAAAAATTATTTTATATTTTTCTTAAGATAATAGATTAAATTTTGCTTAATGTCATTGTTTTTTCAATTGTAAAAAAAGATTTGAATTTTTGTAAGAAAAAAGTGCAATTAAAGTCATACGTTCATTACACAGCAATAAACTCTTTTAAAAATAGTGTTTGTTTCTAAATACAACTTACTGCAACGGATACAAATGCAGAATATAAAGAAGTGTAGCATGACTAAAGCCTTACAGGATATATTAAATTGAAAACAAAGTAAGATGCAAACATAATTGATGTAGCAAACATAGATTACGTAAAAATTTTTTACGAAAACCCAAATTTGTTTTTAGCCAGCACTTAAACTCTCAAGCTACGGTAGCACTTCCGCCTGTAATGTCAATTGCTAAAATTGTTTGTATTCACATAGAATTTCAAAAATGTTTGCTATTTTGGACCACAATTGTTTTTAGTGGTTTTGCTAAATATTTTAAGAAACCAGCAATGAGATGTGTGAAAAAAAATCTGCTTACAATACAAACATATTACAACTTCACTAATGTCGATGTAAGGTAGACTTGTGTATTAACAAAATTTATTGGGAAACTTATAAAGGTGAGGAAGCAAACAACAAAAAAAAAAAAACAATTTCCATCAACTTATTATATAAATGTTTACAAAAAACGACGGTCTTTAAAAGTTAAAGCGAAGACTTTACTTTTTGAAATTTAAGGCTAGTAATATTGCAAAAAAGTATTTTCTTTAAAATTCAAAGCAAAAAACTCTTTGGTTTTCAATTTTAAACCAAACGTTTTCTTAAGTCTTCACCTTGACTTAGAGCCAATTGTGTTTTTCTCCAAAAAATTATTAATATTAAAAATTGATTATAAATCATTCCAATATCTTTGCTCAATCAATGGCAAAAACATAGTTAGCACATTTACTTACCAAAAACATTTGAGAAAAACTAGTAAAGCTCTTTACTAATACTTTTTGTTTTTTCCCAATTTATTAAAAATTTTAATAAAATTTACCAATTGAAGGCCCTATTTCTAAAAGTACCTAAGTCACATTTTCGAAAAAATGAGATAAGCTAAAAAAATTGTTTGCTTACTCGCTAGAAATATTCTGACAAAAATCTTTTCAGGAAATCACTTTTTGAATAGCACAGAGGTTTGAAATCTTAGCGTATTTCTATTGTAGAAGTAGGTTTTTGAAAACTTTAAACCTCATTTTCTCAAAATGACATTATGTGACTTAGGTACATTTAGAACTAAGCTCTTCAATTATTCTTTGCAGTTATTTGCAGTCGAGAAATGTTTGTTTTCACTGAATTTTAAAAGTAAATGTACAAGTTATTTTTAAAGTGCAGTTTGGCTTTAAATTACAAATCTTTGATGGATGCCGGAATCCTAGGAACAGATTCTCGCACCTCGTTTGCAAAGCACTGCACGAGGCAAGCCAAAAATTTCTATGAAACTGGAACAGCTCTAAAATTAGACATAAGTTTTGAGGTTTTGATTAAAATCACGATTTTCTTGTTCCGGAAATTTAACAAATTGTTGCAAACGAACACTTTTTGCTAAAATGAAATTTTTTATAGTACTTAATAACCAAAAAATTTCAAAAAAATTTTAAAAATTCGCAAACAATTTGAAAACAGATTTTATGATTTTTACTGCTACAGCATTTAAAATCTTACTACTCGTGTTCTTATTTTGTTAAGAAATAACAATGCAAGTCTAAGAAGTTTTGTAGCTAAATTTAACGGTTTTGCTTATCTATTTAACATTTAAAAATGTAATCTTGAAAGAAAACGAAAAACAAAAAAGTTTTTCTTTATTAAAATGTAAAAAGCAAAATGTGAAGCTTTTTTATTAGTTTTAATATGATGTTTTTAGTAATTAATGACCATTTCAACATTGATATTCAAACGGTTATGTTTTTCTTAAGCTAACATTTTTTAAGTGTTTAAAAATTTAATCTTATTATTGGATGCAATATTACTCCCTGTTATAACAAAAATATGCAGGAAAAAGTAGTTTCTTTAACTTATGTTTTCCTTAAATTATGCTAAGTTAACTTCAGAAAAAATATTTGAAAATTTACTGAAAAAACTCAAAACGAATGACATAAAATGGCTCTCATGGGTTATGGTTCTAGACAAATACCAATCAGTTTCCTTTACTTTTAAATAAAGATCATTAATCTTATAATTTCATATCACAGTAGTAAACAGTTGATTGGGTGAGTTAGCAGCTCGCGAACAAAAATATGAGCTTTCATTTTGCTTTGATATCTCCTCGCTTTGTTCAATTTAATATGTTCGAAAAATTGAAAGTAAATGTTTCAATCATTAATTATTCTAAATAGTGTATTGCTGTTTAGATTTTTTGCTTTCTTACAAATGGAACGCGCGCTTGTAATGTTTATTGCAAGTTTGTAAAAGATGTTTTATGGCAACTTTCTAATCTTGGTGACTTTGAATTAAAACATTTAAAGTCATAAAAAAGTACAAATTGATTTTTCAAGCGTCAATAATATTTTGGCGTCTTGTTCGCAAGTTCGGGAAGTCGTTTTTGGTAGCTGTGTTTATCCTATTACTCAGCATGTCTGGATCCTGAACAAAAATGTAAAAAAACAAAATAATATAAGTGACACTTAACAAGTTTGTGCTTTACGTTAATATCTGGCCGAAAATAATTTTGGTTCTTTAATCTTTCAAAACATGATTTGACATGACTGTTTTGATGCATGTTGAAACAATTTTCCTTTCAACGTCTAAAAATATTACCATTATGCGGCCTATTTTAATGATAAATTCTACAGTTAATTTTAGGTTTAAAAGCTTTTATTGAAATTTTTTTCATAGTAAAGAAGTCATAGTTTGTTCATTATGAAATGGACAACAATCGTTGTGCTGTTGTTTGTAAGTTCTATTTCGACTCGAAGATTGGCACGAGTTGATTTGTGTAAGTAAATTTTAGAAAATATCTATGATTTTGTGACATGTCATCATTATTTTGTTTTGCTTCTTGCGTTGCTAATAATATTTGCAACATTTGATAAATATAAATTCTCAAATAAATTGAGGTATGATTTAAATTTATTCAAAAAATCATTTTCTATGAATAATTTATTACAAAAAATTTTGATTAAAAACTTAAGTAGGGCGCGTTTATGTTTATACAAAAATTGTTATGTAGTCTATTTAAGCCACTTTTGTGTTGTGATACAAGGTCAAGTTAGATGCTTTTTTAAACAGTTTGTAAACATATTTTCCAACTTTTTTCTTTAAAACTAATAATTCAGCAATCAAAAGGTAGCCAACTTAAATAAAATTAATTGCAATTACGTTGGCTCTATGATATTTTATTTCAAATACTATAACGTTATAGCCATTCATTAATTTTCCAAATCAGGAAGTTTAAATGTGTTTTTAAATTACAAGATCACTTCAAGGATTACTCTAGTAAGTTTGATTATAGCTTGCACGGCGTATTAAAAAAAATGGTGTAATGAAATGTATAACTTACAATTTTTTCATCTCTTGTCCAATATACAGTTTCAATCTTAATAGTTTTTGCCACGTTGAATTCAGTAATACATGGTGATTCAGAAAGAAAATGAAATGGTGAAATTAATATCTTCTCAGTTAAATACTGTATATGGGCATATACATTTTAGATTTAACAATTAGTTGTTTACTTCGAAATAAAAAATAGTAATTGCTCGTAGTCAAATGTACGTACAATGCTAAAAATGACAATATTACAAACGTTGTCAGTTGATTCCAAACTTGGAAATGCATTTTCAATTTTTTTATTTTTTTCAATATTGTTTAAACCAGTTCAATTCAATTAATTATGAAACTTGTTTGTTCTTCTATGAAATCAGTCGGCTTCTAAAATTTCATGGTTAGCAAACTTACAACAAGTTTCTTTATTCTTGTTCCGTTTGCGCAATGTTAAATTGATTGTAAAGTACAACAATTAAAGCAATATTTGCAAAACTCTTTTTTCTAGACTAATTTTGGTAATAGAGTGGTCGAAAAGATTGAAAACTATCTACAAGAAACTGTTATTTTTAACTAATTGTACAGACAAAAACTACAGTTCGTATTTCTCATCTTTTGCCTTTCAAAAGTTGAAAAAGTCAAAATATAAAAGAATTTTCTCGTCTTATAACTTTGAGCTTTGTTTGTTTTAATTAACACTTGTTTGAAATTTTTCTTCAGATTTATGCCACAATATGCAGTGTCATGGTGGTTTTAATTGCGAATGCGAAAAGCCAAGTTTGACGTAAGTAAATAATGTATTTTACGAATGTGCTAATAATGAAATCATTTATGTAAAATTATTATTTAACCTTAAATATAGAAGGCTAAAAGGGTTGTTTAAGACCTTTTTCGTGCTTTGCCAAACCTAATATTTTTAGTATTTTACCAATAACCTCCAAATTTTCTTTTTTTTGTTGTGAACTTTTTAGCAGCAGAACCTTGCAACCGAACAATATCAGGAAACCAAGAAAATAAATTAATTTATTAAGGTCTTTCGGAACTTTTACAATGTTTTTTATTTTATATTTATGTTTTTTATTTTTATGAAACTTTTTTTATTTTATACTTACTGGTAAAGAAAAATTATCACTTTTTGTGCAAAATTAATTAAATTTCTACTATTTTTATTATTATTGCGCTATATAATGTAGATGGATAAGATCATGCATAGACAATATGCTGATGATATGTTCACCACTACACTTTCTGATATAAGTAGATAAAGCTAAAGACAGTGAGGCCGAAAATATCATACGTGTTTAAAATGGAAGAATTAGTATTCGATATTGACAAATCTAAAAGTGATGCAAATAATAGAAAACTATTTTTTAAAACACAAATATAACAAGTGCAAAAATTATGGTTTTTTGGAACGTTTAGGAATTTACTACTTAAAATTGATTTCTCTGCTTTTCAGAAGTGTTTCGTGTGAAAAACAGCAACAGCTTCCACAAAAAAAAACTTATTTTTATCGACTGATCCATGTTTAACTGGGGAGAGTGTAAATTAACACAGAAAGTATTAAGATAGAATATCAATATAAACAATGACATCAAATTTGTAAAAACTTTGACTTTTTCTAACTTTTATTCCTACGTCATTGAGTTTTGTCATGTTGTAAAGTCTAATCTAGACTTTACAACATGTAAGTAATGTCAAATCTAGTTTACGCTCGACAGGACTTTTTTTATTTTAAAAATCAATTTTTTAAATAAATTCAGTCGAGACCTTCGTTTCCAGGATCTGTACCAGGCCAACTGGAAATGTGTTTGTCTCCAAAACTTGGGTTATGATTCATCGTCTGGTGTTGAGAGTTTTCAATTGCGTGGCACAAATGGTTTCTCGCTTCTAAATCGAAATCCGAGTGCTGTGCTTCTGCACTAACGGCAGGCCACGTTGTATCAGCTTGTCCTGTACATGAAGAATTACATGAAGCATGAGATCTAACGGTTAGCGGTAACAAACCCGATGCTGGCTCAAACCCTGGTTGCCGCACTGCCAGTCCCTTAATCCTGCACAGCCGCCTGTGGTTATACAAAGATAAACCTTTGATCCCGGTTCCTGTTTTGTCTGAGTGTTTGAGTTGTCGGAGTGGATGCCGGTAGTAGCACTAAAAAGTACCATCCGCGCCATCTTGCATCACATACGTTGTATTCGAGTTCACGGGCTGACTATGGTTTTGAGTTTTGAACTCTCATCAAAGACAGTATGCTAACTCAGAATAAGTTTTCAAGCAGTTTATAAAAAAAATTAGGGTTTGTGGCTTCTATCAATGCATTGCTGCCCGAACAAAAGCAACAAAGTGTATCACAGACGCATATGTGGAAAGCAGACAGATCAAAGTGCTGGAAAAAACTACGAGTTGTAAGCAGACAGATCAAAAGTTTTTGCCATTGTGCAAGCAGGAATTTTTGATTTAAACGCATTTCAATGCATAGTTCTGTTTGATAGATATACTTCTCATTTTGCTTTGAAAGAGCTAAAATTTTTAAAGTTGCTTTTGAAAGCAACTTTAACCCTTAAACGCCTATGTGGGTCGTTAGCGACCCGAACGGAAAATTACAATCTCGTAACAACTTCAGTACGTATCTCACTGCTATCATACTTTCTGTATTCCTCAAGTTACTTATTGGCAATACTTTCATAAACACCAATTGATTCTAGTTCTAACTTCAACAAAAATAATTGAACATTTTCTGTAAAAACCTACAGGGTCGCTAGCGACCCATGTTAGGTAATAGTGTTATATTATGTTACAAGTGTACATTACGAAAAGAATAATTATTTTTAGGTAGCACAAATGTAAAATTGTTTTTCAAATATATATCGGAGATAAAACGCTGGCACTTTTTTAGCAGATTTTTAGAAATATAAGTGACAGAATGTACAAAGGCCAGAAAACTATTTACTGCTGAAATTGGATAATGATTGATTGTTGGTTTGACGATGATGATGCCAGTGATGATTGCTCCGTTGTAAGTGAACCGAGTGATTTTGAACTTGACGAGGAAGAACTGGGCAATGCTTTACATAAAAGTGACAAGAAAGTGTCTGATTTGGAAAGCTGCAGCAGTACGGATGAAAATAAGCCATCCCCATCTACACCGCAGAGCAATAGTAGCTCTTTCTTTACAGGCAAAAATGCTATGTGTGGTCTGCAGATTGCCGACCACCCTCACGGACACGTGCTTGCAATCTAAGGCACACAGTTGAAAGTCCATTAGGCAATGCAAAATTAATTGGAGATGAAGTGGAGGCATTTTTGTGCTTTTTCGATGAAGACATGCTAAGAATGATTATAGAGCATACCAGCAAGTATGGGAAAAACTACAAAGAAAAGACAACTGTTCACCAGTTGACTTCGATAAAATCAAAGGCGTTATCGGGCTTTTCTTTGTAATGGGAGTTTATAGATTGCAACACGAGTCACGTCGATCTATGTGGTCATTTGGTCCTTCCGGAAGAGCAATATTTCCAGCTGCCTTTGGTCGAAACCGTTTTAAAGAAATTGTGGCTTGTCTTCGTTTTGACAATTGTGATACGCGCCTGCAACGGAGACAGACGGACAAGTTCGCTCCATTTCGCTGCATTTGGAAACGATTTATTGAAAAATGTTTTAAGTATTATGCCGCAAGTGCCTATGTGACTATCGACGAACAACTAATACCAATTCGAGGGCGATGTGGTTTCCGCCAATCTATGCCAAAGAAACCTGAAAAATAAGGAATGAAACTATTTCTTATGTGTGACTGTACTTCGGGTTATACTTACAATGGCTTGCCCTACACAGGACGCGAAGGTGAAACAAGAAGAGTTGGGCTGGCAGAACGTGTTGTCAAAACTCTTTGCAATCCTGTGCACAACTCTAGAATCAACGTAACAACAGATAACTGGTATACCAGCACCAAACTTGCAGAAGATATTTTGCTGAAGCAGATCACTCTACAGGAAACGCTAAAAAAACAAACCAGATATTTCCAAACAATTTGCTACAGGAAAAAATTGAGAGGTGGTGTCAAATTTTTTTGGGTTTAGGAACAGACAGACTCCTGTATCGTACGTCCCTAAAAAAACAAAGCCGTGGTCTTGCTTTTAACAATGTATAGTGACAAGGAAGTAGATGAGGCAACAAGAAAACCTCTGATGATTCTGGATTACAACGCGACAAAAGCAGCTGTTGACAGAGTTGATCAATTTGCCATAATTACAGTGTCCAAAAAATAAACAAAACGTTGGCCTTTTCCTTACTTTTACAACTGTCTGAATGTAGCTGCCATAAATGCTTTGGTCATTTATCAGGCGAAGTTTCCTGATTGGGCAAGTGGTAAATGTCATCGACGTTGTATCTTCTCAGAAAATCTGGGAATGAAGCTTCTTCAACCATGGCTACTTCGTCTCATAGAAATTCGATAACTCCCTAGAGCTACAAAACTTGCCTTGCAAAAATGTTGAGTTAAGGAGGTACTACAAGTAAGCAGTGAGGCTAATCGAACCGGAAAGAGGAAAAGACGAAGATGCCACATTTGCCTATCAGTGATTGACCGCAAGACCGCTGATTGTTGCAGCAACTGTAGAGAACCATGTTGCACTTAACATAAAAGTGTCACTGTGGTTTGTTTATGTTGCACAAACTAAACAAACTTCATTTTATTGACCATGTATGCTCAGCTTACTCGTTCGCTTTTGTTGGATTTTGGGCTTTGTTTGTCGCGTTTCCAAGTGATACTTACGATTTTAATAAAACACTGTCACATTTCCCATTGTGCTTCCTCTTCTTGCCTAATGTACTGTTTCATCAGTTTAATTGCTCATATAGTTCATGCTTTGGTCGCTAGCTAGCCATTTTAGGTAATAGTGTTTGGTAAAACACCTAGGCGTTTAAGGGTTAAAGTTTTTTAAGTATATACACATCTGGCTAAAATTATTAGCCCTGGTTTCTAAATTTTTAGTATAGATTATTCTAAATTTTTAGTAGTGCAATGTTCAGTTGAGCAATAGTTTTATTCACTTTATTTTAAATTTTTATTGCGCATTGAAAAAAAACAATTGTTTGCTCAATTATAAAACTGGAATAAATTTAATTTTCAAAAATGATCATTAATTGAAAAAAAACTTTATTGCAATATTTTTTTAATTGTTTAAAACGCTATTTGAACCTACTTCCAACAAAGCTTTTTTTTTAAATCAAAATTAAATTTTTAACCAAAAACTCTACACACTACTCTTCGTCGTCGTAGTTTGAAGGGTATCCACTCCAGGTCAGACACAAACAGGACTGAGGCCGAGGGTTTATCCTTTTACTGCCGCAGGCTGCTCCACTGCCTGAATCAAATGCTGGCAGTGGTGTTATTAAGCCAGCATCAAGTTTCGTTATCCAAAACTGTCAGACCTCTTGCTCCATGTGGTGCCCTATGTATAGGGCACGCTGTTAGAACATGGTCTGCGGTTTCCTCAGAGGCGCCACACTCGCAATTCGGTAAAGAAGCGAGACCCTATTTGCGTATGGACGAATGGAATCGCCCAACAGTTTGCAGGCGGTTGAGCTTAACCCAAGCTGCTCGGGGTAAGCCCATCCCAACAGGCCTGGCACCGGTCCCGGGAACAAAAGCACGAGCCTGGAAGCACCTTCACAGTACTCCGTTTTCCATTTGTGATTTGTCCATTCAGAAGCGCGGATGCCAAGTCTGGCAAGGTTGTCCAAAAGACTTCGCGCAGCTGGAACAAACGGGCGTCTGGATCTTAGTCTCATTTGGCGAGTATCTGGGGACCGACTTAAAAGACCATACAAAATATGATCAGGGTCCAGAGATCCACGGTAAGCCAAGGAGAGTGTCGCTCCCATTCGGCGAAGCTCAGATGTCTGGATGCCTGAGAGTACAGGTAGGTGGTCCGTTGGAGTGGGACGCAGGCATCCAGAGACTATGCGCAAGGCATCGTTCAAGACACTGTCGATGAGGCGAGTGTGAGCACTGCGATACCAGACTGGTGCGCAGTACTCACCTGTTGAGTAGACTAGAGATAAGGTAGTTATGCGAAGTGTTTTAGCACCAGCACCCCATCCCGAGCCCACGAGTCGCCTCAGCAGTGTGACGCACGAGGATAGTTTTTTGCGCAATGCCACTAAATGGTGACGAAACGTGAGTGATCTGTACAGTTTTACCCCAAAATAAGTAGGGGTTGGACAGAACGGTAAAAATTTATTGTTGCTCTAGACCTTTAGCTCACGTTTGGCCTCTCGGTTATTTAAGTGAAAGGCTGCCGTCATCGTCTTAGTGTGACTGAGCTTCAACCTCCAAGTCTGGATATACGGTAAAAGGGTAGACATTTCTTGGCTTAAAGTTCCCTCCAAATCCTTCCAGTTTCCAGAAGAGTGCTACAATGCTAGATTATGAGCATAAGCAAACTTTCTGGAAATCATGGAAGGAAGATCGTACGTATAGATGTTAAATAGGAGGGGAGCCAAGACCGATCCGTGAGGAACGCCGTTTTTAAGACGGCGTAGCAGTGGATCGATTAATGGTTCAACGCGGGCGTAGATAAGCCTCTCGAGGATCTTGTAGGAGACACAGAGCAGAGATATCGGTCGAGAACTCTTTGGATCCCCAACGAAATTCATTGGTTTCGGTATTGCGACCACAAGCGCTCTTCTCCAGATCTTGGAAATTTTGAGTCGGAAGAAAAGAAGTCAGGTAACCAGGACTTTAAAGCAGCTCTAGCATGGATTATAAGCTCTGGAAAGATAGAATCAGGTCCCGCAGCTTTACCTTGTTTTAAATGTTTCAGGGCAGCAGTAAATTCTGTCTGTGAAAAATTATTAGAGATATTTACTGGGTCTGGTGTTGTGGCCATCCAAAGGTCAGACACTTCTTGAGCGACAGGTCGAGATGACTTGCAATCAACAGCCTCGTATTTTCCATTTCTAACCAGCTGAGATGCAATAGCATCGGCTGAAACGGGACAGTGACGAGGAGAGTGTCGTGACCTACCAGTAAGGTTGTTCAAAATACTCCATGCTTTTCGACTAGAATGTGAAAGGTCAATGCTCCGAACTGCTTCGGACCATCGATCTCTCCGCTTCCTGTCAAACTTGGCAAGCAAGCAGCCAAACTTGAGTCGTCTCTCTGAAAAGACTGCAGAAAGGTTTTATAGAGGGATTCACACTCTGCATCCCAACACCAAAACGGAATATAGTTATTTCGATACCCGCTTGGGATAGTCTTTTTGGTTGCTTTCTTAATGGTGTTACAGAAGTCCTGGTAAGCCGGATCCACATCAAGTGAATCAGGCAATATAGGGACTCCATTTGGCCTTACGGAAGTTTCATCACTTAACAGGCATGCTTGGCACTGCCATAGCAAACCTTGGGGGTATAATAAGCGAAGGTTGATGTTGTGACTTGGGGAACTTGTCAAGGACACGTCTATCCGGTAAGCGACTGTTTAGATCTACGCCCAAAAAGCTAGATCCGAATTGGTGCCAGTGTTTCAGCGGCCGGAGTAAAAACTGGCGGCATCCTTGGCATAATATAGGAGGGCAAGACAATTAATACTTGCCCAGCCAGCCAAGCACTCACCGTCCGGACTGTAATCATCGTAACCCCAGTCAGCATGACGACAGTTAAAATTGCCAGCATAAAGATAGGGGTGAGGAAACACTGAGAAATCTTGCAATCGCAGTCGCGTTGGAGGTGGTTTGTAGACGTTGACTATTTTATACCTATCAACGTCAACACACAACCACTTGATCTCCGATGTCGGTGGAGATTGGTCCAAAAGCGTGTATCTTAGTCGTTTGTGGACAAACGTGGCAAGCCATGCTTCCTGCTTAAGAAAGACCCAGCTAGTTGGTAGTTTGGAAGTACCAACTTTTCTGCATCAGTGCAGTGGGTCTCCTGCAGTCAGGTATCTATTTTAAGAGGGGGATGGAGGGGACCAAGTCCCCCCCCAATATCTGGACCATGTCCCCCCAATCAAACTTATGGAAAGGAAAACTCAAGAACATTGTCCTTGAGTTTGTGCAAGATGAAGATTTACTTAATGTCAATTTGCGTTTGTTTTACTTAAATTTACTTAACTTGTGCAATGGATATAAGATATTGGTTTAAAAGTTCTCAAAAACAATCCAATGAACTTGATAATTTTTCACCTCCTCAGTTAAATACAGGTGTTAATCCTGAAAATCAAAAAAGTTATTCTTTCATTGACTCTTCTAAGCTACTTCCACCGGACCCATACCAGCTTGATGTAGCTGACATCCCATTTCAAACTGTGAAAGGGAAAAACCTTCAATTTCAGCAAAAGTGGTTTGAAAAATATACCTGGTTACATTTTGATACAGCCTCTGGCAGAGTTTTGTGTCACATTTGTGCAACTGCCAAACAAGACAATTTGCTTGATTTGGCAAAAAGAGCTAATGATAGTTTTCTCTCAAAAGCCTTCAAAAATTGGAAGAAAGGGATTGAAAAGTTTGATGCTCACGAACGAAGTAACACTTACAGACTTGCATTATCAAATAACTTACAAAAGAAAAAAGGAGACAGTGTTTTGATTCAAATAAACTGTAGTTTTCTTCTAGAACAAAAACAAGCAAGAACTGCCTTGTTAAAAATCATTTCTTCCTCAAAGTATCTAGCTGGACAAGGACTGGCCATCCAAGGAAGCAACTCCGATGATGGAAACTTTAATGAGCTTCTTAATCTTCGGGCAGAAGACATTTCTGGTCTTCATTCATGGCTTGCAAGAAAGCACAGTTGCACATCCCATCCCATTTAAAATGATATTCTTCGCATAATGTGTCACATGGTTTTGAGAAAAATTATAAAGGAAGTCAATGATCAGTCTATTAACTTTGTCATTGTAGTAGAGGGTACACAAGACATCCAAGGAAAAGAGCAGCAATGCATCTGTGTTCGATATGTGACTGATGCATTCCAGATTGAAGAAGAATTTTTGGGATTGTATAATATTGAGTCTACATCTGGCCTCTCAATTAGTACCATGATTATTGATGTATTAATTAGGCTCCAATTACCAATAGAGAACTTAAGATCCCAGACATATGATGGAGCAGCAAATATGCCAGGAAAGTTTCATAGTTGCCAAGCAGAAATAAAAAAGCATCAGCTATTAGCTCGTTTTGTAAATTGTGGTGCTCATGTCACACAGCTAGTAGTTTGCAAAGCATTTTAAGAAGCTATAGTTATAAGAGATGCATTAGACCATATACATGAACTTAATAAACTGTATACACAATCTGGAAAGTTTAAAAATTTTTACCTGGCACAACATGGTGATGATGTTGAAACCCCACAGCCTCGTTCATTGAACCAATCTGTCCCACTAGGTGGTTGACAAGATTATTTGGGGTGAAATCTGTTTTACAAAACTATTCATACGTACTTGATGCCTTAAAACAAGCAGCAGCTAACTTTGGAACAAATACAGCAGCTAGAGCCAATGGCATTTATATTTGTCTTGCAAATAGTAAATGTGTCCTGAGCCTACATGCTGCTTCACCTATCCTTGAGATTTTAGAATCACTGAACACATCATTGCAAAGCTCATCTGTACATGTTGATGGAATGATGAATAGTGTTAGACTTGTCAAAAGTGAACTTATCTTCGCACAACAAAGAAATTTGCTGACATTTTCAAGGAAGAACAGAAAATGAGTGACGACCTTGGATTGGAGTGTATCAACTTTCCGAGAAAAAGAAAGGCTCCAAGACAATATCAACGTAGTGAACTTGCAGAACAGTCGTACAGCAATGCTGAAGACTACTACAGGGTCCAATTTTATTCAGCGATTGATGTTGCTTTGGCCTGTCTGAATGACTACTTTGACTCTTCTGATTTGAAGGATTACAACAAGCTATCCAAAACGCTGATTAGTGGTATTCTTGATAGAGATGCTGTCAAAGACTATCCAGAACTATGTGACTCCGCACTTGACATGGAATACAAATGTATGAGCGTCATTATAAGAGACTTTGCTTAGCTGAACACTTAAAGGTATTCCGTGAAATGGAACCAAATGTAAGGTGCATGCTTCCTGCAGTTGAAAAACTGCTGAGGCTACTTTTGATATCACCTGCAAGTTCTTGCGAAGCAGAGCGATCCTTCAGTGCTCTTCGCAGGTTGAAAACATGGCTACGTTCT
Organism: Diplosoma virens; assembly: GCA_963680785.1. Classification (NCBI taxonomy): domain Eukaryota; kingdom Metazoa; phylum Chordata; class Ascidiacea; order Aplousobranchia; family Didemnidae; genus Diplosoma; species Diplosoma virens. Next base: position 4,735,801 of record OY796889.1, on the reverse strand, counting down.
ACAATGACTCAAGTACGTTTGAATCATGTTGTAGCTGTCATGTACATCGAGATATATTAAGTGAATTATCTTGCCAAATGATAGCTAAAGAATTTGTGATGTCCAATGATGCAAGGTGTCAAGTGTTTGGCAGAATTGAAACAGAAGAAACAATTTGATGACCATTTAAATAAAAAAAAAACGAATTATTTTGTTTTATGCATCCAAAATCATAATGGAAATCGGAATTGTAGATTCTATTATGTAACTGCCAATGGGCTAAGTTGATTTGAGAATAGTTTTGTCATAATTCAACTTTTAATTCATTTTGATTAAGAAATTTCATATTAATGATAATTTATTTGCATTATGCTTTATTAAAAAGGAAATAAAAATTTTTGTAAATGTCAAATAGTCTACATGTCATAGTGACACAAAATTGTCCCCCCAAAATTTTCTAGCAAACTAGGTTCTTGCCTGCAGTAGGATGACGAGTGCCTCAGACTGAATAGCGAGGTGATGAAGAACGTTCATCTTGCTTGCAGCGAGGCCTTCGATGTTCAGCTGAAGAATAGTGGGTCTTCAGAACTTGTTGGCAATGTGCCCTGAAAAGGGCAGTTTTATACAGGCATTGTCCCATCCTGAAAAGGACGTTTACTTATAAGCAGACCCACACTGAACATCGAAATGTGTGGATACCCTTCCATTTTGGCAGGTTTGGTTTCTTTTTGTCATTTTGACACCAATGAACAGACTTACTCACGGCTCAGGCTGCGAGAAAGCACCTACCATATGGGCCACTACTCTTAAAAATCTGACACTACTCTTAAAAAGCAGCATTAAATTTTTTTGCTTTTTTAGAGTATTTGGAATACAAGTTATAACATAGTTTTAGATACCGAACTCTTATCGGAGACAGTCGCTTCCTTAGGTTTTTATTCGCAGAGCTGTTCATACAAGGAGAAAAAAATCTAAGGTTTGCGATTCCGTATACAATTTCTTACTTCTGGTTGTCAGTATGCTTGATACAGAAGACTATTTTTGTTGATGTCGCAGACCTTTATATGGATATTCCTCAAACGATTACGACTGCTATTTAATTTTTATATACGTTTATATATATTAACATACTTTTTTTCTTACTTGTGATTACTTTAACCAGATGGTCATCTTGTAAACTCGAAAAACCTAAGGTTACAGAACATAAGAAACTTTTATTATTTAATTGTACAAACTGTAAATAATCGTTAGAATTTTTTAAAATCATTTAATAAACATAAGTAGCAAAAAATCGTCTCAAAAAAAATGTGTACAGCTTTGAGATCAAGAAAAAGAACTGTATTCCAACCAAATACATGTGTAATGGAGTTAAAGATTGTGAGGATGGTTCCGATGAAATCGAATGTTCTTGTTCTGAGGATGAGTTTCAATGCAGTCAACGAATTGAAGGAGAAAACGTGGTTGAAAATCTTTATCAATGTATTCCCGAGTATTTAACAACTAATGAACTGCCTGAATGTTTGAGTAAAAAAGATAAAAACTTGTAAGTTATTGTTTTTTTATTTTTAAACTAAACTGTCTAGTTGAAACACAGAAATAACAAAAAATTTTATTTTCAAAGAGCCATAAATAATGAACTTATAAAACAACACCAGATAATTAAAAACCCAATTTATGAAATGTCTTATAAGGACGCGCGAAAGTCTATCAGCTTAATTTAACTAGGCTGTAGCAAAGTTTTGCCTTCTCAAACTATTAGGGTTTATCTTCTTTAAACTGTTGGATTTCGGGAGCAATAAACATGGTTCTGAAATATTTTTCCCAGGGTTTTAAGCAATGAAATTCGTTTTGTTTCTGAATCTTTTAGTACTTAGAAAAATAACATAGCCTGAAAATCAATCAATAGTGTGGCACTCTGTTATATTTTAGTTTAAAATATAGACCTTTTTAGTTTAATCTTCAGTTTACTTAATCCATATCACCCCAACCCCGAAAAAATTGATGATTTTGATGTTGCATGTTTTATAGGTCACAAACAGATCATAACTGAAAAATTTTTTTGAAAAAAAGTTTTTTTAAAAATTTTATAAAGAAAACAATTTTTGTCAGTTTAAACTGACGCTGGCGGTAGGCGGGTACGTGTAGAATGTTATAGCGTTCAACTACGTGCACATGATGCGTCCGGTTTAATTTGCGCGTACGATTCTGATTATTTGTTTTGCGCTCTTTTTAATGACTAGTGTAAGTAAAATATGTTAAATTATATTAATTGTCGCCGATATTATGCATTCATGCAAATTATTACTGCAATATATTGACGTAGATATTAGTATACAACACCATGGATTTGAAGAAAATCCAGTCGTTTATTCAAAATAAAAACTTTCAAAACACTCAAGATGCAATCCAACATTACATTTAATGCAGAAAAATTTGGAAGTGCCTCTACATCCATTTTTAGCGTAGCGTCTTTGCGTTCCTTTCCTAATCCAATGGTGATTTTCTTCGGCCATTCGCACATGATTCTTGGTTGCCGATTTTGGGTATAATGCAACAGAATCATTTTTTGTTTTACAGTTTTTGTAATAAGTTTCCACAATTACCCGGCGAAACTCCAAAGCATCCATTCTGCTTTCGCCTTCATTCAATTGTCTTATGCGGTAAAGCTGATAAGCGTTGTTAATAGCCACATCTATGCAAAAGTGAAATAAAGGCCACCACCATTTTTTGCTTCGCAAGTTGATCATGTACGCCGCAAGATTTTGATCCAATCGATCTACACCACCCATGTAGCGGTTATATACATGCACAACTTTTGGTTGGGGAATATCAATTCTTTTTTTCGCTTCCTGGCTGTATCGCTTGACCTTTTGCACAGGTTCCTTGCCTGCAAATGTAGACAGAACGTTAACAATTTTATTGTCCTTCCAACGAACAGCTGCCATGTTGATATTTGCATCAACTGCAACATCGCTAGCACCTCGAGCTTCTTTTTCTATCATTTTGACGTCTTTTAGTGGTGGATTTTTTATCCTACACAACCGTACAGTTCCTGTAGCTGCAATCGATTTCAGTTGAAGGTACCGAATTAGCTTTGTGCTAGTAAAAAAATTATCCATCACGGCGTGATAATTGGATCCAGGGTGAGGTGGTAACGTCTTTAGCAAGTGAGCCACAACTGCCGCACCCAGCCCAAGACCAATATCTCCATACTCCGTAAAAACCGCATCTTTTCCAGCATATGGACAAAATTGGATGCAGTACCCCAAGGGCTTGGTCATAACCCACATTTTATACCCAAATTTGATGGGCTTGCCATGAATGCTTAGCTCCATGCTTTTGAAAATATGGAACCATGGACTCATCGATGCTGACGTGTTGCTCTGGTATGTAGTTTTCCAAACATTGTTTGTTAAGAGAATCGAACAAAGGTCTGACTTTGGCAAATTTATCATTTTTATCCAGATGATTGTTATCACATAAATGCAGATATCTTTTGCATTCTTCAAATTCTCCTCTTGACATCATGGATGACACCAGACGATTGTTCGTATCATCGCGCGTTTGCCAATACATATCTTCCCGGGGTAGACTGGCATAGCCACTGACAATAATAATCGAGAACGATTTTAATTTTCTTTTGGTCATAATAAAATTGTGATTTTAATTTTCTTTTGGTCATAATAAAATTTTAATTTTCTTTTGGTCATAATAAAATTGTGATTGCCTTTTTGTCATGCATATCTTGTAGATTCATCACATATCCGTTCCAGCTCCTCATTAGTAATAAATCTTTCAAATAATTGATGTGGCAACAAATTTTTATCAAACGTTGGAGGAGGTAAATCCCATTTGTTTAACAGAGAGTCCGAATTAACATCTTTGTGTTGCCATTTTGGTTTGTCTTTGCTAGATGCATTTTTGTTTTCTGTAGACTTGGATGTCTTTTTTCTGTAAAACAACAGACATGATTACTTCAACAATAACTATTATCGTTAAACGGCAATGAACATACTTATTCTATTAGTATGGAACAGCCGTCTAAAAGATGCGAGGTCTGCGTGCTCGTGGGCAAAGTACTTACGTAGGTCCAAACAGCCTGACAAATGAAACATAACAGGACAGGAGCTCAACTTTAGCAACAGCTGTTTTTACAAAAATAATCCTGCCACGGAGTAATAATTATTGTATAGTCAAATGAAAAGCACGTGCTTGCTTTGCGTAACGATTAAAACTAACCTTTTTGGATTTTGGCGGATCAGTGGTAGATTCTCTGCTCGTCTCGTTTGTTGATTCCTACTGCAAAATATAGCAGATTATTAGTAACATATCAAAGCTAACTATAATTTTTAGTTACTGTAGTTCACTAAAAGCGAAAAAGACCATATACGATTTTGCTTATTTGAAGTTATGACAATATTGCAGATAGGAAGTTGTAGCACTACATTATACATATGTTGAAGCTTTTCTTCTATGAATTTTTAAAATATTGTTCGAAACGCTGCAAGCTAAAATCTCTGGACGTACCTGATCAGTACTTCTAATTTCGCCCAACTCTACTTCAGCTCTTGATAGAAGTTGATCGGGACTGAGGTTATCAGGCACTCCGGTAATGTCACCTCCATCATCTTCCTCAGTTTCATTTCCATCATCTTCCGGAGGAAATAAAATAAGACTTGGATCAGTTACCAATTCAGCTGTAGATCCGTTATTTTCTAGCTCTTGCAATGCTTCTAAGGCTTCATAAACATTCATAATCAAGTAAATATTACCACAGTAACTGTATAATTACCTGAAGAGAAACTTGCACAAAATTTAATCGAAATATCTCAACTTCAACAATGAAACCAATTAAATTTATTTTTATCTTAACTTTTGATTCACAAAGCAACTTTGACTGCAATTGCAATTTCTCACACTCGGTAAGTGGCTAAACTCATTTTACTCGTAACAAAATTTTCTCGAAGAATGCAAGACCCACAACTGTTATTTGACAAAGATTGTTCTGTACTAGAAATTAGATCACTTCATTAATTATCCGTGGTGAAAATTAGAGAAAAGTTGAAGCTAAAACAAAATTGCGGATTAACAAGTCATTGTTCCAGAAAAGGATTAAGGTGCAATAAAACAACCACAAAGTTCCAATTATTTTTACAAAATGAGGATTACCTTTTATGAAAAGATTTCCGTGCAATAAAATAATCACAGAAGTTCTAATTTAATGTTACAAAATACGGATTATCTTTCATCAAAACGATTTAGGTGCAATAAAACAAACCATTATAGCTTGCTTAATCTCAAAATCTAATTAGCGAAAAAAATTTCACACGTACTCATTCACCACCAGCGTCAGTTTAAACTGACGCAGGAAAATTCCCAAATAAAGCAAGTCAAAAACGTTTTTTCGCAAATTTTCAGCTATTGTCATCTTTAGGTATAAATTTATTCCTTGTTTTTCAAGGTTAGAAAATTTTGCTCTCTCACAGTAAGTTGCAGTGACGTCATCAATAAATGACGTGCAGCAAAAAACAACAATTATGCATTTTCTTGTTATGTTTATTATAATTTTCTTTTTACGCAAAAATTAAGCAAAAAAATGTTTGGAATTAAAAGTCTAGTATGTCATGACATGAAAAATTAAACATTACTCAATTTGATATTGTCAACCTATTGAAAATCAATTTTTTCTAGCGTCAGTTTAAACTGACGCAGGCTTGATATGGATTAAATGAAACATATCCAATAATGTTTTCGACTTAAAATTTGAGTCCAAGTCATTTTTAACTTACAGACTTGGAATCGCAAAAAGTGACAGACATGGTAGGCTGATGCGCCGAAATTGATAAAAATTATCGCTTCTTAATGATCAGTTTGTGTAAGAAAAACAAAGATTATAATTTTATCTCAGCATTTCTAAATGTAGCAGATTTTAGATTTCTAGCAAAACAAAGTTTTAGTCATAAAATATTATCTCTGAGATTACATGGATGATACCATTAAAAAATAATATAAAATGTTTATAACTAAACCAGTCCAAACTAGCAATGAGTGGTAGGTTCATTATAGGAAATACAGACTGAAAAAGTGATTTAAAAAATTATTACTAATAAAAACCCCATCTAAATATTACTCAAATCTATAAGCTTTCGTTTATTAAAACTTTCAAGTACAGATGAACCCGGTTAATTGCATAGTCGATTTTCCAAGCATTGTCATGCATTTAACTTATGCATGGATTATGCGGTTATCTAAAAGTAGTAAAACTTTCGCTTCACTTTTGTTTGTCAAAGCAATGAAGAGGTAAGCTAGTGTCTTTTTGTTTACATAAGGTCTACGTTTCCTCGCACAAAGTTGTTGCGTTTGCTTGTATTCTCACGATGCGAGTGTCCGACGTAAAAAAAAAAACTGTGGTCACGTGTTGTTTTTAATTGATAGGGTCACGTGTTATTTTCTATCGGTTAGAAACAGTCAAACTCTTGTTGTTTTGATCAGATAATAAAAAATGTTTTAGAAACGCGCAGTAGCAATTGAACAACATTGATCTCGCGTTATTTTGTATCGACTATTGTTTACTCATGATCGTGCAGCAAAAGCATTGTGCGTGTTTGCTCACAATATATTTTCAAGTGGCGTTACTTTTATTGATGTGCAGGATTGTTCAGTCAATCCAGTGCTTCTCAACCAGCGTGCCGCGGCACAGTTGGGTCCCAAGAGATTTCCAAGTGTGTCGCGAACCGTTTTAAAAAGCATTAGTCCATAGCTCCGCAACCTTTTTTTGGTGGACACTACTTTTTAGAGATGAAAATCAGGACCTGCACTCTTGTCGAAATGTGTCACGAATTTTGAAAAGCTTCCAAAATGTGCCGCAGGCGCAAATAGGTTGAGAACCACTGAGTTAATCGAATAAATAGCTTAGAATTTTTATTTAATTAACCAGAATATTTAATAAACCGAAATGCGATTAACTGAAGTGTTTTCTTAGCGAATGGTTGGCTTTGGTTTGTGATTTCTGATCCTTATACGTACGATAAAGCGGATTATGCAATTATTCGATATGCAAATATCTGGATCCGTCTGTATTTGTTTTAACACAGTAAATTCAAAATCTACATCAAAAGAAAGATTAATAATATAAGTTTTTGTTTTTTGCGCTCAAACAAATTTTTAACATCATATTAAATAAGCAATTTAATAGGATAGCCAAGATAGTTTTAAAACAAACTCAACCAACAATTGGGAAACGCCATGATATATTGCCAATACTGTATGAGAAGTATTACAAATACAATTTTTTGATATTTAAGAATAAAATTTTTGAATTCGCCTATAAAATGTAACATGGACAGTTTGGAGAGCAGGTAAAAAAATTGACGATGGACAAAAGTGGCCACTTATCTAGATCTTCTTTTTTGTTTGGGGGAGATGGGCGGGAGCTGAATGGTCCACTAATAAATGGCCGGACATGTTTCCATCAACCAGGTCGGCAGTTGTTGACATCTGAGAGAACACGGGCTTCATTTGAATGATGATAGGGCAAGGTGTTATTACGTGCTGAGCTGTCTACTCCTTTGCGCCATGGTCACTGGCCGCCGTAGAAACCATACCCCATATGTGCATTTCTGAGTCGGTCTAGTCTCGAAAAGCAAAATCCCGGTGGCGTTGGGCTAACATCTTTAATAAATTTTTAGTCTAGAGGCGTTTTCTTGCCACTCCATTTTTCATTTTTATTCCGCCCATTGTGCTACACTGGTGCGTGACTGGGCGATGTCGTTCAGCAGTTCCAATGCAGCAGGCACAGATGTGTGTCTTTATTTAAGTTACCGCAGCTGTCCACCAAGTAAAGACAAAAGCCCTTCATATAAGAGGTGTTTTGGCTCCTGAGCGCAGCGAACTAGAGACAATGCAGTATTTTGGCAACGAAGCTCAGTTGGTTGGATGCCTGCTAAAATATAAAGGTTGTCCGTTGGTGTGGGACGCAGGAATCAGGTCACTATAGGCAAGGCATTGTTAATGGGCTTGTCGATAAGGCGATTATGGGCACTGCGACACCAAACAGGTACTCAGCCGTGGAATAGAACAGGGAAAGGGTGGCTGTATGGGGTACTGTGACATCCGCACCCCAGCTTCATCCAGTCAATCGCGTTAGAAACCCAACGCGAGATGTTAACTTCTTGCGCAGTGACTCTAAGTGTCGGCGAAACATGAGCGCCCTATCCAACTTTATGCCGAGATAAGTGGGTTCAGCACAAAACGGTAGGGCTTGTCCGTTAACAAAGATGTTAAGCTCACATCGTGACTCCTTATTGTAAAGATGAAAGGCTGCCGATGCAGTCTTTGTTGTACTGAGCTTGAGCTTCCATTTGTAAAGGTAAGAGGATAAGATTACCATGTCCTGAGTAGGAGTCCCCTCTAATGCCTAGTGCAAGATGGCCAAATCATCACCATAAGCAATTTTTTCGTCAACTGTCATTGGCAGGTCATGTGTATTGATATTAAACAAGAGGGAAGCCAGGACACTCTTAAGCTTGTGGGACGCCATTCTTAAGGCATCTTATCTTGCTTTGTTTTCCGGTACCGGTGGTGAGGGTAAAACTTTGATTATGAACAAGTTCTATAATCATTGAGCCTTTGTGCCTGTCTGGAAAAGAACGAAGTACGTAGCTTGCAGGTGAGGCCGCGGTGCCATACAGTGTCATTGTGAGATCGACAAACACAGCGCCGCCTTCTTCTTGGCCGAATCTTTTCCTCGATTTCTTGAGTTGGAAGAGTGATTTGATCTACGGTCGACCTTTCGCGCCGAAACCTAGCTTGCTCTTTAGACAACAGTGGGTCAATAATTGGTGCGACGCTGGCATAGATAAGTCTCTTTAAGATAGTTAAGTTTGAAGAGCAGGTAATAAAATTTACGATGGACAAAATTGGCCACTTCTCTAAATAACTTATCGGCAATAATTATCGTGATATAAATTTTTATCCTTACCTTCTTGACTCTTTTTCAAAGATTAGTTTTTATCCAAATAAACATACAGTATTTGAATTTAGTAAATGTTTTATAACAATTTTTTGTTTTCATGCATTCAGAACATAATAGCTAAAGAAGTTTATAGAATTTTTGTCAACACTAAACAGATTTGTTAGTTAAGTTTATTGTTGGCTTTTTATGATCTTTAAATTGAAGGCTTTATTTCTAAAAGTACTTAAGTCATATTTTCGAAAAAACGAGATAAGCTGAAGAAATTGTTTCTTTACTCGCCAGAAATATTCTGACAAAAAATCTTTTCAAGATAATGTACGGAAATCACTTTTGAATAGCACAGAAGCTTGAAATCTTTTATTCTAGAAGTACCGAAGTCCAACTGATTTATGTTAAAAATTCCTATACATACTTGATAGCTTATTAAACCTATTGTTGGAAGGCTCGGCCTGCAAAGCAATCGTACTTGAACAATTTTTATTTTAATTTTATCAATGAAACTTGAAAAAGGAGTTTTTGAAAGTTTGTCAAAGATTAATAATATAAGAGTAACACAAGCATCATAATGAAGTAATACCTTTTATTTTCATTGTATTAACTGGAAATCCTAACGTTATATTTGGAGGCTTTTGTCTATAACCTAATAATTTAGTTACATAGCATTCTATTGGAGTCACGAAGCATCAACTCATCTATTGACATTCAAAAACATTTTTTTAAAAAATTTGTACTTAATAGCTTTAAATAGCTTTATTTAACTGTACTTAATTTTATTTTTAAAAAATTTGTACTTAATGGATTTAGCTTTTAGTTAATAGATCATGGAAAAGTTTTTTTTTTGTTTTTTTGGTTTGGGTACGCAAATTTTCGGAAAATTAACTTCTCATCACTTGGTTTTTTGATTTCCCCCAGATCCTACATTCTTTTCTGATAGTCACTCTATAAAAAATAGAATGCATGTTATCATTATTATTACATGTGGTTGACTTTTTCTGCCTACATTGTCAATTTGCTAGAAAAGCGCTTGTAAAACAAAATTTGCAATAAAAGTACCTAAGTCTAATTAGCAAAACAAGCTTTAATTCTTTATAACATCATAATAAAATTATAAAAAGTTGTTGAAATAGGGAGAGATACATAAACAATGTAATAAAAAAGCATTTAGATTTTTTTATCATTACTCTGATTTACCAGGGTTTTTGAAAACTTTAAACCACATTTTCAAAAACTTACATTACGTGACTTAGGTACATTTAGAACTAAGCCCTTCAATTTTAATATTGTGAGTTACTTTTTAATTTTTGTTTAATATATATGCCAGAAATAATAAAAAAGTGACAAGAAATCAGTTGCAAATTTTCCTTTGACTGAAGTGGGGCAGTTCTTTTTATTAGTCAATCTGAATTGGAATTCCAACCAACATATTTGTTTTGAATTTCAAACCTAAAAAATCCTCATTCAAGAAATTTATTCTTTTCCGCGCCAAGCCTTTCCCGATGACTGTCCTAATTCAGTCAATGGAAAGTTGACATTTTTTTTATGGTCTATAAATAATTTTCAATATATTTCTTAAAACGTTTTAATTATAGCTTCTTCATACAAATCTAGTAATTGCTGCTATTTATTTATTTAGTTCTTGAATACCAAATAACTATTAAAACAGATTCTATTATTCTTATTACATGTAAACTTAATAAGATGCTAAAACTAATTCTTATTAAATCATTGGTATTCGATTGCAGATTAAAATGTCAGAGTGATTATGAATGCGATGGATTGATAGACTGCCCTTGGATCACTCCTAATGATGAAGCAAATTGTTCATCCCAGTGTCCGAATTACTTTCCTATCCCTTGTGACTGTAACAAACCAGGAAACATGAAATGTGAGAAACAAGGACGCGTTTGCAATCTCAACTCTGGTGAGGATTTTGTTGTTTACTTTTTAAAATGTCTAAGCAACGCCGTACTAGGCTTACTTTTTAGATGCTTAAAACCAGGGGTGGATATTGCGTAAGGCAAATGAGGCAGTTACCTCGGGCTCCCCCTCGAAAATAGCATTTATAGTTTGAGTTTGCTGGAGATGTTTTTTAGAGATTATTATGTAGTTGGGAAGAAAAGTAGGAAATACAAGATCGATTAAAGGTGAGGACTTTTTTTTTAGAGATCACCATAATTTTGGGAGAAAAGTAGCAAAATTAGAGATAAAATCGAACTGAAGACTTTTCTTTTTTTTTAGAGATCACCATGATTTTGGGAGAAAAAAGTAAAAGACAAAATCAAAGCCCTTTTTTTTCTAGAGAACATCAATTTTTGGAAATTCTTGCCTCGGGCCCCTGAATTTGAATATCCACCACTGCTTAAAACCTTTCTGGACCTATTTTGTCTCAAACCAGAAACGTTACAGATTCCTTAAGTAGATTACACTCAAACAACTGAGAAGCGCTTGGACTTCTGTTGTGTGTGTGTACACAGTATTGCACATGTTTAATTTCGTTTCCAGGCTAAAATATAAGTTTAAACTACGCATGACAAGATATTGCTCCTTTGAATAAAACACTTTGTGATAATTGTTTTTGCTTAGTGGATTCGAACTAGCAGCAAGCTAAATTTAGGTACTTCAATATACGTTGAAGCAACTCAAAATTTAGTTGAAATGCAAAACGTTCAGTAAATATACAGCAAAAAAGTGCCGCTAAAATTTTTGTATTGTTTTATCTGTTGCAACAATTCAGCGTTTATTACATACTGTATGTGTCTTAAATTTATTACGTGGTTCCAATTTATAGGATTCAATCCATTGCTTACTTGAGTAGTTTGTTGCGTTTTTTTGATAGATAAAAAGAACAATAAAATAGAAAATGTTTTTCCTATTTAGTATGAAATATAACATATATGTAAAATACCGTTTGCCAATTTAGTTTAAGTCATTTTGGAAAATACGTCACTGGCCACATAAGACTTTCGCGAGCCAAATATGTCCCGTGGGCCACAAATTGGAAACTCTCAATCAATATTGTGCGATGATCAGCTTCTTTCCTTCAGATTGTGTGGTGCTCTTTGCAAAAATTTATTTTTAAATAATCTATGTGACTATTTTTATATACAGTACAAGTATTCGTGCAATGAAAGAAGTTTTACATTCTTGACGATTGCTTAGACGGATTTACGGACGGGCATGCTTTTCTTTTGTAAACAATTTTTTAGATGGTGTTGATGTTCAAACAACCTAAAAAATGGAATACCTCTTTTTGTACTGTTCCAAAAAATCCAACCAGTTCAACATAGACTGTCCGACCATTTCAATGAGTTGCTGTTCAATAAATTCTTTTGAAGGATAAACTTTTTTTAAGCTTGCCTTCCTTTGTGATGCCCACTCATGTTGTCTGCAACGCTTCACCCATTTATGTCAAAGGCTGCTGTTACACTTCATTCATAATCCTAATCTTAACTGTATAAACCTAAAGTTGATATTTAGTTTTTTGCAGTAGTTTTTAAGCTTTAAATTATGAGTTTATTTTTTCTATTGTTACGCAGTAATGGCGTAATCCAGTGTTTTTGAACCTTTTTAAGCTTGGAGACCAATAATATTTCAAAACAATCTTGCGGCCCGGTAATCTTTTGAATGAAAAAATTGCCATAAACGCGATAAATTGATAAAAAGAATTTAATAAAACAAAAGTGAGCATTTTGCATCACATGAACCTTGATACTGCCTTCTTGATATAATACGTAGTAAAAATGGCTCTATTGAAGTTTTTAAAACGCGAAGTCATGGGCGCCAGAAGTGGTGGCGCACAAGGGAACAAATAGTGTCCTTTGAATTTGCAGTACAAAAGCATTGGGTTCGATTTGCATCTATATTTATATAAATTTTACAGGTATTAAATTTAGCAATGATTGATGATTTGACAACAGCAAAAAAACAGTAGGCCTAAGTTAGCAAGGGCGCAAAATCGAAGAAAAGAGGCAATTTTTTAGTTGATAAAGTACTCACAATAAATGCAAAGTATAAAAATCTTTTTGAATATATACTAGAAAACCGAAAGTTCATTAGGTGAATGAACTACCGTAAAGGGGAAATGAAATTTTTTTTATCTGAAACTAACTTTCCAGGTCATGCATTTGCGTATTTGTTCGAAATATATTTGAAAACAACAAAAAATTAGAGTGATTTTTCTGAATGTACATGTACAGTATACAAGAAAACCGAAAGTTCATTGGGTGAACGAATCGCCGTAAACAAAGATGAAATTTCTTTTTTAGTCTGCAACTAACTTTTCAGGTCATGCACTTGAGTACCTGTTCGAAATATATTTGAGAACAAAAAAAAAAGAATAGCTTGCAAAATTAGAGGGACAACTTTTTTTGTCTTCAACTGTATTTCGAACAGGTACGCAGAAGCATGACCTGGAAATTTAGTTGCAAACTAAAAAACAAAGTATATCTCCTATTTACGGAAGCTTGTTCACTTAATGAACTTTTGGTTTTCTTGTAAACATGCAAACAGATTTTCTTTTCTACATTGTTTTTAGTACTTTATCAACCAAATGAGTGCCTCTTTTTCTCAACTTTGCGGCCTTGCTAGTTATCGCGTGTTCATTGCATTCATAGCGAAAGAATGAGAGAGCAAATCAGAGTGATAAACTTTTTTTAGTCTTCAACTATATTTTGAACGCGTAACTTTTAATTTCGGACAATCCTATTTAGTTTTGAAGCCTTAACTATAATTTTTTCTATCCAACCAAATAAAGGTGCTTTTGTTTTAAAATTTGAACCCCCAAAACATTTTTCTGGCGCCTCTGGGCGAAGTACAGCTTAAATATCCACGCAATTTTTCTCCTTGGTTTTGATAAGAGATAAAGCCGAAAAGCTTTTCTCGCATAGATAAGCCGTAGAAAAAATTACCAGCAGTTTAATTGCTTTGTTATTAAATTGTATATATTTGTGTTTGAGTGAAGCCTAAAATTGTGAAAGTGGTAAGTTTTCATGTTTAATCTTTAACTTAGTATGGCAAACAAGTTCAATCAGCGATTTTTTTTAGCAGCGTCAAGATTAAACAAATTTATATTCTCTGTAAAGGGATTCACGATTCAAAAATTTACCTTTCAAGGATCGTATTTTCGAAAAAATATAGGCAAAAGTTAATGGCTGAGTCTTTTGAGTGTTGACTCATAATCACAAAGAACTTTCTAGTGTCAACCGAGGTACTTGCCATAAAATCTTCAAACTTGGAAACATATCAAGGTCGCTTTTTTGCAAACGTTTATTAGAAAAAATCAACTTATTTTAAAAGTTTTGTTGCACACTGTAAATATGTTGATGCAATAATCTTCAAGAGAACTATCAAGATTATTCAAGAGGCTGAATACATCTGCTAAATATGCAAGTTTGCCTATCCACATTCTTTGGATCCGAGTTCTTTTAATAGGGAATTTTCACTCATGTAAAAATTTATTTGCTTCTCTTAGATCAAAAAGACGTGCAGGAACGCGTACTCTCCAAAACAGTATCACTTCTGCAAAAAAATGAGATAGTTATGTTGCGTCGGCAGCGTGGTCGAGTGGTTAAAGCGCCGGGCTTGTAACCAACACGGTCTCGGTTTAAAACCCACTCGCGCCATTCTGTTGTGCCCTTGGGTGAGACACTTTACGGCATATTCCCCTGCTTGGTGGTCCTGACAAGCAGTTCTAAATTATAGTAATATCTCTATTAAATTACAAGCGGACAGCAATATCTTGGTATCTCCGGAAGCAGGTCGGGGTAATTGCCTACCTTATGTATTAGCGCCTCCGTCACTTTCCTGCGAGTCAGGAGGATAAATTTAGAGATAAAATAAATAAAAATAAAACAAACCTCACACACTGCCTTAAAAAGCCTTAAATGCAATACACAACTACGAATATATTTGATAATCGTAACTGCTCCGATCATAACGTCATTTCTGGTGAAAATTTCTGGGAAGTTAAATTTTCAGGATGAATTATGCAATATGTAAGACAGCAAATTTTTGTTTGCAACTTTTCTCATTTTTGCGCTTACACCCAAATGACCACCAACCATGCTGGCAGCTCCGTCAGTACAGACCACAACACATTTTCTCCAATCTACGGTAAGCCTTGATCTTGCATTTAGTTATTGAGCAAAATCAATAATTACTGTTAATATTCTTTTGATGCTGTTTCACTTCTGAGCTGGTAGCGCCTCTTTAGGGTATCTGACACATTTGTAGGTTTAATAAAAGCCAAATAAAGTAAATAAACAAAAAATATTTTTATTTTCGAAAAGTATATATAGTGCCATTTTGTTTCATTAGGTTTTAAAAACTAAATCAGTCAAATGGGATCCGTTACTGTCCACACACTGTTGAAAGCGTTCACAAAAGTTGTCTATAACTTGGCGGGTCATTTCATATGGAATGGCAGTAATTGTTTGATGAATTGCATCTTTAAGTTGTTCAATAGAACGAGGGCGATTAATGTACACCTTTGACTTGAGGTATCCCCAGAGGAAAAAATCGAAAGGATTTAAATCAGGTGAATGGGCGGGCCAACCAATGTCACCACGAAGTGAGATCAAATGACCAGGAAACATCTTCCTCAAAATCCCCATTGCACGTCGAGAAGTGTGGGATGTTGCCCCATCCTGTTGAAACCAAACATTGTCCATATCGTAGAACATATTCAATTTTGCTCTGAGAAATGTCTCTAGCATCTCACAATATCGACCAGAGTTCACAGTCACTGTAACGTTATTTTCTTCGAAGAAGTACGGACCCCATATACCGAATTCTACTAAAACGCAACTGAAGTACGCAACTGAAAAAGAAACTAAAAACAATGGCATTATAAAGAAACGAAACAAAATGGCATCATATGTACTTTTCAAAAATGAAAACACTTTTTTGTTTCTTTATTTTATTTGGCTTTTATTAAACCTACAAATGTGTCAGATCATTTTGCCGGACCCTGTATAAAATTGGAATAAATTGTTGCAGACCGGCAGAAAAACTAATGTGGACCGGTACCAGTCCGCGGACCGGCGGTTGAGAACCACTGGCGTAATTGGTGCAACACCCTCTCTACTAAATTTATTATGTGTGCATGTTGTTCTTAAAAGTAATTATAAAGAATTGTTTTACTGTTTTATTTAAATCACATTGATTGACTGAAGTTTTAAGCCATTGCGAAAAATGCGGCAGCGATAACATAATTTTTTCTAGCATAATCTACTAGTACTGTCGTTCTTAATCTATCTTATGGTTTGACCCCTTCAAAACTTTTGCTATGTTCTCGCACCCCCATATGCGTACCAGTCAAAAGAATTTGGGGGGACAATGAGGTTTTGCCCAAATTTTGTGACATTTTCCCGAATCATGATCTTCTAGTACTTTACGAATATGACAAAAAATTGGATAAGATTCAAGAATAAAAATCAATAAAAAAAGCCTTCGTTTCAAATCAGTCTCAGATTTCTCGATTTTCGTCCCAAAATCATGGTGTTCTCTGAAAAATAAATTTTCACTTAAATTTGATAACAATTTACTGTATTTGATTACTGTTGCTGCCCTAAAATTTCTGATTTTGCCCAAATATTTCCTTGTCACTCCCCAAAAAATTATGATTTTGCCCAAATTTTTGGACACTTGGGGGAATTGTCCCCCAGCCCCCCGGAAGGTACGGTTATACTCACCCTTTGTAAAACAAAGTTTGTCAGTATCGGCAATATTAATTTTGAAATGCCATGAAAAGCAATAACAAATAGAAAAAGAACAAACAGTTGACTACACAAGCAGACTAGTCAACAAAAATAGTTAACAAAAAAAAAAATTTGAACAGTTGCGTGACATTTACCAACCCTAATAATTTAGCATTCACACATCGTTGCATCCCCTACATCCCGCACATCCAAGGGGTGCGAGCACCCCAATTTAAGAAACCTTGTATTAGTAACAAGCAAATTTTGTTTTATAAGTTGTATGACTAGTTTTGTACTTCATAGTTTTGTACTTTATTGATTATTTGTATTTTATACTTTATCATATCATTGCATTAGTGATGTCGTAAAGCGCTTTGTACGATTTATTTAAGAATTCCTGTTTGCTCTAGTACATTTGGTTTTTATCTTGGCAGCTTTGGCTGATTAATAAATGTAGTTTACTTTTTGCTATTCATTATTCTAGTTTTGTAATTGGTTGGGGTTAACGTGTAGAAATCGATTTTGTGTTGCTGTTTAATGTAGTGGATTGGCCCTAAATACATGTAGCATCTATAAAAATAATTGGATTAAATAATAATTTTTTAATGTTTGTTTAATAAATGCTAAATCCATTATGGCTGCTTTTTTCAATTGTTGTCTGGTTGAAAAAAACAATCTTTTTACCGAAACTTTACCATCTTAATTTTCTTCGCAAGAAAGCTAAATAAAAATTTTACGATAATTTTTTTTTGGGCTGCTATTGTACCGAGTAATTTGACATACGATAAAATTTTAATATCTTATTAAACATTAATTAAACTAAAATATTTTCAATTTGTCCGGTTCCAACTTGATATTTGGCAACTACTGGTAGTTTGAAAAACAATGTTAGTCATTATGACAAAGCTTTTTGTCAGAATTTATCAATAGTCAAATGGTTCTAATTATCTGTTAAAAAATATACCATCTTTGTTTTGCACTTCATAAACCGTAAGGACAGATTAGCTAAATATCGAGAAATTTTTGTTTTATAAATAGTTCCGACCGAAAAATTTTAATTTCTGTGAACCAACAATAAAGCCGATAGCGCGGATGGAAATATACTTTCTATGCAAGAAATAAGTTGACCGCATTAAGATTGGGGGAGCGGAAAGTATCCGCGCTGTTAAAAAAAAAAAAAAAACGATGTAGGGCTATCAAACTACAAGCAGGATTGTCTTTAAATATTTTAACTTTTTGAATTTTTATTCCTGTGAAAGTTGGTGCAGTTATAGGAAAAAAGGTTTACCTGCTTTAGGAGATGCCAAGGTATTGCTATTTTTTTAAAATCTTTCTAATATAAAAGTTTCTTTAAACCTACCTGAAGCGTCGCCACAACGAAATCCGGCTTAATACAAGAACTTTATTTATATAGTAGAATAGGTTAGGCGCTTATTGATTAGTTGCGCTTTATTATGCAGAATTTTTTAATGTAGTTCCCTAGGATAGATACAGTCTTAAATTGATCGACGAATTTTGCTTTTTCCGCCGAAATTTTTATCACTTTTTGCTGAAGTATATATTGCCTTTGCAGAAGTTTTTGCGCTGGGTGTACGTAAAATTTTTTTAAACCTAATCTAATCGAATCGTCTAATCAAATCTAAGCATTTAACCTAATCATTTTATTTAATTGTCTTACCCCGTCTTATATATTAAAGTGCCCATTGTCTTCAAAATATTCTGAGTAATAGCATTCTGACTTGCGAGCAAAAGGACATGAGTTTGATTCTCAATCTACTTGAGTGATATCTATGGTTTCCTTAAAAAAGGCATTTCAAGACATGTTCCTCATGGAGTCACGTTACTTCCTATTTACAATGACTTTACTTAAAACAAAAAGCAGCAAGTATGCCAATACAAGGACAGGGACATATTTTCTATTTTCTCTAAAAGCAGAAAAAAGCTATTGCTGGATTGACTGTGCTGTTTACGTGTTTTGACGACATTTACATAATTTGATAATTTTATTTCTTTCGGCTTAACTTGGTTTGAATAATTGAGCTAATGCAAAAAAAAATTTTTTCTAATCCAATTAGCTTGTCATAGATGGCCCAGAAAACAACAATAATCTTTATTAGAATAGATGCGAAAAGCTGCAAATCTAAAAGATCATCACAACTATATCAAGTAACTAAAATATAAAAAGTACCCGGTCTCGAGACAATTTAAAAAACGTGCGGTCGAGATCACATTATCTCGAGACCAAGAACGAGACAACAAAAAATTGTTTCAAGACCTCATCACCGAACTCAACCAGATCACGAATTCTAGTGAAATTATCACAAAGTTTAAAAAATTATTTTTAGTTCTTTGTCCATGCAAACTTTTAGATTTTGGCTATCGCTTCCCTTAAAATGATTTTTAACGCATATAACATACCGGTCACAAAAAGCATGCTTTTTAATTTCATTTGACTTCCGCAATTATGAAATGTCTGAATGTTATTAATTTGGAGATAAACTTTGATTTTTATCATTGTCGGAAATCAAAGCAATAAGTTTTATTTAGGTTTTGAACAACTAAATTAACTAATAGTGATCAAGTCCGCAATGTTTATGTAATAAAGACATGACTTAAGACGGAATTTATCATCGACTACAATAATTTGTTAATAAGTCTGTATAATTGACATATCTACGCCCTGTAGAATTTTTTCTTTTTATTTTTTTAATTTTATCTCTAAATTTATCCTCCTGACTCGCAAGAAAGCGAAGGAGGCGCTAAAACATAGAGTAAGCAATTACCCCGACCTGTTTCCGGAGATGCCACAATATTGCTGTCCGCTTGTAATTTGATACAGATATTACTTTAATTTTGGAACTGCTTGCCATAACCACCAAGCAGGGGAAGTGCCTTAAAGTGTGTTTCCCAAGGACACAACAAAATTGTGCTAGTGAGTTTTGAACCAAGACCATGTTGATTGTAGGCACGGCGCTCTAACCACTCGACCATGCTGCCGACGAGTGCCAAGAATTTTTGCCCAGAGTAAATGAAAACCAACAAAAAATCACTTTATTGCAATAGAGAGACCAAAGCTTACTGAATTCTCGGATGAAGTTTCATTTATACATGTGCCTTTTAATATTTTTGACTTTTTAAAAAGAAAAAAAAAAAAATGAATATTCTACTCTTTTCAAACTTGTTAATCATGCCTTGCGCATTTTGGCATTTTTCTCTTCAAATTGAGCCGGTTTAAGCGGCGTTCTCTTTCAACATGTTTTAGATACAGTAGACATAGCTGTACCAGACCAAACAATTTGAGGGCAAATACACTTTTGACTAAACTTTTTAGACGAGTACCCAAATCATGATTTCCCATTACTCACGGAAATGCCGGAATTTCACTCAGTTGTAATGTTAAGTTCTTTTATTGGTTTTATTTGTTTTTTTTCGCTTTATTTGTTTTTCAGTTAAAAATGGAGACAAATTATTGGTTTTACCGAAATAAAATTCTGAAAACAAAAAAGTCTTGATTTTAAATTTTAGTTGTTTTTGCTCATTCATCTGGATTGTTCTAAATCAAGGTTTCTAAATTCGTCTATTATTGCTCTCAAACATGACAGACCGAAAACAAACCTGCCGAAACGGAAGGGTATCCACCCATTCTGATGTTTAGCGATAGTCTTTTAATCGGCAAACGTCCTTTTCAGGACGCGACAATGCCTGGAAAAAACTGTCCTTTTCAGGGAACATTGCCAACAAGTTCCGATGACCCACTATTCTCCAGCTGAACATCGAAGGCCTCACTGCAAGCAAGATGAACGTTCTTTATTACCATGCTCTGCAGTCTGAGGCACTTGTCATCCTACTACTGCAGACCCACTGCACTGATGCAGATAAGTTGGTTCTTCCAAGCTACCTACTAGCTGGGTCTTCTTTAAGCAGGAAGCATGGCCTTGCCACGTTTGTCAGGAGAGACTATGATACACGCTTTTGGACCAATCTCCACCGACATCGGAGATCGAGTGGTTGTGCGTGAACATTGATAGTTATAAAATAGTCTACGTCTACAAACCTCCACGAACGCGATTGCGATCGCTAGATCTCTCAGTGTTTCCTCACCCCTGTCTTTGTGCTGGCGATTTCAAATGTCGTCATGTTAATTGGGGTTACGATGATAACAGTCCAGACGGTAAGTGCTTGGCTGGCTAGGCAATTATTAACTGTCTTGCCCTCCTACACAATGCCAAGGATGCCGCCAGCTCTTATACAGTACAATGTCAAATATTGGGTTTTCGGTCTTACAGCCTAGGTCTCAAAATTTATCGGTCTTAGTCTCGGTTTTATCTCAAAAAAATAATCCGCTTTTGTTTTTGCTCTCAAATTATGTAATCTTGACCAAATTACTTTTCCACAATAATTATGCTTATGCGATATTGGATAAGCTTAATGCATGAGTTTAATTACCAAAGGTTTTAAAATACTACTAGGCAATAAAAATGAAGTTAGATCAATATATTTTTAGTATCTTTTAAAAATTAAATCCTTAAAAACGTCTCCGTGTCTGGCAGACCCGGAGCGACCATTAGCGCTACCTGTCAAGAATTAACGAATTTAAAAGCAGATATTATATAAAAACTCATTAAAAAAGAATCATAAACTAACTTCTCAGGAAATATTAAAACGACATGTATGTTTCATAACATATTATCAAAATTAACTAAATTAGATTGAAGTTTGTTTTTTTTTTCAGAAAAATGTGATCAATATTATGATTGTTCTGACAAATCAGACGAATTTAATTGTTCCTGTAAGAATGATGAATTTCAATGTTATTGCTATAAAAATAACCCCGTTGATTGCAAAATTATTAATGATTATGGAAACTTCAATGGATGCATTCCCATTGAACAATACAATGATGGAATCAAACAATGTCCCGATGGAAGTGATGAGAATAATGAAACTAAAGCAATTGTATCTTGTGATCAATGTAATGTAATAATTTACAGATTCTATAACGTATCAAAATCTAATCAATGTATTTCTAGTTTATGTCATAACTCAACTTGTTACGACGTTCCTTCTCTTCATTGTCCTTCTATCGCTTGCAATGCAACAGATCTTATTTGTACGTCGAACTGTTCTGTTCATACAACCAGACAGTGTAATCGTTCTTTTCAATGCAATGATGGTACTTTAGGACTTGCATTTCAATTTTGTGATGGTATTGCAAATTGCTATGACAAAAGTGATGAAATTCATAACTCACGTGGTTTTAAATGTTTTGGTGTAGAATCAACTAAAAATTGTGTTTTGCCTCAACGTAATTTGTATGATGACGTTGCACAGTGTGGTGATGAATCTGACCTTTGTAAAAACAACTCCTGTTTTCAATGTTTTGATCGACGTTTGTTGATTTCATCAAAACAAGTTTGTGATGGTGTATTTGATTGTTATGATTGGTCTGATGAGTGTTTGTGTGAAGATAATTTTGACATAGATCTTTGTAACACTAAGTTTTTTTCTTGCACGCTGTTTTTGTATAATAATAAGGTAGAACACAATATTAACGCAAGCTCTCTTCTTAATGGTAAACGTATTACCAACGTCAATTATGGTACTACAAAATCAACAAAAACATGTCAAACTCGATTGGATGATCATTGGATAGCAACATTATGCGATGGTCGACCAGAATGTAGTGATCTCAGTGATGAATGTGATTGCCCAGATCCACCTGAGTTTTGTAATTACACTTGTGATAAAGACTATAACATTGGTGATGGATATTGTGATGGCATAGAAGATGACTTTTATAACATCACAAACAACTCAACTTGTCGAAAAGGATACGAAGAATTGGATTGTCCGAAACGCTTTTCTTGCAAAGCTGGAAACAAAATTAGCATTGATATTGATCAAATGTGTGATGGAAAACAAGATTGTGATGATAACTCAGATGAGCGCGATTGTAATATTAACCGCAATTGTTTATTTTCATCAAACTCAGAAATGATTGCTAATCCTGCACTAAAAATTTGTTTTTGTATCGTGGCTATTTTAGTAATCAGTGGCAATTTATACGTGATTATATCAACATTTCGACATTTTAAAACAGTAAACCTACTCAAATCAATGAAGTATCAGCTTTTTATTATTTTTACAATTCTATTGCTGATTTCATTATGGGAATTTATTTGCTAATAATTGCATTTTACAGCGCTTATTATTCGGGTTTCTACGGCCAAGTTGATTTTAAATGGCGATCCAGTTTACGTTGTTCGATACTTGGTAGTCTTGCAGTTCTATCGAGTCAAGCATCGTGTTTTTTTATAGTTTTTTTGACAAGTCATCAATTGTATACAATTTACAAACCATTTTCTACTATTTCGTCATTAATTTATAAACTGATATTTACTTTAATTTGGTCGATTTCTTTTGTTATTGCTTTTTTACCGATTTTACCTCAAATGTCAGAATACTATGTGCATAGCGTTGAGTTTTCAAACAGATTCATTCATTCATCGATTCGGGATAAACAATACATCACAAAGTTTGCTTGCCGCTTGGCAAAACTGAACAACTTATCGATTGAAAATAATGGCGACAATTGGGATTCAATAAAAAGTTTTTTCAAAAACAACTTCCCAGAATACTCGCCCGGAGTAGAGTTTGGTTATTACGGTCAAACTAGTGTGTGCATGCCGAGGTTTTATGTTGTGCAAGGAGAAGATAGTTGGGAGTATAGTCTTGGAATTATTCTTGTTAATTTTTGTTGTTTCGTTTTAATTTTCGCTGGTTATATCTTGATTTATAAACATTCCACTAAAAATGATAATGAAATAAAAAACAATCAACGAAACATAGAAAACAGTCGAATGCAAAGACGCATTTCAAGAATAATTATTACTGACTTTATATGTTGGATTCCTATTTGCATTATGGCATTTATAAAATTCAGTGGTATTTACATAGATGATGTTGCTTACATTGTAAGTGCTGGAGTGTTACTTCCAATTAATAGTGCTTTTAACCCTTTGCTTTATTCATCACTTTCTGAAAAGGCAATCAAAAGTTTTAAAAGTCTATTTTAAATTTGTAAGCGTTTAGCACTTTTGTTTTAGTTTAATTTGTTTGCACTTTTGCTGAAAAATTTGTATGTTTTTGTCGAACTTATGTTTGAACAAGTAAATAGTTGTTTTTTTTTTCGAAAATTAATTTCTTAGTTGTAAGTAATCTGATTTCAATAAAATCATAATAATTAAAAACTTTAGTTGTACTCCTCTTCTAAACAAAATACAGATTGTTTATTTAATAACTGTTTTAGATTGGTCACTTGTTTAGATTTTTGTTTCTTTATTTTTTGAGTTTACTGGTGCACCGCACTCAGCCGTAAAATAGATTAGGGATAAGGCAGCTATGCGCAGTGTTTTACACCAGCCCCTCAGCCCAAACGCGCAAGTCGTTTTACGCTTTTTTCAGCGTGTTTCTATTTCTCTCATTTTTACTTTTTTCTTTCTAATTTTCTATTGTATCACTCTCTCGTTTCCAATTGCGACGCAACTCGCTGGTTGAATATATTGCTTGCTTTCAATTTAATACTGAGACAATCTTAACCCCTAACCCTAATCTTCAAACCCTAATCTCTAACTCTAACCTAACACTTATGCTAACCTAATTAAAAAATTGAAAATAATCGGAGTGCAGTCATCAGTTTTGCTCAGAAGCAACTGTAAGCAATTTTTTTCCGTGAAACCAATACCCAGTATCCCCCTCCAACACTAGAATGGAATAAAAAAAAAACCAAGAAGAAAAGATCTCTTCAAGAAACAATAGTAGCAACAAAGGGATCCGGGTTAGTTTCATTATGTGAGACGCGATCAAAAAGAGAAACGTCGCGTCGCGATTAAATATGAGAGAAAATTGAAAACGAGAAGTAAAAACAAGAGAAATAGAAACATGCGGGAAAAAGCGTAAAGTACCGAACAATAGAAGAAGCAATCAAATTTTTTTAAAAATTTAGACAAGCCAACAGCTAATCTTAAAACCTCATTTCAGTTAAACTAATTGAATTTTTTAACAATTTAATTAAACTTTATAATATTGTCATAGATAAAGTTCTGCGGCCAAAAAGGCTAGAGGTCCATCAGTATTTTCTAATGCTACAGAAGAATTTAATCATTGGCTAAAAACTTTCCGACACTATATTGCAGCATTAACTTCAGCCGAGCTTTAGTTTAACCGGTTAGAGGTCTTAACTAATTGATTGTCACCAAAAATATATTTAACATTGCTGAAGAAAATGATTTTGACAGACCCATTGCAGTTTTGAATGAATCTATGTCAAACCAAGAGACATTGTTGCTGCACGCCATCAACTGAAATCATACAAGCAACAACCTAACAAAATAATTGATGAGTCTGTACAGAGATTCGAACAGTGAAGTAAACAATATGATTTTAGAAATGTGGCCGCCGAACAGCACCGACAAGATTAAGTCGTTACGCATTAATTGCTGGGCTTCTGTCAACTACAATACGTCAGCGACTTCCTGAGCAGCGTAATCTTTCGTTTCAATTTGGAAATCATTTTTTTTACTTTAAAATGTAGAAATCTTCCGGTCGCTTGTTGGGAAGAAGTGCTTTCCGATATTCCGGTCACTGTTTTGTACAAATACATACCCCTCATGAGAGATGGTTTAATCATGATCGTCGATTTTTAAATGGAAAAGCAATTCGTTCCTGGTTGAGCTTGGTTTTGAATATATCAAGCAGCATGTTTGCTATAAACATGACCCTTTGGTCAATGAAGCGGAATTGCTAAAAGTAAATCCAAAGTATCCTCATGTTCATTATGCAGATGGTCGCGAAACAATTGTCTCCATAAGTGACCTTGCTCCTCGCCACGAGAATCTTTCAAAAAAGGAGGCATCCCGTCAAGAAATTAATCAAACAAATTCTCAAGATGAACAAAACGTTCTTGACCAAGATGAAGAATCCGCAATATGATAAAAACGTTCTTGAAAGAGATTCCATCAGCTCTCAAAACAATTCTACAGAAGACAATCGCAATTTGCGTCGATCGACTCGGGCTAGGAAACTTGTGAACAGACTTGGTATTGTTTCATATATCTAATTGTGTTTTAATTGTCTACATAGTTGCTGTTTTTCTTTTTAGAGGGGAAAAATGATGTATAAATTAACTTGCATTTTGCTTGTAGTGATCAACACGCTGCGCTTGTGTGCTTCACGCGCCTAAAGCTTGATTCTCTCTCTAAATTTATGTTTTTGGTTTGCCTCTAAATTTATGTTTTTGGTTGTCCCAAGCTTGATTCTCTCTCTAAATTTATGTTTTCGGTTTGCCTCCACCTTCCATGGTTGGAAATTGCTTCAACCAAAGCTGGCTGACTAGGAATTGTTTCAACCTGTTTCAACTGGACATTTTTTACTTGCAACCAAAAAATTTATTATTTTCCCATCACTCAACAATGTCATTTATTAATTTCTATGCCACTGCGACAATCGGTACGTAGGACGTACATCCTAAAGGTTGCAAGACCGCATTAAGTTATGCGTTTCAGCATTAATCAAGAATCATCATTCTGCTTAAGATCGCTCTAATCTAATCTGTGCCTGACAGCATCTTTCAAATTATTGCCCATGACTCTGCTATTGGACAGCCCTTTTTTAAAATAACTCTTTGCCAGCCCATAAAATAACGCCGACTTCTTTATCCTTGCACGAGGAAGTACTTTTTTCCACCTGTCCGCTCTTAAAGCTCTTTTATCAAATCGTTTCAACTTAATCTACGTCGACACAAGGAATTTCTTTACAGTTTAAACTCATTCACTAACGTTTTTTGTCTTTCGCTTTGGTTGCTTTTTTCCACCAATCACGCGCTTTCATTTTTCCATGTAAGCATAATCAAATCGCTCTTAGTACATTCTGACAATTCTTCCCGACAAGTGTCAGATAAAAAGTCTTCAGAAATGAACACACTTATTAATGCCATCTTAAAAGTTTTGTACCGCCAATCGACTCTGTCCTTTTCAAAAAAATTTTTGCTAAATAGGTGAGAAATAACAAAGCCATAAATCAATAACCACAAAACAGAGTTTATAAAACAATGGAGAAGTTCGATAACCACAAAACAGATTTTATAAAAAATGGACAAACACAAGTTCGATGCAGCTCATCGGGGTCAGAATACTGCAAAACTACTCCAAGCATACTTTCTTTAAAAGGCAGAGATAAGATTAATCAAATGTGATAAAAAAACATATACAAAAAAGTAAAACCAGCATTATTTATCAAAGATGAAAATGGTCATAAAATTCCCAAGCTTTTTGCTGTTTTTAATTTTTATCTGATTTTTAATTTTAGTTTTCAGTTGAACCGAATTAGACCCGATAAGTTTTTAATTGAATTTTAAAATTGATTTAAATTTAAAATAAAAAAAAAAGAATTAAAGGAATGATGACAAACAAAACTTACTTTAGTTTTTCTTTTAAATGCTTTTTTTACAAACCTATTTTTTAATGTTATTTTACATATTAGTTTACACTAAACTTTTTTTTACTGAGGATTGATTAGCAACCTGTGTAGGTAAATCAATAATTAAAATTCCTTATTTTTTGATATATTGAAAATTAGATAACCACCAGATATAGACTTTGGTCATTTTTGAACAAAATTCGGCAACTAAAGACAACTTAACCACAAAAGAAGAACAATTATTTAAACACTAAATTAAACTCTATAAAAAACCATGATAAGGTTTTATAGCATTTTTTGTATGAAGGAGCAAGTGCAATTTTTTCCGAGGACATTTACCTCTTTTTAGTTTCGAATTATTTCAGCATCCATAGTTTTCGTTGCAACAAGCATTAGCATATATACACAGAAAAATACAAAGTTAAGCTTTGTTTCATATACCAGTTTACGAAAATGTTTTATATCTTTTGAATGTACCATATTATAAATTTTATTTGTAAAATTCAGTAAATAATGCAAAACGTAGTAAAATTGCAAGTTGCAAATTGTTGTAAAAAATACTTTTTGCTAAAAACACGATTTTTCAAAGTATTGTTTTTTATATTTCAGAAAAAAAACTCTAATGTTAAAAGCTTAAAAATCCAGAAACACTTTGAACAAAAATTCAATGATTTCTAGTTAAACATCGAACGACTTAATTTTGCTAGTCTTTGTTTCTGTTTTATTTGCTTGAAAACGGCTAAGAAAGCCAAAAACGTCTTTAAAACTGGAAATTGAAAAAACAAATCAAGTCAATGTGACAGTAACCAATTTGTGAATATAAAAAAACACATGAGCTTGAACTTCGGTCTGAATCACAAGTTTTCTTGGTTTTTCTCGCTCAATATTTGTCAAAATTTATTAAAACTGGTCCATTTTCTAATATCTGCAATATTTTGACTCGTCTTTGCAAATCGTCAACCCCAGCTACGTTTAATAATTCTCAATTGGTCAAAATCTTTAAAACAATACTATGTGTGCTCAATAACAACAGATTTGCCGTTCTTTCATTTGACCGTTCTAATTTTGATTTATCTACTTCATAAGCCGTAAATATTAAGTCATCGAAGCCAAATTTGTACCACCAAAAAGAATTTGTTTACAACATAAAAAAGTTTTTACTGATAAAATATGGTCACGCCTTTTTTAGAAACCAATCGATCTCTTTGTTTAGCATTATAAAACAACTTGAATAGCATTTTCCTACTTTCCAATGTATCTCCTGATTAGTGTCGGAAAAAAAGCTTAAAGATGAGCTTAAAGATGAGTTGCTTGCCATAAAAAAAATATAAATCAAATTTTCAAAATCTCAATAATATTTTTGTCTGTAGTTAGTAAGATGAGACAATCACTTCTTTATTTTCGATCAACTGTTATTCGCCTCGTTTAAAAACTTAGCAGAAATATAAATGCTGCTAAACAAACTTCGTGCTTTGCGTAAAAATCTTATGCCCGAAAATAATTTTGCCTCTTGCATCATTCAAAACTGGAGTTGATGTTATCCAAAAAAATCTTTTGATAAATTTTGGAACAATTTGCTTTGTGAAGTTTTAAAACTTTTCTATTCTATAGCTTATCTTTAAAATAAACACTACATGTGAATGTCAGTTTCCAAACCTTAATTAAAAATTAATCGCATTTGGAGAAAGTTTGTTTATTATGAAGTTGATAAAAACTATTGTGTTGTTGTTTGTAAGTTTTGCTTCGAGTCAAAGATTGAAAGCACAAGCTGATTTAAACAGCTTGTGTTAATATACTATTTTATTATTTATTTTTTTTTTTCTCTATATTTATCCTCCTGACTTGCAGGAAAACGACGGAGGCGCTAATACATAGGGTAGGCAATTACCCCGACCTGCTTCCGGAGATGCCAAGATATTGCTGTCTGCTTGTAATTTAATAGAGATATGACTGTAATTTAGAACTGCTGGACAGGACCACCAAGCAAGGGAATGTGCCGTAAAGTGTCTCACCCGAGGACACAACAGAATGGCGCGAGTGGGTTTTGAACCGAGACCGTGTTGGTCACGAGCCCGGCGCTTTAACCACTCGACTACGCTGCCGACATTCGACTAAAAAATGCTTTAACCACTCGACTAAAAAAATACGGTGATTTAAGTTGAAATAAAAAAAATGCCACGTACAGTGTTTTGCTATTTTAGTTAGCATAGATTCATGGATATCCAATCACAACACAGTTGAAAATAGATTTGTTCAAAAAATTGTTCAAATGAATGTATATGAGTATATCATCTAAAAGCGCATTAAAATTTGATTATGTGATTAAACAATTTTGACTGAATACTATTTTTTGTTTTATCTGGTTATCAGAGCTGTATAGCGATAGTCTTTATTTTTAGTTGGAAACTGTAAAGAATAATTTTTTTTGTTTATTTTTATGACAAATCTAGTTTTGTATGACGTAATAAATTCGAAAACATTGTTTGATTGTTCATTTTGAGCCGCTTTGAGGTAAAGGTTATTGAACACTTATTAGACGAGCGCCAACCAAAATAATTTGTAAAAAGAATGTATTATAACCAGGGCTGGGGACCCGGAATCTGGAGCTAGGGGTTACATAAATATTTCTGTAAAACTAGAGCAGAAGCTGCAAACGTTTATTAGTTCCAGCTCCAGTGCTGGTCATAGCAAATTTTAATAAAAAATTTTATTTTAGTTTGAAATCATACAGTGATGAACTGATGACACGAAACCGTAGTAATGTAGCTAATTCGTGGTGTTTTCTTGCAAAATATAATTTCAACGCTTTATTATGTGGTAAGAAAGTCAGACATAGAAAATGTCATTTATGAGGTAAGGGTAATTTTAACGTTCCATAAAAAACGTCTTAAAAAATATCAATCATTAGTATATTCCTAAATCAGTAAAGTTGCTTTACTAAAAAAATTTTTGAAAGCATAAAGTAGTAATATTTTATCAATATAAACACAAAATTATAATGAATTAACGGTCAATGATAAATGGGTTAATAAATATCAAAGTTCAATATGTTTTTAATCAAATCTTTCATGGGTTGTAACCGCACTCTTACATCATTACGGCTAAATGCGACAACTAGGGTTGGAGAGCAACCAGAACTAGTGGATGGGTACTTGTCAGTTGCAGAGCTGGAGCCGAAAATATTGGTCTTCTACAGAGACTCCCCAGCTGATTATAACAGACAACGGCTTATATATAAATAAAAACGATTGCTGTTCTGAACTTTTTTATTGAGTACTGAACTTGAGGAGTAGCGACCTTCTTCTATAAGCAAAGTTACCATTCAAACTGACTAAAAAATAAGCACAGCTAACAAAACATAGTGAAAACCTTTTTTGGTTTTTTTAACACTTTGACTGCCATGTCAACAAATATTGTTGACATGGTAGTTTTTAATGAGGCCGTGTCAACAATATTTGTTGACGACTATTTGTCTGTTTCTAGTGCTGGCAACAATTGTTGTATACGTCCTATGCTATTTTTATGGCACTAAATATCTGTGTCGCTCGGTGGATGTTCTTTTTTGTGATCGTGGCGAAATTTTTTTGGTGGCCCCACTGAGTATTTCTAGAAAACGAACTTGGCAGTCAAAGTGTTAAATGATTTATACATCCATTGTTGATCTTTAACTAATATTCTACCTTTTTTCTTTTGACATAAAATGAAATAAACTTTTTTTTTTATAAATTTTGTTGAAAACTGCAACAAACTTAAATAAGCACTTGACTTTGGAATAACTACCTTTCTCAAAAATAAGCTCATTAAAATTCTCTTTACATTATGTTCTTCAAAAAAAAGTACAAATCTTAGAAATGGTAGCGTGGTCGAGTGATTAAAAACGCTGTGATTATGATCAATACGATCTCGGTTCAAATCCTACTTGTGTCATCTTGTTGTGTCATTGGAAAAGACACTTTAAAGCATTTCCCCCTGCTTTGCATATTTCAATCATATCTTAATAAAAACAAAAAAATCTCCAACCAACAACATTATCGTGGCATCTCCAAAACCATTCTGGCATAGAGACAAGGATGAAAAAATACTGGGAGATCCAGGGATCGCAGTCGCGTTGATGACGTTTATTTTTTTATAACCATCAACGTCCACGCACAACTACTTAATCTCCGAGGTTGACGGAGATTGGTTCAAAAGCGTACAGCTTAGTCGCTCGTGGACAAACGTGACAAGGCCATGCTTCCTGCTTAAGAAAGACCCCGCAAGATTGAAAGTACTACTAGCTTCTCTGCGCTAGTGCATTGAATCTCCTGTAGTAAGATGATGAATGCCTCAAACTGTAGACAAGGATTATGAAGAAAGTTAATTTTGCCTGTAGTAAGGCCTTCGATGTTCAGTTGGAGAATAGTGGGGCTTTGGAATATGCCCTGAAAAAACACAAGCGTTGCCTCATCCCGACGTTTGCAGATTAGCAGGCCCATGTTGAACATCGCAATGGGTAAATATCAGGGCTGGGGAGCCGGATCCGGAGTCGGAGCCCGGAACCATAAAGCCAGTTAATTTTGGAAGAGCCGGAGCTGGATCCGGAGCCAAGTTCTGATATTGTGTGGAGCCGGAACTGGAGCCGGACCCATCAAAATTTTTGCTGGCTCCAGTCTTAACAATATTTGAATGTTTCTTCATGCTTCATTAAATCTCTTAATCTCCTTCGGTATAAACAAATATAAAGCCTTTCCGGCTCTTGCAAGGCCAACATTTACCCACAACAATTTCACGAATCCGCCATTGATCAACATCTTCTTGACAATGCCCAATGCGCTCTTCACTACAACAATTTTCTATTCTCGCTCGAGGTCGCTTTTCTTTTCATCTTCTGTTCTTGAAGCGACTTTTATTAAATCTCTTAATCCCCTTCTGTGTAAACAAAAAATATTCGTCTACTCTTTAAAAATTTTTTAATCTTTTCTCTCATTGGCTAACTTCTTTTTTCAGCTAATGAGAACTCTGCTTTTCTCTTTATAATCCAGTTGGTTTTATTTCTGCTTTATTCTGACAATTTCCCTTGAAGAGTATCAAATGAAAAGCTTTGGAAAGAAAAATCTTTTACTTTATGCCAAAGGTCTCAAACACGCGGCCCGCAAGTCGCATGCGACCCACTATACACATTTTTTGCGGTCCACGATGCACTTTATATTTTCATATAAATACGGTATTGTATTTTCAGTGTCTCATATTTTTATCTTTCAGTGTGACATTGGCAACATACGTTACTGATTGTTATTTGACATGAAGTTCTTTTTCTCAGAACTAACTGACAATTGAAGGCCGCATCTACAGAATTATATTGAAGACCGCATTTTTTTCCAGCTTGCGCCGCCGTACCATTAGTTTGTTTTGTTTGATCTTGCACAGTCTCATGCAGAGGGAGTCTGTATTGTCTTTGTTATCACTTCTTTCAGTACGTTTGTAGATAGGTCTCGCTTTGAATGTCGGCCAGTTTTTCACACTATTAGCATTTTTTGACCAATTGCTTTGTCGAAATTCAGAAGTATGCATTTGTTGCTTGTAGAATCTAAATTTAAGTAAATTAGGGGTAAATATTAATACCTAAAAAACTTAAAATTCAAAGTTCTACTTTGTAAAAATGTCTTCAGTTTTAAAAAAAAGAAAAATTGCAGATGAAAGAAGAGTTTTTCAAGAAAAGTGGGAGCATTTGTATTTTTTCACCGCAGTCAGTGATAGAAGTCATAGTCTTATTTGTCAGAAAAAGATCGCTGTAATAAAGGAGTATAACTTGCGTCAACATTACGAAGCAATGCACCAAGATAAATTTTTTTTTTTTTTTTTATTTAGTTTCATTTTTACACAAAATTTTTTTTATCAACTTGAAATTACTCAAAGTGCATGTAGAAATAAAGATTGTGAATAAGGAAGCAGCGACTAAACGAAGTACGTTATTACATGCACAACGTCAGTTGTGCATGGTCGCCGTACCTTTGAACAAAGCGATGTGAAGTTAATAAGAAAAGGAAAGCGAAAAGAAGATAATTAATACACACATCCGAGCCATATTCAGAGAATGTTGTATAATCATGGGTGGGAGAAACAACAAACTCAAATATGATGGTTACAAGGGTAATGCTAGAAAAGAAAAAGTAAAGCAATTGAAATTATCATTATGCAAACAAAGAAGTTTTTTTGCCAATAGTAATCAGTCGAACGAAAATTCTGTAAGAGCGAGTTTTGCTATAAGTGAAATGATATTCAAGTCATCGTCGCGGCCTTTTACAGAAGGTTTATTCATAAAAGAATGTCTTTTAGAGGCAAGCGAGATTTTATGTCCTAACCTAAAGACACTGTTTGAAGGCATCAGCTTGTCGCCTAATACAGTTGCAAGCAGGATTACAGATTTAGCTGCCAATGTAGAGAAACAACTACTTGCAACGGCAAAGGACTTTAAAGCATTTTCAATAGCTCTCGACGAAAGCACAGATTCGTCAGGTACGGCACAATGTGCTGTTTTTATCAGGATTGTGGATTGCCAACTAAATGTAACTGAAGAATTCTTGGATTTAATACCACTGAAGGGTACTGCAACTGGAAATGATTTACTTTAAGCCCTGGAAAATTGTATTCAAAAATATGGCTTGCCGTGGGAAAGACTTGCATGTTTGGCCACTGACGGTGCACCGGCGATGTGTTCCGGCAATGTAGGCGTTGTGGGGTTGGTGAAAAACAAGTTAAACAGCCTTCAAACCGAAGAAATCAACTTTGCATTTTATTTTACATCAAGAGACGCTCTTTGTAATAAAAGTCTGCAAATGAAGGAAGTGATGGATTTAGTAGTTAAAACAGTTAACTTCATACGATCTCGAGGGCTAAATCACAGGCAATTCAAATCCTTCCTTGTAAATATGGACTCGGAATATGGTGAGCTTCTTTATCATACAGAAGTAAGATGGCTTAGTCGTGGAAAGGTTTTGAAGCGTTTCTTTGCGCTTAGAAATGAAATCGCTTTATTAATGGAAACGAAAAATAAGCCAGTTCCTTCGTTGGTTGATTCTACTTTTCAATGCAATCTTGCTTTTCTATTAGATATTACGAAACATTTGAATGAACTAAACGTGAAACTTCAAGGAAAAAAACAGATTATTACACAGGTATACGATCATTTGAAATCGTTCAAAGTTAAACTAGGTTTATGGATAAAGCGGTTGAATGAGGGAAATTTGGTTCATTTTTTAACTCTGAAATCTACCGGAAAAGTTGAATCCAAATGCTTGAAAGAATATGTAGATTTATTGTCAAATTTACATCATCAATTTGAAGTGCGCATTTCAGATTTAGAGAGACTACAGCCCGAATTTTAACTTTTTTCAACACCACTTGCTGTAAAAATTGACAGTGTCGCAGAGGAATTACAAATAGAGCTAGCAGAACTTCAATGTGATACGATTTTGAAGCAAAAATATGCAGACGAAGGGATTCCAAAATTTTACTCATTTCTTTCACAGAAAAGGTTTCCAGGATTATACTCTGCCAGTGGAAGAATTATTGCTATGTTTGAAAGCACTTATATTTGTGAACAATTTTTTCATCTATGAAATTTAACAAGTCTGCATTAAGATCACGGGTCATTGATGAACATTCGCAATCAACACTGAGATTGGTTTCATCTGATGAATTCAAACCTAACATTGAGGACCTTGTTGATGCAAAACGCTGCCAGCTAAGAAGCCAGAAATGATAAACGACTGCAACGCCGATTGCATGCAATTAACTTAATACTTATTTTTGTTTATTGTGTTTTTATATGTTTTCTTGATTCTTGACCTTAATGACTTGCGGCCCTCTGGTTAATTAAAATTTTTTGTTTGGCCCTCAGAGCAATTTGAGTTTGAGACCCTGCTTTGCGCCATCTTCAAATTCTGTACCACCAAACGTCTATAAACAACTTCCCTCGGAAAATTAGATTGAAAGCGTTTTATTGCCTCGTAAAGTGTTTGAGTAAACATAGTTAATGAACCGTTCAGTCTCAATTGTTTTGATAAACAGTTTACAATTTGCCTTTTTCTCGCTTTTGGCTGTTTTTTTTGCGTTTTATAAAATAGTCAAAAGCTAGTAACTAGGTGTCAAAAAACTATTAATAACTCCAAAATTATTTGAGCGATTTTTTCAAAAATTGCACCAACTTTTAAATGAATAAAAATTAGGAAAAGTCATAAAATTTGAAAAAGTTCATGCAAGTAGTTTTTGAGCAGCACACAGCATTTTAACAGAGCGGGCACTTTCCGCCCCTTCCCCCTCCCAGTAATCAGAAAACTTGAGGATTTGTTCAGTTTTTTATCTTTTTTTGCGAACAGCTGGTTCCCAACACGTTCACATTGGCAGCATATCTCAAACAATGGAACAAATTTGACGTTTTTTGTAAAACGGAAACAGTTTGCTGCATGACGACATGTTAAATATGCGCAATGCTATTGCTGTAAATAGTCTTATTGTCTTTAAGCAGATTCCTTTCTGTACGTGAAATATAAAAACAAAGAAAGTAGAGATATAACAGCAACCAGGGGTAGTGGAATACATATGACAGGCTATAAAATGATCTAGGCTTAAATATTTCATTAAAAAAACAGTTTAGATCTTATTTAGACACTAGTTGTATCACTTAAATAATTGCGTTGATATGATATTTTTGAAAGGGTAGAACAACTTATTTAAAAGCAGCATTTCATATTTTTTAAAGATAAAACAAGGGTTTTCAAAAGTTTTTTTTTTACATGGACCCTTTTTGCTTAATTTGGCTCAAAAAATTATTCAATGAATCCCTATACAAAAACATACCAAATGGAAGACCATTTCCTTGATCTAGCTTCACATCTCTGAGCATTAGAATTCACAAAAATTGTTTTTGAAATTTGGTTAAAAACTAAAAAAAAGGCTTTCTTGTTAATAGAATAGTAGTATTAGGTTGCAAACCGAAGTGAAGACTTTTCTTGATTTCCGACTAAATTTCAAGCAATATTTTGTGGTCTTTAATGTAAAAAAAGGTCTTCATCCCGGTTTGCGAGAGAATCAAGGTCTCATTCTACAATTTTATTGATGCGATGACCTTTTTTTGTTCTATGCACCACGGTTTTCTTTCGAGTTGAAGTGTCAAGTTGTCTTGTGGATCCCTAGAATTTTCTTTGACCCTTTAGACCACATAAAGAACTCTTGCTGTAAAGAGTAGATTTTGTTTATAGGCATTACTTTGTCAATAGTAAACAAGATTTCCGTTTTGATAAGAAACAGTACAATTGAAATTGTAATTGCATTGCATATCACTATATCTATTTAAAAAATAATCTTTGTCTATAAATTGAATTTACTGTAACTGATGCAAATGCAGACGATAGAAAAGTAAATAAAGCAAGTCTTGGATTTTTTTCTTATCCTCGCTGCTTTTGATTCAAAACCAAAAATACGATACAAGCGCTGCACAGTCCACATTTTACCTATTTACCCTAACCATTCACCAGATCTTATCTATTTATTTATTTTCTTGCATTGGATTTGTAGAAAATTCTTCGGTGAAGATTTACCTTGCTGATAAGCTTTCCGTAATTGTAAGTTTATAATATCATGGTACAGAAAACGGCAATTTAAAATCTATAAATATTTTTTTAATCTCGTCTGAATCAGTTAGCTTACAAAACCTCTACAGACAATCTTAATAAAACCTTCGGTTTATTTCACAAGTTTGATGATTGGCAGTAGAATACGGCGATCCGAGAACGTTTTTTTTACACAGGTTTTTTTGTAAAAGCAGTGATAGGATTAAAATTTTGATAAAAACCTGAAAACGGATTCTAAGCAATAAACACCGAAGCTAAAACCACTTTGTTAATCAGAGATGTCGAGAAAGCAAATCTGCTTGTTTTTTTGTTATTTAATTTTAAACTGTCTTTAATTTTTATTTTTTTTAGCAGAGTGGATTGAGTCCTGTTCTTACAGCTTTTAAT
This sequence comes from Diplosoma virens, assembly GCA_963680785.1. Lineage (NCBI taxonomy): Eukaryota > Metazoa > Chordata > Ascidiacea > Aplousobranchia > Didemnidae > Diplosoma > Diplosoma virens. The sequence continues at coordinate 4,698,677 of OY796889.1, read as the reverse complement.
CAAATTTTTAAATTGAATTTTTAAAAAAATAATGACAACAAACACTTCTTGGTTATTCTTTAAAAAGCTTTTTTACACAGCAACCTTACATTTGTAAAAAGATTCTTTAAGCTGTTAATGTTATTTTGGCGTTTTGTTAGCAAGTTGGATAGTCATTTCTCGCTTGTTCTATTACTCAGCAGGTTTGACAACTACGAAGAAACACAGGAAAAATAAAGAAAAATAAAATAAGTTTTAGTACAAAATTTTGTGCCTTAATGTTAAAATATTAAGACCGAAAATAGTTTTGCTTGTTTAATCATTTAAAATATGATTTGGCATGATCCAGAAAAAATGGTTTGATGCAGTCTTGAAACAATTTGAAATACAACATTTAAAAAAATTTCATTTCTGCACCTTAGATTAAATATAAACTCTTTCTGGTGAATGAAAGTTTTCAAACTTTAAATAATAATTTTTTAAATTTAAAGAAATCAACACAAGTTCAATATGAAGTTGTTAAGAATCATTGTTCTGTTGTTTGTAACTTCTGCTTCGAGTCGAAAATTGAAAGTATATGAGCAAGTAGATGGTGTAAACAGTTTGTGTAAGTAAACCAAGAAGTATCTGTAATCACGTGACATGTCATGAATTCATTGTTATTGTTACATTGCTAATGATGTTTGCAGATTTTGATTGAACAAACAAATAAATTGAAAATCGATTGAGGTTTAATTAAGAAACTAGTGACAATGAATAACTAATTTAAAAACATTTGATTTAAATCTCAAGTAAATTGTCAAGTTTATAAATAAATTTCTAAAAAAGTAATTTTATTTACAAAAGTTTTTGTAGTGTAATCAAGGTTGTATTAAACATGATTTCAAACATCGAGATATCTATTTCTAAACATTTTTATTTGAAAAATAATAAATTAAAACTTGTTATGTCAAACATTTAAATGAAAGTATTTGCAACTACGTTGGCATTGCGTTTTATTTAAAGAATTACAACATTTGAGTTTTTCCTTTGAATTAAACCGCATTTTTTAATCACCATGTTGACCAAAAAGTAGGTTACGTTGGTGAACTTGATTATTAATTTATGCAACAAATCAAGGAATAGGTATAATAAGTTACATCTTGCATTATTTAATTTTTTGTTCAATGAAGAGTTTCAATTTTAATAAATTTTTGCAACAGTTCTACAATGGGTAGCCCCCTGCTCTGCAATATTTTTAAAAAGCGAGGCCATAGGGGGGGGCAGATAGCGCCTTTTAAAATTTATATGATAAAAGATTTGGAATAGATTTATCTCTACGCTTATAGGGTGAGCCAAATGCAATGCAATTTTTTTTATGTTAAAAATACAGGGCGCCACAAAACATTTTATACAGCAAAATTAAGCTACATATCAGAGGTTTACACTGCCATCTCACAACATAGTTATCATCGCGTTCAATAGTTATGTTCCACCTTCAAATGAGGGCTTGTATTGCAGTTGTGTAACACTCAGATGGTTGTTTACAAAGCCAATTTTTAAAAACAGTTTTCACTTCATATTTGCCATTATGTTTGCCTCTTAGTGCATCTTTTATTGTACAAAATAAATGAAAATGTAAAGGTGCTCAGTCAGGAGAGTACGGAGGATGTGGCACCGTTGTTCACCCAAGAAAAGTAATTGCTTCCCTTGTTCTGTTGCTCGTATGTGGTCGGCACTGTCATGTTGAAGCAAATTTTTATTCATCTACAAATTGGGTTTTACTCGTCAAATTCTTGCTTTACGTTTTTGTAGGGATATATGCTTCAGAGTTGATTGTTTTTCCGCTTGGTAAGCAATCAACAACAATAACTCATTGGGCATCTCAGAAGATATTGGCCATGATTTTTCCAGATGACTTTTGTGCCTTGAACGTTTTTGGTTTTGGAGACGTTGTATGGCGCCATTTTATTGATTGCCTTTTGGATTCTGGTTCATGATGTTTTGTTTTTTATATTTATTTTATCTCTATGTTTACCCTCCTGACTCGAGGGAAAGCGATGGAGGCGCTAATACAAAGGGTAAGCAATTACCCCAAGCTGCTTTTGCAGATGCCAAGATATTGCTGTCCGCTTGAAATTTAATAAAGATAAAAGTGCAATTTAAAACTACTTGCCAACACTACCAAGAAGAGAAAAGTGCTGTAAAGTGTCTTTCTCAAGGACACAACAGAAAGGCACGAGTAGGTTTTGAACTAAGACCATGTCGATCCCAATATCGGCGCTCTAACCATTCGACCACGCTGCTGATAATGTTTCATCTCTAGTTATTAGCCGTGTAAAAGAATGTGTTGTCTCTTTTACTAAGTTTACAGAGTTCTGTGGAGCAGTTAACCCTTTTAGCCTTGTGCTCTTCTGTCAGCTGTCTCGGGACTCAGCGGGCACACACTTTTGAAACACCAAGAAAATCAACAATGTTATGAGCACTACCGTGGCTTACTCCAAGCTCTGATACCAAGTCTCCAAGCGCCTGTAAGCTCTGACTAAAGTGTCCGTTTTTGTTTCATTAGCTGGGTTAACAGAAGTTGATGGACGGCTAGAACGAGGCCTGTCTCTTAGGACTGTATTTCCCAATTTTTTGGAATTTTCAAAATTCTTGATCAGACATTGGTCTATCTCCACACATTGCTATAGTCCAAGGTTTTATCTTTGTAAATAGTTTGCAATCTCATGTAAATGTTAATAAAAGTTTCTTCTTCAGCAACAAGGAATTCAGTTAATGTTCTTTGCTTCACACGTACTTCTAACGGGGTTGTCATTTCACAGTAAGCTCAGCTAGACATATATATTGTATATGCTTACTTATATCCAAAAACACAGAAAGAACTTAAATCTCACTATAAAACGCCTTAATATTATATATATATATAAAACGCCTTAATATTACACCAAATTTAAGGAGTTATCAAAAAACCTGTTTTCTGTAACAAAAATTGCATTACTTCTAGACTCCACTGTAGATTACGCGTTTTATGGCATTTCTTAAAGTTAAACTGACTTTCGATTTATACCAGAAAAACTAATGAATTAAGTATTATTTCTAGTAGCAGTGTTTACATTAAAATTTAAACTGCTTTCTAAAACTGCCCAGTAGATATAGAGTGCGGTCAATACGACGCTCCAACCGTCATAACAAAACTCAAAACTTTACCAAAATTAATAAAAATATCTTGTGCATTTTGAATCTTCATAACTATGTTACCAAAATAAATAACTAACTGTTTCTTTTTAAAAAAATCAAAAAGTTTTATAAAATCATCGTCAGTGATTATGTTGGTATTTTATTTTAAAACTTTCTTGAATCAATTCACACACCCGCCTTACTTAAAATAAAGTTAATCATAAGTCAATACCTAAGAATGAAAAAGTAATCTTTATTTACCACAAGGGCAATCCTCCCTTTTTTAGCCAAAAGCATTTTGACTTATCATAAATATTTTCCGACCAAGTAAATACAAAAACAAACAGCAAAGACAAACACCGCAACCAAACCTCACAAAAGTAAACGTTTTCAACCTTGACCCTCATTTCAACTTTGACCCTTATTGCAACCTTGACCCTCGTTTTTATCTTTTAGTGAAAATTTTCTCCAATCCGATTAAATTTGCGTTTGTTGGAGAGCCTTTTCAACCAAAAAAGCGTCCTATTTTAAATTTCAATCTCCGCAAAAATTTTCCGTTGCCCCTGACTTTCTTCAAGGCACTCCCGCAATGAATTGGAGAACAGCATTAGTTACATTACTAGGGGTTGCCCAATAGATAAATTAAAACATAATTAAATTAATATCTTCGCTCAAACATACATTTTACTTTTAGTTTGTGTCCGTTCTTGGTAAAAAAAGATATTAATATGATAAGCTAAAATTGCCAACATTAAAAACGTTGTCGTTTGTTTCATTACAGAGATCGGAAACAAATTATTTATATTTTAATTTTTTTAATATCGTTTTAAGTTTTATCCGACCAATAAATTAAAAAAATTTTTTAAATATAATTTTAATATAAAAAACATGAAAGATATCGAAAACAACCCGAAATATTTCAATTCACTGCATAAACAAAAATTATAGTCTAAGTTAATTTCAAATAAAACTGGTTTGAAATTATTTTTCAGATGTGTGCCATTTTTCGCAGTGTAATGGCAATTTTAATTGCAAGTGTGAACAACCAGGCTTAGCTCCAGGTCTCAGGTAACCAATTGATGGTATTTTACAAGTATGATAATAGTGAAATGTTTGATACAAAATGATTGTTTAACCCCATACAGTAGTGCTTTCATCCATCATCCGGGGAATTGTTCCTAAGAAGAGGGAGCGTCACTTGACCGACAAAAGTGAATTACGCAAAAACATCACTTGACGATAAAAGTAAATTATCCAAAAACACCACTTAACCGACACAGCAACTGCAGCTGCTGCAGCTGTCACATATTTCCCCCCTTACTTCTTGCCTTTTGCCTATGAGAGACCTACTTAAATACATTTTTTATAAAAAATAACAAATTTTAAGAAAAAACTTGTTAGAAAGGTTGCTTGTTAGAAAGTTCAAAAAAAAATGTTTGTTGGGAAGGAAAGATGTTGCTTATTAGAAAGTTTAAAAAGAACTGGTACAGAAACAGATTATTGTGTTTATTTTATGATTTGGTATAACTTATGATAACTGACAGATAGCTGAATATTTTTCAGTGAGCGGGAAGCTGACAGCTGTTGTCAGTCAACTGCAGGTTTTGAAAAATTTTCTTTGTTGTCGGTCAACTGCCTGTTTGAGGTAATTTCACAAATTTTATCGGTCAAGTGACGTCGACCCCTAAGAAAAAATTTTATGGGTTCAAAGGAGGAATTTACTCTTACAGCAATTTATTATACAACAAAGTTTCTAAACGTGAAGCCTTGATTTAACATTTAAATAATTATTTTTATTCCGAAAAGTCAAGTGAAGACTGATGTTCTAATATCGCAGACCAACGTTCTAATAGAAAAATAAAAATTAGCAATTTTTTATTTTTTGTAGTAAATTTCTTGATTTTTTTTATAAAAGATATTTGAATTTCATATGTAGTTGTGCGTAAGGCCATAATATTGTTGTTTGGTTGCACCAAATAATCAAAAACCGCAGATCACGTTCTAATAGCGTGCCCTATACATCGGGCGCCACATGGAGCACGAGGTCTGACGATTTTAGATGACGAAACTCAATGCTGGCTTAACAACATCACTGCCAGCATCTGATCCAAGCAGTACAGCAGCCTGGGGTATTAAAAGGATAAACCCTCGGCCCCAATCCTGTTTGTGTCGAACTGGATTGGATACCCTTCCAAACGACGACATCAACGACGAAGTGAAGACCAAAAAAAGGTTATTCCTTTACGTTTAACGGAAAACTCGCACTCAAATTCTTGTTGAAAACTTTTTTGTCTTCACTTAATTTTCGGGAAAAAATAATTCATTAAAGATCAATTTAAGGTCTTCGGTTTTGAAATCGCCTTGACTAAGGTAAAAATTCCACTTGAAATTGCTGTTTAATTAATCGAAAGGAGGAAAGAACAGTTTTAAAATGAACAAAGAGAAAAATGAAAAGTTTCAAGATAAGCAAAAAGAGAGATGCATTTAAAAAGGCTGGGAACCACAGCTATACAGAGTGTTTATAGGTTACTTAAAACTCTTTTTAGTGCTTCGTTGAACGTAATATCTTGAATTTTTAGCCAGTAACCGGAACTTTTCCGGACTATTTTTTGTGGTGGACTTTTTAATAACAAAAGCATAACCGAACAATATCCAGAAGTCAATACCTTATAAACACTTAGTATATTTGAGAAAAACAGATATCGCTCAAAATCTATAGCAATTTCTAAGCACATATCTTTTTATTTTTTGTGGCAAATTTCTTGATTTTTTTATAAAAAATGTTTGAATTTCATATTTAGTAGTGCATCAAACCATAATGTTGCTGTTTGATTCTACCAAATATGGCACAAAATATTATCTTTGTACAAATGTTATACTTGGGTAATGTGAAATAATGACAAGTGTAAGTACAATTTAAATGTTTTTGTGTACAGTAAGGGTTGTATTCCAACAAGATACATGTGTGACGGAATAAAAGATTGTGAAGATAGTTCCGATGAAATAGAATGTTCCTGTTTTAAGGATGAGTTTCAATGCAGCCATCGCATTGATGGAGAAAATGTAATGGTCAATCTTTACCAATGTATCTCGAAAAATTTAAAAAATAATAGAATGTTGGAATGTCTAAGCAGAAAAGATGAAGGCTCGTAAGTTGTTCATTTTTTATTTTCGAAACAAAACCTTGAGTTGAACCAGAAAAACAACAACAGATTTTCTTTTCTGAGTGATTAGAAAGAATGACATGCAATCATAAATATATGCAAACAAATAAGTCATGATTTTTTTATGTCCGGTGAGAAGAACGAAAAGATTAACTGCTCTGATCAGTAGAATCTGGGGAGTTCCGAGTCTGCGTCTTTGCAAACTGAATTTAATGGTTTGTCTTTTTTAAGTTGTTTGGTTTACACTAAAAAAATTAGCGGTGAAATTATTTCTTCTCACAACTTTAGTAATCAAATCCTTTTATATCATTCGTCTCTGAAATATGTTAAATTAATTACCCAATTAAATTTTACTCTTAAATAAACTTTGTTTTTGATCCATTAATGAAAAAATTGTCATTCTTGGTGTTGATCAATGCTCAGCAAATTTTGTTTTTCTGAAATTTGAGTTTAATAACTGCAAGACTATAAAAAAGAACCTTTTGGATGGTTGGCTACAGCTTAAAAAAGGACAGTTTAATAAAAAGCACAATTAGGCCAGTCGTTAATTAAAATGCAAATGAAAAAGCCTAAAAATTTTAAGTTTTTTACGTCTTTGACAAGAAAAAAGATTTTTTTTGTCGTAAATATCAAAACTAAAACCAAAAAATACTGTTTATTCTTCTATCAAATTAAGTTTAAACTCTTTTAAAATAATAAAAAAGTTTAAATCCGAGTTTCATACAAGAGTACTTGAAGTATTAAATAATGTATTAGTAAAGCGTAAACCTTAGTTTAACTTGACAACTTTTTGGTTCTACTTTTCCACTTAGTATTTTTAATTTTGATTTCTTTTAATTTTAAATTTTGATTTACTTTCATTTATTTTAATTGGTTCATATTATCAAATAATTAAATAAAACTTAAAAAATTGGCTTTACAAATTCTATTTACTTCAAATTATTCTTCAGAATGAAAAACTTATTCGAGCATAAATAGTTAACTTTTTTATTTCCAAGCATTGTTGTTAAAATTCAAAAAAGTTGAAAATAAACTATTTTATGAATTTTGCTGTGCTACTTAATATTGCAATTGATGTTATTCAAGCAAAAACACACAAAAAATTTGATATCCGAATGAATAAACTTTTATGCAACGAAAAAACTTGCCAAACGTTTGGGTGTTTTAATTAATGTACAGCTAAATTAAAACTATCACATGCAAAATCTATGCACTTTACTTAAAAAAATTAATAAAATTATCTTGGGAATTTTGAATCTTGAAAACTATGTCACCAAAAAAACTTTACTAACTCTTTGTTATAAGTGATTTTCTCTATAAACTATAGTACCCTATAAGTCGGAAAGTTGCTTTTAAAAATGTTTTAGACCCTTTGCTGTAAACTATTTTTATAAATATAATTTTCATACACAAACATTATTAAAATTTAAATTTATTAACTTTGATTAATTTTCACAAGTTGTAAGTTACAAAATTTTCACAAAAATTGCACTTAGGAAAAATACAAAAATATCATCAAATAAATGCACTCAATCAAAAATCTTGTTAAATAACTGTTAGGGTGAATGCAATAAACCATTATAATTACAATTTATAATTATAAAACAAGATATTTAGAGAAAGTAATTAGTTTATTTTAGAGTTCGAACAGCACGTAAAACAGTCAAATGAAAATTAAAGATCAAATATTTTTGGTATTTAATCGCAGACTGATTTGCAACAGTTACTATAAATGCGATGGATATATAGACTGTCCGTGGCTCACTCCTAATGATGAAGCAAATTGTTCGTCCCAGTGTCCGAGTTACTTGCCAATACCATGTGATTGTAACAAACCAGGAAATATGACATGTGGAAAATATGGTTATGTTTGCAATTTGAACTCTGGTGAGCATTTATCAAGCACACATTGCTTTTTTGCTGTAAATTATCGCTTAAAACGGTAGTTTATGACCCTCTATCTTGTCGCATAACAAGAAAGTGACCAAACTAATTGCAACAACTTCAAATAGCAAAATTGTGATTGATCTATGAAGATTTGAAAATTAAAATTAGTGGATCGAACGGTTTAACCGGAGCTGATTAAAAAATGTTCCGTTTAAGTTTTAGCAAATTCTATTTTTGGTAGTCCGGTTCTGCTTCGGCTTCAAAAAAACAAGTTTTTAATGCAGATTAACCCGTTAAGTGCGCATGACGAGTATACTCGTCCAGGCCAAACGCTCTCTCAGTGCGCATGACGGATATATACGTCTTGATCGTTGCAGCTTTTTACAGTGCGGATTATTTCGCTTCTCGCTCTTGCTATATTCTCGCACAAGCAGCAATTATAATCGATCGAGACGAGAAAAACAGCGAGGTGCGAAATTAATTACGCAATGTAACTCGGATAATGAAAATTTAATTCCGCACTTAACGGGTTAATGATTCAGTTTAGCACCCTAGATTTTAATATCCATTCTGCCTTTGTAATTTCTGAAATTTTTTATATATAGATAACGTGCTACTCAAAACATCAAAAATAAAATGATTGAATCGTTTTAAGATTTATATAAAAAAATTTTATTTTAAAACTGTTTAATTAAAATTGTTACAAAAATTATTTTTAAAACCATTAGACATAAAATCATAATCGTGGCGATAGCGTGCACAATCAACGCTCTTACCACTCGAGCACGCAGCGACATATTAAAAATTAGGGTGTTAAGTTTTTTAAACAATAATGAAGAAATACCAAATGCTATTTTAACCCTACAGTGCTACCATGGGCTCAATATGACCCCAGCCCATATGATAAGCAGTAATCCAAACTGTCTGATTTTACTGTATTTTTATGCTGTTAGAGTGTATTTATCATATACAATAGTTTTTTAGTTACTTTTACCACAGCTGTAATTTCTGTTTTTTTATTCGTTCGGGTCATATTTACGTCACGGGATTATTTAGATAATTAAATATTTGTTTTTGTTTTGCAAAAAATTTATTGTTTATTTAAATTATACATACTTTGTTTAGTAGATGATTTGATTAAAGAGATAGGAAAAATAAAGTTGTTTGATAACTACGTAAAACGAGATATTAATTGTCCTGATCAAATAAGTGCGATTCCTAAAGTGAATCGTATTTTCACACAAATGATACCTGAATTTGGAGAAAAGAGTGAGGAAAAGCGATCAAAAGCCTAGAAAAAAGAATTAATATTTTGATTGTACCTCAAGCGAAGCGTAGGTTGGCGTGACACATTTTAAGTTGTAAAACAAGTTTTTTGCAGCTTTGAGATTTTTTTTTCGTCACCTCAGCGTCGTCTACCTGCATGCAGAAAGTGTTTTATTTGCCCAAGATCAAAGAAAAAAGCATAGATTCACATGCAGTCGATGTTACAACAGCATCTATAAAGAACACAGCATGTTGGTGTGCATTAAGTGCCACACTATTAAAAAATACGTAAATTGTACCAGAAAAACACCTAAATTTTGACCCAAAATATTTTAAATAAAAGTATCTCAAAATTTACTGGAAAAATTACGTAATTTAGAAATTTTTTGACTGTAAAATATTTTACATAAAAATCCGTAAAATGTTCTAAGAAAATAATGTAAATTTAAAAAATTTTAGCCGCAAAACAATTTGAGCGAAGTCCGTAAAACTAGTTTAAGAACTATTTTGTAGGATTTAGGTAAAAATTTACGTATAAAGTAAAATTAATCATCGTGTTTAACAGGTTTTTGGCTACGCCTTTCTGAGGTGATTTGTCGACCAAAGCAAACCAAATACGGGGGTGTTTCCAGGACCGATAAAATTAGAAAAAGGTGGCAGGGGGAAAGGGGGCAATTTTTTCTACCCGACAATATTTCTAAAACGCAAGACAACCCGGAAAGATGAGGCAGATAGGGCCTTTAAAATTTGCGTGACAAAAGCATTTTATCAAATCTGTCTCTAAAATTATACAAACTTGAATAAATTAATCCAACAAAGTTTGTAAAATATCGATTTAGACAAGGGTCATTAAACTTTTTCTAAAAAGATCCAGATAGCAAATGACAGTAATTTATCAACGGGGCAAATTTTAGAAAAAAAGACAATATTTTTGTTGAAAAAGCAGTCTCAGTAAACATAAAATTTTGAATATTAGAGAAAATTTTTACAAGAAGCTTTACGGCTGATGTTGCTCTTGCACAGAGCTTTGTAGATAACCTAACTGTTTATTAAAGATGTGTACTGGCCATCTTTTGCTAGCAGCTTTCATTGAATAAACCTAGACATTTGATCCAAAACATCAGCACCAACTTTTGTCTGGTTATAAAAGAGCATAGCTTCAGGCTTACGCTTCGGATTATTGTGCTCTGGAATAACAACTTCTTTATGTAGGGTGCTCAGAATGTTTACAGACTTTGACTGTTTGCACTGAGAAAAAGTGGTAGTCGCTGTAGTGTCCCCTGTGGAATGTAGAACCATGGTGTCATGCAACACAAGCTTTTTCTTCAACAAGTCTGGAATTCCCCTTCGGTTTGCTCGAATCGTCCCCGCCAAACTGCAATGCTGTTTTGCGAGTCTCAGTGAAAAGTTCAAGGAAGTGAAGTAATTGTCACACGTGACATTAAAACCTTGCCTGAATAAAGGACTCATTAGCGTCATCACCACATCCGTTGGAATGCTGGCATCTCCACTTCTCATCAAGTCCTTCCCAGAATAAGGAAATCCGTTGTATAGACATTTGCTTTCTACATCGACGACCATCCAAAACTTTATGCCAAACGTATCTGGCTTGTTTGTCATATACTGAATAAACTTACACCTGGCTCTGCAAGGAAGCAGTTGCTCATTGACGGCTATATTTACGTTGGGATGGTAGGCCTTCTGGCAATTCTCTATAAACGCATTTCATAGTAAAGATGACAAGCAGAACTTGTCCTCTTCCAAATTCCTCCTTCTTCCAGTTTTTAAATCAAACCTGAGGAACTTCCTAATTTCCAGAAATCTCCAACGTGGCATAGTAACGTCGAACAAAGGGCATCCCCAAGATTTATCCCACATACTTTTTATTTCAATTACACCACATGCCACAATAAGTCCCACAAATTTTGTCCAGTTTATCTAAAGCAACCGTTCAGCTGCTGTTTCCAGTGGCACAATGTGCCTCTTCAGTAGTGCACTTCTGAATGTTTCTGAGCATGGGCTCGTTGAAAAGGATGCGGAACGAAGAAAGAGGACTGCCGCGTATGATGCGGGATGTGAAATATCGTGTAGGTTCTGCATGGATTCTAACAATATTGTGCTGCTGTAGTCGTCCTGCAGTGACTTAGGAGGAAACTGAGCGTCGCCAGTGGGATCCGTCTTTGTCCAAAAGGGTTTGTTCATCATTATCACTGCTGCTTCGAGCACGAGCACAATCATCTGTGTTGGTTGATGTTTCCTGGTCTGCATATTTGTCTTCCAAATCAGAAGAGCCTCCTCATTTTGAATATTTGCAATCACATTGTTGACTTTATCAGATTCGGAATCTGAGTACTCACCATCAGAAGACTCTAAAGCGATACTTTGCAACACTTGCAACGCTTGATCAGCAGCAAACCTTTGAGACATTTTACACGCAAAGAAAATACTATATCAGTAATTTACTTTACTTGGCTTTTGACCTGTGAAAACACAACCCATCGTTAGACACTGAGCATAATGCTTGTTGCACAAATTATTTCATACTTGTTGCTCCTGTGGTGCTAAGAATAAACATAATGTTGTCAGAAACAATCTATCTACAGCCTTTCTGAATGAGATGTAGCCTAGTTAAGGTAATAACGATGGCTCTCAAATACAGCTTATCCTCTTCTGCATCTTATTGCTCACAATACCAACTTCTATGGCAGCAATATTTACTACATTAGGATTAGGTGTACCTGATCTTCTTGTAGTTAAAGCAAAATAGAAAACTACTACGTATTGTCCGTCAGCCCCCCCACCCAGCCATGCGAGATAAATTTTCCATAATCAGCTTATCCGGTGACGCCGAGAATCAACAGAAAAGAGTGACAACGAATTGAAAATAATTTATAGATCAGAACAGTAGCAGCACAGCAAGCAATTGATAAGACTAACTTGATAGAGAATAAGTAAACTTAAAACACAATTATTACGTCATAAGTAAGGCACGCTGCCTACGTTCTTTGATGTCATAAAAAAAGCTTCAGAAAAAGACAATGCAATGATATCTATCAAAAAACTGTTGGTGAACAGGTTGATATAGGTATTTTGACTTGTTAACGCGTCTTGTGTCAATTGACTCGCTTGGTCCTTCTAGGTAATATTGTAATTTTTTCGCTAAGTTTTGCCCCCTAAGTCACGAAATTGGGTATGAGAGTGTCTACCAATAAAAGAATAAAATTCAAAAAGTACGAAGCAATAATACACTTAAGAAAGTGCGATTTATTGCATTACAAAAATTTAGACGCGTCAATTGATGTGTTTGGTCCTTCTAATGTTAAGCAAAAGGCTTTTTGATTGAATCGATTGCTGTTAAATTTCAAAAGTTGAATTTTAAAAAAGTAGTGTGAAACAAGTGCGTTTTATTTTTGTTAAATAATAAACAAGATCTTAAAGTCAAAATATGTGTGGATAAGTTAATATAATAGCTTTTCTAAACAGTTAATTGTATTGTAATGAAAACAAAAATATGCCAATAAAACTTTTAAAAAGTTTAATATACTGTAATGTAGGATGTTTTATTCAGGGTTGTGGGATCGGAGTCGCCGAGTCTATGTTTTGGGGCGGATTCGGAGTTGGAGCCGAAGTTGTATTTTTAGATTTGCTGGATTGAAGTCACAGCTAGAGTTGTGTTTTAGATTTATCGGAGTTGGAATCGTTTTTTACATGTGCAGAAGTTGGAGTTGGAGTCGTTATTGTCTTTTGCGACTCCGACTCCGCTTTCGGCTAAATTAAGCTTACATGTCCGCTACAGGTAGTCAAATGCACCGAATCAACAAACAAGCATGTACATACATGGTGAATACCTTTCCGAAGACGGTCTCGCTTTTGGTCCTAAATTTAAAATGAATAAAGAACGGTTTTCGCTTTAAATTGGCCAAAAAGTAATTTTTTTTGATAAATATAAACTTATCTTCGTTTCAGTGATTGTTCTTCAAAATTTCACTGAAGATTAAAAAATTGCTTTTGCATTAATTCGATGACAAAATAACCTTTGAATTGATGTAAAAACTTTTTTTGTATAGACTTTTGGAGACAAAATGATCCATCAAGAACTTTTGTCTGGGCAGACATAATAAGCTTCAACTTGTATGGTATAAAAAGCTTAACCAGTTTAAGATATGCTTTCGCAGTAAGGATATATGATTGATTGGGTAGGTTACATTTTTTCATGGCTCCACTTTAAGGAAAAGTAAGGAAATACAGGAGTGCCCATAAGTAACCTTACACTTGATATCACCAAAGAAAGTAAACACTTCGAACATTTGATCTAATGCAGTAATTATTATTGATTATATTGTAACTGTTCATTCAAATGGATTGAAAACATCGTTCTGACAAGTGTAAGGTTACTTATGGACAACCCTGTATAACCTATTCAGCAAGTTTGAGTTTGAAAATGTAAATCTTTTTTAGTTCAAGGTGAAGGCTGGTAAAATAAAAAAGGTCTTTATTTGTAACAAAAGCGTTCCATTTTATGAGTATGCTAAATCAAAAATATTTGCCGGCCAAGTAAATAAAACACCGCGGCCAAAAAGTGAAGACATTTGCATTTATTTTTGGTCTTTAATAAATTTTCTCCAACGCTAAAATTTGCGTTTGTTAGGAGTGAGTTTTCGACCTAAAAAGTGCCCTTTCATAAACTTTGCCTTTTCCGCCCAAAATTTCCCGGTGCCCCTGATTGCAGCATCTCTTTGTTTTTTACTTGCCAGCCCCTACTGTTGATGAGCAATGCATACTCCATTGAATGGTGGTTCTGTTAAACATTTTTTTGGTATGTGTGATGACAATAACGTCTTGAACTGGAACATTAAACTTGAACTAAAAAAGTTAAAAATTCTGAACTACAATAAAAAAATCAATCCTGTTAATTATTCAATTAATTTTAGGAAAACTAGACCTAATAAATACTCAGGGGCGCCGGAAAGCCACTTTATCAGGGGGGAAAAATTTTTTAAAAAAGGGGGCATCCCTTGCCTTTTTCATTTTTTTCTTGCTTCGGCGCCCCTGCGTATAGTAATAACGGGAATAAGAATTAAGACAAAAATTAAAATTTGAGATGAAAAACTCAAATTTACAAGTTTTTGTGAGTTCGATGGAGAAGTTGAATAGAAAAATCTATCGAGTTTCCAGCTCTAAAATTGGTGACTAAAAATTGGTGACTAAAAGTATCCGTGCCATTAGATTAAGAAAATTGTAAATAAAATACTTTCGTCTATGTCCAAACTTTTGTTGTCAGGTAAAATTCAGTAAATTTTTTACTGGTAAGATACGTAAAATAAATTACTGAAAATATCCGTACAATTAGATTACGGAAATTGTTCGTAAAAATATTTATGGATGTTTCCAAACTTTTACTGCCAGATAAAATACAGTGAATTTTTTTAACAGTGCAAGAATATATTATTAGAGTATTTGCTGAATTGTATTGCAATTTTTAACATTACTTCTATTTGAAAAAAATATAATTTTTGTTGTAAATTAAAGGCTGTTTTAATGATTTTTTTTATTGTCGAAGAATTTTAAAGGTCGAAATACATTTTAGAGCATCTTTATTGCTACATTTTTAAACGTTTAATTGAATTTTTAGTTATTTTTCACTACCTAAATTACATTGTTATTAATTCTTAGACATTATTGCCACATAAAATATTGCTTGAAGATAAGATGAATTATTTTGTTAATCCTTAGTGCAGTTTTAGTGATCATATTGAGATCAAAGTACTTTTTAAGCATTTCATGGTATTCTGGAAAATAGCATGCTTGAGAATGATGCCACTCCAGAATTAAACCATGTTTTTGAGTAAAGTTGCAATTTAAGCTATTGATATAATCCAAATGACAGTGTTAAATTTTTAACATAATAATCAGTAAATATTAAAGTACCAGTGATGGAGGTCTCGAAACTGGTCTCGAGACCGGTCTCGAGACCAATTTTTAGGGTCTCGGTCTCGGTCTCAGCCTTTTGCTGGAGGTCTCGATCTTGGTCTCGTAATCACCTGGTCTCGGTCTCGTACTTTTTAAATTGGTCTCGAGACCGGACATTTTTTGATATTTTTGTTATTTGATGTGGTTATGATAATTTATTGATTTCTTCACCATTAACAAATCCCCTTGCAAAATGAAATTGAAAGCCTTTTATTGCCTTGTAAAATTTTTGAATAAACATAGTCAATAAATGGTTTAGTTCAGTGGTTCTTAACCGGGGAGGCACGCCTCCCCTGGGGGACGTACGTAAATTTTCAAGGGGGCGCGATTGTTAACATGTTTTACAATACTTTCTTTATTAATTTTGATAATCAAAATGATAAGAAACTTGACCTTAGCAAAAATCAAATTGAACAACGGAATCCAGCAAGCTTTTTTTAATTGGATTTTGCTCTCGCAAACGGTAACTGTGAATCTCAATTAAAGCACAAATAAAAACTCATTTATCTGATTTTTAAAAAAAATTAATCAAATAAAATTCTCCTATAGATGAGAAGCAAGAAACACATTACAGTGCGAAATAGGCGACATTTTTGATGAAGCACAAGAACATTTTCTCGAGTTAAAATTTAACTCAGCAGCCAAGGACAAATTTAAAGTGCTGGACCTTGAGACGTTTTGGGGCAAATACCTTCCCATTTACCATCTTATTTCTCTGAGTCACCAACAATTTTCTGTGAGTCAGGGGGTCAAGAGGATAAAAATAAAAATACATAATAGTATCAAGAATAAATAAATAATTTTAATTGTTTTTCTAAGTGAATATTTGAAAGTGGCTCCTTTTTTTGTTGGCAGCGTGGTCGAGTGGTTAAAGAGCCGGGCTGGTGAACAACACGGTCTCGGTTCAAAACCTACTCGCGCCATTCTGTTGTGTCCTTGGGAAAGACACTTTACGGCACTTTCTCCTTCTTGATGGTCCTGGCAAGCAGTTCTAAATTACAGTCATATATCTATGAAATTACAAGCAGACAGCAATATCTTGGCATCTCCAGAAGCAGGTCGGGGTAATTGCTTACCCTATGTATTAGCGCCTCCGTCGCTTTCCTGCAAGTCAGAAGGATAAATATAGAGATAAAATAAAAAAATAAAAATTTTTTTTGTTGCTTCAGGCCTTCCTTTTGTAAAAAACATTACGAATTATAGTGATCGTGTTTTCGGCTCTCAATGGCCCCCATAACAAATTTCTGCAAACGCCATTGTATGAATCTAATTGTTTAAAAAAATTACCAAATTGCTAATAAGACGAAGTAGAAAAGAAGAAAATAACTAAAAACTACTTTGATTAACCTACACAAAGACGAACATAAAATAAACAGGGGTAATACAAAAAGAAAAGTCAGCAAGTTGTTAAGCAGCTTTTACTGGTTTGTATAATTTGTCCTCATTTCTAATCTTTTTTAGGAGATTAATTAGACTAAATCTATTGTATTTAAATCAAACATAGCCAACAAATCCAACAACGCACCAACACAGATAACCAAGCCAATCAAATATTTGAATGAAGATTTGATTCTAGGTGTATTCTATTGCGGTAAGTTTCATCACGATACAATTCACCGCGGCAAATTCCACCGCTGTAGTTTATATTTTATCACTGTATATTTCACTACAATATCACACCATGTTGACTGTTCATTTTATTTGAGATTGTTGCTGATTTATCACGCTATAAGCTGCCAAAAGACAGAGTACAATATTTGACAAGCACATTTATTTCCCTAACTCTGCTAACCCTAACCCCTAACTCTAACTGTAACCCTACACTTAACCCTCTAAACCTAACAAATTTCCGTAGTAGAATATACTGTGTTAGAATTTAACTATGATGGAATATACTGGGGTGGAATTTACCGGTCAACCAAGTTTCAACCATTTTCGTGGTTAGCGTACCTTCAGCATTTTTGAGTTGTGAAAAAAAATTTAATGATTTTTTCTTAAAGTTTTTTTGACTGCTGTTTTCAACATTGTTTACCGCCGTGCCTTGTATATTTCAGCTTTCTTTTGCTCTAGGTGAAAGGGTTTTTAAAGCTGATTGTTTAATGATGCAATAAACTTGAGCAAAGCTCTTTTCAACATGATTGAGATGCTTGTTCAATTAAAAAGTAATCTTAGATTGCTGTTTAGAAAAGAGAAATTTATGGCTTTGAAATAATTAAACCGACTATATTTTCGTAAAATTTTTCGATCTCGATCTTGGTCTCGATCTCGATTATTTCTGGTCTCGGTCTCGAACCTTAGGTCTCGAAATTTTCCGGTCTCGATTTCGGTCTTGGTCTCGGAAAAATTATTGGGTCTCGGTCTCGGTCTCGGTCTCGGTCTCAACGTTTGTGGTCTCGACTACATCACTGTAAAGTAGCATTTTAAACCATGCACAGGTACAATAAACTAAGAACCATAACAGCATAAAAAAATCATCAGTTAAATAAAAAAAATTGTTGTAATGTTTCATCATTAGTTAGTTCTGGCTTTAGTTTTTTTATCAAAAGTCTTTTCTTAATTCTAAATGTACTCCGATTGTCCAAAAGCTTGAAAATTTAGTTTTGATAAAATTACATGCAATATAGTACTACGTCTATATGGATCGATAATGAAAAAAGTTTAAAGAAATCAACCGCAAAATTATCAAAGGAATAGTGCCAGACTTTTCTTCAACTGATATGAGATAGTCATTGATAAAAACTTGGCGAAAAAAAATAAGAATTTCTTGATGTACCTATTTTTTAAATTTAAAATTCGAACATAGAATCTTCAAGTCCAAATTTAAATACGTTCATGTCATAACACCACTTGTTACACCACTTGTCGTAAGAGCAGTGAACATTGAAAATACCGGTATAGTAATTAAAGAATCAATTCGAAATTAGCACTTATTTCTTGAAACTTTTTAATTACCAATCCTTGATACGAATCTAATAACACTACATTTTAGCTATTTAATTCTTGGCTATATAATTGACTACTACTATGAATTTTATTATTTTTGATGTTGTAAGCCTAAGATAACAGCTTTCTTGCAAATGAATTGAAATTTTATTGTGACTATTTATATTTGACGGATTGTAATCTCAATCGCAATGCGGCGTTATTTTGGATTTGTTAAATTTTTTCACCAACATTGAACTGGGTAATACGTTTTTTTTTTTTAGCAAATCTTGTTTTTTTTAGTTTTAATAAGAACAAAAATATGTTTTTTTGGTTCATGAATATATAAGACCCTTATATTATGTCAAACTAAAAAAAATCTTTTGAAGTTAAAACATTGAAAACTCTTATCAAAAATATATTTATAATCAATTTCAAACCAGATAAAAGCAACTGTTTAGCAATAATAAATAATAAGATTGTTTTATAAAATTATTATTATTTACCAATAAGTTCAAAAATATTATTTGTTAAAAATTTATCCAATTTTTATGGAAGCTGTTGCTTTACAGACAAATGCAATCAACGTTATGATTGCTCTGATAAATCAGATGAATTAAATTGTTCATGTAAGAATGATAAATTTCAATGTAATTGCTACAAAAATAATCCTGTTGACTGCAAAGCTGTTGATTTTTTTGAAAATTTTCGTGGATGCATTCCCATTAAAGAGTACAATGATGGAATGAAACAATGTCCCGATGGAAGTGATGAAACAAAAGCAATTGTATCTTGTGATCAATGTAATGTAATAATCCGCAGATTATATAACGTATCAGAATCTAATCAATGTATTTCTAGTTTATGTCATAACTCAACTTGTTACAATGTTCCTTCTCTTCATTGTCATTCTATCGCTTGCAATGCAACAGATCTTATTTGTACGTCAAACTGTTCTATTAATTCAAATAAACAATGTAATCGTCCTTTTCAATGCAATGATGGTACTTTAAGACTTGCATTTCAATTTTGTGACGGTATTGCAAATTGCTATGACAAAAGTGATGAAATTTATAACTCACATGGTTTTAAATGTTTTAGTGTTGAATCAACCCGGAAATGTGTTTTGCCTCAACGTAATTTGTATGATAACGTCGCACAGTGTAGCGACAAATCTGATCTTTGTGGAAACAACTCGTGTTTTCAATGTTTTGATCGACGTTTGTTGATTTCATCGAAGCAAGTTTGTGATGGCGTATTTGATTGTTATGACTGGTCCGATGAATGTTTGTGTGAAATTAATTTTAACAAAGATCTTTGTAACACTAATTTTTTTTCTTGCACCTTGTTTTCGTATAATAATAAAGTAGAACACAATATTAACTCAAGCTTTCGTCTTAATGATAAACGTATTACCAACGTCAATCATGGTACTACAAAATCAATAAAAACATGTCAAACTCGATTGGACGATCATTGGGTAGCAACATTATGTGATGGTCGACCAGAATGTAGTGATCTCAGTGATGAATGTGATTGCCCAGATCCACCTGAGTTTTGTAATTATACTTGTCACAAAGACTACAACATCGGTGATCGATATTGTGATGGCATAGAAGATAATTTTTTTAACATCGCCAACAACTCAACTTGTCCCAAAGGATTTGAAGAATTGAATTGTCCAAAACGCTTTATCTGCAAAGCTGGAAACAAAATTAGCATTGATATTGATCAAATATGTAATGGAAAACAAGATTGTGATGATAACTCAGATGAACACGATTGCAATAATAACCACATGAGTTTATTTTCATCAAACTCAGAAATGATTGCGAACACCCTATTAAAAAGCTGTTTTTGGATCATGGCGATTTTGGTAATCAGTGGCAATTTATACGTGATTATAACAACTATTAGACATATAAAAAAAAATACATTAAGAAAATGTTCTAAGTATCAACATTTGATTGTTCTTAATATTTCCATTGCTGATTTTTTTATGGGAATTTATTTGCTAATAATCGCATTTTAGAGCGTTTATTATTCGGGTTACTATGGCCAAGTTGATTTTAAATGGCGATCCAGTTTACGTTGTTCGATAATTGGTAGTCTTGCAGTTCTATCGTGTCAAGCATCGTGTTTTTCAATGGTTTTTTTGACAAGTCATCGCTTGTATACAATTTACAAACCATTTTCTACTATTTCATCTTTTATTCATAAATTTGTATTAGCTTTAATTTGGTCGATTTCTTTTGTTATTGCTATTTTACCCATTCCACCTCAGCTATCAGGTTACTTCATGCATAGTGTTGAGTTTTCAAACAGATTCACTCAATCATCGATTTGGAATAAACAATACATCACAAAGTTTGCTTGCCGCTTGGCAAAACTAAACAACATATCGATTGAATGCAATGACTGGGATTCAATAAAAACTTTCTTTATAGACAAATTTTCCGAATACTCGCCCGGAGTAGAGTTTGGTTACTATGGTCAAACTAGTGTGTGCATGCCGAGGTTTTATGTTTTGCAAGGAGAAAACGGTTGGGAGTATAGTCTTGGAATTATTATCGTAAATTTTCTGGCTTTTGTTTATATTGCTGTAGGGTACATTATTGTGTTTAAAAATCATTTGAAAATCAGATAAAAATTAAAAACGTTAATAGAGGAAAAAATAGATCAACAATGCAAAGACGTATTTCAAGAATAATTATAACTGACTTTTTATGTTGGATTCCTATTTGCATTATTGCATTTGTGAAACTCAGTGGCATTTATGTAAATGATGTTGCTTACATTGTAAGTGCTGGATTGCTGCTTCCAATTAACAGCGCTTTCAATCCAATACTTTACTCGCCATTTCTTGGTAAAACAGTGAAGACTTTAAAAAGATTAAAATTCTAAAAAACTGCAAGAAGTCAAATTGAAGCTTTTTGTTGATTAATGTAATCGAGAGGTTTCTTTCAGGCATAAACACAATTTTGAAATTCTTTTGTTTTAAAAACACTCAAATGGATCAACCGTTTTAATTATATTTTAATTGTATTATAAATTGTTCTTCATTTTTTATTCTTCAGGTATGTTAGACTTGTCGCAATCAGTTTTATACTTTATAAAAACTTAATAATTTTCGCCTTTTTGTTAGATTTTTCTGGTTTTTATTTATTGCTGTTCTATGTCTTATTTTTCTAATTTATCTTCAGCTAAACTTGCTTTTGTTCTCTTTTTGGCATCTTTTATTCTCTTGCAGGCATTTCCCATATTTCTTCTCATCATGGCTTCAACTATACAACAAAAAAATTCCTGATTTATTTATGATTGCATCTTCAAATTAGAATCTCCATCTTTGACTCTATTTTCTTTAGGTAGTTAATGGACTTTACTGCTTATGCGTCGTAAGAATTGCACAAACCTTTAACGTGTTACTTTCTCTTTAACGATTTAATGGTAATGCAAATCAAAAATTCGCAGACTATTGTATCATGTTATTGCATGGTTTTGAAAGGAAGAGTGTTTGCATTTACTATTTGTTTACTCAGTTCAGTTCTAACGTAAAATTACAAGGTTGCAGTCAATTATTGAGTACTTTGATTGTAATTCTAATAAATAATCTCTGACTTTTGTATTGTTACATGATTTTGAAATAAACAGTGTGTTACGTTTATTGTTATTTACTATTGATAATTCTGTTATAAAAATAGAACAAAATACAATCTGATAACAGAACCGATATGTCAATTAATTAATAAAATCAATCACAGTTCAATGGGCTAAATAATAAATAAAGAAATTAAAAACTAAAACTAACTAATTTATAAAAAAAATCGATTTCGATTCCTAAAGTTCATCATCTGTTTTTTTTTAAATAGAATCTATTTAAATTCTATTTGAAAAAGAATCTATTTGAATTATATTTGAATAAGAAACAGATAATGACTTTATTTGTCGAAATCAATTTTTCGTTATGAGTTAGTTAGTTTTAGTTTTTAATTGCTATATTAAATATTTGGCCAATTAAATTTTGACTGATTTTATTAATGAATTTATGTATCGCAATTTGACCAGTTAAATAAAATTGTCAATTTGACTTTGCTGAAAAGGATAATAGATTTCTGTTAAAAGACTTTTAACTGATAACAAAAGACAACATCCGAAAATACTTCCTTCATTTTTTATAAAAATAAATTAAAAAAGTTATAAGCACAGCTACTCTCAAGTTGTTTCGATTTAACGGTTTTATCAAAGTTGTTTAATGATTAGAATTGTTCAAACTAGATCAGTGCTCCGCAATTGGTGTGCCACGGCCCAGTAATGTTAAGTGTAACGCAAGGTAACAGCAATTCAATTATAGCTTTTCAAAACTAAAAAAACTTTTGTTTTCAATTTTTAATTTAAACTTTGCCATTGCTGGACAATTCGTTGACTGCAAGCCCTAGCAAGGCTCTCTAGCTCAATATAATAAATTATAAAATTTATTTTGTATTTAAATTTGATTAACTTTTTTTATAATTTTGGTCGCAATGTGCTGCAATTTTTGGAAGCTTTAAAGCATGCCGTTAGTAATAAAAAATTATAGAGAACTGTTTTACGTAAATTACTGCTACTGTAATCTACAACAAATGATTAGGCTATTTTAGTTTGAAGCAAACGCAACAAACGCATCAAAATTCCTCCAAAAAAACGTCATAAAAAAGCTTCCTCTGAGAAAGAATCGGCTCACCCTTTATAGTAGCATCAAAACTGCTTAAAAATTTATTCGATTCAAGTCCATACTTTTTTTGTCTTTACTTACATGAAACGCGATACAATTTGCATAAAACCCTATTTTTTATGTTTAAATTCTCCAGTACAAACTCGTGCAACGCTTCTTTTATTGTCTTACTGTTTCTCCATCGTTCATATATAACACACCCCTTCCCACGACCTGCGCAGCTTTCATGACCTCAAATTTGTTTCGATGAATGACTGGAGGCATTTATTTCCTGTACATCTGTTGTAACCAATGGGTTTTGAAGTGCGTAAAAAGTCCCAGGATAGGCATTTGCATGAGAAAATAACCAGCAGGGCTTGTAATAAACACAAGCACTGCTTGGTGAATAACAAAACCAATATCATTGTACTTTTAGACCTGATTGTGTGACATAATAGTAATAAATTGCTGAAAACAAACAACTGTTTTGGATTGGATCTTTAGATTGTTTGGGATCTGCTGCAATACTTGCTTTCTTGACCTCTGAGTTTACCATAATGGCGAGAAAGTCATCATTCTTACTTACATTTGATCTATTGTTTATACTAGTATCAGAATTTTCTTAAACAAAATCGACGGAAATGATTTCTGTACTATGATCGAGATTTTACGTAGTGTATTGCTATCATCACTAATATAACTCACCCAAGTAGCTTCCTCAACTGCTGCTAAATCATCTCAATGCTCGGATGTTTCTGGTTGAATTAGCGACAAACTCAATCGCTAAAAGTTTCTGGATGCCTCAACTCTTTTTCTCCTTTTAGCTAACCTCTTTTGTGCTCCGCTTTGATAAGTACTTTTCATACTAAAGTTTTATAATTTTTCTACTCAAAGTCTAAAAAATTAAATAAAATTTATACAAAAGTTAGCAAAGTTTTGAATCTCTAAAAGCAGGTAGCCGAACCTCCAAAATTAAGAACATCTTCATTATACTCGCTACCGACTTTTTGAATCGAATCAGATCTCCAGCACTCGAATAGATTTGTTGTCAGGTTCGCTTACGACTTGTCAGCATAGCCTAAATACGTAAAGCATATTACCGGCCTTTAGCGTTTTAAATAAGCGTTACTTACAAGAGGTGAAAAGCTAGTGCTTTACTTTTTACTTTTTGCCTACTGTACTAGCTGCTCCTTATTCTTCACTATTACTATACTTTTGCTGACTCCTCACACTTTCTTTTGCCCAAACCAAGTAAAGATATTCACTTTTGCTGAGTAGTTCCAGCTATATCGCCGGCAAACTGAAAATGAAAGCGAGCGTGTTGCAACAATTGAAATCGTTGACGGTAACTCTATCGCCACAAAGTATTACATTTAACCCATTTGTTCCCAGAAAAATTAACTTTTTCAAATCCTTGCGAAATTCACATATTATATGAGTTTTAGTTTTCCTAGAACAAATCTGGTGTCAGAAATCAATCTTTTTTGTTTTTATTCAAGTTATAAGCCTAAATGTGGTGTTGCGTATACGCAACACTGGGCACACCGCAACGCATCGATGTTGCGTAAGAGCAACATTGGGAATACGATATATTAACTAGCAGTGTCAGCAATCTTTTTACACGTCTTGTTTGTCGCCGTCCTGTCATAAACTTCGCGATTAATCGAGTTTACATTGTTACACTAATAACAGTCAGCAAAAAGTCATTTATTCATTTTTTGAGTGATACTCCAAAAAGCATTTTGGGTGCAAATAAACATTACATTTTACACAAAAATATATGGAATTGCTTTGACACGTTTTGCAGCGCTTTCTGATTTTAGGATTTGACTCCGCTATAAAGTGGCCGACGTTGTCAAATCGCTTTTCCACACCAATCACACTGGCAAACGTGTGACGCCTTTTATCATTTTTGGGAGGATTCCCATACTGTTTCAACCAAGCTTGCGCAGTTGAACGAGTGAATGTTAGCAGGTCGTCATCATAACCCCCTTGACGCGCAAACAGCCAGGCATTGTTTGCGCAAACATTGAAAAGGTATGATAAAATGGGAAAATACCATTTTTTTCCGCGAACGCTGATTCGATAGTGTTCAATGTTCTCGTCCACACGATCCACGCCTCCTATATTTTGATTATACTTGCTAATCAAGTTGGCCATCTGCACATTAATCTTTTTTTTTTCGGAAGCAAAATAACGCTCAACCCTTTTCATGGGCTGAAGGCCGTGCTGGTTGGAGGCGATGCTCACTACACCATTGTCACACCATCGCACCAAAATAATTTGTCCATCTTCATCAAGAAAATGCTCCTCGCTGCCTCTTCTATGCTTGCTAAATGTTTTTGTGTTTGAAATAGGACATTTTTCTACTCGATTGCTGCGAATAGTTCCTGTAGCACCATGTCCTCGAGCTTGAAGTTCATCCAGCAACTTTAGAGAGGTAAAGAAGTTGTCAAAATACAAAGAAAACTTTCTGTATGTCAACCAAATCCAAAACAGCTTCTCCACCAAGGCCAAAGCGACTTCTGTATTCACTTTCTTTGTCGCCACGATACTTTCCTTGATAAAAGTCCAAAGAAAAGACATAGCCTAAGCGTGTAGCAGCAACCCAAGCTTTGTAGCCCCATCTTATTGGCTTGCCGCGTATAAACTGTTTTACAGAATGCCTTCCATAATATGGTACCATTGACTCATCAATGGATATATTGTCAGGGCCGAAAGCTGATCCAAAACTCAAAAACTTTTTGTTGACAATGTCCAAGAAAGGTCGAATTTTTGCAAATTTGTCTTCTTGATCAAGACTGGAGTTGTCAGCTGCGTGAAAATATCTCATTATCTCATCAAAGCGATTGCGACGCATGGAATGTACTACCAATATATTGTTTGTATCAGGTTCGTTACACCAATAAAGTTTTCGCCTTGATACACTGCAATAACCTGATAGCAGCAGAATTCCGATAAAGGTTCTCATTTCGTCGCAAGACATCGAAAACTGATGATTTCCACTTTGCGCCGCATAGCTGATTGTTTGTGCAGTTAAGTGCCAAACAACTTCTTCATCTACAAACAGCTCAAATGTTTCAGCTGGCGTTCGAGGAAGGTCTGCTGGAGTTGGTTTGTAAGTAGCGTGCTCAGTAGAAATACCAGTCTTTGGTAAGTCTTTCTTTTGCCAGTGACGTGCTTTGCGGCTTTTTGCTGTTTGACTTTGAAAGCCCCGATCGTGTGAAGTTTGCGAAGTAGGCGCAGATTCTTTTATCTCCGCTGCGGCTATTATTTGATTTCCAGGAAGATTAGCTAACGTGACTGTATCTTCATCACCAGAATTCTCGTCGGTTATACCTCCGTTGTCAGGTGGAGAAATGTAAACAGCAATTTGTTTTGTGCTGACTATCACGTTCATTTGCTTTTCGTTTTCATCGCTTGCTTCATCCGAGTCGCAATACTTTTCAATTTCTTCCAAAACTTCATCCAACCTGACTTTTCTAGAATATAAACACATTGTTTTTTTTTGTTTGGGTACAAATTTCAAGAAATCATAGATTTTTATTTGAGGTTCGATTCTCAATACCAATTATACTGGAACATATTTTTGACTTTTATATAAATTTTATGAACAACCGAATAATGTAATTGCACAAACAAAATAAATATATTACATACAAAACATAATCTATAGCGTCTCAATCAGCTTCAACCTAAAAAAAGCGCTAAAGTTACAGCTGAAAATAAAAAGAAAGTTGTTGCAAAAAACGCTTTTTGCTAAAAACACAATTTTTCGAAGTGTTGTTTGCAAAATTTCAAAAAAAATCCTCATGTTAAAGCTTAAGAATGTACAAGCACTTTGAACAAAGATTCAATGATTTCTAGTTTACAGTTAACGACTTGATTTTGCTAGTTTTTGTTCGTGTTTTTTTGTTTGCTTAAAGACGGCTAAGAAAGTCAAAGACGGTTTTAAAATAGTGGGTAGAAAAAACGAATCAATTCAATGTCACAGTAACCAAATCGTGAATATAGAAAACTATATGAGCTTGAACTTCGGTCTGATTCACAAGCTTTTGCGTTTCTTTTTGTTGAACATTAGACAAAATTTATAACAATTGTCCCGTTTCCTAAAAATAGAGGCCTCGGTCTACGAGAATTCAATCCAAAAAATTTTTGACTCGGTCTACGACCAATGTTTCGGTCTACGAGAAAAGTTTCCCTAACCATTAAAAGTTCGGAAAAGCCTCAAAATGGCCGCCGAGCGTCACGAGAGGCTCTTGGGCGAATAGCAACGTTCTCTCGTCTTACTTCGTTGACGCCACCGCTAGTTGGCGCGCACGCAGGTTTTATTTTTTAAATTTTATTGTAAATTTTTTAAATTTTAACATAAATTTAATTTCTGTCGAAATTTTAAAGTTAATTTAAAAACAAAATTAATTGGATGTTTTGATTGGCTTCTTGAGTTGTTTTAAATCAGAATCGTTGTGAAAGAGTGAAATCAAAGAAGTGCTTGCGATGTGGGAGAAAATGCAGGCGTTTGTTAAAAAGAAACAACCTGAAAAACTTAAAAGTGGTCGTGCTTTAGCTCCGTGTAGTGACACTTGTTTGAGGCAATTTAGGGACGTTTTAAAAGGCAGGAACAAACAATCCTCTTTGGACAGATTCATTTATAAAAGACCTGCAAGTGAAAGTGCCGAAAGTCCTTCAAAAAGATTTAAAGATGATGATTAGATATTTATTTTGATTTCATTTCATTGTTGAATTTATTTAAAGTGCTTTGATTTTGATTGTTTTGCTTTTTTTACTTTTGTATGCTTGTTTTGCTTTCTTAATTTTGATTTCGATTTTTTAAACTTTGTTTCATTTAACGTTTAACGTTTCGTGTTAAGTTCTATTTCGTTTCATTTTCGGTGTTCAGTTTGTTTTTAAGTGTTTTTGATTTTCATTGTTTTGATTTCTTAAATTTGATTTTTACCGTTTGTTTTAAATTTAAAATGCATTGATTTTGATTTAGCTTTTTGAATTGCATGTCTTTCTATTGTACTTATATATATCTTTTGGTATCATAAATAAGATATTGTTAATGTATTTTTTCCTTTTTTTTTACCTTATTTATTGCTTTATTTTTTTCTATGTTGCATATTTATGATTATTAACTAAACATAAGTACATACAAGACATTACAATTGATTAACCAAGGTTTTGGTAAGGATTTTAAGAACTCAGAACGGATTAAACCTATTTCAGTTAATTTAAATGGTAAAAATTGATTCGGTCTACGAGTGTTTCCGTCTACGAGCACGTTCCTAGAACGAATTAATCGCGTAGAACAAAGCCCCACTCTGCAATATTTCGACTCGTTTTTGCAAATCTTCAACCCCAGGTATGTCTAACAATTCTGTGATTAATATAAACACTGTTACCAGGGATATTACTTATTTTAAAATTCATTGTTCTTCTGGTAAAATCAGAGGCAAGTAAAACTTCAACAAATACAAAAGGCGTAATATTTATTAAAAAAGAACTCAACGACGTTTCGTCCGTTGCATCGGGCGGACTTCATCAGGTAAAAGCAGAACACAACGCGCAACGTATTTAAAAACCAAGAAGTTAAAAACATAAACCAACAAACACAAGGTGAGAAGCAAACATATATAACAATTTCATAATTACTTAGTGCAAAAGAAACAAATTTAACAGGTTGAAAACCCACATTAGTTGAGATTTTTTATATTGCTATATATTTTTGGAAAAACATTACGATCTTTATCATTTATTGAATTTTTTGTATTATTGATATATAATGATTCTAAAAATTTGCGTTTATCATAGTCAATGTTATAATCCAATATTTCAAAATTACCAAAATCAATCCTATGTTCACAATTAAAACCAGATGGTAGGTGCTTTCACGCAGCCTGGGCCGTGAGTAAGTCTGCTCATTGATTTTAAAAATGACAGACCGAAACCGAACCTACCAAAACGGAAGGGTATCCACCCATTCCGATGTTCAGTGTGGGTCTGTTAATCGGCAAACGTCCTTTTCAGGACGGGGCAATGTCAGGATAAAACTGCCCTTTTCAGGGCACATTGCCAACAAGTTCCGAAGACCCACTATTTTTCAGCTGAACATCGAAGGCCTCACTGCAAGCAAGATGAATGTTCTTCATCACCTCGCTATGCAGTCTGAGGCACTCGTCATCCTACTGCAGGAGACCCACTGCACTGATGCAGAGAAGTTGGTGCTACCACACTACCAACTAGCTGGGTCTTCTTTAAGCAGGAAGCATGGCCTTTCCACGTTTGTTCACGAGCGACTGAGATACACGCTTTTGGACCAATCTCCACCGACATCGGAGATCGAGTGGCTGTGTGTGGACGTTGATGGCTATAAAATAGTCAACGTCTACAAACCACCGCCAACGCGATTGCGAACCCTGGATCTCCCAGTGTTTCCTCACCCCTGTCTGTACGCTGGCGATTTTAACTGTCGTCATGCTGACTGGGGTTATGATGACAACAGTCCGGATGGTGAGTGCTTGGCTGGCTGGGCAAGTATTAATTGTCTTGCCCTCCTATATAATGCCAAGGACGCTGCCAGTTTTTATTCCGGCCGCTGGAACACTGGCACCAATCCAGACCTAGCTTTCGCTAGCGTAGGTCCAAACAGTCGCTTACCGGATAGACGTGTCCTTGAGAAGTTTCCCAGGTCACAACATCGACCCTCGCTTATTACACCACCAAGGTTTGCTATGGCAGTGCCAAGCATGCCTGTTAAGCGATGGAACTTCCGCAAGGCCAAATGGAGTCACTACATTGCTTTGACGAATAAATTCGCAAAGACTTTGTTGCCGCCTGATTCACTTGATGTGGATGCGGCTTACCAGGACTTCTGTAACATCATTAAGAAAGCAGCCAAGAAGACTATCCCACGCGGGTATCGAAATAACTATATTCCGTGTTGGGATGCAGAGTGTGAATCCCTCTATAAAACCTTTCTGCAGTCTCCTCAGGGAGACGACTCAAGTTTGGCTGCTACAGCTCTGCTTGCCAAGCTTGACAGAAAACGGAGGGATTGATGGTCCGAAGCAGTTCGGAGCATTGACTTCTCACACTCTAGTCGAAAAGCGTGGAGTATTTTGAACAACCTTACTGGTAGGTCACGACACTCTCCTCGTCATTGTCCCGTTTCAGCCGATGCTATTGCATCTCAGCTGGTTAGAAATGGGAAATACGAGGCTGTTGATCGCAAGTCATCTCGACTTGTCTTTCAAGAAGTGTCCGACCTTTGGAGGGCCACAACACCAGACGCAGTAAATATCTCTGACAATTTTTCACAGAGAGAATTTGCTGCTGCCCTTCAACATTTAAAACCAGGTAAAGCTCCGGGTCCTGATTCCATCTGCCCCGAGCTTATACTCCATGCTGGAGCTGCTTTGAAGTCCTGGTTACGTGACTTCCTTTCTTCCTGTTTGCGCCGACTCAAAATTCCCAAGATCTGGAGAAGAGCGCTTGTGGTCGCGATCCCAAAACCAGCAAAGCCCGTGGGGGACCCAAAGAGTTATCGACCGATATCTCTGCTCTGTGTCCCCTACAAGATCCTCGAGAGGCTTATCTACGCCCGCGTTGAACCATTAATCGATCCACTGCTCCCTAAAGAGCAGGCTGGGTTCCGACGCGGTAAGTCAACGGTAGATCAAGTTGTTCTGCTAACCCAGAACATCGAGGATACTTTCGAGGCTAAAAAGAAGGCCGGTGCCGTATTTATCAATCTGACAGCTGCTTATGACACTGTCTGGCACCGTGGCCTTACCTGCAAGCTGCTGAGACTACTTCCGGATAAGCACATGGTCAAAATGATCATGGAGCTTGTCCGAAATCGAAGTTTCACCCTTACCACCGGTGACAGCAAGCAAAGCAGGCTACGCCGTCTTAAAAACGGCGTTCCTCAGGGATCGGTCTTGGCTCCCCTCCTATTTAACATCTATACGTACGATCTTCCTTCCATGATTTCCAGAAAGTTTGCTTATGCTGATGATTTAGCATTGTTGCACTCTTCTGGAAACTGGAAGGACTTGGAGGGGACATTAAGCCAAGACATGTCCACACTGTCAGCGTATCTCCAGACTTGGAGGTTGAAGCTCAGTCACACTAAGACGGTGACGACAGCCTTTCACTTAAACAACCGAGAGGCCAAACGTGAGCTAAAGGTCTACAACAATAGTAGACTTTTACCGTTCTGTCCAACCCCTACATACCTTGGGGTAAAACTGGACAGATCGCTCACGTTTCGTCACCATTTAGTGGCATTGCGCAAAAAACTATCATCGCGCGTCACACTGTTGAGGCGACTCGTGGGCTCGGGATGGGGTGCTGGTGCTAAAACACTACGCATAGCCACCTTGTCTCTAGTCTACTCAACAGCTGAGTACTGTGCGCCAGTCTGGTGTCGCAGTGCTCACACTCGCCTCATTGACAGTGTCTTGAATGACGCCTTGCGCATAGTTACTGGATGCCTGCGTCCCACTCCAACGGACCACCTACCTGTACTTTCAGGCATCCAGCCAGCTGAGCTTCGCCGACTGGGAGCGACACTCTCCTTGGCTTACCGTGGATCTCTGGACCCCGATCATATTTTGCATGGTCTTTTAAGTGGGTCCTCAGATACTGGCCAAGTGAGACTAAGATCCAGACGCCCGTTTGTGCCAGCTGCGCGGAATCTCTTGGACAATCTTGCCAGACTTGGCATCCGCGCCTCTGAATGGACAAATCTCAAATGGAACGCGGAGTACTGTGAAAGTGCTTCCAGGCTCCGTGCTTCTGTGCCCGGGACCAGTGTCAGGCCTGTTGGGATGGGCTTACCCCGAGCAGCTTGGGTTAAGCTCAACCGCCTGCGGACTGGTGTTGGGCGATTCCATTCGTCCATGCACAAATGGGGTCTCGCTCCTTCACCGAATTGCGAGTGTGGCGCCTCAGAGCAAACCGCAGACCATGTACTAACAATGTGCCCCATACATCGGGCACCACATGGAGCACGCGGTCTGACGGTTTTGGATGACGAAACTCGATGCTGGCTTAATAATATCACTGCCAGCATCTGATCCAGGCAGTGCAGCAGTCTGGGGTAGTAAAAGGATAAACCCTTGGCCCCAGTTCTGTTTGTGTCTGGCCTGGAGTGGATACCCTTCAAACGATGACGACGACGAATTAAAACAATGCTTAACCATTGGTTAAGCATTGTTTTAATTTAATTGTTTTAATTTAATCTTTGACCAACATCCCACCTCTTTTCTTTCGAAATAAAATAAAAACATCGTAATAAACTTTTTTTATAAATTTTGTTAAAAACTAAAACAATGTCAAATCAGCACTTGACTCTAAAATAGCTACGTTTCTTAAAAATAAGCACGTTAAAATTCTCTTTATACTACAGTATGTTCATAAAAGTAAGTGCAAATTTTAGAAATAGTAGCGTGGTCGAATGGTTAAAAGCGCTGTGATTATGATTGACACGATTTCGGTTTAAAACCTACTCATGTCATTTTGATGTGTCCTTGGGTTGTTTCAAAACCTATTTCCCTGCTCGGTGATACTAACAAGAAGTTCTACGTATATTTTAATCATGTTTCGATAAAACTAAAAATAAAATTTAACCGGACAATAATATCTTGGCATCTTCGGAACCATCCTGACATAAAAACAAGGATGAGGAAATACTGGGAGATCCAGGGATTGCAGTCGCGTTGGTGAAGGTTTGTAGACATTAATTATTTTACAACCATCAACGTCCACACACAGCCACTCAATCTCGGATGTCGGTGGACATTGGTCCAAAAGCATTTAGCTTAGTCGCTCGTGGACAAATCTGTCAAGGCCACGCTTCTTGGTTAAGAAAGACCCGGCAAGATTGAAAGTAGTCAAACTTTTCTGCATTAGTACATTGGATCTGTTGTAGTAGAATGATGAACAACGTTCCCTCTAAGCTGCGCGGCCGCGCAGCTAGCCTGGACCTCCGCGCAGTACTTTCGTTTTGCCGCGCACTGCATAAGTATTGGCAAGACAAGCTAAATACGTGCTTTCATTCAGAAGCAAGCTGCACACAGTGGTGGATATTCAATAGTTTCATCTCATCTTTTAGTTTTTACTCCAAAAATCATGGTAATCGCTAAAAAAAGGTTATCTCTCCGGTATCATCTTTGACTTCCCTATTTTCTTACCAAACCTGAGGCGCTCTCTAAAAAAAAGAAGGTCTTTACTTCGATTTCAGCACTGCATTCCCTATTTCATTCCCGAAATCAGAGGTGAAATCGTAGTGAAGACCTTTTTTTTTTAAAGAACATTTTGAATTCGGGATCAAAATAGGTAAATTAGAGTTGAAATCGAAGTGAAGACCTTTTTTTTTTAGAGAACACCTTAATTTCGGGATCAAAATAGGGAAATTAGAGTTGAAATCGGAATAAAGACTTTTTTTTAGAGAACACCTTGATTTTGGGAGAAAAAACTAAAAGGCGAGATCAAAACTTCTTTTCTTTTTTACTGAACATCAATTTCTGAAAATCCTTGCCTCAAATCCCTAAATTTGAATATCCACCACTGCTCACACGGCCTTTCATTCCGCGCACACTAAGCGAGCTCTTAAAAGAAACGTTGATGATGAATGCCTCAAACTGTAGAGCAAGATCATGAAGTAAGTTCATCTTGCTGGTAGTAAGGCCTTCAATAGTGGGCCTTCAATAGTGGGCCTTCGGAACCTGTTCACAATATGCTCTGCAAGGAGGACAAGAAGTGCCCCATGCTGAAAAGGACATTTGCAGATTAGCAGGCCCCATGGTGAACATCGGGATGGATAGATACATTTTTGGCAGTTTTAATTTCGATCTTTCATGTAGAGTAATAAAGCAGCGGTACCTACGGCAGAAAAGTACCAACAGAAAGCAAAAAAGCAGCTGCCCTCTTAGAGTTTTTTATAACTTTTTATGTAAAAATCAACAAATTTCAAACAGTCTGTATGTAATTAGTAAAAATATTAATACTAACCAATTCATGCAGCAAATTGAAATCGATTTAAACGAACATCAATACTAATTTGAATGATGACCATTATTTATTAATAAATCAACTCAAACAAGCATCGCACATTGATGAATTTTCGACAAATTAACGGTCATCATTTAGCAATTAGCTTCTAAATTAATCGGAAAACTTGAGGATTTGTACTGTATAGCTTTTCACTTTTTTTTCAAACAGCTGGTTCCCAACACGTTTACATTGGCTACATATCTGAAACAATGGAACAAATTTGACGTTGTCTGTAAAACGGAAACAGTTTGCTGCATGACGACATGCTGAATATGCGCAATGTTATTGCTGTAAATAGTTTTATTGTCTTTAAGCATACCACTTTCTGTACGTGAAATATGAAAACAAAAAAATCAGAGATCTAACAGCATTCAGAAGCAGTGGAATACATATGATAAGCTATAAAATGACCTAGTCTTAAATATTTCAATAAAAAACAGTTTAGATCTAATTTACGTAGATACGACACTAGTTGTATCAATTAAATAATTGCGTTGAGAAGATATTTTTTAAAGGATAGTAGCCTACAAACAATTTAAAAGTAGAATTTTATATTTTTTTAATGTAAAACAAGGGTTTCAAACTTTTTTTTTACATGGAACGTTTTTGCTCAATTTTGCTCAAAAGATTATTCGGTAAATCCCTATACAAAAACGTACCAAATAGAGGACTTTTCTTGATCTAGCTTCACATCTCTGCGCACTTGAATTCACAAAAATCGTTCCTGAAATTTAGTTAAAAAACAAATAAAAGGTCATCGGGTTAATAAAGTAGTAGTATTAGATTCAGTCACAAACCGAAGTGAAGACATTTCTTGGTCTCCAACTACATTTCAGGTACATTTTCTGATTTTTAATGCAAAAAAAGTCTTTACCTCGGTTTGCGACAAAAACAAGGTCTAATTCTTCAACTTTATTAATGCAATGACCTTTTTTTGTTTTATGAGCACGGTTTCGTTCGAGTTAACTAAGTTGTCTTGTGGACCCCTAAAATTTTCTGTGACCCCTTGGACTACATGAATAACTCTTGCTGAAAAGATTAAGTTTTGTGTATTGGCATTGCTTTGTCAATGATAAACAAGATTTGAGTTTCAATAAAAAAGGTACAATTGAAGTCGTAATTGATTGCACAGCACTACATCTATTTTAAAAAACAGTCTTTGTCTATGAATAGAATTTATTATAACTGATGAAATGCAGATGATAGAAAGCTAAACAAAGCAAGTCTTTAATTTTTTTATCCTCTCTGCTTCTGATATCAAACTAAAAATACGATACTAGCACGGCACAGTCCACATCTTACCTATTTACTTATTTTCTTGCATTGGCTTTGTAGAAAATTCTTCGGTAAAAATTTAGCTAGCTGATAGGCTCATTAGCTTTCTATAATGGTTAATTTATAATATTATGGTATAGAAAAAAGCAATTTAAAATCTATGAATAATCTGTTAATAATTTTTTAATCTGTTCGGAATCAGTTGGCTTTCAAAATGCTCTGCAGACAATCTTAATAAAACCTTCGGTTTATTTCACAAGTTTGATGATTGGCAGTAGAATACGGCAATCCGAGAACGTTTTGCTTCACACAGGTTTTTCGTAAAAGCAATGATAGGATTAAAATTGAGATAAAAACCTGAAAACGGATTCTAAGCAATAAACACCGAATCTAAAACCACTTTGTTAATCAGAGATGTCGAGAAAGCGAATCTAATTGTTTTTTTTTGTTATTTAATTTTAAACTGTCTTTAATTTTTATTTTTTTTAGCAGAGTGGATTGAGTCCTGTTCTTACAGCTTTTAATCAAGTTTTCAAATTGAATTTAAAGAAAAAAATAATGACAACAAATACTTCTTGGTTATTCTTTAAAAAGCTTTTTTACACAGCAACCTTACATTTGTAAAAAGATTCTTTAAGCTGTTAATGTTATTTTGGCGTTTTGTTAGCAAGTTGGATAGTCATTTCTCGCTTGTTCTATTACTCAGCAGGTTTGACAACTAAGAAGAAACACAGGAAAAATAAAAAAAAATAAAATAAGTTTTAATACAAAATTTTGTACTTTATGTTAAAATGTTAAGACCAAAAACAGTTTTGGTTTTTTAATCTTTCAAAATATGATTTGGTATGATCCAGAAAAAATGGTTTGATGCAGTCTTGAAACAATTTGCAATATAACATTTAAAAAAATTTCATTTCTGCACCTTAGATTAATTATAAACTTTTCTGGTGAATAAAAGTTTTCAAACTTTAAATAATAATTTTTTATATTTAAAGAAATCAACACATGTTCAATATGAAGTTGTTAAGAATCATTGTTCTGTTGTTTGTAACTTCTGCTTCGAGTCGAAAATTGAAAGCATATGAGCAAGCATATAATGTAAACAGTTTGTGTATGACCAAGAACTATCTGTAATCACATGATATGTCATCAATTCATTTTTATTGTTACGTTGCTAATTTTGAAAATAATTTTGATAAAACAAACAAATAAATTGAGAAACGATTTAGGTTAATTTAAGAAACTACTGATAATGAATAATTAATTCAAAAACATTTGATTTAAATCTCAAGTAAACCGTCAAGTTTATACATGAATTTCTAAAAAAGTGTTTTTATTTAAACACGGTTTCGTAGTGTGATCAAGATCGTATTAAACGTAATTTCAAACATCGAGACATCTATTTCTAAATATCTTTATTTGAAAAAGAATAAATTAAAACTTGTTATGTCAAACATTTAGAAGAAAGTATTTGCAACTACGTTGGCACTGCGTTTTATTTAAAGAATTACAACATTTGAGCCTTTTCCTTTGAATTAAACAGCGTTTTTTAATCAAAATGTCGAGCAAAAAGTAGGTTACTTTGGTGAATTTGCTTATTATTTTATGCAACATATCAAGGAATAAGTATAATAAGTTACATCTTGCAGTTTTTAATTTTTTGTTTAATGAACAGTTTAATTTTTTGTTTAACGAGGCCACACGGGGGTTAGATAGCGTCTTAAAAATTTGCTTGACAAAAGCTTCGGAATAGACCTATCGCTACACTTATATATATATATATATATATATATATATACTGTATATATAGTATATACAGTCTTGCCACTTTTATTATTACTGTATATATATATATATATATATATATACAGTAATAATAAAAGTGGCAAGACTGTATATACTATATATACAGTATATATATATAGAGAGAGAGGGGTACAAAAGTAGGTATACAGTAGTGCAACATCAGTGATATATTATAGTAAAGTGAAAGAGACATATATTAAGTTACAAAAATATCACAAAAAAAATTTCTATTTTCAGCAAGATGGGGCACCACCACATTTCGCTCTCAATGTGCGTGAGTTGCTTGACTCAGAATTTCCTGGTAGATGGATTGGACGTCATGGAGCAATCGAATGGCCACCACGCTTGCCAGATTTAACCCCAATGAACTTCTTTCTTTGGGGCTTTATAAAAGATAAAGTTTTTGCACGAAAGCTCCTTACTGTTGAGGATATAATTCAGTTTATTATTGAGGCTTGTTAGGAAATTGATGATGATAAAGACCTCTGTTTAAGGATGTGCATGAGTGTCAGTTCTTGACTACAACAACGACTTGCTATCAGCATTCAAATAACAATGTTTGAATGGTGATAGCAAGTAATTCGAGTACTTGAGGATTAGGGTTTTTAGTATATGTGCTTCTTATTGCTTATTTCAGCAACATTTATTTGTTTTTTAATAAATGCAGTATATAATCTAAGTGTTATCCCTTTTTTATTACTGTATACCTACTTTTGCACCTCCCTGTATATTACACCTTTTATTGTATTTATAAAGTTGAACTGATTTATATCTCTGATTTATGGCGGAAGAACTTACATATAAATTAAGTATTATTTCTATAACAGTGTTTACATTAAAATTCAAACTGCTTGCTAAAACCACCAGGCAGATAAAGAGTGCCGTCAATACGACACTCCAACCTGTTCAGTTGTTTTTCTAACATTTTTTTAAGTTTAAATTCTAATGATTTTAAAATATATAATACAGTTGACTAAGTGAAGTAAAAGTGTTGTTTGTGTAAATGTCCCAAATTTTTGGGAATTTTTTCCCTATTACAGTCTGATTTGACCTTTAAACGATCTTTAGATAACATTGTAAAAAGTTAAAATTATGTTAAGTCAATTTTTGGTCTTTCAAAAAATTCCATCATTTTATTTAACAAAATATGATCCAGTTTCAGATACCGAGCATAGCAGATACTAGTTGTTTTATTGAAGAAGTCTATGGTTTTAATTGTCATCATCCACGTTCTATGCAATTATCTTTTATTTCTGGATTTTTCAGCTGTAAAATTTTAAGTGATAAAAAGCAAACAACTGTTTAAAATATCAAAAAATTATTTTTTAAAAATATCCAAAATTTTTGCAGTAAATTTATTCTTTACCAAAATTGTGCTTTAAAAACTTTACCAAAATTAGTAAAAATATCTTGGGCATTTCGAATCTTCATAACTATGTTACCAAAATAAGTTTACTAACTGTGTCTTTTTAAATAATTGAGAAGTTTCATAAATTTATCGTCAGTGGTTATGTTGATATTTTGTTTTAAAACTTTCTTGAATCAATTCACATACCCTCCCTACTTAAAACAAAGTTAATCATAAGTCAAGATCAAAAAAGGAGAAAATAATTTTTACTTACCACAGGGCAATCCTCCTTTTTTTAGCCAAAAGCATTTTGACTTATCATAAATGTTTGCGGACCAAGTAAATAAAACATTAATACCGCGGCCAAATTTCACAGGAGTAAACGTTTTTTCAATCTTGACCCTCAACTTTTATCTTCTAATAAAAATTTTCTCCGATCCGGTCAAATCTGTGTTTGCTGTAAATCCTTTTAAACCAAATAAGTGTTCTTTATTTAAATTTTACTAAACCCACAAATTTTCCGTTGCCCCTGAATTTTTTCCATGCAATTCTACGATGAACTCAGGGATGACACTCATTACGTTAACTAGGGGGTTGCGCAGTAGATAAATTAAGGCATAATTAAGTTAATGTCTTTGCTCAAACAACATTTTACTTTTAGTTTGTTGTCTGGGTTTGGTAAAAAAAGATATTAATATGCAAAGCTAAAATTGCCAACATTAAAAACATTGTCAGTTGTTTCATTACAGAGATCCAAAACAAATTATTTATATGTTTTAATTTTTTCAATATCGTTTTAAATTTTGTCCGACTAATGAATTAAAAGACTTTTTTTAATTGTAATTAGAGCTTCTTTTAATTCTTGTTGTTGAATATTATTTTAATGTTATTAAACATTATTTTTAATCGAAGTACTGTAAAATTGACCAGTTTCAAGTCTTGCTATGATTGTAATCTCAAGATTATATAAGCAAAATTTACCAAAAAATTCTTTATTTTGTCAGATTAATTTGATTGGGACTGTCTGACATTGGTTTTGAATTTGATAACATTATTAAAAATGATTAATTTACTTTGAAATCTTTAATTAATGATAAATCCATGAAAAACATTGAAAGCAACCCAAAATATTTCAATTGACTGCATAAGCAAAAATATAGTCCAATTTATTTTCAATTAAAACTGGTTTGAAATTGTTTTCCAGATGTGTGCCATTCTTCGCAGTGTAACGGCAATTTTAATTGCAAATGTGAACATCCAGGTCTAGATCCGGGTCTCACGTCTGAGCAATCAGGTGGAAGGTAAACAATTTATGTTCTTCAACATATATGTTAATAGTGAAATGTTTGATACAAAATGATTGTTTAACCCCACAAAGCAGTGTTCCCAACCAATCAGGTAAGGGTTGCTAAGGAGAAATTTCATAAGTTCAGAAGAGGAATTTACACTTACAGAAATTTACTATACAACAAGGTTTCTAAACTTGAGGCCTTGATGTTACGTTTAAATAATTATTTTTATTCCGAAAAGTCAAGTGAACACCAAAAAAGGTTATTCCATTACGTTTAATGAAAAATTCA
This sequence comes from Diplosoma virens, assembly GCA_963680785.1. NCBI lineage: Eukaryota > Metazoa > Chordata > Ascidiacea > Aplousobranchia > Didemnidae > Diplosoma > Diplosoma virens. The sequence goes on along the minus strand of OY796889.1, from coordinate 4,658,570 downwards.
CATTCAAATTCTAATCAAAAACTTTTTTGTCTTCATTTAATTTTCGGGAAAAAATAATTGATTAAAAACAATTCAAGCTCTCCGATTTCGAACCCGCCTTGACTAAGGTAAAAATTCCACTCGAAAGACTCGAAAGTGTTATTTAATTTATCAAAAGAAGAAAAGGAAAATTTCAATATACGGTAAATAAAGAGAAAAACGAAAAGTTTGAAAATGAGCAAAAGGGGAAACGCATTCAAAAAGACTGGGAACTATTGCTATACAGAGTGTTAATGGGGTAGCTTAAAGCCCTTTTTTTTGTTTCGTTCAACGTAATTTTTTGAATTATTTACCAGTTAACCGAAAAGTTTTCTGACTATATTTTTTGTGGTAAACTTAGTAATAACAAAAGCGTAACTGAACAATATCCAGAAGCCAATAACTTATGAACTACATTTACAGAGTTGACTTATGAACTACATTTGAGAAAAACAGATATTGCTCAAAATCTATACTAATTTTTATGCACATAGCTTTTTATTTTTTGTAGCAAATTTCTTGACTTTTTTATAAAAGATGTTTGAATTTCATACTTAGTAGTGCGTAAGGTCATAATATTGCTGTTTGGTTGTACCAAATATGGCACGAAATATTATGTTTATACAAATGTTATACTTGGGTATTTTGAAATAATGACGTGTGTAAGTACAATAAAATGCTTTTGTGTACAGTAACAGTTGTGTTCCAACAAGATACATGTGCGACGGAGTAAAAGATTGTGAAGACGGTTCCGATGAAATTGAATGTTCCTGCTCTCAGGATGAGTTTCAATGCAGCCATCGCATTGATGGTGGAAATGTAATGATCAATCTTTACCAATGTATCTCGAAAAATTTAACCAATAATAGAATGTCGGAGTGTTTAAGTAGAAAAGATGAAGGCTCGTGAGTTTGTTGATTTTTTATTTTTTAAGCAAAACCTTGAGTTGAACCAGAACAACAACAACAACAGATTTTTTTTCTGAGTGATTAGAAAGAATGACATGCAATCATAAATATATGCAAACAAATAAGTCATAAAATTGTGCCAAACAAAAAGTCATGATTTTTTTACGTCCGGTAAGGAGAACCAAAAGATTAACTGCTCTGATCAGTAGAATCTGGGGGTCCCGAGTCTGCGTCTTTGCAAACTGAATTTAATGGTTTATCTTTTTTAAATTGTTTGATTTTACACCCAAAAAAATTGGCGGTGAAATTATTTTTTCTCACAACTTCAATAATCAAATCCGTTTTATTTCACTCTATTAATACTTTAAAGGATAAAAAGAACTCGAAATCCAATCAACATGCAACACTCTTTCACATTTTAGCTTTGATTTAAAAGATTTTTTATTTTATTCTTGATTCAAATCAAAGAGGAAAAAATGTTGTTTAAGTATTTTTTGGTTTTGGTTTAAAGTAAAGACTTTTGGTGTTCTGTTGATTGTGTTGGTCATTAGTCGTTCAAATAAGTGAAAACCGAAAAAAGGTTTTTATATCATTCGTCTCTAAAATATCTTAAATTCATGACCCATTTAAATTTTATTCTTAAATGAACTTCGTTTTTGATCCATTTAATGAAAAAATTGTCATTCTTGGTGTTGACCAATGCTCAGCAAATTTTGTTTTTTGAAATTTGAGTTTATGACTGCAAGACTATAGAAAGTGAACCTTTTGGATAGTTTGCTACGGCTTAAAAAAGGACAGTTTAATAAAAATTACAATTAGGCCAGTCGTTGACTAAAATGCGAATGAAAAAGCCTTGAAATTTTAATTTAAAATCTTAAAATTATAATTAGAAGTTAGATAAAAACAATTGGTTTTGTCATTAAAAATATGATTGCTTGAATAAATAAGAAAAAGGACTCTAAAAATCGTCTTTTGTATAATCTGTTTCTTTTGCCAAAGTTTTCGAATTATTCCAATCCATATGATGATTTTGCGAATGCACATGTTTCACTGGAGCAGATTTGTTGTTCATATCATTATTTTCTAATCGTGCTAAATTTTTTGGATTCACATCACGCATGTGTTCTTTATATCTCGTACAAAATGCCCTACCAGTTTCACCTATCTAAATGCCGTCACAACGTAAACATGGAATTTGATGAATTACTCCTGGCTGTTGCTTTGGTTCAATTGGATCTTTTAGGTTCGGTAAAATTTGCTTAATTGTTTGAAGAGGTTTTGTACATACTCTGATATTTTGCTTTGCAATTTTAAGGTTTGAAATTTCAGTTATATCTGGTAAATAAGGTAGGATTACTACTCCTTTTTAATTTTTGCTCTTTTCTTGTTTGTAAATTTTGCTGAAATTAAATCGATTAAAATTTTTCTTTATCTAACAATTTGGGTAGTTGTTATTAATAAGAAGACCTTAATTTTGAAAATTTTGGAAATTAGAAATAAGGCCTCAAAATTTTATGATATGATAGTAAAAATTTTAAAAAATTACTCTTTTCACATTACTCGCAAAAATCTCCCCATATACTCCCCATACACTTTCTTCAAAATATTGTCAATATTTCATTGTACCTATACTTGTTGTATGAAACAAACAACTTTGAAAAAAATTTTAGATTATATGCAAGTGTATTTAATATTTCTATAGCTTTAATGTACCCAGAAGCCGAACCAGGAAAGCAAAACATTTTAGCACCCCCAAAAATTAAAAATAACAAAATAAATAGCTTTAGAAGTGCTTAAATGTAAAAAAGCTTGTAAAGATACTTTTGCAGCCAACTTGATGATGATTTTGAAAGTTTTTTATTTGTCAACTATACTTACCCTAACCAGGAGCACCAGGAGAAGGGGGTAGGAAGGCAATTGCCAAGTCTTTCCGATTGCTTTCGCAGAGCTATAGCCATAAGCTTGGGTAGATTTTTTTCATTTTGAAAGTATATTATTAGAAGTAACTTTTATTCATTGATTCACTTATTTATCACTTTTATTCATCCTCTAACTTGCAAGACAACGTTGAAAGTGATAAACTTAGGGCAACCATCAAGCGATTACCCTGACCTGCTATCGAAAATCCTGAAATAATGCTGTTCAAGTAAAATTTTTATTTAATTTTTTTTAGTTTGTATATAGATATGATTGTAGATCTACAATAATTTAAAGCTGTTAGTTTCTTTCTTGAGGAGACAACAAAATGTCGAAAGCAGGTAGTAAACTGCAACTTGTTGATTGTGTTTGCCATCAATATGACTTTTCTACTTTCCTGTTTTTGTAATTTTTCAGACAAAATATTTAGGTTATTACTAATGGGAAAGGACAAGCACGTATCTTTGTATTATCTAACGTAATGCCACATAACACTTTGTTTTTTTGCACATCCAAATTGGTTTTGTAATTTTTTCAAACTTTTCTTTTGTTTCTAATTTATTAAATCATGCCACGTGGTTTTTTCATGACCCCCTCCTAACTAATTGACTTTTTTCCACCAATCTTTAACTCATAGCACAGTGTGGTCCAAGGCTAAGAGCATGAAGGGCCGCATTAAGGTTTGAAAAAGCTTCGCGGGCCACAAAAATAAAATCTAGGTCAGGGTGGTCCAACTTCTCCACTCTTGTCGGCCACTTTTCAAAATTATTTGAGTTTGCGCGCCTCAACCGGCTAAAAACGCTTATTTTCGTCTCAAAATCAGGGTGTTCTCTAAAAAAAAAAAAAAAAAGGTTTTCAACTGGAATCGATCTCTGAAATACCTATTTTTGTCCCAAAATCAGGGTGTTCTCTAAAAAAAAAAAAGGTCTTCAACTGGAATCGATCTCTGAAATACCTATTTTTGTCCCAAAATCAGGGTGTTCTCTAAAAAGAAAAAGGTCTTAGAATCGGTCTCCAAAACTCCTGTTTTCGCGCAAAATCATAGCGTTCTCCAAAAAAAAATTACGGCTGCTTGTCATCGACAAGACTTGTGCAAAATTGTTCCGCGGGCCGCACAAATTTCCTCGGCGGGCCAGGGTTTGGACCACACTGTCATAGCATATAAATTTAACTTTCGATTCATCCAAGTTCTTTATTAAGATTGGGACTTAATCTATTATTTATAAATCGTGTTTGGTGAAAAGTCCAAAAGTGTTCTCATCAAAGTTTTTAAAACCAAATAATCTAGATTGCATCGCTGTTGAAAGATCCTTGAGAAATTTGAGTATGAAAAAAAATTGCAATTTAAACTGTATTCAATTACAATTTCTTTCAAAAAACTCTAAACTGTAAAGAAATTCGACATTAATAAGAAATAAGAAATTAATCTATGTCGACACATAGAATTTCTTTATAGTTTAAAACTCATTCATTAACGCTCTTTTACTTTCGCTTCTGATTGGTTGCTTTTTTTGACCAATCAGACGCACTCTCGTGTTCTTTTCGTTTTTATTCCTGATTGGTCGTTCTTTTTAACCAATCAGACTCATTCTTCTTTCTTATATAACCATGATCGCATTGCTCTCAGTTCATTCTGACTATTTCTCCCAATAAAAGTCAGATGAAAAGTCTTCGAGATATGAACACGTTTTTTAAAGCTTATTTCTTAAACTGTTATTTCTCATTTCTTATTTTAAAAATGAATAAAGAAATTTCTTTGTGATACTGGTACTTAGGTATTTGTGACCAAATTTAGAAAAAAAGTCTGGTTAAGCAATCAATACACACTATTATCGTAAAGTAAAAGATTTTTCTTCCCAAATTCTGTACCACCAAATGTTTATTATCGTAAAACAGCCTCATGGCTAGTCACTGGATTTACCAAAAAGTTTGAGTAAATTGTATTAAGGTTAGTGCTTGTTTCAATGTCAGAGAAAAGTTTGAAACTTTTTTATAAACATTAAACAGAAATGTATTGAGAAAGTAAATACGTATTTTGGCATGGGGTCTACTTTAAAGTCAATGACAATAAAGTCATCATAAACTTAAAATTTCGGTCTGCAGCGTCTGCATTTGATAAAGAAATTTTTAAAATTATTTTTTTATTGACACAGCACTTGCGCTGATAAAATGCACAGACAGTTGTTTTTTAACAAAGCTAAATAGTGCACTTGTTGCTCATTGACAATGTTGGTAAACATCAATATCTACCATTCATAATATTAGCATTTTATAGCTATATAAAAAAAATTAATTCATGTATCAATTTATGAATTAGTTTATTTTGATACTTTGTATCATTTAAAAGTGCTTTGAAGTTCTAAATAAAATAAAATTGTTTTAAATTAAAAATTTTTTTTCACATTTTGCACCCCCATTGAAATTTTCAACACCCATTACATGGGGTTTTTTTTTAAATAAAAATTCGTTTTTTCATGCATATGTTTATTTATATGGATACCATATTTTCTTAAGGGGCTCGTATAAATTTAAATTTTAAGCCCCACCCTAATTTAATGTTATCTTCCAACGCATATCGCAGCATTTCTGTTTCTTCTTTAAAATCTTTCGATTCCGTAATTAGTTTAGATGCTCTTGTTAATAAACTCATAATAACACCTTGTTTTTGTTGCTGCAAATGACAAGATTCGTAAATTAAATAACGGCTGGTGTAGGTTTCTTTTCTGTTTATTTTAGTCGCCAATATTCCATCTTTCTTCTTCATGATCAGGATATCTAGGAATTGTAATTTGTCATCTTTCGCACATTCGATGGTAAATTTGATGCTCGCTTCAATGCTATTTATGTAAGCGAAAAAATTTTGTACAATATCTGATTTTATTATGACAAACATATCATCTACAAATCTTGTCCATGATTTTAAAAGGGAGAAAAAGAATTCATCGTTTTGATCTCAATGTGCTCCATAACTAGATTTGCAATAGTATATAATAGAAATAGGGGAGCCGATTAAAATAATACCTACTATTTGTTAATAAAATTTTTTTGAAATGTAAAATACGATTTGTTTAAACAGAAGTTCAACGCAATTTCAATATCATTAATTGTCCTTTCGGCGCGTTCAGTGAGTGTAACATCTTTTGTTAGTTGTTCACATTTAACATTTTTTGCAAGAGTAATAGGAATTTTGGTAAATAATGACACTACATCGAACGAAACCATACATTCATTATTTTCAACATAAGCATTTTTTAATAACTCAGCAAACTGGTTAGAATTTTTAATGGTAAATTTAGTTTTGCCAATTAGCGGTAATAATAGTTTCGATAAATATTTGTATAAGTTATATAATGGTGAGTTAATAAAAGAAACAATTGGTCTCATGGGAAAATCTTTTTTATGAACTTTTGGCGAACCATATAAACGTGGTGCACATGAATTACTACTTCGTAAAAAAGAATATTGTTGTTTCGTAATACGATCAGGTTTTAAATAAGTCGAAAATAAATGCATTCAAACGTCTTTCTATGGATTTCGTTTGACCTTGTTTCATTGCTTTGTACGTTGTTTCATCTTTTAATAATTGTAACAATTTATCCGTTCGGTAGAGAATTACAGTACAATTACCTCTGTCAGCTTTGCAGATAGAAATTTTATTATTTTTCGATAAATCAATTAACGCCTTCTTTTCGCTATTGATTAAATTCTTTTTTCATTTTCTTTTACGATTCAAAACACTAACGACTTGATTGGGGATAAGGTTGGTTGAATGCTTTGGTAGTTTTTCTATTCCTTTTTCTATCTCAGCAAGAATCCGTTGTTTTGGTATGACGTTTGATGACACTGCAAAATGTAAACCATGCGCCAAAACTTTGCTATCATCTTTTGTCAGCGTGTGTTTTGAAAGGTTAATGACCCATTTATCTTTTTTTGTTCTCGTGATGTATCAGTTTTCTTAACATGACTGTTTTTAGTCTTTCGCTGCAACCCTATTGTATAATTGTTGGAAATTATTGATTATTATTATATTTTTGAAATGTAGTATTGTATGTATATTTCCGCTTTGTCTACAATGAATAAACAAAGATTGATTGATTGATTGATTGATTCTCTAGCTTTTGTCTATAATGCTGCAATAATCAAAAGCACATGTTTTATTCCATCGATTCTATTCTTAGTGTAATCATAGTTAACATTGAATCTAACATGAATTTTTAAAAATGTTGTAAGATAACTTCATTTCTCTTTCTATAGGTTCTAATCCAATGATGAGATTTATTAATATGTAGTTTCAAAACATTAAAGCCAAATTTTCTTACTAGCTTTTTTCCAGCAGCTGTATTAATAGGAGATTTAAATCGTAAATTAGTGGTAAAATATCTTTTCTAATACAACTGACTTATGATTATAAAACAATTGACCTCTGTGCTTCGCAATCCTATTTTCTTGAGACATAAACTTACGAAAATCTCGCAAAATCTCTAAACCGTAAAGATTTTTGATATTATTGTAAATTCCTTATAAATTACATATGCTCTTTTTTTTTTCTTGTATCGCGCCGCTATGTTTCATCGCCGATAATGTTTATGTTTCATTTAATCTCCTGAAGAAGGTTTATTGATTTTATAGTATACGGAAACGTCGAGTTTTAATTATTGTTTTTATCTTTGAATAAAGATTTAACAGCAGTTTAGACTCTAATTTTACTAGAAAAACATGAACAAAGATTTTAATGATATACCTGGTATCAGCAACAGCAAAAAAGTTTAAGTCCGAATTTAATATAAAATACTTGAAGGATTAATTTAATAATTAAGAAGCGTAATCCTAGTTTAACTCGTTTGGTTAGACTTTTCCACTATTATTTTTTAATTTTGACCTCTTTTAATTTTAAATTTCGATTTACTTTTATTTATTTTAATTTGTTCATATTGTCAAATAATTTAATAAAACTAAAAAATTGGTATAGAAAGATGAGTATAGGAAATCACTCCTAACTCTGTCACTGCTTTAATGAATATGACCAAAATCACTTTTGACCCGCAATATATTCAATTGATCGAGAAAATGCACACACAGGGGTGGTTTGACCTCTTACCATCGAGGGAAATGAGACATTACTATACAAAAGTACAAAGACTCATTCGATTTCGACCAATATCACATTGGTACTTCGCTGTTTACGACCGCATTGCGCTAATTTTCAACAGCCAGGACAATTACTGGTGAAAATTGATTTGGTAAAGTGTAAAGCTAGCTAATTCGGAAAAAAAGTTTATCCAGACGTAGAAAATTGATAATTGAAGATATAGTTTGGGGACCTCAAATTGTGAAATAGAAAAGGTAATCTTCTCATAAAACGTGTGAAGAAAATTAAAGGTATAGTTTAGCTTGACGCATATAGCCTAAATTAAGAATAGAAAATACTATTGGGGAGCAAATCCTCCGCCAGAGAGCTGTTTCAACTATTGAAGTCTCGTCAGTGACGGTTCGATTCTGCGAATGTGAAAAACTTGGAATACCAAAAAGCTAAAGTGACGATTTCAATTTTACAGAATGTCAAAAAGAGAAGATTAAAGCACCGAGAAAAATCTTTTGTAAATTGGAAACCTCACTGTCAAAGTCAAGAGGCAAAGTTAAATACGTAGAAGAATTCAAACAATAAAAAACCAAATGTAATAAAATGCCAAAGAAATCGAAGAAAAGATTAAAGCAATAAGAGAATCCTTTGGTAAATTGGAATCCTAACTTCTAAAGTCAAGAGCAAAACTTAAATAGAAGAATCCGTATATTAGAAAAGTAAAATTAATAAAATGCCAAAGAAATCGAAGAGAAGATTAAAGCAACAAAAGAATTTCATTGTAAACTCTTTTGGAATTATTTTTTAATTATTCAAACAAAATTACCTTTTCTTTTATCAATTGGAGGCCCCAAACAACAGGACTTTAATTTTTTCTAATGTTTATGTCTTACATAAACTTTTTTTTTCAAATTGCTAGCTTGATTATTGTTTGCACTTTACCAAGTCAATTTTGATCACTAATTGTCCTGGTTGTTGAGAATTAGCGCAATCCGGTCGTAAACAGCGAAGCACCAATGTGATATTGGTCGAAATCGAATGAGTCTTTTTACTTTTGCACAGTAATGTGTCATTTGCCTCGATGGTAAGAGGTCAAATTACCCCTGTGTGTGCATTTTCTCGATCAATTGAATATATTTCCGGTCAAAAGTGATTTTGGTCATGTTCATTAAAGCAGTGGCAGAGTTAGGAGTGATTCCCATTTTTCTATAGTAAATTTCTTGCTTGTCATAAAACTAACAATAAAAAAATGGCTTTGCAAATTCTATTTAGTTTAAATTATTCGTCGCAATGAAAAAATCATTTATGCATAAATAGTTATATTATTTGTTTTCAAGCATTGTAGTTAAAATTCAAAAAGTTCAAAATAACTTATTTTATAAATTTTGCTGTGCTACTTAGTATTGCAACTAATATTATTCACTTGAAAACATACAAAACACTTGATGTTGAATGAATAAATTTTTATAAAACAAAAAAGCTTTGTCAAGTGTTTTGGAGTTTCTATTATTGTAGAGCTAAATTAAAATTATCACATGAAAAATTTATGCATTTTACCTAAAAATTATTACAAATATTTTGGAAATTTTAAATTTGTCAGCAGCGTGGTCGAGTGGTTAATGCACCGTAATTGTTATCAAAATGATCTCGGTTCAAAACCTACTCTTGCCACTCTGTTGTGTCCTTGGGAAAGACACTTAAAGACACTTTCCCCTGCTTAGCGGTCTTGGCAAGCAGTTTTAAATTTCGTCATATCTCAAATAAAAAATTTCAACCGGACATTAATACCTTGGCATCTTCGGAAGCAGATCGGGGTAACTGCTTGCCTTATGTATAGTGCCTCCGTCGCTTTCCTGCAAATCAAGAGGATAAATGTAGAGATAAAATGAAAACAAATGGAAAAACAAAATGTTACCAAAACAACTTTACAGTGCTCTATAAGTCGGGAAGCAGCTTTTGAAAAAGTTTTAGATCCTTTGCTGTAAACTTCAAACAAGAACTAACTATTCCAGTTATAACTTTTGATAAATATAACATTCATACCCAACCATTATTAATATTCAAATTGATTAACTTTGATTAATTCTCACTAGTTGAAATTTACAAAATTTTAATACAGATTGCAATAATAAAAAATACCAAAATATGATCAAATAAATGCACTCAATTGAATATCTTGTTTAATAACTGTTAGGGTTAAAGCAATAAAACACTTTAACTACAATTTATGATTATAAAACAAGATATTTAGTGGAAAATATTGAGTTCATTTATAGAGTTCGTAAAGCACTTAAAAAAGTCCAATGGAAATTAAAAGTCAAACATAAGGCATCAAATTTCGAATGCACGAAAACATTTCTCAACAAACCTATTTATAAAGAAATATTCGTATGTACCAGAAAATACCAACTCGTAACTATATTTTAATATAAGTTTTTTGTATAAATTATCCATTTTTTGTTTTTTATTTATTTTAAAGGTTTTTTAATGACTTCTTTTCATTGTATTAAAGATTTGTTTCTTTTTGTTCTATACAAATATATTCTGATAAACCACAATTTAAAAAAAAATATTGACTACTACTTTTATTTAAAAACTATTTTCCAACCCATTCTTTTCAGTGGGTTTTCATGGAAACTACTAGGGTAAAAACTCATAAGGTGGAAAATAATAACAACACCTTATAGGGTAAATACAGGGTGGGCCGTAAATAACGCACCAAAGCATAATAACGCATCGACTGGAATTGTGCATCAACGCAAATGGCGAGCATTTTGAGCATTTGTGATTGTACCAGCGTGTACGTGTTTCTCTGTTCATTTGTTAAGTCTTGCTTTAATAAAAACGTGTGTTATTATTATCAGTATTGTTTAATATGCTTTGGTGCGTTATTTACGGCCCACCCTGTACAGTATAAACACTTTAAAAAAGGGTGGAAGCCAGAAAACGGTCTTTCGCACACTTTCAAATAACGTTGCATTTTGTTTCTCACGGTTTTTTGTTTTGTTTCCTGTAAATTGCTTAACATTTTGTTGGATGTTTTGTTTATTCGGTTTTTATTTATGTTTTCTCAGTATATGAAAAGTCTTTTCAATACTATACCATTCGACTTTTTCAATACTATCCGATTTATATAAAACTCGGCTCTCAAGCATCACCAAGCTTCTAAACAATTTACAGCGCCAACAAATGAGAATAATCACTTTCACAACTTTGTACTGACAAACTATAAGAATGCATTAGCACCCTGATGGCTAATATTAATCTTAGTAGTTCTTCCCCTTAGTAAAATCAACTTTACCTCTCTATAGGATTTGTTTTTAAGGCGTCAACACTTTACCTTTAAACAACTACGGTCACACAGGCACAAAAAACACGCACAACTTAATGGAATGCAACAACTGGAATCTTAATTGGAATAATATGAAAACAAAATGCGCGCTATTTATAAGATCAAACCATATTACATTAAACTAGATTATAATAGAAAATACGAGATTGTTGTGGATAATTAACCAATTCAGGATTAAATGAAGTTTACTATCGGTCAGCAGTTTACACCGCCGCAATACAGCCGATTACAAAATCATGACAGCTAACGAAGTACATAATTGGAAGTCTCGAATTAACTAAAAAAATTTCACTTAGCGATTCTCAACAGTTTCACAAAGAAAAGAAATGCTAGACTGTTCAGTCGTCACGTGCTCTTAAGCCACCTGCCATGGTCAGGATCAAAGACAACAAAACGAATAACTTTAACATTTGTAAAACAATTTGCAAATCTAGATTAATTGGGGGCTGGTATACCGATACAATTGCTACTTAATAATGAATACATTACATCATAATAAAACACTTAAACTTAAAATCAACAGTAAAGCAATATAGTTAAGATTATATTATGAATTAAGTGTGACACTTGCTAAATGAATAAAAAGTAAAATAAATTTTATTATTAATGTGTAATTTTTGGTATTTGATTGCAGACTGATTTGCAACAGTGACCATAAATGCGATGGATATATAGACTGTCCTTGGCTCACTCCTAATGATGAAGCAAATTGTTCGTCCCAGTGTCCGAGTTACATGCCCATACCATGTGATTGTAACAAACCAGGAAACATGACATGCGAAAAATATGGTGGTGTTTGCAATTTGAACTCTGGTGAACATTTATCAAGCACATATTGCTTTTTTGCTGTAAATTATCGCTTAAAACAGTAGTTTATGACCCTCTATCTTGTCGCATAACAAGAAAGTGACCAAACTAATTGCAGCAACTTCAAAAGGCAAAATTGTGATTGATCTACTGAAGATTTGAAAATTAAAATGAGTGGATCGAACAGTTTAACTGGAGCTGATTAAAAAATGTTCCGTTTAAGGTTTAGCGAATTCTATTTTTAGTAGTCCAGTTCTGGTTCGGGTTTTAAAAAAAACAAGCGTTTAACACAGGTTAATGGTTCAGTTTGGCACCCTAGTTTTTAATATCCATTTTGCCTTTATACTTTCCGAATTTTTTTTAAAAAGCTAAATTACTATTCAAAAATATTAAAAATAAAATGATTGAAGCATTTTAAACTCTCTCTCTTCTTTATTTTAAAACTGTTTGATTAAAATTGTAACGAAAATTATTTTTAAAACCTTTAGACAAAAAATCGTAATCGTGGCGATAGCGTGCACAATCAACGCTCTTATCAACTTGGGCACGCGACGGCATAATCAAAATTAGAGTGTTAAATTTTTTAAATAATAGTGAAAAAATACAAAATCCAATTTTAACTCTTCAGTAGTATCATGGGGTCAATGTGGCCCCAGCCCATATAAAAAGTAATTATCCAAACTGTTTAATTTTGAAAATTACTGTATTTTTTATACTATTAAAGTGTATTTATCATATAGTTTTGTTAGTTTTTCTTACTGCAGCTGCAAGTTCGTATTTTTTTTTTTCGTTTGGGTCATAGTCACGTCACGGTACTGTTGGATAATTAAATATTTTTATTTGCAAAATAGTTATTATTTTTTTAAACTAAACTTACTTTGTTTAGTAGATGATTTGATTAAGGAGGTATAAAATTGTTTGATAGCTACTTAAAAGGAGATATTAATTGTCCTGATCATATATGTGCGCTTTGCATGCAGCAGCAACAAGAAAAATATTTGACAGCTCTGCATTAAAAGTGAATCTTATTTTCACGCAAACAATACCTGAATTTGGAGAAAAGAGTGAGGAAAAGCGATCAAAAGTCTAGAAAGAAGAATTACTAATTTTGATTGTACCTCAAGCGAAGCGTAGCTTGACCTGAGATGCTTTAAGTTGTGAAACAAGGTTTTTGCAGCTTTGAAATTTTATTTTCGTCACCTCAGCGTCGTCTAGCTGCATGCAGAAAGTGTTTTATTCGTCCAAAATCAAAAGACAAAATATAGATTCACATGCAGTCGATGTTACAACAGCATTTATGAAGAACACGGCATGTTGGTGTGCAATATGTGCCACACTATTAAAAAACAAGTAAACTGTACTAGAAAAACACCTAAATTTCGACTGTAAATATTTTACGTAAAAATCTCTAAAATTTTCTGGAAAAATTACGTAAATTAGAAAATTTTTTTACTGTAAAATATTTCACGTAAAAATTCGTAAAATGTTCTTGAAAAATAATGTAAATTAAAAAAAATTTAACCGCAAAAATATTTAAGCGAAGTCTGCAAAACGAGTTTAAGAACTATTTTGTATGATTTAGGTCAGAGGTGACGAACATAAGGTCCGCGGGCCGCATGCGGGCCACGAAGCATTCAGGCGAGACCAGCAGTCTTGAACTTTCTTTAACCCACTTCTCATCTTTGCGATGCGATATCAAAAGCTGATAGCCCAATTGAATTACGCGCATATCACATAGGAATTATACAAACCGTAGTACAAGCCTTTTATCTAATTCAGGACTCGGTTGTTTAATAAAATTTACCTTTCATTATTTTTCTTTTAATTGATAAAACCTCTTGCCAAAAATGTTGTATTTTTGTAATTAGCGCGTTGGTTTGCAGTTAGTTTGCAGTTGGCTTGCGCGGGTTTTTCTTATTCATGAGTTCTTAAAAGAGCTTTACAATTCGAGAAAGGACCGAGTAGCGATAACTGCGTGTGCTTGTTTTTGTGCAAGAACCAAATATATAATAACTTGAGTTGTTTCGCTTTTTCATTTGAATAAGCTGAGTAAGTTGTGTATGTATTTTTGCTAATGAAAATAAGGAATTCTTAATATAAAAATACAATAAAAAGTTATATGGGGTCAGTTGGACTACGGTCAGTTGTCCTGGACTCCGTTGCGCTTGATGCTATATATCTGCGGCCCACCAGTTGCTATATATTATACAAAATTTTACAGGTTTTCTAGGTCGTTATTCGTTATTCTGTTTCTTTTAACCAAAATAGTCGGCAGCGTGGTGAAGTGGTTAAAGCACCACACTGATGATCAACATGGTCTGGGTTCAAAACCCACTCGCGCCATTTTGTTGTGTCCTTGGGAAAGACACTTTACGGCACCTTCCCCTGTTTAGTGGCCTTGGCAAGCAGTTTTAAATTACAGTGATATCTCTAGTAAATTACTAGCGGACAGCAATATCTTGGCATATCCGGAAGCAGGTCGGGGTAATTACCTAGCCTATGTATTAGCGCCTCCGTCGCTTTCCTGCTAGTTAGGAGGATAAATATAGAGATAAAAATAATAATAAATTAGCAGTTTATTTCGATGTCTTCAGCAAAAAAAAGAAAGATTGCAGATGAAAAAAGGGTATTCCAAAAAGAATGGACTGATATGTTTTTCTTTATTGAGGAAAGAAGAAAACCGTTTTGTTTAAAGTGCAAAAGGCCGCTAGCAGTTATGAAAAAAGAAAATTTAAAACATCACTACGAGACCAATCATCCCGAGTTTAAAAACTTGGATGGGGAGCTCAGAAAAATGAAGATAGAAGAATTTAAGAAAAATTTGTTTGCGCAACAAGGTGCCATGACTTCCTTTTGCAGCACAAATGACGATGTGCTCACTGTGAGCTATAAAGTATCGGAATTGATCGCTGAAAAGCTGAAGCCTTATGACAATGGGACATGGGCCAAGGAACTACTTGTAAAAGCAGCTGAAAAGTTAGCTTTAAACTAAGTTCATTTGTACCAGAAGCTGAGTTTGTCCCGGTCCACTGTTTGTGAACGCAATGAAGAAATGGGTCAAGATATTGAGATAATCTCAAAAAAAGAGCTGAGAAATTCGTTAACTTCTCCGTCTGTCTCGATGAAACAACGGACAGCAAGAATACCGCGTAGCTGGCAACATTTGTTTGAGGGGTTACATTAGATTTTCAAATTCATGAAAACTTGCTGTCGCTGGAATCGATGCATGAGACTACTCGCGGAGAAGACCTGCTTCAAAAGCTCCTTCAAGCCCTAGGCAAATTCGATCTGCCGTTGGATAAAGTGTGTGGTGTTGCTACTGATGGCGCACCAGGTATGGTCGGGAAACATAAAGAAATGGTATCATCGTTAAAGAATGAAATGGATGCAAGAGGAATTAGACATGAATAATTGGTATTTTTGTATTGTATTGCTTACCAACAAAGCCTTTGTGCAAAATCTGTGAAGTTTGATCATGTGGTATCGGTGATTACAGACAGTATTAACTTTATTAAAAAAAGAGACCTAAACAACCGCATATTTAAACAAGTTCTTAAAATCTTTGACGCTGATTATGTGATCTTCTTTATTTCTGTGCTGTTCGTTGGACGAGTTGTGGAAATATGCTTTGACGTTTTCATTCTCTTCTGCCAGAAATTATTGTGTTTAGAAATTTGAAGAAATGTCCTTTGACTGAGCTGGAGAATGAAAATTGGTTGTGCGACTTACGATCTATGGTAGATATCACAAAGTAGGGCTACCATACGTCTTCTTTTAAGAGGATTTGTCCTCTTTTTTCAAAAAAAATAAATGGTCCTCCGAGGACACTCAAAAGTAGCCAAATGTCCTCTTTTTTACAAGTTAGATTTTTATTTCTTATACTGCTCTATTGCAAATCCGTAACAACACCCATTGATAATTTTTCGTTCTGTTGTTACATCACAAATGTAATAATCAATTTAAATTTTCACGAATAACTTTCGCTTCTCAGACGTCAAGAACAGTAATTGTGCGAAAGAAAACCAAACGAGTTGAGTTGAGAGAGCATTTAGCAGTGACTCTAGGGTGTAGGTTTTTCTGATAAAGTAAACGAGTTGTGATAAAGTAAATAAAGCCAAACAATAATGCCAAAGAGAAAAAGAGTGTTTTCTGATGAACTACGGCAGAAGTATCTCTGTTTCAAAAAAGGACGTGGCGACTTTGAAGCTGAATGCATTACTTGTGGATATGGAACATTTATTTCTGTGGCAAACAAAGGCAGTATTAGCCTCGATGACCATATTAAAACCACAAAACATAAACAAGCAATTAGAGGTGAAACTTCATCTTCTAAAGTGATTGACTATTTTTGTAAACCTGGCACGAAATCAGAAGATGAAGTTGCAGCTGCCGAAGCCACTATGGCATTTCATACTGTAAAGCACCATTACAGCTATAAATCTAACGACTGCACATCCACTTTGATGGCAAAGATATTTCCTGATTCCAGCACTGCAAAGAAGTTCTCTTGTGCTCGCACAAAGATTGAAGCCATCGTAAATAATGTACTTGCTCCAGCGTCTGTTTAATGTGTGCTGAATGATATAGAAAAACATGAGATCATGTATCTACTATCGCAGTATCTACTGAGTATCCACTGATGGCAGTAATCACAAATATACAAAACTTTTTCCAATGTCATACAATATTTTGACTGGAAAAATGGAGGCATGCAGTCTAAATTGCTTGATGTCAGAAGCCTTAAAGATGAAACATCTTTGACTTTTTCAAATGCAGTTAAGGAAACACTGCAGAAAAGGAGACTCTTTGACAAATGCATTTCCTTTACTGGTGATAATTGCAACACCAATTTTGCTGGTATACGCCGAAGGAGAGAAAACAACGTTTTTACTCATTTGAAAAGTGAGGTACCTGCTTTGGTTGGGGTTGGTTACCCAGCACATATTCTGAACAACTGTTTACACCACGGTGTAAATTAAATGAGTCTTGATCTTGAAAGTATTATTTACAAGACCTATCAGCATTTTTCCATTTATACTGTTCGTACAGAGCAGTTGAAAGATTACTGTGTATTTGTGTAAATAGAGTTCAAGAAACTCCTTTTCCACAGCGTGACCAGATGGCTTTCACTTTATCCTGGCCTTTCTAGAATGATCCATATGTACCCTGCTATTCAGTCGTATTTCTTATCCATTGACAAGCCACTTGTTCCTCTAAAACATTTTTTTGAAAATTCGCTGAGTGAACTTTGTTTGAAGCATCTGCAATCCTTTGTAGATGTTTTTCATAAACACGTCCAAAACATTGAACAATCAAAAATATCTCTTGTTGAAGTTGTTGCTAATCTCAACTCTGTAAAGACAATCATTCTCCAAAGGAAAAAACAGATGTTTGTATCTGTTCAAGTTAAATCAAAACTGGCAGAACTCAGAGAAGAGGGAAAAGAGCAGGAGTGTGATTTATTCATGTCCGATGTATCTTCATTGTACGATTCCTGTGTTGCCTACTTGGATGAATGGACCACTTCATTTACCGAATTCAAATGTTTTGACTGGATGCTCTTGTCTGAAATTAAAGAATGGGATAACGTTAAACGATGCGTGAGGTATCTGACAGAGAAAAACGTTGACGTTGATGATACTAAACTGTTCGATCAATACCAAAACTTGTGCAAATTTGTGCAAAGCCGGCTTGAAACTGATGAAGTTGCGTTTTCTAAAATAAAGGCCCATGAAAAATGGGCAGAATATTTCAAACATTGCAGAACCATAGAGTTTTATAGTGAACTGTTAAAAATCGCCCTATTCTTCTTCTGCATTATGGCTCATAATGCGAATGTAAAATGCATATTTTCTATAATGCAGACACAATGGTGCAAGGAAAGAGACAGCCTTTTAGTTGAGTCCGTTTGTAACATCTTAAAGGTTGTGTACAATTCCAATCATATTTCGTGTAAGCAATTTTATGATGACGTTAAAGCTGCAAAATATTCATGGGCTCAATCTGACAAATAAATTTGTCTTCTTTTAGTGTCTATTTTTTCGCCGTAATGTTTGCTGAACATAGCCTAGTAGGATGGTCTTATCCTACTTGCATTTTGCTTGCTGGCAAAAGTAGTATAGGAGGAAAGTCTTCTTAGCAATTGCGCCGGATTAGCGGGGGATTTAGCGGGGGATCTAGCGGGGGATGGCGGGGGATCTAGCGGGGAATAGCGGAGGATCTAGCGGGGAATCTAGCGGGATCGGCGGGGATCTGTGGCGGAACAAGCGTCGAATCGGATGGGGGATCCTAACCCTAACTTTAGCTAAAACCACGAGTTCGATTCCCAGACAGAGCGACGAAGTCGCGTTGAAACCTAACATATGTCGAGCAACGAAGTTGTGAGTTTGATTCCCAGGCAGAGCGACGAAGTCGCGTTAAAACCTAACATATGTCGAGCAACGAAGTTGCGAGTTTGATTCCCAGGCAGAGCGACGAAGTCGCTATGAAACATAACTTATGCCGCGCAACGAGTTTGATTCTCGCCCAAAGCGACGAAGTCGCGTTGAAACATAACTTATGTCGAGCAACGAAGTTGCGAGTATGATTCCCAGGCAGAGTGACGAAGTCGCTATGAAACCTAACTTATGCTGCACAACGAAATTGCGAGTTTGATTCTCACCCAAAGCGACGAAGTCGCGTTATTAGTTATGAAACATAACTTATGCCGCGCAACGAGTTTGATTCTCGCCCAAAGCGACGAAGTCGCGTTGAAACATAACTTATGTCGAGCAACGAAGTTGCGAGTATGATTCCCAGGCAGAGCGACGAAGTCGCTATGAAACCTAACTTATGCCGCGCAACGAAGTTGCGAGTATGATTCCCAGGCAGAGTGACGAAGTCGCTATGAAACCTAACTTATGCTGCACAACGAAATTGCGAGTTTGATTCTCACCCAAAGCGACGAAGTCGCGTTGAAACCTAACATATGTCGAGCAACGAAGTTGTGAGTTTGATTCCCAGGCAGAGCGACGAAGTCGCGTTAAAACCTAACATATGTCGAGCAACGAAGTTGCGAGTTTGATTCCCAGGCAGAGCGACGAAGTCGCTATGAAACATAACTTATGCCGCGCAACGAGTTTGATTCTCGCCCAAAGCGACGAAGTCGCGTTGAAACCTAACTTATGTCGAGCAACGAAGTTGCGAGTATGATTCCCAGGCAGAGCGACGAAGTCGCTATGAAACCTAACTTATGCCGCGCAACGAAGTTGCGAGTTTGATTCCCAGGCAGAGCGACGAAGTCGCTATGAAACCTAACTTATGCCGCGCAACGAGTTTGATTCTCGCCCAAAGCGACGAAGTCGCTATGAAACATAACTTATGTCGAGCAACGAAGTTGCGAGTATGATTCCCAGGCAGAGTGACGAAGTCGCTATGAAACCTAACTTATGCTGCACAACGAAATTGTGAGTTTGATTCCCAGACAGAGCGTCAAAGATCTTATTCTAAACTTTCAGCTGTCTTTCTATTGCAAGAACACGTCAGCAATCTTTCAGCTGTCCGTGATGAGGTTGGAGCAGCTGTCCTTCTATTGCAAGAACACGTCAGCAATCTTTCAGCTGTCCGTGACGAGGTTGGAGCAGCTGTCCTTCTATTGCAAGAACACGTCAGCAATCTTTCAGCTGTCCGTGACGAGGTTGGAGCAGCTGTCCTTCTATTGCAAGAACACGTCAGCAATCTTTCAGCTGTCTGGATTTATATAAATTGATGAGACAGAAACCCGTCAAAGCTTTTCCTGTTTGTTGTCATACAATAACTAAATCGTGAAGAAAGTTACAATATTATGCAGCTGCTGTCTGGATTTATATAAATTGATGAGACAGAAACCCGTCAAAGTTTTTCCTGTTTGTCATCATACAATCGCCAACCGGGCGAGTTTGGGCAAGTCAGTTTTATTGCACGATAAGCAGTTGTTTCGTGGGGAATTCCCTAGGTTTTTTACCAGGTTTGTTTGTATAAGTTTTTTGGCAAAACTATGATGTAATCCATAACAGTAGGTATATAAAGCAACGTTTTTGTATATTTTATCACTCTAAAAATATGGATCAAGATTGTGTTGATGCTGCACCGATATCTGATACTCAAAACTCCGAAGCTATCAAAAGAGAATGGGAAGCACAAATGTTTCGTTGTTCCTCTCCGCAAAATCCGCTTATGTGTGATGAAGAGGATCGCATGAGAACTTTTCCTGCCTCTTGGTGTGATGAGGAGCGCCCAACGCCACGCGAAATGGTGGATGCAGGTTTTTATTATAAAGGTTCTGGCGACCGTGTTCTTTGTTTTTATTGTGGTGGAGGTTTGTTTTACTGGAAACCGCATGACAATCCTTGGTACGAACATGCAAAGTGGTTCCCTATGTGTGAATTTGTTTTGAAAAAACAAGGAATAAACTATGTGGAGAAAGTATGCCAGAAACATTCGGATTTGCATCGACCAGGCATAAAAAATCCAACTCGAACTATTGCAGCGAATCACTTACGTAGTATGTTGTTTGATCAAATGCGAAACAATGCGGCAGCAAAGCAAAGAAATAAAAAATTAGAGGATCTTATGCTGTTTGATCCTCATGTAAAATATGCAAAAAGTATTGGGGTGGAGGACACCAAGATCCGTTATGCACTATTAAATCAAATGGAAAAAAATCAATGCAATTTCTCCAATCGTCAAGAATTGTTAAATGCTGTATTAGATTTAAAAAAAGACGACAAATGTTTAAAGTGTAAAACTGCAGAAAAAAATGCAGTATGCATACCCTGTGGACACATGGTGCTTTGTTGGACATGTGTTCAAGACACCCCCTCTTGTTGGTTGTGTTCCCAATGGATCTCTGAAAAAATTCGCGTCTTCCAATGTTGAATATGTAAGATTAGTGTGTGACGTAAGTCTATTTCAAAACGTTGTGCAAGATTAGTGTGACGTAAGTCTATTTCAAGACGTTGCGCAAGATTAGTGTGACGTAAGTCTATTTCAAGATGTTGCGCAAGATTAGTGTGACGTAAGTCTATTTTAAAACGTTGCGCAATATCCGTTTTGTTGGTTATAAAAAGAGACGCATTTGCAAAACCTCACATTATGGAAACGTATACGAGTCAAGCGGACGATCTTTATCAAGAAGCAAACGAAATCGAGTACCCCAACTACGTTCCTCCTTATACAAGTTGTTACAAAAGTTTGTTAGAATTTGAAGAGATTATCACCAGAGCAAGAGAAATGGAAAGTGCAGCTAGAGATATTCGAAAAAAATTTCAGGAAATTGCTGCATCTGGACTGACGATACCTACTTCATCGCTATTGCGAAAAGCGATTATTAGTGTCAAAAGAGGTAAAGTCATGTTTTCAATGGATCAACTTGTTCAAGTGGTTGATGTGATGATGGAGAATCTTCCTTACATCCTTTTTCGTCCCAAATCCGAAACAAAAGAATATGTTGTTTTACTATTCTGGTCCACCAATATGGACGATGCTGCTTGTGAAGTACAAAAAAAAATGGAAATCATCAAACAAGAAATAGCAGTGGATCAGTTTCAATTGCGTTGTGTGGTGGAAAATGTACCAGCTGCAAGACGTCAATTCCTCTACTTACTCAACAACTACATCTTTTTAAAAGTGCAAAAAGACGATGTCTGCCACCTGCCTACAGACAACCACGAACAACTGGAGACCTTTGTCAAGCTTTTAACTGAACCTGAACCAAGGAAAAAGCGAAAAGTGGATTTTATTGCAAGCACGCCTTGATTTGTTTTTTGTATTTTATTAATAAACGATATGTGTACAATCAATGTTGTGATACATCACGAATAAAGCGAGAGATAGAGCGATCGTTTTCAGTTAGATTTGACGTAAAATCAGATACAATAGCATGCAAAGGTACGCCGCGACAACGAAATAAAATAAAATAGACACAATAATGACCACAAAAACTGGAAAAGTACGCTTGTAAGGTTTTGCGATTGTAAATCCATCCTGATAAGGAGTAGGCATCCATGTAAGACTCGAGACCGACCAAGGTAGGGGGTAGTCCATAACTATCAAAATATTCCCCTCGACCGCGCTTGTCGAAATAAACCGCAACCCAATGTTCTCCAGGTTCACTACTCGGGTCCGAGTTGATGACGTAAGCAGACGGAAAAGTAGGTTTTTCCAATTGATCCAAAGCACAGACTTTTTTAAAGATGTTTTTGGTTTTCCAATCCTTCTTGAGCAAGCGTTCAATTTGCAACGTGTTCATGCCGTATAGTCAAAAGCAACGTTTCTGTCTTGATCAATCTCCAGCAGGTTGTCGTGTTCGGCAAACACAATGACCGTAAGAGTACGTGCAGTAGCAGTAGCAAAATGAATTTCGATGCGTATGTTACCATGCTTTATCAATTCAAAACCGACCTCGCTTGAATCCATTTGGGGTGTGAGATCAAAAGCAAACAAAGCACAACCGTCTTTGTACTGTTCTCGCGAAATAGCATTTCCTGTGTCACGATAATATTGACCTGTTTGCGTAAACAAACGAACGTAACTTCGAATAAAACGATCGTTGGTGAAATCTGGTTGCAGTGGTTTGGAAGGGATTTGAACTCCGTCACAGTAAATCGTCATGAAATTGATGCTGTTGTGTTTGAAATTAAAAGGAGATTTGGTGATGACACCGTTGTAAGCGTCATTGTCCACTACACCGACCACCACTCGTGTGGGCAATTGACCCAAAAACAAATTTTCTTTGGTGATGCTTCGATTCCCGGTCGGCACAGTAAAGCTCTTGACTTCCACACGTCGAAGCGGATATTTTGCAGTGCCGTGTTGCAAAGCTTTGACATGAGCAAGCTGTACAGCGGGATTGGGTTTTACTTTACGAACAAACAAGGTCACTTCTTTCAAAGACACTTTGTTATCTGCTTGGTTTGCGTTACCATGCAAGCAAAAAAGATCGTTGGAACGAATCAAACGCAAACGCACTTCGACTCCGTTCAACAAATATCGATTTTGAAAAAACAAATCAAGATGCAATTTCCCCATCATATCCATTTCTTTGCTTTCTTCAGCCAAAGCTTTTCGTTTGGTGTAACCTAGGTTGGTAGCTCCACGAGTATCGAAATGTTCTGATGTGTTGCGGTGCCACAACAGAGCAGAAAGTTGGGAATTTTTTGCTTCTTGTCCAAAACTAAGCAAGTTTTCAATATAAGCTCGATAAGGATAGTTGTTGTTGGATTGTGTCACTAGCGAACCGTTCAAATAAACATCCACTTGCGTCCATAGTGTATGCAGAAAATTACATTCAGGCGCAATTTCCGCGTTCTTTTCCAAATCAGCTCCGGCTGCAGTAGTCACGCTTGCACGCACATAAAGAAAGCTATTGGCAAGGTCGATGTAGTTGGAGTTTTCAGCACTAATCGTAAATTCAATAGGACCTGTGGAGGTCAATACAGATACAGGGTGGTATTCGGTGAAACTTCCTTCCTCCAAACTAGTTTGACTTGGTGGCACCGAAAACAAATCCAGTTGAGAAGTGGTGGATTCTGCCGAACTGGGATGTACTAACGTCGCCATGGTTTACGAGAAAATGTCGTGATGCCTCTTGCGTTTCTTCTTTTGTACTTTTCTCGGCGCTGCTTTTCGCTTTCCTACTTGTTGTTTAGCTGCTTTTCGCATTCCTACTTGTTGTTTAGCTACTTGTAAGAGATTGGAACCAGCAGCTTTTGCTTGATCGATGGCAGCTTGTTTGGCATTTTTACCTTGTAAGACATCAGAAGCAAACTCGACACCGCTTTGTAAAACTTGTTTTCCGAGGGTTTTGGCACCTTTTTTGACCAAAGGAAGAACACTTTTGGCAATGGAGCTAAACAGATTTCCTAATCCATAACCTTGCTGCACTCGTGCCCCAGCAAAATAAGGCATGCCATGACCGACTTGAGACAAATAATAGTTTTCATAAGCTTTTGCATCACAACAATATTTGACACGCATGTTTCTACTACCGTCGATTTCTTACAATAAGCCCGTTTTCCTTTGCATCTGGTTTTTATAACGAATTTAACTTTTTGGGTCGTAAATGTAAAGTCACAATCACTTTTCCCTTGCGAAAACGAATTCGTTTTCCTTGATCGTCACGAAGCGAGATGTGAATGTCACTAAGATTTTTCTTTAAGACGGGGTGGTATTGTATTTTGTCATATCTTTTGGAAACATAGGCACCCGGGTTCCCTGTTACAGGAAGGACACCAATCAAGGGTGCAAGAGTATGACCAACCGTTCTGTGTTCGATGACATTGCAGTAGACATAGATGGCGTTCACGGTGTCTACGTTGGCAACGCTTACCGAAGTGTACTCTCCGATTTCCCGATACCATGTCTCTCGAAAACCCAAAATAGAAGCCAACTCATTCGAAAGCGTCACCACCACATCCGGTTTCGTGGTACCATTGCGGTCGGTCGTAGGTGCTCCTTTTTTGTGTTGGATCGACATGGTGGTTAGTTGTGTTTGAGGATTGTAAGTGAGATCAAAGAGAAAGTCAATTGGTTTCGTCAACACTCCTTCACTGACAAGCGTTTTGTTTTTATTTTGAAACTCTCGTCTCATTTCTTGAAGTATCTGACGCACGATATATTGAGGTTGTTGATAATAACCTGATGGAAGCACTGCTACAAACTCCAAATCACCGCGTTGGTAGAAAATGTAAAATTGGTTGGTGTCAATGTTGTACCAAGTGTTGGGGTACAGAATCTCGGACAAACCCAACTCCCACGATCCAGACAAATTGATTTCTTTCGGCAAGTGAACCATGTAATCCGAAAGTTTGTTTTCAGGATAAATGTCCATAGACGAGTTACTGGGGAGGGTGAGGAACATGTTTGGTAAGAATAGGTGACGGGAGCAAATAACCTACAGAGCTACTAAGCAGACTAATCCAGAGTTCTTTGTTGTCGTTGCTTTGTGTTAAATTGTACAAACTGATCGACACGACTACGTAAATCACCAAAACTTGAGCACCAAACAAAACAATGTCAAAGGTTCTCAAAGGAGACATACCATGTCTTTTTCTGACACCCAAGAATTAAAAGAAGCAGGATATCCAAACCACTTTACTAAAAATTCAACACCTTTCTTGCGCTTGCGTTGTTGGAGAATACGCTCGATTCGAAACACGTCATCCTTTTTATAGATTTTCTGCAACTCTTCTTCGTAAAAAGTTCCTTCCAACCATTCGCCTTGTAAGTCTTTTATTTTGTAATAAGGAGGATTGTCTCGAAACACTTGAGCAACTTGAAACAATTCGTCCGTCCAACCGGGTAAGTAACCTTTGCGAAACCGCATTCGAGTCATGGACAGTCTGACTTGATCACCTACTTTCAATTTTGGTTTTCTTAACTCGGGGTCGGTATAGAGCGTGAGCCAAACCGCTTCTTGGTTTTCAGAGTTGACTGAATTTGGAGCACGTCGAATGGATCGGTGATAGGTGTTGTTGTAAGATTCAACCAGAGCAGGCAGCACTTCCACATATCTTCGGTTGTTGGTGTAGGTAAAATAACGCCATAGTTTCTCCTTTAAAGTGCGTATAAATCGTTCAGCAATAGTTGCTTTGGTGTCGAAATTTTGAGTGTGAAAATGTTTTATGTAATGTTGTTTCAACCAGGTTTGAAAGGGTCGATTCAGAAACTCACGTCCCATATCCGTCTGCAATTTTTGAAACTTACCAATCTCAGGCATTAACTGCTCAAAAACTTGGATCATGTCAGAGCTGGTTTTGTTTTTCAAGTAAGCAGTAAAGGCTTTTTTGGAGAACACGTCAATGACCACCAAAATGTATTTATATCGGTCGTTGTACGACTTGAGCAAAGAAAAATCAATGAGATCGGCTTGCATTTGAAAGTTGGCGCCAGGAACAATTGTTTTTCGGCGCTTGAAATTTTTTCGTACGGGTTTGTGAAGCGTATAAGTGTCTTGTGATTGCAACCATTCTTGGGTTGGTTTTGGAAAACGGTGGGCTCCCGAGAAAGAAGCTTCTTTTTTAGGGACGTAATAATCTAAACGCTCTCCCATAGCATCGATTCAAACTCGCGTGCACCGGGTAAAGTTGGGTCTCGTTTCTTTAGAGTAGATTGAAACAAATCGTCGATATGGGATCCAGGTACCACTCGATCGTCTAAAAGCATTTGTCCGTCTTCATTCCAATCTAAATTCTTTTTGCTAGTGGCGTCCTTGAACAGTTTTTTGGCTTTGGTTCGCTTTTTAAAACGCTTTAACACTGCACTTTCAGACAAAGGTTTTTTCACTGGTGTTTTCGGTTGAAACTTTTTCAGAAATAACTTTGATTTTTGCAACGCCTCGTTATATAGAGTTACTTTCTCGCTGTCGGGTCGGTTGGAAGTTAAGATTTCTTGCATTTTAGCATCCAGTTCAGAAAGCACTTTTTTATCTGTGACTTCGTGTTTGTTTTTGAGTTTTTCGTACACTTCAGGTTCCAACGCAATTAATTTTCTCATTTTATAAGACTCCCTACCACACCACTAATGACCGGAGCGAGTGCAGACAACAAGATGGGTAAAAATCCACCTTTTTGTATAATTCTTCGTTTTGTTTTTAACGCTACCTTACGATCAGCCAACTTCCGAAGTTTGGTTTTGTGCGATTTTAATTTCCGCTTGTGATGATGCGATATCTCGACGTTTCCTTGCAACACGTTGTGAGCACAGTCACAAAGACAACGTATTAACTCGGGCGATGCTTTGTCTAAAATACGCTTTTGCAAAGGTGCAGGGGCTTTTTGTAGCAAACGCAAGGTGGGTCCGTTTTTTCGCAAGCGGTTCATTGATAAAGATAATGCGTGTCTTCTGGAAAAATCCCTGAACGCAGACGTTGGTTATCGTGTGTTTCGCAGCGTAAGTCAATCACCAAATAACCTCTGTCGGATGATACAGCATTTTTATAGGCCTCCAGTGCGTTTTTATATGTTTTGGGGTAGACCTGACGTAAGAAATGCGCAATTTGATTCACATCCCTACAACTTTTAAAGAGCACCATAATTTGTGCATTGAGACTTATTTCACGCAAACCTTTATGAAACAAATTTTGCACGGTCATGAGAACACTGAAATGAAAGTGGTGGGAGTAGACGCTATAGATTTTGGATAAGAATTCAGAATTGGCAAACATCAAATCGTCTAGTACTAGAAACGCGTCTCGACTTTCTTTTAGATCTTCAAGACTTGGCATGCCCTGTTTAAAGTTTACTTTATCCGTGTAACGATCAAACATTGCTTGCCACACCTCGTAATGATAAACAACCTGCTTGATTTCAGGGCAAAGTTGTTTTAGACTGTCTATAAAACGTAGGACCCAATAAGACTTTCCAACTCCGGAAGGTCCGCTTACCACAAAACTAGTTGGGTTTTGAAATCGCAAAGACATTATGCTAGCTCTTCGTGGGGCAAAATGAAAGCAAACGTCATCACATAACCCTTTTGTAATGAATGCACAAACTTCGATAGTTAAATACATTGACAGAAAAAACATGGATGAAAACACTAAATTCGATAGTTAGGAAAACTTCACAAAAAATACACAAACTTCGATAGTTGAAAAATTCACGGAAAACACAGAAAAACATGGATAAATACACAAACTTTTTTTTTTGATGAAGTAAAATTTGGAAAAAAAATTATAAATTTAGTTAGTGGTTTTATTCAAGAGATACGAAAATTCACAAACAGATTTAAACAATTAAAATGTTTATGTGAGGTTACGAAAATTTAAACAAAGACAGAAACAAGTAAAAACGCTTTATTCAGAATGCACAAAAATTTTAAAAATGAAATACTTTATACAAGGTTACGAAAATTTAAACAAAGACAGAAACGACTTAAAAAACACTTTATTCAGAAACGCATGAAAATTTTAAAAATCAAATGTTTTATGCGAGGTTAATTTAAACAAAGACAGAAACGACTTAAAAAACACTTTATTCAGAATGCACAAAAATTTTAAAAATGAAATATTTTATACAAGGTTACGAAAATTTAAACAAAGACAGAAACGACTTAAAAAACACTTTATTCAGAAACGCATGAAAATTTTAAAAATCAAATGTTTTATGCGAGGTTAATTTAAACAAAGACAGAAACGACTTAAAAAACACTTTATTCAGAATGCACAAAAATTTTAAAAATCAAATGTTTTATGCGAGGTTAATTTAAACAAGGGAAGCAACAATTTAAAATAAATTTTGGTTGGTTACGATAATTGATCAAAACATTTACAAAAAACTCAAATTTTCAAAGGTTCGGTATGGATGCCGTCGTCCAAAACGATTCTTTTTGGATAGAAACTGTTTAACCCTTTTTTGGTTTGTGCGTACGAGAAGATTCTACTTTGATGGCTACGAAAGCCGCGATTGATTATGGAGTGAGGTTGATTGCTTTCTAACACGTTACGATATTGGTTGAATGTCAAAGGGTTTTGACGAATGCACACACCTTTGCTTACTTGTTTATTTTTATCTCCTACGCAGAAGTATGTTTTCGATGTTAAAGAAATTTGTTTGGTTCCGCAATATTCAACTTTCATTAAACCTAATGTTCTTTGGGTGAATCTATAACATTTTTCACAGCATTCTTCTTTGTTCCAAATTTGGTTACTTGTTCTTTGTCGAATGTAAGATTCTACGTGTTCTGGGCAAGCTTCAGCAGGCAACCAACGAAGTCTGGCTCGGAAATATTCTGCTTTCAAATGCTCGGGAACGCAATCGTCTAAGGTGTGGCGACTGATGGCAAAATACATCGAGTCAGTGTCGCTTTCCAACAACTCAAAACATCTTTCAGGTATGTATTTTTTTAAAAAACAGTAGAAAAATTTTAACATATGCAATTTTGAATTTAGATAGACGTT
The DNA here is from genome assembly GCA_963680785.1 of Diplosoma virens. Taxonomy (NCBI): domain Eukaryota; kingdom Metazoa; phylum Chordata; class Ascidiacea; order Aplousobranchia; family Didemnidae; genus Diplosoma; species Diplosoma virens. The sequence goes on along the minus strand of OY796889.1, from coordinate 4,629,576 downwards.
TAAGCCAATTTGTATCGGTAAATCGTGGCGTATACTGTGTTTTAAACTTTTTACCTCGTAAACATTGGAACCGATTTCGTCGAGGTGAATAAAACGCGGGTCGTTGATTGTTTTGTTGATGGTGTCTTTAGAGTGGTAACTTATATTTCGATGCTTATCCTTGTTTAATAAACTTGCTGAGTATAGTGAGTTTCCGGTGAGTTTGTTCGTTAACGCGATGACTGTTTTTGATTTGTCGAGATCGGCTTCTCTTCGCGAGTTGACAATTTCGTTGGCTAACTTTTCAAAACATTTTTCTGGATGAAATTGAATAAATTCATAAATTCTGGTAATTTTAAGTCCTAGATTTAAATAAAATTTTGCCATTTCTGTGTTAATTAAAATCTCTTTCCCAAAATAACTACTAATTAAATATTTTTTGGGTTTTTTCAATAAGTCATGTTGTTCTGCAACCTTCTCCATGTAAACACCGATATCCTCTCTTCCTATGTTTGTATTCTTGATAATTGGCGGGAAATCTCTACAAAAATGTTTTAAATCTTCCGGGGTGTGGATATCCACAATTATAAAACCGTACAATTCTTTATTTTCAATGCCTTTCAAAATTTTTTCAAATGATAGTTGATATTTTGGTTGCACGCATTTCAACGTTTTTAAAAAAGAAACAATTTCGGATTGCTTTTTCATTTTCAACCACTCACACTCTCTGATAGACACTACACGAAACCCTTCCTCAGTAAGGGCTTGTTTTTTTTCCTGCGTTGCTTTTCGAATTTGACTGAAAGATATATTTTTGATTGGGTGTGTTTCCTGAAGACTACCGTCTGCGTTACGATTTGCATTGCATACATCACAACCATGCCAAAAACACCCGTCGAATTCGTATATTGTGTTTGTTTCTTGACAAAAACCGTCTACTTTAAAACTATATTTTGAAACGTAACGCTCACCAATGTTATATCTACTTTGAATGAAGTTCCCTTCTTTTTGTTGCATGAAGCTTAACCATTGATAGGACATCAATCCGTATCTTGAGCAGGAGTCCGGTCTGTAATTTTCTGATTCTTTGTATCTGCAGAAATAACCTGTCGGGTTGTTTTGAGCAATGGCGTGCAAATAAAGGGAATTTGCATCCAGACCTAGAATTTTTTCTGTTGTTTCCGGGTTCGAAATTTCGTGGCTTCTTATTCGGGTTTCTCCTGCTGCAGCATACCGACAAAAAACAATACTGAGTCCTCCGGTAAGTTGACTTCTCAAAGTTTTGTATAAATCCGAATGTTTTTTTGGAAACAAACAAAAAAAACTATCTTTTTCAATTTTTTGCATCATTCTTAGCTTCGCAATTCCACTAACTGAAAACGAGCGTTTAAAAATATCTAAATTTTGTTGTTTGTAGGGAATTAATAAATTTTTAACAGCTTGAATAAAAGGTACGCAATCCAAAAGATTATAATAAACCAACATTTCACGCAAACTCTTCCATCTTTTTTCCAACCACGTTTTTTGAACTAAAGCATATTCCTCTGTTGTAATATTCGATTTTGTCAAAGACGAATAAAAAGCTTGGTGATTTGGTAGGTCGCTCTCTAATTTTTCTAAACTGTCCACAAACTCATAGGGAAAATGGAATTTTTCCAATTCGCTTCCGTATGCAATCAAAAACTTTCTGTACGAAAAACCGGGTGCAAGAAAATGTTTTATGTCTAGAAACCGCAACGTCGATGTTTTGATGCAGAGATAGGTGTTGGCTTTTTTAATTACAAAATCAATTTCGTTCAGTAGACGTTCGATCAAAATAGGCTTGACTAAGTTTAGATCGTACGATGAAGAATTGAAACCAAGGACTATCAGCTCGCGACAGTACGAATCGAATTCTTTCAGTAAATTTTCTTTTCTTATGTGGTCACTGCTTTCCAAAGCTTCAAAAGTAGTTCGAAATTTTTCCTTCACAAGACGGTAAGCGGACAGAGATATAGCTTCCAAATAATCTATTAAATTTTGAATTAATTCCTTTTCATCGCCAGACGTTATAAAACACTTTCCTTCCTCAAACCCGGGAACGTTCGATGCAATTCCAACACTCATTGGAACGTGACGAGCTTCAAACATCAACTTCGGTCCGTTTTCAGGTAGCTGATCACGACACAAATATGCTTCAAAGTCGTAGCATGCATAGTACGGGTAAATACGATCTTGCTTGGGCACCTGTATTCCAATTTGTTCAAGCTTTTCAAATATTGTATGCGGATTATGATAAACGCCTCCGGGGAAACTTTCGTGAACTGTAGTTGTGCATGTTTTCGTATGACGATAGTAGTTATAGTTTTGATACCATAGCTTATCACAATGCTTACATTGATACACAGAGCAATATTTTTCAAAATCTATGATTAAACTCAAGTGGTTTTCAAATACATTTACTTTCATTGTTTCCTTGTGCAATTCGCGGCTACGTTGAATTAATTTTGCTTTGCTATTTTCCAATTCATAGGCAACAATATTAATTTTATAAAAATTTTCGAGTTCAACAAAATCATACAAACTTACTCCGGAAAATTTCTCAATTTCAAAATGGTTACAGTATTCATAAAACAATTGTTTTGCAGCGCGATTACAGCGATGACGATCAGCACCACGGAAGACGGCCAGACATCTGAAGAAACAAAGATTGTCTTCCGCCGAAACGTTTGCAAGTCCGCGATTGTTCACTATAAAATCGGGTAATCCGACAGATCCCCCTAACGGCGCGTCTTGCAAGTGGTTGACGTAGAAGGTGATGTTTGATATCTGAACGATCTTCCACTTGGTATCTGGTCGCGTTATGCTCTCTATGAAATTTTCTTCAGCTATAGAATTTAAAAAATCGAGCAATTCTTGCCTATTACTTATCAACAAAGCGGTTTTTAACATCAAATGATTATTATACGAAGCATGAAAATATCGCAATTCCTCCGTTTCAATATTTTTTAAAATATATGCCAAACTGTAATTAATTTTAAAGCGAGTTTTTTGTTGTTTCAAAATGATTTCTAAAATTTTTTCAATTAACTCTTTCAAATCTTTATTATAGTAAAAATTAAATATACTCTGTACTTTGTTGTTTCTGATAAAACTTCGAATGCTCGACCAATATTTTTTAACGAACTCTTTTAAATTAGGATCTGATTCTTCAATCTCTTCTTCTTGCATGATTTGGTGTTTCGATTTCTTTTTAACTGCAGGACATTCTACAGGAACCGCTGCTTCGTCTTCAATTTGGTGAGCGCGACGTTTTATTTTTAAAGACTTTCTTTTACTTTGTTTGTTGACTTTGCTCGATGTTGCTTGTTCGTTTCTGATAGAACCTGCTTCAAACCCATCTCTACTCGATGTTGTTTGCTCGTTTCTGGTAGAGCCTGCTTCAACCCCATCTCTATTTGGCGATGTTTGCTCGTTTCTGATAGAGTCTGCTTTAACCCCATCTCTACTCGATGTTGCTTGCTCGTTTCTGGAGACCGCTTCCCAATTATCTTGGTTAGTGAAATTTGTTTCTTTGTCGGAGGAAAGATTAGGCACCTCTTTTGTCTTTGAACAATTATGTTCTTTTAAAGAACTAACACTTTCAAATTGTTTTGAACACTGTTTGCATCTGCAACAAATTTTTTGATGTCTTCTCAAATTGTCTACTCTTGCAAAAGTTTTTCCGCATTTTGAACATGTTACCTCGGTTGTTTTATCGTGAACAGATAATATATGACGTCGTAAACGATCTTTTCGTAGAAACGATTTCTCACATAACATACACTCATATTTTTTATTATTATGAGCTGAAGCTACATGCCTCATCAAATTGCTTTTCAGCGTAAACGCTTTCGAACATATGTTACAAACAAACGACATTGTCTACAAAAACATCAAAGACTGCAGCAACTGTATTTATATACACCTCTTTGGATGACGTCATAGATTGCACCATCTTTTGTAATCTTTCTCTAGAAGACTTTTTCATTGCTGACGTGTTCTTGCAATAGAAGGACAGCTGCTCCAACCTCGTCACGGACAGCTGAAAGATTGCTGACGTGTTCTTGTAATAGAAGGACAGCTGCTCCAACCTCGTCACGGACAGCTGAAAGATTGCTGACGTGTTCTTGCAATAGAAGGACAGCTGCTCCAACCTCATCACGGACAGCTGAAAGATTGCTGACGTGTTCTTGCAATAGAAAGACAGCTGAAAGTTTAGAATAAGATCTTTGACGCTCTGTCTGGGAATCAAACTCACAATTTCGTTGTGCAGCATAAGTTAGGTTTCATAGCGACTTCGTCACTCTGCCTGGGAATCATACTCGCAACTTCGTTGCTCGACATAAGTTATGTTTCATAGCGACTTCGTCGCTTTGGGCGAGAATCAAACTCGTTGCGCGGCATAAGTTAGGTTTCATAGCGACTTCGTCGCTCTGCCTGGGAATCAAACTCGCAACTTCGTTGCGCGGCATAAGTTAGGTTTCATAGCGACTTCGTTGCTCGACATAAGTTATGTTTCAACGCGACTTCGTCGCTTTGGGCGAGAATCAAACTCGTTGCGCGGCATAAGTTATGTTTCATAGCGACTTCGTCGCTCTGCCTGGGAATCAAACTCGCAACTTCGTTGCTCGACATATGTTAGGTTTTAACGCGACTTCGTCGCTCTGCCTGGGAATCAAACTCACAACTTCGTTGCTCGACATATGTTAGGTTTCAACGCGACTTCGTCGCTCTGTCTGGGAATCGAACTCGTGGTTTTAGCTAAAGTTAGGGTTAGGATCCCCCATCCGATTCGACGCTTGTTCCGCCACAGATCCCCGCCGATCCCGCTAGATTCCCCGCTAGATCCTCCGCTATTCCCCGCTAGATCCCCCGCCATCCCCCGCTAGATCCCCCGCTAAATCCCCCGCTAATCCGGCGCAATTGCTAAGAAGACTTTCTTCCTATACTACTGGCGAAACCTGTCCTCTTTTTGGGCAACAAAAATATGTTAGGCCTATTACAAAGCATTTAAACAACTTGAACGTGCAATTTCAAGGACCAGATCAACTATTTCACGTCAATACTAAGCCTCTGGGAAAATCAGTTAAAAGATAACGATTGCACGCATTTTCCCACATTGAAAAAATACAATCCAACTTCTTGTGCTCAATATGCTTTGGAATGTTCCAGTCTCTTGGAAAGCTTCAATGCTAGATTTCAGTATATCAAAAGCAAGCGGCTGGAGCTTGATATCTTTTGTATCCCCTTCAATGTTACACCTGCTTCTGCACCCTCTGAGCTCCAACTCAAACTCATAAAATTACAAAGTAATGACACGCTGAAAGCGATGTGTATGAACAAGCCGTTGCTTAAATTTTGTCGTGTTTATATATCAAAGGAAGAGTTTCCAAACTTGAGAGCTAGCGCTCTTAAATCGTCATCTGTTTTTGGAAGCACATATCTATGCGAACAATTTTTTTCTAAAATGAACATCACAAAAAGTCGTTACAGATCAAGGCTAACAGACGAAAATCTTAGTATGCAGTTGAGAGTTGTCACATTGTCAGTTCGTCCTAATGTTAAGCGCTTAGTAAAGCAAAAAAGTTTCCAAATTTCTCACTAAGCAAAAAATTTTATTAAATGTTTCTTTGTTATTTTTTATTATTTTATGCTTCAATATTGCGTTAAATAACTTCAGCTGTATGGTTCGCATGGGTTTTTATTACTTTCGTTTGTTGTTCGTTTCTGTTGATGAACAGCCCACTTACTCAGTGGTAACTAACATAGTGGCCCGCGATAGCAAATAGGTTCGTCACCCTGAATTTAGGTAAAAATTTAAGTATGAAGTAAAATTAATCATAATCTTTAAGAGGTTTTTGCCTACGCCTTTCGTAGGTGAATGATCAGCCAAAGCAAACCAAATACGGGGATGTTTCCAGGGCTGCAGAATTAGAAAAGGGTGGCAGGGGCAAGAGGCAACTTTTTCTACCCGGCAATATTTCTAAAACGCAATGCAAGCTGTAAATGTGGGGCAGATAATCTCTTTCAAATTTTCATGACAAAAGTATTTTATCAAATCTGTCTCCACAACTATGCAAACTTGAATAGCTTAATTATTATTATTACGTATTTCATGTACTGTTATTACGTATCTCGTATCTCTATATTTATCCTCCTGACTCGCAGAAAAGCGACGGAGGCACTAATACATAGGGTAAGCAATTACCCCGAACTGCTTCCGGAAATGCCAAGTATTGCTGTCCGCTTGTAATTTAATAGAAATATGACTGTAATTTAGAACTCCTTGCCAAGACCACTAAGCAGGAGAAAGTGCCGTAAAGTGTCTTTTCCAAGGACACAACAGAATGGTGCGAGTGGGTGCTAAACCGAGATCATGTTGATCATAAGCACGGCGCTCTAACCACTCGACCACACTACCGACACATAATCCAACAAAGTTTGCAAAATATCAATTTAGACGAGGGATCATTGAACTTTTTATAAAAAGAGCCACGTAGCAAATGACAGTAATTTATCAAGGGGGCAAATTTTAGAAAAAAGACAATATTTTTTGTTGAAAAAGTAGACTCAGCAAACATAAAATTTTAAATTTTAGAGAAAGTTTTTACAAAAACTTAGTGAAGACTCAAAAAGATGCGTTTGATCTTTTTGAGCCAAAGACCAAAAGTATTTCCATGTCAAGAAAATAAAACCTCGCAACCTTCTTCGCTCTTCAAGAAGTTTTTGATAGAGCTTTTCTGTAATGCGCTAATATTTGCGTTTATTGAGAGTACCTTTTCCACAAAAAAGTGCTTTTTGAAATTTTGCCTCTCCCGCCAAAATAATTTTCGGCGCCCCTGTAAACGCCAGCTTTTATACATTCCAGGGCAAAGCAAAGCGAAAAAAAAAAGTTATTTCGTTCCGGTAAATTACCAAAGCCCAGGACAGAAAATTTACTAGTGCATCGACTAAGGGTAGATAACTAACTGTAAAATTAGTTTGTAAATGTATTAATCAATCTTTTACCTGTTGTTAGCCCTATGAGTTAGGGTTAGGCTTAGGCTTGGATACACTAGAATTGACCAGATCCACGATTTATTTACTGGGGGGTAGAAAATTTATCAGTGTATTGCCTGGGAACAGATAATTTACTAGTGTATTTTCGGGAGTAGATAATTCGCCAGATTCGTAATTTATTTTAATTGAAGGCAAAATAATAAATTTTTTGCTTCGTAAAATAAGTTAAAACTAAAAAAAGTTTCTTTCTTCAACTCGAAAACTTAAATCGAAGGACGAACGCCACTACGGGTATGCAACAATAGTTTTTAAGCGCAACGAACAAAAGTAGGCTACATTGTTTTCCATTGTAAAACTTTTACTGAAATTTTCAATAAAATAGTATATGTTGGTTTTCAGTAAAAACAACGTGTTATTCAATTTTATCCAAACAAAATTATTCACTTGATTATTGCTTTTTTCTTCTCGAATTTTTAGAACTTTTTTGCTAAAGCGGTAAACTGTTAAACATGCAAATTTGACCGACTTATTTTATTGCCCTGAATAATAAATAATTTTGAAGTTGTAAATGCGTCATAACGAATTAGTTGATCACATTATTTGCTGTTAAGCAGAAGGCTTTCTGATTGAATCTACAGGGTGTCCCAGAAGTCGCGCACCATGTAAATTTGATAATTTATTTTTTATGTTCCAGATATGGGTGAAAAACTAATTATACAGGAAAGAGTTAAATTGGTTTTTATGTTTGCAAAAGATGAAGCAACATACCGCTCCGTAGCTGAAGAATTTAATCGTACTCATCCTGAGCGAGAAAAGCCATTGAGCTTGATCATATTACTGTCATCCGCATAATTAAACGTTTCCAAGATGCGATAACAACTGAATGTCAAAGGATCAGTACTAAAACCCTCAACAGAGTAAAAGACAGTTTTATGAAGAGAATTGATGCATGTATCAATGCAGAGGGTGAACAATTCGAGCATCTGTTATGACTATTATTAATAAAATTGTTATTCATATGTAATTTAAGAAAATTTACATGGTGCGCGACTTCTGGGACACCCTGTATTGCGGTTAAATTTCATAAGTTAAATTTTGAAGAATTAGAGTTAAACAAGGTACGTTTTATTTTTGTTAACAAACGAACAAGATCTAAAGTCAAAATATGTGCTGATAAGTTAATACAATAGTTTTTCTAAACAGTTAATTGTATTGTAATTAAAACAAAAAAATATGCCAATAAAACTTTTAAAAAGCTTAATATACTGGAATACAAGCTGTTTTTTTTCAATATGTTACTTTATAGAATCTCGTATCTCGGTAACTGGCGAAAGAAGCACAATAAAACTGGCTTCGTTGGAAAGGTAAAATCTGCAAGTGCTACGGGATCTTGCCAGAACATTGTTACGTCACAATCAAAGCTTAGCTTCTTAGCTTAAATGTCATTTGCAATAATTTCTCTTCTATTTGCTTAAAATGTTTTTTACTAGAAGGAAGACAGGATTTTGTGCTTTGGAATTTGATAAAACAAGTCGTGGACACGTATTAAACGTAACTTTCAGAGAGAATTTTCAAAACAGCCACCAGTCAGAAGTACCATAGAGAAATAGCATGCGAAATTTAAAGAGGAGGGATGTCTGTTTTCTCACGTAAATAAGGGCTCGCATATTAAATATTTGTGAAAAGTTTAATAAATCATTTATTTCTTGGAGTTTTCTGATAAAATTTTTGCTGCCTAAATTTAAGATCATTAATTTTCAGAAAATATAAGTTTGGTTTTAATGTCTTCATCAGTTATTGAAAAATAAGTGATCATAAAATGACTTATTGAGAGGAAAACCCTATATTAAGATAAAGTAAATGTTATAAGTTAATGTCTATGAGAGATTTATAAAATTGGTAGAATTTGTGATGTTTTACTTTTTTACATGGATGATTGCCGCGTTCTCAGCGTATAGTCGGGAGAGTGATCGAGTTAGATAGAAGCGCTATATTGATGCCAAAGGCCATCGACACAGTCAAGGTTCGATAGATAATGGCTTTATTCTGTTGTTTTCTTGAAAAAGACGCTTTGTAGCACTTTCCTCTGCTTGGCATTCTTAGAAAGCATCTCAAGTTTTGTTCATATTTCTATATCTAAATAAAAAATAAAGACCAAATAAAAATTTTAATTCAGATTTCTGTCACTCGAAATTCTGGTAAAATAAAAAATTCATAATAGTGTATGCTTCTTTTAACCGATACCCTACATCTTTTTGTAATGTTGTCGATGGACTTCCAAGTAGATTATCATGTTTAAATCAATTGTTTTATCTCAATCGAAAAACATTTCTCAAAAAAATTAACTTGAACTGAACAAGGATTTTGTCTGCGAATCATTTATGAAAGAAATAATAGTTTGTGCGTATGACTATTTAAATCGAAGTCTGTAAATAAATAAATTTCTATGTTTAAGATGGTTTTGTGTTGTTTGTTTTAATGTAAACGGTACAGAAAAAAATCAATGTGGTCGTATCGATAAAGACGAATTTTAAAAAATGACCAAGTTTTGTGATATTTAATTTTGCTTTTACAAAGTATCTGGATGGTGCTCCTGGTTGTAATTACGTAAAAGTTAAAATTTATAACGTGTACAACCGGAGGCGTACATAGGATTTTTGAAAGGAAAGAGCCATACAACCACAATCAAATATGCGCAGAGAAAAATTTTCCAATTGGGAAAAATGGTCTTCATATTGAACCTGTCTCGGTTTTGTCAATTTTTCGTCCCAAAATCATAGTGGTCTCTAAAAAAAGGTCTTCACTTTGAATTTGTATTTGATTTTTCGTATTAATGATCTTCAAGGGGGGACATCGTAAAATAGCCTCTCTAAATACACTATTGTGTACAACTATTGATAGTTTATAACAAAAAAGTTGTTTGGAATTACGGAAAATAACGCGTTAAAATATTATGTAAACCAGTAAAAACTGCTGCCAGTGAAAATCACGTAAAATTTGTTAAACACTGTTCTTTATTGTTGCTTTTATGTACATGTTTCAATAAACTTAGTTTATTCTAAAATAATTTAAGTTATGCCGTCAGTACTTTTGCCGCCTAGGTATAATCAAGTAGATTTTGATACCAACTAATTTAAAAACTGTGTTATATTAGCTTGTTAAAATTTTAACTGAAATTTCAATGAACAAATAGTGAAGAAAGTTTTACCTATAAATTTTATGCAAATATTTTCTGATAGATACGTAAGATTGGTTACTGAAAACATCCGTATGCTTAGATTAAGAAAATCGTTTACAAAATAGTTTTGTCTATGTCTAAACTTTTGCTGCCAGGTAAAATACAGTAAATTTTTTTGCTGGTAAGATACGTAAGATATTATAAACTACTGAAAATACCCGTAAAATTAGATTACGGAAATTGTTCGTAAAAATATTTACGGACGTTTCCGAACTTCTGCTTCCAGGTAAAATACAGTAAGTTTTTTTAACAGTGCAAGAATAAATTATTAGAGTATCTGCTGCATTGTATTGCATTTTAGCATAACTTCGTTTTGACAAAAAAATAGTTTTTGTTATAAATTAAAGATTGTTTCAGTGATTTTTTATATTGTCGAAGAATTTCAAAGGTCGAAATAGTATGTACATTTCAGAGCATCTTAATTGCTGCATTTTTAAACGTTTAATTGAATTTTTAGTTATTTTTTACTTGCTAAATTACATTATTATTGATTCTTAGACATTATTGCAACATTAAATACTGCTTGATGATAAATTGAATTATTTTGTTAATTTTTAGTGCAGTTTTAGTCATCATATTGAGGCCATAAGGTCATATTGAGAATAATCAAAATACTTGAGAATAATGCTATTCCGGGATTAAACCATGTTGTTGAGTTAAGTTCAGTTCAAGATATTGAGAATATTAAAATGATGGTATTAAAAAGTACCATTTTAAACCATGCACAGGTACAATAAACTAAGAACCATAAAAGCATGAAAAAATCATCAGTTAAATAAAAAAAAATATTTGCAATATTTTGTCATTATTTAGTTCTGGCTTTAATTTTTATATCAAGCGTCTTTTCTTAATTCTAAATGTTCTCCGATTGTCCGAAAGCTCGAAAATTTAGTTTCAATAAAATTAATGAAAGTGTACTCCCAGAGTTGCCAATTTAGCAGTTTTCCAGATAGATCTAGCGAGTTTTAATGTTATCTAGCTGGAAAAAATGTCAACTAGCTGATAGCTGGAAATCTAGCTGGTTTTTTAAATAGTTTAGCTGATATTTAGCTTGTTTTGGTACTACTTTGTTTTTTTAAAGAACACAATAACTTTCGGACGAGAATAGAGAAATACTATACCGATTTGAGGTGAAAACCTTTTTTTTTAGAGAACACTGTGAATTTCGGACGAAAAGTGGGAAATCTGAAAATGATTTCAAGTGGGGACTTCTTTTTTATCAGCATTTACCAAATCTGCTTATTTACCAAATCTAGCTGATTTTAGCTGTAAAATAAAGCTTTTTTAGCTGGAAAATTTAAATTAGAATTGGCAACACTGTGTACGCCTGCCTATTATGGATCGATAATGAAAAAGGCAAATTATTGAAGCAATAGTGCCAGACTTTCCTTCAACTGAGACGAGACAGTCATCGAGAAAAACGCGACGAGAAAAGATAAGAATTTCTTGCGAATCAAGAATCTTCAAGTCCCAACTTAAATAATAGCAGAAAATACCGGTGTTGTAATCAAATAGCCAATTAGAAATTAGCACTAATTTCTTAAAACTTTTTCATTACCAATCCTTGATACAAATCCAGTAGCACTAGATTTTAGTTATTTAATTCTTGGCTAAAAAATTGACTACTACCATAAATTTTATTGTTTTTTAATGTTTAAGATAATAGTTTTCTTGCAAATAAATTGAAACTACATTGCGGCTATTCATGTTCGACGGATTGTAATCTCAATCGCAATGCAACGTTATTTTGTATTTGTTAAATTTTTTCACCAACATTGAAGTGGTTAATCTGTTTTTTTAACAAATCTCGTTTTTTAGCTTTAATAAGAACAAAAATATGTTTTTTTGGTTCATGAATATATAAGACTCTTATATTATGTCAAATAAAAAAAACTTTTGAAGTTAAAACATTGAAAAATCTTATTAAAAATATATTTATAAGCAATTTCAAATCAGATAAAAGCAACTGTTTAGCAATGATAAATAATAAGATTGTTTTATAAAATTATTATTATTTACCAATAACTTTTAAAATATTGTTTGTTAAAAATTTATCCAATTTTTAACGGAAGCTGTTGTTTTACAGACAAATGCAATCAACGTTATGATTGCTCTGATAAATCAGATGAATTAAATTGTTCGTGTACGAATTATGAATTTCAATGTTATTGCTACAAAAATAATCCTGTTGACTGCAAAGCTGTTGATTCTTATGAATACTTTCGTGGATGCATTCCCATTAAAGAGTACAATGATGGAATGAAACAATGTCCTGATGGAAGTGATGAGAATGATGAAACTAAAGCAATTGTATCTTGTGATCACTGTGATGTAATAATCCGCAGATTATACAGTATAACGTATCAGAATCTAATCAATGTATTTCTAGTTTATGTCATAACTCAACTTGTTACAATGTTCCTTCTCTTTATTGTTCTTCTATCGCTTGCAATGCAACAGATCTTATTTGTACGTCAAATTGTTCTATTAATTCAACTAAACAATGTAATCGTCCTTTTCAATGTAATGATGGTACTTTAGGACTTGCATTTCAATTTTGTGACGGTATTGCAAATTGCTATGACAAAAGTGATGAAATTTATAATTCACGTGGTTTTAAATGTTTTGGTATAGAATCAATCAAGAAGTGTGTTTTGCCTCAACGTAATTTGTATGATGACGTTGCACAATGTAGTGACGAATCTGATCTTTGTAGAAACAACTCGTGTTTTCAATGTTTTGATCGACGTTTGTTGATTTCATCGAAGCAAATTTGTGATGGTGTATTTGATTGTTATGACTGGTCTGATGAGTGTTTGTGTGAAATTAATTTTAACAAAGATCTTTGTAACATTAGGTTTTCTTCTTTCCCGCTGAATTCGTTTACAAATAAGGTAGATCATATATATAACTTAAGCTCTCTTCTTAATAATAAACGTATTATTTACGTTGAACATGATAATACAAAATCAACAAAAACATGTCAAACTCGATTGGACAATCACTGGGTAGCAGCATTATGCGATGGTCGACCAGAATGTAGTGATCTCAGTGATGAATGTGATTGCCCAAATCCACCTGAGTTTTGTAATTACACTTGTCACAAAGACTATAACATCGGTGATCGATATTGTGATGGCATAGAAGATAATTTTTTTAACATTATAAACAACTCAATTTGTCCCAAAGGATACGAAGAATTAAATTGTCCAAAACGCTTTTCTTGCAAAGCTAGAAATAAAGTTAGCATTGATATTGATCAAAAGTGTAATGGAAAAATTGATTGTGATGATAACTCAGATGAGCGCTATTGCAATAATAACCACAAACGTTTATTTTCATCAGAATCAGAAATGATTGCTAATCCTGTATTAAAAATATGTTTTTGGATCATGGCTATTTTGGTAATCTGTGGCAATTTGTACGTGATTATATCAACAATTCGACATCTTAAAACTGTAAACCTACTCAAATCAATAAAGTATCAGCACCTTATTATTTTTAACATTTCCATTGCCGATTTCATTATGGGAATATATTTGCTAATAATCGCATTTTACAGCGTTTATTATTCGGGTTACTACGGCAAGTTTGATTTTGAATGGCGATCCAGTTTACGTTGTTCAATAGTTGGTAGTCTCGCAGTTCTATCGAGTCAAGCATCGTGTTTTTCTATGGTGTTTCTGACAAGTCATCGCTTGTACACAATCTGCAAACCATTTTCCATTATTTCATCTTTTATTCATAAATTTGTATTTGCTTTAATTTGGTTGATTTCTTTTGTTATTGCTGTTTTACCGATTCCACCGCAATTGTCAGATTACTTTGTGCATAGTGCTGAGTTTACGAACAGATTCACTCATTCATCAATTCAGAATAAACAATTTATCACAAAGTTTGCTTGCCGCTTGGCAGAACTAAACAATATATCGACTGAAAGCAATGACTGGGATTCAATAAAAACTTTCCTTAAAGACAAGTTTCCCGAATACTCGCCTGGAGTAGAGTTTGGTTATTATGGCCAAACTAGTGTGTGCATGCCAAGGTTTTATGCTGTGCAAGGAGAAAACGGTTGGGAGTATAGTCTTGGAATAATTTTAAATGTTTTTTTTTGTTTCGTTTTAATTTCTGTTGGTTACATTTTGATTTATATACATTTCACTGAAAATGATAATGAAATAGGAAGCAATCAACGAAATATAGAAAATAAACGAATGCAAAGACGCATTTCAAAAATAATTATTACTGATTTCCTATGTTGGATTCCTATTTGCATTATGGCATTTGTGAAACTCAGTGGCATTTACGTAGATGATGTTGCTTACATTGTGAGTGCTGGATTGCTGCTTCCAATTAACAGTGTTTTAAACCCTTTGCTTTATTCATCACTTTTTGAAAAGGTGGTCAAAATTTTTTGTCACACCTCATTTACTTTATAGCTTTATAGTTGATTTTAAGTTTTATTATGACTAAACAACGTTAGCTAACTCGATGTGGTTAACATATCGGAACCACCGTGTTTTTCGCAGTTGCGCTGGTGGAACATTATTTTCATTGTACTAAACATTTTATTATTAACTAATGATTTGATGATCAGTATACCACCCCCAACCCCTTAATTCACTTTATTTACAAGATGCTTTATAAGTATTGTTCATTTTGTCGTTTAATTCTGAGCGCATTTACGCCTTTTTCTCCTTTTCTGTTTTTTTCTCTCGAACGTTTGAGAATCGCTAAATAAATCTTTTTAAATAATGCGGAACTTCAAATTACGTAATCCATTTGCTGGCGCGCCTCTGATTGGCTGTCGCAAACTGTGACCTATGGTGAACTCAATTTAATTTTTAATTGTTTAAATGTTCATAATAATGTTGAAGTTTCTGTTAGTCTTGTAATCTCGCGTCACCTGAGTGATCTTATAAAAGCGAGCATTTGTTTTCATTTTATTCCAGTCCGAATTCCAGTTGAGCAATTTACAGTAGTTGCGTAATTCCGGTTGATTGCTAAGTGGTTGGAATCGCTTTGCATCGTTTAGCCTGTCTTGTTATAGTCGTTTATGGGTCAATTTACACCTTGAAATTTAATTCTATCTAGAGATAAAATTAAAGATTAACATTAGCCACCAGGGTGCCAATTATCTTATAGTTAATCGGTACGAAGCTGTGGGCGATTATTCGCAGTTGTTGGGGTTGGCATTGTTTTGAAGTTTTGTGAAGCTTGAGAGTTAAGTTTTCGTGAATTGATTGAGTTTTGTGTATGTTGTATTTGGGTTACTGTAGCGATTAATTGGACAGTTCAAATATAATTTCGTATTTTCACACGAAACACAACTTTACTTATTATCCGATTTATAAAATTTGGTTTAAAACGTTGAATTTTAACTTTCACATGCTCTATTTTTATGCAATTTCGAATTTCACATCCTGCTGTTCCATATTATAGGATCACGTGGTAATACGCCCACTTGTATACAGCGATGTGGCTCAGTAACAAATCGTAATATATGGAGTTACTCTCCGACAGATATGGGTTAAGTTAACTTCTGTTATGATTATGTTATAGCTCCTAACCACTACATTACCTGGTCCTTTTGAATTCCCAAGTAAGTTCAACTGGTCCTTTTGAATTCCCAAGTAAAGTTGTGACAGTTTTAAATGCCGATCGTGATTTTCTAAGTTTATCGCTTTTGTTTAAGGCTAACTTTTTCCACTTATTGTGTTTGGGTCTAATTGTGTTCTAGAAAACAGGATGCTTTTTATTTGTTAATAATCTGATTGTGATAAGATTCTACGACTATGTAGCAACAACCATGTTATTAGCTTCGTTCTTGATCATTAATATTTTTTTTTAGTCAATGTTTTCACATGATTTACAATTTGCGCTAGTCCAACGTCAGACGTGATACATAAGCTGCCGTTTTAAAATCGATTTGGCGTCATCAAGTCGTCGTCGACGTGATATGTAGACATTTCGATTTTTTTATCTACATGCGCTTGTTTGCGATTCTTTTTCCTCTTAACTACAACGAGCTGTAAGTGGACGTGTTGTAAACATTTGTTTTTAACTTTTTCTGGTTTTCTGACGAAGCAACCACTTTTTAAGATTTGAAATAAAATTGTTTATACTTTTTGAGAGTAGATTGCTTTAATTGAACTATTTTATAAGATTAAATTTTTTCTAGATTTTGACTGTCTGGCATAGCGCTCGCCGAAAAAATCTAGTTATTTTGCGTAAATTTAGAATCACTAGAAATAAAAGACTTACATCAACACATATTGATATTAAACAGACTCTCTATTTACCCTTTACAATTTCACTACTTCTTTGCCTCAATACTAATTTTTTTGTAAACTGCATCTGTCTATCAGACCTTTTGTTCACTTATAATGTGAAAACCAACTTTCTCCCACAAGGTAGTAACTAGTAACATCCTTCAAACAGCTTTTTTTAGATACTTAAAACCAGGAAGATTTTTCAAAAGTAGCAGTTTGTGTTGACCAGTTGTTTTTGACTAAAAGTAGTAATCATTTAAATAAAAATTTTAGGGTGACATAAGACCCTGTAGTTAGTGCATATTGTTAATTTCAAAAGTTTACTGTAGACCGCATAGCTAATCCCTCTCTTCTTGGCTTCAATTTCTTCAACTATAAGGAAGCTATCGGAGCCTTCCCCAATCACACCGCTGGCTTTCCACACGTCTTATGGTTTTATAATATTTATTAAAGTTGAGATTTCGATATGAAGGTATAACAGGCTTCCACAAGCCAACGACCACAATTATTTAGTCGACAATACTGCCCAAACGATGCAGCTAACGATGCAACCAACGTGCAGCCAACAATGCAGCCAACAATGCAGTTAACGATACAACCAACGCGCAGCCAACGTGCAGCCAACGATGCAACCGCAAAACGAAATTTTCCCAAGTTTCGCTTGCGATCTACAAACTCACTCTTCAAACTAAACCACCGAATCACTTGATCACCATCGACTGAAAGAAATTAAATTTACCAACATCTCAATTTATAGTGTGCTCGCCACGTGTAAGTGAACCAATCAGATTTCATTAAGATCACTGCACGTGATCTGCCTATACAGTAAAGCAGTGAACGTAAACAATAGAATCAATTAAGAGGTTTCAAAAAAGACTTCTATGCAGTTAATTAACTTTTTCAATTTCAGTGCGATTTCTATTTTTATGATTTTAACACATATATTTACAAATATTAGACTCGGAAACATTAAGTTAAAACTTGTCCGTAATTCAGAATAATTGGGCCGTGCAAACTATGAATCTAAATTAAGCTTTTGATGAAAGCAGCTATAGATATTATTGCATCAGATATTCTACAAGAAAGAAAACTAAAAATTTTTGGATAGTTGTACTGGTCGATTGCAATATACAATATAATCCAAAATTTGCAAAAACCTGTTCTTTCAAATAACTTTTTCTATTGCAGATAGAGCCATCATATGTATTAAGTGGTCATAAAAAGTTGACCCTTGCACACAATTTCATCTCTCTATGAAAAGTGGTTTTCGAGATATACGAAATATGCTAAAGTTAAAATTTCAACCGTCTTGTGCCCCATCTTTATAACGTCATAATGAGCTAAAATTTTGATTGTCAAGCTTTTACCCAAAGCCACCATTTTTAAAATTTAAAATCCTAAAAATTTTAATTATTAAAACTGGTGAAAATATGAAACACCCAGTATTCGTCTCCATGACTTGCAGAAAAGCGTCGGAGGCTATACCTTGAGCAACTGACAAGCAAATACCCAGACCTGCTTCCGAACTCCTAAAATATTGCTGTGCTATTGAAATTTTATATCGATTTTTAAAATTTTATTAGAGATACGACTGTAATCAGGGGTGCCGCAAGCGGGAGGCAGGAGGGCACTTATCTTTTAATTTGCCCTTTTGAAAAAGAAAGTATACAAATGGAAGATACAGAAGTATCGGGTTAGATTTTCCCCTAAAATCTTGGAAACTCGATGAAAATATTGGATCGATTGAAGATGAAGACTTTTATTTTGGGTCTTACCCCACCTTAAATTTTGGACAACCATTGAAGCGTTGACCTTTTTTTTAGAGATTACTGGATTTTTTCGCTGAAAACGATCACAATTACGAAGTGGTAATTTTGTAACGAAAATTATTTTTAATTTTGCCTCTCCTGACAAATGGCTTTACGATGAGCATGGCCTGCTAAAATTTGTTTTGCTGCGAGTGCCTTTTCAACAAAAAAAATTCTCTTTTTTAAATTTTCTTCCCCCTTCCGGCAAAAAACCTCGGGCATTTTTGATGGTTATTTAGAACTGCTGACCAAGACCCTCAAGCAGAGAAAAGTGTCTTTCCCAAAGATACAACAGAATGGCGTAAGTCAGTTTTGAACAGAAATCTGTCGATCACAATCGCGGCACTCTTAACCACTCGACCACACGCTGTACATGTAGACATATGACAAAAAAAGTAAAAAAAAATATTTTTTTAACTCTTCGTTTTTTTTCAAATAATTTTTGAGGTTTATACCAATTTAAATTTTAAAATTTGACCAAAAAAAAGTTTTATTTTTTTCCGGCATAATAGTTACTAAATTTTAGCATCAAAACTTAATTATAAGAATCGAATGTTTTTCGAAAAAAATTTCTTGCAGTACCAAATAATTCTTAATTGTCACTTACTGATTTAAGGAAACGACTGTTTATTTTTACTATGAAATTGTATCACCAGCATTTTGGATACCTATAGATTTGCCACTAATAAATATCCTTTTATTGTTTGAAGAAAAAAAAATTGTGGCATCCTAAAAATTTTTTATTTAAGAATGTTGTTCTATTTGGCATATGTAGCTTCTCTTAGCTGAAACAAATATGATGGTCATTAATGCCAAAGTAATTTTGAGAATAGTTTAATTTAAAATTAATAAGTTCTTCTGATATAAATCAGAGGTCAGTTCAACTTCAATACATACAATAAAAGGCGTAATATACTTTTTTCCTATATTTTTTGATACATATATTTTTTTTAATTGACCTCTAATTTATACCAGAGGAATTTACAATTTTAAATTTAATATTATCTCTGGTAACAGTGTTTACATTAATTAAAAAAGAGAGTTTATAATCGTAGGAAATTTTAATGGGTTTCTGTGGAGCGCATTGAGGGCATCGCAAAAAGTCATCATTGCTGTGGTTGAAATCGTTTAAACCAAAGGATTCAAAGATTAAAAGAATTGGTGGAAACCTCCCCCAGTATTGGTTTGCATGTTGGTGACTAGATGTGAAACAAGAGCATTTGAGAAAAACCAGACGTCAAGAATAAGTTCTAAAAAATGTAAGAACTGGATAGAAAAATAAGAACATTGCTTAGGCACTCAGCAATCCATCACCTCATTGACGAATGTCATCAAACACTTCGAAATAATCGCCGCGAACAGCTTCAATTAGTTTCGCAAACGCATTCTTGTCTTCATTCTCAACATCAGCGAATGCCATGCAGCTGCTGGTCTTTCTACGTATGAGCCGCCCACGTCTGGCTTTACGCTTGATGACGCAGTAGGGAATATTCATCTTCCTGCACAACGCCGGTATGTACATGACGAGCTCAATAAGTTCGACATCGAGAACAATTGCAACCTGTTGAGCTTTCTTGCGCTCGATTAAACACGTGACCGTGTTTGTTTAAGGTCACCTAGAGAGACTAGATGGCCTTGGTTCATTTCACTCGCTATTACATGATGACGTTTGGTTGGTGTGTCTGGTTGGCCCTCAACTCTTTCTTGAGCTTGTTTTAATATTTTTTGCTTCTTTTCATATTTTGACTCTGGTTGATACTTTTTTTTCAAACGTATTAGATTACTTGCAGTTTGATGATCAAGAGCACTTGAAAATTGATGAATTGGAAGAGGGATCTTAAACCTTTGTTTGAGGAATTTTTGTTCTGTCGTTGAAGTTTTATATGCTTTGGCCAATGAACATAACGAGTCAAGCCATGCTTGTGTTGCACATCACATCCAATGCCATAGTTTTTAGGTCAAGTTCTAAAATAAAAATGATTTTTCGTATATTTCGGGGCTTAAGCACAAGAGTTGCTTTCTTCAATGCAAAACTTGGAGCAGGAGCTACCTTTTTTCCTTCATTTTTTTTTTGTCTTTTAGGCTTAGACATTAAAAGAATTATAAGTAGAAAGAGTAGAGAAAAAGATTATGAAAGAGGTTATTTTTACCAAAGCTTTCCAGTAATAAAGCACCAAAAAGACAACTTTCCAGTAGAATATATTGGTTGCGAAAGTGGCCAGGTAATAAGATCATTGTACCACCAAGAGTGGCAGAATAAAAATGATGTGAAAAACTTTACTTAACTAAGAAAAATTAAGGAACTACCGTACAACAATCGTGATCAGAGAATAAAAATTAATGTTGTAGTGGAAAAATTACAAAGTAGAAATTTAAAACTTTACTTTTGGTAGATAGAAGCTGGCTGAATAGTACGAAAAAAGACATGACTGAAATACCATATATTTATTAAAAGAGAATAAAATATTTTTATAAAATAGCTTTAATTTGTAAAAAGTTGTAAAATTGTAAAAGAATGTTCTAGCAAAATAGCTTTGAAAGCATACGAGAGTCTGCGAAAGGAGTTCCAGAAAGAATAGTTACATGAAGAAAATAAGTGGAGCCAATAATTGCGAGCAAACACAAAAGACTTTGTGCTGAGAATATGTGTTGGAGGTTTGAACCACTGTTTCCATGAAGGAAGGAGATTTAAGTCAAGTTATTGAGTTAAAGAATGCCAAGAGATATGAGAATTTTGCAAATAGCTTGTTAAATGAAAAAGAAAATGCAAGTAAGTCCAAAAAAAAAGAAATGCAAAAAAAATGCAAGAAAGTCAGAGAATGAGCAAAAGAAGATGCTTAGTTCTCTAGAAGCTGCAAATTGTAAAATTGTTGAACTTTTTAGAGTTTTTTTTATCTTTGGGAAAAATACTTAACGTTGCGTTTCTCTGCTTGGTGGCCGCACCTGATAGCAGCTTTAAATAAGTCTGACCATTACACATTAAAACTTTCAATCGGACACCAACACCTTGCTATCTCTAAAAGCAGGTCGAAATAATCCATTTGTTGATTGCTTTTTGAAAATTTAACATTTCTGTTGTTGTTCAGTGAATCGGAAGAAGACATAGCTGATAAAATAAAAAAGAATATTTTGACGCGTCATAATGCCGTTGGTCTATTTGCTGGCGATTGCTCCAGAGGTGCTGCGACATTAGCTGTTTCTGATGCGATCAAAGCATCATTGTGCAAATTAAAGCACACCGATGAAGTGCTACAGTTTTCGTGTTAGAACCCGTACCAGGGGGGTGCGATGTTTAGATATATTTTTTTTAAATTACAAGTTGGGGATTGTGGTGATAATTATCTAACAATAGGCACAACGCTTTTCCACTGTGAATAGAAGGTAGGTGAGAAAAAGCAGCAATGGTTCAATATACGAGTATAATAGCTGCGCGTCTTTTAAGAACAAACCTAGAATAGTTAAATTTTGCTAATTTCTTTGAATGCTTTACCGGTGATAATACGAAACCAAAAATCAGCAAGGTATTTTTATTTAAACCAGAGGTTCTCAAGCGGTAGGTTACAGAGAGTTGGTGTGAAAAAGTGAAATCCATATGCTCGGAGACTGGTTTTTGTTGACAAAGAAGTTGGTAAAATCAAGTGTGAAATAAAAGTGAACACCTTTTTTCTAGAAATCACTACCTTTTAGGACAGAAAATTAAGAAATCCGAGATAGATTTAAAGTAAAAACCTTTTTTTAATCCTTATCTATAATTTTAAAGCGACTTCGTGAAATTGGGTCCGGAAGGTAAGCGAAAACTAGACACACTGGGCCACAACAATTGCGTTTTAAGTTTATTGGGCCACGGTGTTAAAATAGTTGAGAGCCCTTGATTTAAACTGACGTTTTGTCGGTTGAAATACCTTGCAAAATTTTGATTTTATTTTATTTCTGGTAAAGCAATGCCCGGTGAGCAAAGTCATTAGATACTTAAGTGTCAGATTTTACACATATTTGTGCTGCATATGTCAGCAAATAAAATAATTTGCAATTTATGTTTTATTATTTAAAATTCTTATTCAGCTAAAGGAAAACGAGTAACTAATTAGAGTATGTAAAGAATTAATTTCTATTTTTACAACCATTTTTATGTAACAAAGAAAATAAAAAAAAATTTCATTTTGAATGGAGGTCACAACAATTGTTACAAATCTTGTATTTCAATTAAAATACTGAAACAAAATTCACTAGTTGAACATTTAAGTTAAAAGTATATTTTCTTCAAAAAAATTTGTAGAAAAAAAATACAAAGTTAAATCAACAAACCAAAATAATACGATCATCAAAAATAAGTTCCTTCTAGATCCTTGAAAAGCAAACATTTTTATTGAACTCCACAGTGCCTAAAAAATAAGTAATAGCAACCAAAAACACAGTGCTTACATCAGTCCATTACAAATAAGTACGCAGACTTTAAACATTATAACGATTAAGCCAATTCAATGTTTTTATTTCGGGCGAGTGGAACTTTGACTATACCGTTTATATTTGTAAATTTACCATGTACATTTGTAAATTTGTTTTAAGCGATGATAATTACTGAAAAGCGTGCTCATTCAGTGTGCAGTATTTAAAGTTGAGGTTTTTTAAAATAAGGTCAGCGTCCGGGTCAGTGATTCCAAATATAATTTTACTTTTACATTTAAATGGTTATTTATTAAACGAAAAAAATAACTATACTTGTAACAGTGTTTCCATCGGAGATGAGAGAAATTCAAAATTTTATGGAATGCTGGCAGGTCAAGCCGAATCGACTTTTTTCGTAAAATCGGCCAGAGGATCTCTATAAATGTTACTAGAATATTTTATAACAAAATAAGACAATGAAATTTTATGTAAGCGCAAAACCTTATACGCCAAAAATTTGGCCGCCATGTTTTTTTTTTATGGGAGCGCAAAACTTCTGCGCTTCTACAGTAAAAAATTGATTTTTTTCCTACTGATTTGAAGCATTAATTTAAGTTTATCATGTTATCAAGATTTTTTGTTTCTCTACATTATTTCATCAACTGTTACATTAAGCAAGGCGAGCAATGCACGTGTTGGATGTAATCGTTTCCCCTTCTATTCGACGTTTGATAAAATTTAAAAGCAGATTTCACTCTTTTATTTTCAATTCTTCCAGAGATTAAACTTAGCACGAAAAAAATTTTTGCTGTGTTTAGTAACGCTTAAGAAATGAGAATTATCGCCACAAAGGTAGTTACAGAGATGAGAACACATGACAAATGAGAAATTGCAAGTCAAACTAAAATCAATTATTGCGCAGGTCTAAATTGTTTAACCCTTTCAAAAAACTCTAAAAAAAGAGGTTTGAGAACTATTGATTTAGATGACAGAATACCAAAAATCAGTTCACTCAACGCTATAACAGAGGGATAAAGAAGATAAAGCAACAGACTCGCTTAAAAATTAATACACGTGGAAAGTTAGCAAAAGATACTGGACGGTCACTAATAATATTAATTTTAAAAATAATTATATGAAAATATCCAACACAAATCGTGTTTATCAATCAAATAAATTATAATTAGTGGGTTCCATTGAATATCCGAAGTATAATTATGCATAGCCGAAGAAAAATTACTGAATTATAACGGATTGGGTTGTATTGACCTGGTCCGAAAATTTCTTCAAAGAAGGTTTCGAAACGAAAGAGTCAGTTCTCGAGAAGCCCATAATGACTTTTAATTCCTTCGCCATCATATTCCACGACGACTCAAGCTGCTCGACTCTCAAAGCTTGCTGTAATATTCGCTGGGAGAAGAAGCGCCGGCACCGACTTTCGATTGTTTCTTTCAATGCAAAACTTGATTTGTCAGCAGCTAGACTTCTGTGTTCGTCAAGAACTCTGAATTCGCGAAGGTCGAACAAATCAACCGATTCATCATCGTTTCGAACCAAAATCAACGAGTTGTCAGTAGAAAAATTGATTCTATCTTTAGGATTTTCCAGCGAATCCGACAGTAAAAGTTGGCAGATGATATTACCGGATATTAGATTGCGGAGAAAAGTTTTTCCAGGTTCAACGCTGTGTAGAAAAATTTGGGTAAGAGTAGAAATCGGTTTAATAAAAGCAGACGAATAAGCACAAGACGGTTGGACCAAAACGGTTAATGTATCAGTAGAACAATCGAGAAAAACAACTGAACCATCGCTCAGGGAGATGAGGCAGCAGACCGGTGGAGTGTTTCTGAGAGCTTTCGACTGGTCTCTGTCTCCAGGTAAGATACAAATACTTGCCACAGGAACATGGTCTCCGGCAAAAATTGCAGATCGCGACCTGCACAAATGCCTGTCAATTACAGTCACAAATCCGTTCTCATGGCCGAAGGCGAGTATATTGGTGCACTCGCTGGCGGAAGAGCAGGCTACGTTTGACGACATAGGCCAAATTAAGTCTGGCTTTAACTCTAAGTCTTTAGCAGACTTTGTCGCCAACTGATAAGTTTGCATCAAATAAGAGTTTTTCCACCAGACACATATCGATATAGGCATGTCTTCTACACCAGCATTGCTTGAAGTTATTTCAGATTGCATTCGCGCCGAATACAGATAGTGCCATGATGGGATATTAACCTTCTCTATTTCTACATCATAATCTTTCAGTCGGTCTGCGTATTCTTTCGCCGCAGCAGAACGACGTAGACCGAGGTGTTGGTTCGTTAAAAGATGAGAAAATCCGTTTCCAACTGTTCCAGGTAAACCTGCCTTCTCGAAAGCGTCTTGATGAGATATGGAAGCGTTTCCGGTCGTAGGTGAAGGTGGTTTTGCCTTGAGCACGATGGCGATCGCGGAAAACTTAATTTCGAGCAAGTCTGGATTTTCAGGACCGATATCCACAGGAGCATCAGCAGCAACCGACATGTCTGAAGCCGCTTGGACTCGTTTCGAGAGTTCTTTCTGTGCGACTTCAATCTCGCGTAACCAGTTGTCGCGCGGGATTTTGTACACTTCTAACCAGGAGTTGCCGTCGCACTCTAAAGAGAGTGCGCAAAAATCTCCGCTTGCTGAAAGGTCGCACTTGCTAGCGTTGGACTTGGCAACGCCTTCCTGTTGCTCGTTTAAAAGCTGAATCAAGTAAAATGAATTGGAAACAAACACGAACAAACGGGCGAAGCCCATGTCATCAACAGTGGCCAGCAAATGAATGTTCTGACCAATGACAGACGACGTCACACTCTCAAAGCAAGCGTTTATTTCATCGTCTGACCAATCGCTAATCAGCTCATGCGTGTCAGCATCAAACGCAGACAAACATCTAGTTTGAAAAGCAACAAAAACGTATCTGCCGTCACGACTGTGGCACATTGCAGACTTTTTCGAAAACTTCTCAATGGCCGAAGTGGGTCCGCACAATGGAGGACGAATGATTTCGGCCTCTTCTTCACGCTGACGTTTCCGCTGCGAAATAATTTCCCACGCCTCATCTAAAATTTGATCGAGCAACTTGTCCAGCGTACGATAAGGTTGTGGAAGTTCATCAATGACCAATTCAGGATCCAATAAAAAAGCATCCTGGTCATCAATGTCAACAGAGCTATCTGACGGAGTTGGAATTTGAAGATCTCCGTGACGTATATAAACAGGCATTTTGTCCGATTATTTAAGGCATAAAATGGATAACGTATACCTGAATAAACAATGATGCGCGTTGATAATTGCATAGCTTGTAAAGACAACGTGAAACCAAAATAACAAAAATAAACAATGCAAACAACCCAAAACTAAGTTTGTTTGAATAGCTTATGTGAAAACACTAAAACATTGCAAAAAGAATTGTTGCTAATATTCATGCAATTCAATAAATTGCTTGTAATGACAACTTATACAAAGTTTTGTTTAAGTTCGAACAACTATTTTAAGATATTATTAGTACAATACATTGCAACGATCTTTGAAGTTAACATAATAAATTCATACTGCATCAATTCAACACTTGATTACAAACCAATAAGATAAAAAATAATATTTTTCACTTTAGTAGTTGCTTTGATAGTTTAAAAATAAAAATAAAATTAATGGTTGTTCGGCATGCAATTTCAAGGGAAGTGCATTACACGAAATGGTGAGGGCAAGATTTGAAATACCATTTTCCTGTCAATAAACTGTGCCCAGTTATGTTACTATAATAGTTATTAAAATTAGAAAAACATCGCCAGTAACAAATATTTCATTTACCAAATATGCTATCACAATAGCAATTTAGTTATGCTTTTTTACAAGCGAACTTAAATTTTAGATTTGTATTTTTAAAGTGATAATCGTGTTTAAAAGTGGAATATTATTATTGATAAAATTGCTATGGAAAGCAGCCATATTGAATTAAATATTCTTTTAATTGATTTATTTACATTATTAAAGCACAACACAAACAAAAAACAAAGAATTAAACAAACGTTTTCGGCTAACTTCAGCTACTTCAGCCAGCCTGGGCTAAAGTTAGCCGAAAATGATTAATTATTCTATTCCATTGATGGCTGACTGTTCCATTCCATTCCATTCATGCCTTTCATGGCTGGGTGGCTGAAGTTAGCCGAAAACGTTTGTTTAATTCTTTGTTTGTTTTTTTCTGTCGTGCTTTA
The DNA here is from genome assembly GCA_963680785.1 of Diplosoma virens. NCBI lineage: Eukaryota > Metazoa > Chordata > Ascidiacea > Aplousobranchia > Didemnidae > Diplosoma > Diplosoma virens. The sequence continues at coordinate 4,602,635 of OY796889.1, read as the reverse complement.
ATAATGTAAATAAATCAATTAAAAGATTGTTTATTTCAATATGGCTGCTTTCCATTGCAATTTTATGGTATAAAGTAATCTCTCTACCGAAGCTATGCATTATTATTGATGTATCACATATCTTTGCAGAAAGCTGTTACTAAAAGATAATCTATTTTTTAGTTGACAAAAATCAACCTACATATACGACATAATGCATTTGTGATAAATTTACAAAACGAAACATTTAGAGAACTACTTTTAAAGCTTTGTCCAAGATCCACAGTCAGCAAATAATGAAAAAAAATCTAATAAAACACCTCTAATAAGGTCTTCATTGGAATGTGAACAGTAAAATGTAGCAACAACTTGACAGAATAAAATACAAATAAATTTGTCTTAATTTTAAATCAAAGTTCAAAAGCATATGTTACATCAAAGCAAAGCAACTGTAGTCACACGAATAAAGTAATTTTAAGGTTTTGATTTTGGTCGCCGTTTGCCAGTCTTGCGGCTGTAAGTACTTCTCAAACTTTTTTTTTGAGGAACATTTTGCGCAACTTATGTGTGTTTAATAAATTAGAAGTCTTAAGCTTAAATTGATTGAAGCCCAAATAAAACGACTTTTTATAAATAGAACAATGGTTTCTTATCTTTTTACAATGGCGGACCGGTAAAAATATAATGCTTACGAACTGGCAACAACAAATCGCAATGAGTAGAATAGAATAATCATAATTATTTTGCTAATTAAAGATCTCTGGCAAAATGCAATATTTTGACCATGTCTTACAAAACTTTTAAATATCTGAACCCAACTTATGACGAAAAAATTATAAACGGTCCCAATTCACGGTCAACCGAAGATTAATCTTTATTTAAGACACACAAATTTTATATTCACCTGATATATTAAATTTACCACCTGTCAGGTGCTAAATTTGTTGGTGTTTAAACTCTAGAATTTTGCAACCAGTCAGAAACTGTAATATGAAGCTTGGAAAAGTGACCAGTATTGCACTTAATTAATACATTCACATCAGTAACCAAAGTTACTGCATAACAACTCTGATATAAGTCTAGTACAGTATATATGATTAAATCAGCAAAAGTATTATTTTATATGAGAACTTTGTGCATAGATACATAAAAATTTGTAACAACGCTTTGATTTAGCAATATAAACTACCAAAATTAAGTAAGTTGGTCCAAATCCAAGTCATTCAAAGTTAACTAACTGTAGACAGCATGATGGTAAGATGGTTAAATATTTGTACCACAAAGTGCTTTGATCCTGAGACAACATACAACATAAGATGCTTTGATCCTGAGACAACATAAGATGTTTAGTAATTATAAATTTAAATATTAATATTGAACAGCATAAAATAACAATAGTTCCAACAGCTGTGTGAAATGCTTAAAATTAAAACTTTTAAAAACTTTTAACAATGGCTTTGAAATATATGCAGCTCGTCAAAATTTATCTATCATTACTTTTCTTTGCAATCTGTTCTTGTTGAGCAACCTTCAAAGCATCAATAGAGTCTTTAAAATCTGGCTTAACTTCTAAGGAAGCATTAAAGTCAGTAATGGCTTCAACATACCTACCCAACCGATAATGAATTAAACCTCTGTTGTATAGGACAACTTCAGACATATCATTCAGTTGTAAAGCTTTGCTGTAATCTTCTATTGCTTCATTAAAATCTACTCTCAAATATTTTATTTGTCCACGATTGTTCAATGCTTTACACACAACTTCTTTGATGAATTTGTCATCACAATTATTCCAATATTTATCAATTATAGCAGTATATTGAGATTCAGCAGCAGTATAATTCTTATTTTTAAAATAAAGATCTGCTTCATTGAGCAAATCCTTTAGCATATTTCAAATAAAGCAAGTATCCAACTTTCGTCACAAAAATCAATACGAAACTTAAAATGATTTGATAAGTATCTTTTAAAAAAGACACATTATATTTAAAATTAAACTTTTTAAAGAGTTAAATAAAAACTCAATAAAATAATCTAAAACCATAAATTAAAATCTTAGATTCCTTTTCTTACCATAAATAGCCAAGAGCATGTTTTATGAATTAAAACACTTAAAAAAAAGAAAAATATATTCTATTATATTGCAATTTAGCAAATTAGACAATAAAAAAAAACTTTAAAATATAATTTTACAGTAGATGAGCAGAAATTGGCACCTTCACTTTATTTTTGTATTTTGAGTAAATACATTTAACCCATTATTAGAGAATTGTAAAATTACTGCTAAAAATTAGAGTTAAGTTATTAACATGAAATGACAAAAATAAAATGATTGGAAAAAATTGGCTCTTCATTTTGAAACTGCTTAATCATTTTAGCTATTATGCTCCAAATTTTAACTATACTTATATTTTTCTTGTAGCAATTAAGAAACAATATAGTATTAATCAAGGTGTAAATGATAAGTAATAATAAAGGCATATTAATTATATATTTTTTAAAAAACACAAATAACTTTATACATCTCAACCTGTTTTATGTCAATGCAATCTCCAATAAAGTAATTTGAAAAAAATCTAAAAAATTTACTTGATAAAAAAATTTGGGATCTCTTCAAGAAGTCATTGTAAGAGATTTCTTTTGGTGAAACTAACTTAAAATTCTCCCCACAACACCAGGGTGGAATAAAAAAGAAGCTAAAAAGAAAAAGATTTCTTCAAGAATCAATAGCAACCACAGGGGTAATATCCAGGTTAGTTTCACAAACAAAAACTGCTTTTGGTGACTTCTTGAAAAGACCCAATTTTTGGCATTGTTAATATTGCAAAATGCAAAGAATAGAAAGTGATAATTATATTAGAAGAAATTTTGGGTCTCTTCAAAAAGTCTCCAAAAACAATTTTTTTCAGTGAAATTAACCCAAAATCCCCCTTTCAGCACCTGGATGGAATAAAAAAAAAAAAAAACAACAAGAGAAAAAGGATCTCTCAAAAAGCAATAGTAACTGCATGGGCATCCAGGTTAGTTTCATGAACAAAAATCACTTATGGTGACTTCTTGAAGAGACCCAAAAATAATTCATACACTCAGTTGCTTTACTTTTCCTTGAAGTAATTAATTTATCATTCGATAAATTTTAATTAAAATGTAATATATATAAATTTCTTCTTAAAAGGCACTAATAATTTACTAGTACAATGTTAAAAATGGTTGGCTGAATAGAATATTATCAACTTTTACTGCACTGTCTGTTGCTGCATGTTGCTAAAAAATTTAAACACTACTTTATATTAGCATGTTGTTTTTTAAATGCTAAAATAAAACAAAAAGTCACCAAAAACACTTTTTGGGTGAAACTAACCCAAAATCTCACCTGCAGCACTAGGATAGAATAAAAAAAAACCAAGAGGAAAGGATCTTTTTAACCCTTTTGGTATTGGCAGCTACTCCAGTAGCCAATTTAATTTTTCCCCTATAATGAATAGTCAAAAGAGTTTAGTTAGTGCTTAGTACTGTCAGTATCTTTAGTAGCCAAATATCACATGAAATAAAAAACACTAGTTGGCATCCAAGTGACTCAGAATGCTTACAGCAACAAAAATTGTCACTACCTTTTCAGAGGTAGGTGCTCTTTTTTCTTTTTCTCTTATGTCTTTGTCATTAGCTTTCATAGAAGCATTTTCTTTATTGTAATAGCTATGTATATTTTGCTGTTCAGAACAACTGTGTATATTTTTATTGTTTGGAATGTAAAGTGAATTAAAATATTACGTTTTTATATAATTTTATGAACAAAAAGTGTAGTGCACTGCAGCAGCTGTCAGAATTCTTAGATGCCATAATTTTACAATGAAAAAACTTGGCACTAAAAAATAAGTTTTTCAAGAATTAAGCAACATTTACTTACAATTTCCCTATTAACTATAAAAAGAAGCTGTTTAAATTTTATATCATTGAAAAGATAATTTTTTCATGAAAACAATGATATAAAATTTTAAAAATTTGCTCAAAAACAAGTTTGCAATACACAAAATAAAAGACCTCATTTTTCCTGGCAAAAATTCTCTTTTTCTCCAATTGTCCTATTGAAAGGGTTAAAAAACGATAGTAACCACAGGAAAAATCCGGGTTAGAGTTTCACAAAAAGTCACTTACGGTGACTTCTTGAAAAGACTCAAACTTTCAGGGCTTGTTTTCTTTTACTGTTGGGCTAGGAACTGAATAGACTCTGCTTATTATTAATAATAATATATAAGTAAACTTAAAATATTGTAAAAAAACTTTGTTCTTTAAATCCATTTAGCAGTTGCTTTTTTTTGTCTTCCAAAATTTAATGCAATGATAGTTTTTTACAATAAAGACATTGGCTTTTCTGTATTTGTTCATGAGACAGTCAGTCACAAACTCAGCTAAATCACTCGTAAATACAGTAATTGCTAGTAATTTTTTATCTTTATTTATTTCAAAGTATATGCAAAAAAGCTTCAACTCAGCTTAAGTTTTGAGTTTATGTCGTGCAGATCATGATCCGGTCACCAAAGCGTGTAGAAGACATTGATTTTGACTTAAGAAGTTAGTACATGTATTAAATTTACCGTAATTTTTTTGTAGTTAAGCATAGCACTGCTAGTGGGCATAAGTCTTTCAAACTTATTTTTTCTGCAACATCATGCTCGTATTACAACCAGGGCGTGCGTCGAACCGTTTAAAATAACCTTTCGGTTTAGGTTCAGCAAAAAATTTTTTTCGGGTTCAGCAAATATTTTTTTTTCGAGTTTAGTTCTGGTTCAGGTTTAGCAATTTTTTTTTTGGGGTACAATTCCGGTTCAGCTCCGGTTCGAGTTTGGAATATGTCTTTTTGTCTATTTCTGACAAGCGTTAGGACTGTAAACATGGTTTGTAACCTGATGTTATCATGGGCGTCCGCAGATGCGCTTCCTGAAGGAGTGATGGCAAACAGTCACAAACCCAAAAAATATTTTTAAAAAGGGTTTCTACAAAAATTTTGGTATAAGTTTTAACAAAATTAAAGATTTAACTAATTCACCGGCATGTGTCTTGGATTTGGTTGTAAAACCAAGTCTTACCAATAATGTTGAATAAAATAAATTTAGCCTATAGTAATGATCTTGCAAGCGCCAAAAGCGAAAACGGAAATTTTTTTGTTGTTTCCTGATCTCAAAATGTTCTTATTGATAGTGTTTATAAGTTATGAGTTTATATAGATCTTTCTTGGACTAGCCATTGACACATCTATTTTAGAAGTTTTTGATAATTTTTTAGTGGCAGCCCTCACGCAGAAGGTTTACTAGTTATGAGACGTTATTAAGGCTCATTTCTACTACGAGCGTAGATTGGAGTATTCTTTGTTTCTTTTATTGATTTTTTGCTTCGCTTTGCGCTTAAACGCGGAAAGAAGTAAAAAATCAATAAAACAAACAAGAATACTCCGTTCCATGCTGGTAGTAAAAACGGGCCTTTATCTTACGTTGTCTATACTTTTAAAATTTTAAACAAATTAAATATTTAGTCAATCAAGTTTTTAATAGCAAAAAATGACGCATAAGGGCTCGTTTCCTCTACAAGCGTGAAATGGAGTACTATTTTTTGCTGGTTTTATTGATTTTTTTGCTTCGCTTAGATTTTAAGCACGGAAAATAATTAATAGAAACAAAGAATGCTCTATTCCACGCTCGTAGTTTAAACGAACCTTAACTTTTAAGGGTTTTTAATGCATATTATATATTTTATAAAATTGGAAATTCGAAAAGGCAAGCATCCCTTTTGCTTCCTATGGCGAACGTTCATGTACCTAGCGCACATTTTTTTTGCTTTATTTCTCGCCTGAAAAAGTTGTTTATGACGAACATTACGGCAATAAAAAGATTAAGTCAGCTAAATCTTCACTGAACAATATAAGAGATAAATCTATGATGTAACATTAAAGCAAATAAAAAATTTAACTCATCCAGTTCTCACTGCTTCAGTATTTTTAAAGAAGCCTAAAAATTATGAACAGCTCATCCCGAATCAACCTTACCGTAGAAGTGAAGACCTTTTTAGATTTCAACATACAAATCATTGAAATCTTGCATTAAACCATTATTTTTATATTTAAATAAATATAATTATGATTACTACAGGCCTATAGGTAAGCCTGGGTTATCTTTTTCAGTTTCCTCTCTTGTATAAAAAATTTGAAAAATATAAAATAGCAAAAGCGCACTTTTAGCTTAATAGAAGCTGAAAAATAAGAGAAAAGCAGCTAGCTTAAAGAAAATCATTTAAACTTCACCCTACAACGCAAAGGCTATTAACCTCTCTTCCAAATCTCAACAAATTTCCTTTAAAAAATATAGTTTTTTGAAAAATCAAAAATCAATTAACTTTTTTGCATTGCTTGCTCAACATTATTTTTCACTCAATCTCGACTGTTAGAGATGCCACCATGCTAGTGAAAACCATTTGGGGCAACTATAAGCTACACTGAACTCGTATCATTTGATAAAAGTACATTGCTTTTTTATTAAACTTCTCCAAGCAACGAAATTTTAGTCGAGTGGTTCCCAAACGGTGTGCAGCTTTGATTTTTCAATGGCATCAAATTATTTTACCTTGTTGCGTAGACTACGACTACGTGTAATTTTATAGTTTAAAAGATTTTGAGTATAAAAATTGTTGGCAAGACACCTTAAAGTTTTTTTTAATTAGTTTATTCCAATAACTTAAACTAACTGTTACGCTAAAAATAAGAATCATAATCTAGATGTGATTTTCGTCCTGTATGATTTGTTTTCGTTATGTTTGCCGCGTCTCTAAATTAATACGTATTTTTTTTAAAAATAACACACTGTAAAAAGCTTAAGAACAACTGCTTTGGCATACCTATTAAAATCTCGCTTTCTTTATCTAGCAAGTGACATGTTTTTGCTTTAACTTTTGACCTGGAAAAGTCGTTTATAACGTTTCTGTATAGCCACCAACAAGTATCGTGACCAAAAAAATCGCGGCAACATCAAAGACAAAATTGTGATTCTGATTCTTTTACAAATAACTTTAAAATTAAATTCTGTGCATTGAACGGTTGAACCGGATCTATTTAAAATAAAGTTCCTGTTCAGCTTCAGATTCAACAATTTATTTTTTTACGGTTTCAGCTCCGGTTCAGGTTCAGCAAATTTTTTTTTTCGGGTTCAAAAAATAATAACGGTTAATACGGGTTGACGGATCCGGCTCGGGTCCGGTTCGACGCCCTGATTACAACTACATGATAATATATTTATTAACCATATTCAAGTCATAGCCGTACCTGCCGGGAGGCAAGGATTTGAAAAATTTGTGCAAAACTAAAATTTTTCGGGCAACAATAGGAAAAATTTGGGCAAAATTAGGAATTTTAGGGCAGTGACAAGAAATTGTTTGGGCAAACAAAATCTTTGGTGCATCAAAAATTAACACTAATTGCAGAAAAAAGTTTACGAATTTAGGTGAAGAGCTTTTTTTAAAGAGATCATTATGTTTTGCGACGAAACTTGACAAAAGTACCATAGATTCAAAGTAAAGACCCTTTTTTGGGACGGTCTTCACCAGAAATTTTTGGCAAATTTTTTTCACATATCCGTAAATGTTATGAGTTGCACTAGCATCTGAGTTAGCTCTTTTATTTACACGGAGTTACACGATAGTTATGCGATTGAATTTAACGTTAGAATAAGAATAGTTTATCACGCGGTTAACCACATTTATCAAGTCATAGAGAAGAAGGCAGTAGAGCCGTCCGCTATGACGTCACATACTATAACAGTAAAGTTCTAAAATATCAAGATTCGGGCAAACGTCAGAAAATTTGGGAAAAATTCTATTGTCCCCCAAATTTTTTCGGATGATAAGCCTATGATTCCAGCTATTTTATACCTATTAAAAAAACTGTGTTATGTGAGGTAATTGCGAAGTGATTTTAGTAGACTTTCAAGATGCGTTGGGGCTCCTACAATTTATCTGAATGGTTCTGCTCAGCTTTATTCTACTTTTGACGGCCATCACTTTCACTAATATCCAATTATTTTTTATATACAGTAGCAACAAAAATTGTCGCGTATAATATTCTAGTTCAAAAACAAGTTAATAGATTTTAGCATCTTATAACTACAGTTACATAAAAAAACAATTTATTTATTTAGTTTTTATGCAGTTTGCAAGCAATAAAATGAAGCAAATCAAACAGATATTAATTAGCAGAAGAAAGCAGCAAATGAACGATATACGATACTACAGATACAACATCAGTTGTGCATATACAGTACATGTTGTTACTGTATCGTACTATCGTTTAACAAAGATTTAACGGGTGGTGTGAAAAAAAGAAAGAAAACAGCTCCCCATAAAATAGGGTTGTAATGGCTCAAGCCCATTTGTAAAAAATTTAAAAAACTCGGGTAGTTTTTTATTTCAAGTCGGCAGCGTGGTCGAGTAGTTAGAGCGCCGAGATTGTGATCAACAATTAAGGTCTCACTTCAAAACCTATCCGCGCAATTATGTTGTGTTCTTGGAAAAGACATTTTTCCCTGCTTGATGGTCTTGGCAAGCAATTTTAAAATTCAGACATATTTCTGTATAAAACTGAAAAACAAAATATTTAAAAAATTTCAAGCGGACAGCAATATCTCGGCATCTCCGCAAGCAGGTTGGGTAATTGCTTGCTCGATGTATAGCGCCTTCGTTACTTTCCTGTGAGTCAAAAGGATAAATATTTATCCCAAACTTCTTTCGGAGATGCCAAGATATTGCTGTTCGATTCGACTCGATTGTTGCTGCAATACCCTGGTTTTCAAACCTTTTTTCGTAGCGACGATTTTGAAAGAGCAAGCTTCACAAGCAAAGAACCAGTAATAAAGAATTTAATCAAAACATATTGGCCTATTATCAAAATAGCATAAATAAATGAAACAACAAAAAGAAATGTAATTTAATCCGCACATATTGAAAGTATTGATGAAATAGATGACTACATTTTTTTCCATTATCGGCAGCGTGCCGAATGTCGAGTAAGAACGCCGCGATTAACGGCAAACGTGATCGACAAAGTCACGGTTTAAAACAAAGGCGCGCCATTTCTGTTGTGTCCGTCAAAAAGACATTTTAGGACGCTTTCACCTGCTTGGCAGTCTCAGCAAGTAGTTTTAAATTTTAGTCATAGGCTATGTCACAACTATACCCGGGAATGTTAAAGGACCAGATGAACTACGATAACACAAACATCTGCGCTGAAGCAAACTGTGATTATTTTTATTTAAGTCGGCTCTAGAAATAGTTTGCAGGGAGACTGAAGTTTTGATAACAGTTGATTCTGGCGAAGTACGAATTATTAGCTAGAAATCTTAATTCTCTCTACAAATAGAAAAAAACAGAGTTTTTGACTGTAAATAAAGAATTGTCGACAGGGTAGCCGTGTGGTTAAAAGCGCCTGGGTTGTGATCGATGGTCTCGGTTTAAAACCTACTCGCTATTGCATTGTGTACTTGGGAAAGACGCTCTCTATGGAACTTTCCCTGCTTAGTGGTCTTGGCAAGCAGTTTTAAATTTATTCATATCTTTAAATAAACTAAAAAACCAAAAAAAAATTTTAACCGGACAGCAATATCTTGACATTTCCGGAAGCTATTCCGGGATTTTGCTTGACAGTTGCTCTATGCATATAGCGCCTCCGGCGGTTTTCTGTAAGTGAGGAAAATGTTAATAGAGATAAATTTATTTGTGATTGTTATTTTGCTTTTAATCACAGCCATCGCAGAAAATATATTTCGCTTACTACGACGTATGAGTGATAAAGGTCTCGAGACCGGTTTGGTTTCAAGACCAACTTTTTGCGGTCTCGGTCTCGTCTTGGTCTCGACCTTGTGCTGGTAGTCCTGGTCTTGGTCTCGGGGTGTTGTGGTCTTGGTTTCGTGTTTTTTAATTCGTATCGGGCATTTTTTTATATTTTTGTTGCTTAATGCTGTTGTGATGAACCTTGCAATTCGCTTAAAAAAACACTCAATTAATTAGTTTTGCGGCATTTTGAAGTGGTGAAAAGCTTGAAGTCAAACTTCTTTAATCTTTAATTTTCCAACTTTCTTATGTTTATACCAATGAAACTTTTATTGTTAACAGGGCCATCCATGAACTTCTGAAAAGTAGTATCTGGACTGGAAACGTACTTTTCCCAGCGACCAACGTGAGGCCTACGATAAAGACAACCTTGATCATAAAACAAAATCTAGTACCGCATATTCCTTAATTTTGAGATAAAAATTCATAACCGCTATTTGCTTTTTTTTAATGTTTTTTAAATTATTAAATGCGATTTTTTAAAATGTTATTTAAAAAACCTGAGTTCAAATCTGTAAGCGGTCAGTTCAGTTTAGTTCAGTTCAGTTTATTGTCAAGTAATACTGGTACATCACTCAAAATTAAAAATGAAATACAAATAAATCTATATGAATGACAAGATACTTTGCAGAGCACTTTTTTAAAAAATAGCTTAGTAAAATATGCTTAGTCAAATATGCTAACTACATTTATAATTAAATTTTGCACTCTTACTCTCAAAATTTACTTTTTGCTGACACAACATAAGTAAAACACTGTAGAATAATTTTATTAAATGAACAAAGTTTGAAGTTTTAGTTGGTTTAGTGAAAGCAAAGTTATGTTAATAAGCATTTAATTATGGTAGGCTGAGTAACGCAAGTCACTTTATCAAAATATTTCACATACTGCTAAATTAAAAATCTATACTGAATAAATATTACTAAAAATAATTTAGATGCAATAAATCTTTAGATACAATAGATACATAAATTTGTTAAAGCATTGTTTTTGCGTTTCAGCTTTCAAATTTTTGACCGGATAAATACCGACCATGTCTTGGTACCCGCTCGAAAGTAACTTGACCATGAAGCACAAAGCTGTGCTTGCAATTTTGCAGTTATCGGTGAGACCCAAAATATGATCCCCAGTAGCTTCAATGCGTTTAAAAACATAAATTTCATCAATCATACCAATTATACCCGATCAAATGCATTTAGTTGTTAGTATCGCATTTGTAAATATCTTTTGTCATCTTGTCCGGTTCTTTTATCTAAATTAAATTTAAGTTTTTTTTAAGTTTTTATCAAAGGCAGCAGAATGACCTGCTCTTCTAGTAACCTTTCATACTCTTTGCACTTGTGGCAAAAATAACGTACGACATCATCAGTAATTTGGTTGAATATCTTTTTTGCTTCTTGCTAGTAAAAATTAGTTGAAATTGTTGTATCACAAACTGGATGAAAGATCTAATTTGGTCGTTTCCGGTAAAAAGAAAAAATTCGTTCAGCCGTCAGTTTATATTTAATAAAAATTTTTCGGTCTTTTTCGTTTTGCTCTCTTCTTGATTTTTTGCCTGCGCCATCAAATTTGTGACTTGTGAACTCAGAGTTACTTTATTGTTGGAAATAATATGCTGGTAAGAGGATGGTGGCATCACTTGCTGCTTTTGGTAAATGGTCACTTCTAGATCAGTATTTATAAATATTGAAGCTTTAATGGAAAGAGGTTGTTGATCATTGAAATTGTCAATTTAATCGCCATTTAAAAAAGTATCGCCTTGTTCCTCCTACATTGCTGGTGTATTTTAATGTCGAGAAGAACATAAAGCGACACTGAACGAGAGGGGGTGCTTTTATAAATATAATAGGCTGGCAAATTGTTAAAAATAGAAGGATATGCATTGTCTTTCAACCTTCTTTTTACCAGTTTTATTATTCCTCTTTTTTTTGCGTCTGTCCTGTTGATCAGCCGAATCAAAAACAAAATCTTCTTTATTAAAATGAAGGGAACAAATTCTGGTATTCTTTGATGGCTTGAAGTTTTTTCTTGCAATTCGTTTTAACCAATGCTTAAGAAGTTTTTCATCATTAAATGAAAAAATGAAATGTGATATTGGAATCCTTTTTTCTCTGGCATAACCAGAGCGACAGTTAATGGGTGCACATTTGTTAACGATGGTGCATGAATATGCCTATTTTCAAACCAATAGCAACAATAGAAAAAATCAAAATGAAGTAAAAAAAACAGATTCACGCCAACAAATAATAATGATAATAATGGTAAATTAATAATAATAACTGTAATACAGTATTTTAGCACAAATTGAGTTAGATTATCAAATAGCTTTAGCATATTTGACCCAGTTTTTAGATTAAACAAACTCTGGGTTAATTTGTAGCAATGCAAAAAACACTTTTATGTTATTTTACGTTATAAACACTTGCACATTACTTGAAAAAACACTTTAACTTTTCCTATTTATTTTCTAGTTTTGAATCCTACCTATTCTCTAGTTTTGAATCCTAGCTATTCCCTAGTTTTGAAATGAATAGAACACGATAGTTTTGAATAGTAATGCTTATGTTATATAGTTTACTGTTAACTGGAATACTGTACAAATAGAATAATTTTTTTACTTGATTTCCAACTATTTTTGTAAAAATACAAGTTTACTTTAAATAGCGTTTCATTTCTCTTAGTCATTCGTCTCTGCTGCAACTCTCCTTACATTAAATGGCTTGGCTGCTGCAGCTGTTTTCTGAATTGCGATTGTTCGTATTGTGCTTTGTTTGTCCACGGCTGTCGCGATGGGTTCCTTTAAAATAGGGGTTCTCAACCCGTGGCCCGTGGGCTTCCCGAAATCCAAGAATATTATACATGTCTGAAATGTCAAGCCAATATCTATGTATCTGAGATCTGATAGATTTTTATGCAAAAAGGTAACATGACAAAAATTTTTGATTTTTCTTTTTTTACATATTTTTAAATCATAAATATTTACAAGTCTTCTGTGCAAATTTCAACCGCCCAGCTTATTTAGTTTGTGAGATATCAGGGTTTAAAAAATGCAAAAAAACTATGCATTTTTTAATGCGAATATTTTATGCAAGAAGGTAACATGAACACAATATAAGACAACAAGATTACGCTTAAAAAAAGTCTAGTGAAAAAACAATCAAACCAATTAAAAAAACTAGCTTATTTCGTCATATTCCTAAAACAATGAATCACAAAAACTTGATTTACTCGAAACAATGATTTTGCTCATGTTACCTTCTCGCATAAAACGATTCGTACTGATTAGCACGTGCTATTTGGAATTGTTTTGTCAAAACAACTGCGTCTTTCCGTAAATTTCGTAAGTTTCTGATTCCATTGAGTGCTATATTGTGTGATCGGAGATGGCAACTAAGAGAAAGGCTGAACGCTGCAGGGAATTCCACGAAGAATGGACTATGGACTATTTATTCGTTGAGAAATACGGGAAGGCAATATGTTTGGTTTGCAATGTTACCGTAAGCTCTCTGAAAAAATACAACATCAAGCGCCACTACCAAACGCATACGAATTTTATTCACAAACATCCGGTAGGCTCAGAACTTTGAAAATCCTGGATAACAAAAGCCTGCGAAGAACTTGAATACCGCAGAAACATGTTCAGCAGTGGCAACAAACGATTGAAGGATCAAACATCTGCTTCATTCGAGCTCGCTTTGTTGATAGTAAAAAAGAAAAGGCCTATGGTGGAGGGAGAAGAGATTATCAAACCAGCTTTGCATGTTGTGAAGAAATATCTGGATGACAAAGCTAGCACATTCGCAACTCGTATACCGTTGTCTGACAGCACGATGACCAGGCGGGTGGAAATGATGTCAGTGACGAAGACGTGAGTGAGCAGTTGATACAATCTCAGGAGAATGCTATCTTCTTTTCGATCGCATTGGATGAGAGTACTGATGCTACAGATACAGCCCAACTAGCCATATTCGGGAGGATTTTGGATCAAGAATTGAACGTAAAGGAGGAGCTACTCGGTCTTGTCGCTATGGAGGGGCAAACATGAGGAGTCGAGATATTGAAAGCGCTCAAACAATGTGCCGAAAAAATAAACTTTCAGTGGGACAAGTTGACCAGTGTTTGTACTGACGGAGCTCTAGCTATGACCGGATGTAACGTTGGATTCTGCGCTCAGTTAGAACAGTTTCTAGGAAAAACATTGCTGAAGTATTACCGCATAATTCATCAGGAATCGCTCTGTGGGAAGTCATTACAGATGAAAGACGTCATGTCAGTGGTCGTGAAATGTGTGAATGGTATACGAGCTGCAGCTTTGAAAAGAAGAGAATTTTTCCAATTGCTGAACGAGGTGGATTAACAGTACGGGGAACTTCTTCTTTATACAGAAGTGCGTTGGCTTTCTCGGGGGAAAGTACTAGCCCGATTCCTCGCCGTCAAGGACCACGTGTATAATTTTTTATGTGAGAAGAAGATGCTTCCGGAAAAACGACAGAAGCTAAAAGACCCGTCATGGATGAACTATCTGGCTTTCCTGAAAGATATCTCGGGACATCTGAACATGCTGAACAAACTCGCAAGTCACCTCAATGAGCAAGTGAATTCATTTCGACAGAAGTTACAGTTATTTCATCATCAATTAAGTGAGAGATGCTTCGACAACTTCTCAGCATTAAAAGATAGAGTGGCAGAACCGGGAAACAGTGTGGATGAAGATTTTTACGTTGACAAGCTTGACGTGATGATTGAAAACTTTGAGCAAATTTCGAAGATATAGATTTGGATAAAGCGAAACACGAAAATCTACTATTCATCAATCCATTTGCAGTCGATCCTGGCAAAATGGATTTCGGAGTTCAGGAACTGATCGATCTTTAAAATTCAGCGGCGCTCAAAGCACGCTATGAAAAGTTATCGGTGATGGCCACAGGACAGGACTTGGTGGACTTTTGGAAGGCCGTACCAGTCACAGCCTTTCCAGAGTTATGGTCATTCAGTGCGAAATTCATCTCTCGCTTTGGAACGACTTATCGGTGCGAACAAGCTTTCTCTACAATGAAATTCGTAAAGTCGAAGTACAGAACTAGGCTTAGACATGCACATCTAGAGGCATTGATGAAATTGGCTGTTACCGACTTGCAACCAAGATTAGAAGATTTGGTGAAGAAAGTGCAGCTCCAGGGCTCGCATTGAAAAATTGAAAACGGAAAGAATAAAGCGTTTCTTATTTTTGTTTTTATGTGTTTTTGTTTTTTTTCTCTGTATTTAACTATTTGCGCGTGGCCCGCGACCGCCGCCGCCGAATAAGATTGGCCCGCTGAACATAAAGGTTGAAAACCGCTGCTTTAAAACATGGGTCTTTAACCGTTGGTGGTGGGTCACAGAAGCATTTTGAGGTGGGTCACAGAGCTATTTGAAAAATTGTAAAGTTGGTAAAAATTTTAGTTTTATTCGTTTCATTCGTTAGATAATTTTACAGTACACTTGTGTGTCTTCTCTAGCTTTGATTGAAGCTGGAATGAAAGAAGCTGGTATAGCGTTTCCGCCACCTAATAACATAAACGACATATTCTTAGAGGGCATCAGCAGGACTATTCAATATTTAGAAAATCAAACTCTGAAAGAAATTCGTGCTGGTATATGTTTGACGAGACTTATAATGGTAAAGAAATTGTAACCTAAACAAATTTTTATCGCTTTTCAATTCAAACTTAAAAACAAAATACCTCTCAGGCTAAGATCTCTCATAGGCTGCGATTACTTTAATCTTCTTTAGACAAAAATATCTTATGAGCCACAATAATAACAGTTATCTCTGCTTGAGTGACTGTCACAGAAATCGCAGAAATCGCATAAGTTTAGGCGCGAATTCTGTAGTGCGCTGTCTGGTAAATAATTAGTTATAGATCATGTGGTTTCCAAGTTTCAAGGCTGTATAATATGTGTATATAGTTTATTCTTTTGCAAGTTGTCTTTTTTTATACAAATGTGATCGTAATTTGAACCAGTTTTTTGCCGGATTTCTTATCTTCTTGTCTGAGTTGATTTTTTAAATTCATTGTCAATGTCCCGTCAGAAAAACTTCGGAATGTGAGGCTACGTTGGTATGGACATGTAAAAAGGAGAGAAGAAGACTACGTGGGGAAAAGGATGATGGAGATGGCAGTGCCAGGCAGAAGGAAAAGAGGAAGGCCAAGGAGAAGGTGGATGGATTTGGTGAGAGAAGACATGGAAAGGGTTGGAGCTAGGGAAGGAGATGAAGTAGACCGAGTGAAATGGAGATTACTATCGCGCTGTGGCGACCCCGAGTTAGGGAGAAGCCGAAAGAAGAAGAAGATTGTCAATGTCCCAATTTCTTCCTGAAGTTTATTACTGTCCTGTCTGATTTCTGTTGCCTTGAATAATGTCAATAAAAAATTCTAGAAGATTCTGTCTTATTAACCACGTGTATTGATGGTTATAAAAACTGCTGATATTTATTCGTCGCTCTCTTTCTGGTGTGTTTGGCTTTCTAGATATAGTACAGTGCGGCTGGTTATAATTTTTGTATTGATAGAGCAGAAGGACTGTGGGTTCTTCAGAAAAGTTCTGGTATTCTGTTTAGTATTGCCATTTTTAATCAGATTTTCAACAATTAATTTTAGCGGAAGTAATATGAGTAAAAAAGCAAGTAAAAGAGGATGGAATAATGATTATTTTCAGTATGGTTTTGCACACTTTTCTGAGAAAGATGCTAAGAAAGAAAAATGTATTATTTGTTACAAACTCCTCGGAAATGATTTGCTGGGTCCATATAAATTGTCGAATTATTTGTTAAAAATCTATCCTCAATATAAAAATAAAGGTATTGCATTATTTGAAAGGAAACGGTTGCACTGAAACGTGCTAAATTGGATTCTAGTGGAATTTATTTCAAGAAAAATATTTCACTTGTTGCAGCTTCTTATGAAGTTGCACTTACGATCTCAAAATAAAAGAAGCCCACACAATAGCTGAAACTCTTGTAAAACCATGTGCTATAAAAATGGTAGAGCAATTATTGGATAAACAAAGTAGCAAAAAGTTAGAAGCAATATCTGTTTCGAATGATACGATACGGCTTCGTATAACCCAAATGGCGGATGACATTTCTTCTCAGTTGATTTCAAACTTGAAGTCCTGCCTTCATGGTATGTTTTCTAATCAGACGAATCAATGACGAATCTACCGATATTTCAAATGTTTCACATCTTATAGTTTTTGTGCGATGAGCTTCCGTTACCAGCATAGAGAAAGCCATTTATTTCTGTTCTCCTCTACAAAATACAACACGAGCTGCTGACATACTACAAAAAGTAAATGATTATTTCAAAAAATGGGACTTGAAGTGGGAAAATCTATGTTCTTTTTGTACAAATGGAGCCCCTGCAATGATTGGTGCAGGATCAGGTTTTGCGAAAAGGGTGAAAGAACTCGCTCCTGGTGCAGCATCAGTCCATTGCACGATACACCGCCAAGCTCTGGCAAGTCAACCTCTCCCTTCGGGCCTACAATCAGCATTAGATATTGCTATCAAAATGGTAAACTTTGTGAAAGAGAGTGCGTTAAACACAAGGCTGTTTTCAAAGCTTTGTAAGAACATGTCAGCGGACAACAGCAAACTTTTATACCATACAGATATGCGCTGGCTTTCAAAAGGCAACATGCTGTTTGGAGTGTTTTAACTGCGAGAAGAATTAGTAAAGTTTTTTGGCAGGCAAACACAAGAATTTGCAACTTACTTCAATGATTTTTCTTTCGTAGAACGCTTGGCTTATTTAGCCGATATCGTTGAAAAATTAAATACCCTGAATTTATCCATGCAAGGGAGTAAAACCACTATCATAAATCTTTATGACTCACTTAATGCTTTTGTGGATAAACTAGATTTGTGGAAAATGCATGTCATAAAAGACGTTTTTGTCATGTTCGACAGACTCTCATCCGTGACCAGAGCGAATGAATCGATAAATATTTCAGCAGAGGTCGTAGAACATTTGTTCAAATTGGAAAGAGAACTAAATCATTACTTTCCAGATTGCATAGTTAGGAATAAAAATCTGAAAATAATGAGAAATCCAATCAATGCAAACTTCTCTTCTTTGCCCGTGCATCTCCAAGAAGAATTTATTGATTTAAAAAATGACTCAACCATGAAGACTGCATTTGAGAATTCTGTGTTAACAACATTCTGGTGTAATGCTAATGCTTCATATCCTCGAGTGGCCAAATATATGATGAGCAAGCTGCTTCCATTTGGGTAAACTTACTTACGTGAAGCCGCTTTTTCAGATCTTGTTGCAATGAAAACAAAATCTAGAAATACCATGAATCTGGAAAATGCTTGATTTGTTCATTGTCATGCGTTGAACCTCGAATATCGCTACTTGCAAAGAACGTCGATCTGTACATTTTAAAGATATCGCTGTCACGATCGCGCTTTCTTTTCTTTAGGCCTCATGTTGGTCGGCGATAGCTGTATTTTTTGCTCCGTTTCCAGTACAGATGCCACTATTTAGAAGTACGTGCCCGTGGGCCATCTGTTACAAGCCAATGCGATTACGAAAAAACTTTAATTAAATTATTTTCTTTCGGCAACAAAAAAGTCTTGTAAACCTTTGTACGTATGTCTCTTCTCATACGCTTGCGTTCATACCAAATTAATTTGATTAAAGAAAAATTAAGGAGCTTGATTTCGTAAAAATCTTTTAAAGCTAGTTTTTTTTTCAGTTAGAAGACAAGCTTTAACAGAAGATCGAAGAAAATAATTTAAAAAACTAGAATACAAGAGCCAGTGGTGGATATTGGGTGAGGCGAATGAGGCAGTTGCCTCGGGCCTCCTCGAAACTAGCTCATAGAGTCTCATTTTGCTGTATATGTTTTTTAGAGGTCCTTATGAAGTTTGGACGAAAAGTGGGAAACAGGAGATCGATACGAAGTGAAGACCTTTTTTTTTTTAGAGATCACTATGATTTTGGGAGAAAAAGGGAAATACCAGATCAAAGCCATGTTTTTTTTTAGAGAACATTCAGTTTTGGAAATCCTTGCCTCGGGCTCCTAACTTTGAATACCCACCACTGACAAGAGCAAAATAGATTGTGTAGCTTTAATTTATCTTAAATGCAGCGGTACCCCCAGAAAGCAGACATTTAAATGCTGTCTAGTTATATTTAATCTACAGCTAGTCACCTAACTTAAAATTTATTACGCCTTCCAAAAGTTTCTGTAAAAGTGTTATTAATTAGTTTCTGGTAAATTTTTAAAGTTTTTTTAAATTTTTTCCCGCTGTTCCAGTCCAAAATACCCGTTTTTTTCTCGAAACTGTCCATCACAAATATGGTAAGTTTTGGTTGAAAAAAATCAAAATAATACAAAAAGTACGTAAAACATTTTAAAACTTGGTCAATTAAACTAAATCTTTACGTGGAAAGTTTTTATAAGTTAAGCTTAATGAAGCAGTTGAATAAGTTTTAATTACAGTATACGTGTTGATTTTGATATCGTTTAACTGAAATGGAAAAAACGCTTCTAGTGTTAATTATAATTATACTAGTAGCTCATATAGTCTCATTTTGCTGTATATGTTTTTTAGAGGTTATTATGAAATTCGGACGAAAAGTGGTGTAAAAAGCGAAATTATACTAGTGTTGTACATTTTACTATTTTGCCTCGAAAAACCATATCAAACATTGTTTTGATAAGAATTGCAGACTCGATCGTTTTTTCGGGAATAAAAACTATTTCTTTAAATCAGTGGTTCTCAACCTGTGTGCCGCAAGAGATTTCCAAGTGTGCCCCGAAACATTAAAAACATTAGTCCATTGCTTGGTAACCTTTGTTTTAGTGAATATTAGTTATTAGCCCTTTGCGGTCCAATTTTTTTACCAAAAATTTCTCCACAGGTCCAAATTTTTTTTTAACTAAATCATTTCCTTTCCACGTTTTAAGGTGTTTTTTGTTTGTTTTTTCATATTTGAGGAGAAAAAAGCCGAAAAATTGCGATTTTCTAATTTGTGTTATTTTCCGGATTATTTTGTTTGATAAAGCACCTTTAACCGTGAAACACTCGCATTTTGTGTTTGTATTTCCTAATTCTTAGCTTATAGCCCAATTCGTCCTTTATATCCCACTGTGCTTTCATCAACTGCAACATTTCTTCCCGGAGTAAACAATTCAAGGCATTTCTTTTTAAGATGGTTCACGAAGTGATGTACTCTTCTTCCTCTGGTGATTGGAGCAGTTGTGGGTTCAGGTGACTTCATATGAAACATCCACTGTATTTGTAAGAAACGTCGCCGGGAAAAAATGTCAAGAAAAAATGGACAATACTGTGTCCAATTCCGACTAAAAAAGAATTTTACGTCTGGCTTGTCATTCATTGCCATATTCATAATGACACCTAAGTAGGCCTTCATCTCAACAAGAGTTATATCCTTCCATTCAAACCAGACAAAATTGTTTGTAAAGGCCTTTCTGCTGAGACTTATAACTGCATATGCATTAGTTGCAGTCATTAATTCCATCAGCAGCTCGTCAGTAAGGAAGTGTTGGAGTGCTTCTAACTCTGATTCAGGTTGGGATGGAAAATGCACCCCCGGATTTTGAACTGTAAATGGACTATGAGGAAAGTCAGGGTCATTTGATTGCCAAGCACTCCAACCACTGTCATCAGAGCTGTCACTATCTTCGTCACTGGCTCCACTGCTCTCGACGTCAGTATCCATAGGTCCACTGTCTGAATTATCAAAAATGCTTTTTTCCATAGTTAGGTCCAATTTATCATCATCACTTTCTGTTTCAGAAAGACCGCACTGATTCACTTCCATCAGTGCTTCTTCCGCAGATAAAACCCTTCTAGCCATAATATAGGATGAATTATAGAATACGTAGCTACAAAAAGAAACAAAGCTTAGTTTAAACAAGCACTACATGGCTTTTGCTATAACAAGCTGTTGGGATTTGATGACATGTCCAAATCGTAAAACTAGCAGATTAGGAAATATAAAAGATCTGGACTATAAATAGGAAATATATTTAGGAACCCCTGATCATGTCAAAGAGCATTGAAATAAATATCAACTCCAACACAAGCAAAATACAAACTATTACAGAATACTGCTGTAAATCAATTCAGCAGTAATGCATTCACAGCAGCTGCTAACTCGGTTTTCCAAATAAAATGGTTCACATTTATTAGCGCGTCTTGCTTTTGCACATAAATCGCTAAAAATTGACTAAATGTACCAAGCAAGAAACTAGTTGCGCGTATCTGCGCTTTAAACATCCCTAGAATGACGTTGGACTTGCTGTAACGACCAAAATAAATACATCATCCCAGGGATGACGTTGGACTAAATTACATAATTTTATTTATCATCCCAGGGATAACATTGGACCGCAAAGGGTTAGGGAAGAAAATAAAAAACTTGAATGTTACATATAGCCCTAAAAAGACCAGACGGATTCATTGGACCCGATGACTAACCTTGAAGTTGCCCACGTTTTCGTCTGTGTGATGTGTTATGCTGAACTTTAATAACTTTTCCTACCTATCAACAAGGTGTGTTTTAATATAAACCTTGATCTCGTGGGTTATGCATTTTTGAAGCAAGGACGTATTCTAACATGGCTCTGTATACCATTTTATAAGGTGCTTATGCAGTGGCACCTCAAGATACTAGTTTAATTCGTTCTGGGACCTTTCTCGTGAGTCAATTTACTCGTATCTCAAAAACCTCGTATGTCGAGGCACTCGTCTCTCGAGGTACCGCTGTAATGAGTTTACGATAAGTTTCTGCCGCCGACGTTTTGACGAAAACCGTTACTTTGAGTTATTCATGTGTGGCCAGGGTATTTTGTAATCGTGTTGTCTGGATTACAGCCAACGTATATCTTTCCAGATGGGCTCTGAATAGGTCAACTCGATAGCGAAATTCCTTGGCTTTGAAGCAAATTTTTTTTTGCTGTATTTTGTTTGAAGTTTGTACTTATCTTCTAAACAGAACTTCCAAAATTTACCCTTTTTACTTGTTGTTTTGAAGTGTTTTTTGATAAGCAAACATAATAATAATAATAATAATAACAATGTTTTTGTAGATCGCTCTATATCAGGGGTCGGCAACCCCCGGCAGGCGTGCCAATTGTGGTACCCGAGGTGGTTTTTCATGGCACGCCAAGAAATTTAATATTCTTCTCCTAATTTTATTACTTTAATTTTAAGAAAAATTCTCTTAATTTTAAAAAAATTATTAGTGTGTTTATATTTTAAAGTTTGGCAACACTTTATTTTGTGACAATTATTCTGGTCAAGTTGCTAACTTTGTATTTATGAAGTTATACCTTCCTCAAGCCTGGACTATCAATGTCCCAACTACCAAAGTTTCCTCAACTTCTAAACTCATTCATGGAGAAAGTGCTTTTGCAGTTACAACAAACGGTGCACCTGCTATAGTTGGCTAACACAGTTTTGTTAATCTTGTTGATAAAAAAATTAGGCATGCTGTAATAAAGTTCTACTGCATTTTCATCAAAACATTCTTTGTGTGAAGATTTCAAATTCAGTATTCAATGACATAATCTCCATTGTAACAAAATTAGTAAATTTTCTTTTTGCACGCTTGATTACAACGCAACGACATTTTTTATTTTTGCTTTAAGAGTTGCATAGTTTTTACCATGACTTGCCTCTATACTGCACAGCCATGCAGGCGGCGAAGTTGAGGTAAAGCTTGTTGAGCTTTGTCAAATGTCTATCTGAGTTAAAAACCTTTTTGAGAGAGAAAGGCAAGGTCTATCTTGAACTGGAGGATTGGAAGTGGCTTGCAAAATTAATGCTCTTATTGTTGCCATAACTACACATTTCAACGAGCTCAAACTTTGTTTTTAACATCCAGGATAAACAGTAATAAACCTTTATATGGCAGGAAAAAATTTTATAGTCAAACTTGAGGTATACCATAAGGACGTAAAAACTGCAATTTTTTACTACTTCAAGCACCTAAAAAAATTCTTATTGGATTCCTAAGTTAATATCGTTAAAATTGACAAATATATGCGTCATTCAAACGTCTTAATTTCACAAAAAATTTAAATATTTACAGTGTTTTGGCCCAATGTTTTCTTTTTTAATCAATCTAAACAGCTGCGAAGACTGTAATTAAATTTGTCTCTTTTTGAATGAATCGATATTGGTGACTTCCAGATGCAGATATTAAATTTAGAGGCATGCTTATTGTGGGTAAATAAATTCGTCAATTTGCAAAAATTATTGAAAACAAATAAAAGCAAACACGAGACCGTCATTTAAAATTGTTGGGAATTTTTACGTAGTCCAATATCTAAATATAATCCAAACATTATAGAGTTAAACATGGGGAACAAGGACAATAATCTCATTAAAGTTGTTCTTACAACTGCATTTGATGTCAACAAATATTCAAATATGCTATTATATATGCTATATGCTATTATATTTAAATATGCTATTAAATATTTAAATAATAGTTGCGTTAATTGACTAATCTACCTATTTTCCGTTTACCAAACTCAGAAAAATGACAGTTTAAAACCGTTGTTCATGTAGCAATGGAAATAATTTGTAAAATAGAAAAATTCCAAAAATAGTTTGGCATGCGAAGCTTAACGAAATTGGAAAACTGGCACACTGCGTTGGAAAGGTTGCCGAACCCTGCTCCATATCATGAGATTTTTAAAGTCATATGGTCTCAGAGCGGAAAAAGTATCAGTTAAAAAATGAAATACAGTAGCAAAAAATACAAGTAGCATACCAAAAAATAAAAACAACAACAAACAACAAAAACAAAAAGACAAGTTGTACACACTATTTTGAGAAAAAAATAATAAAATACCTATGCTGACAATGTTACATAATACTTCCCAAGTATTCCATTAACAATAAAAAAAGAGGTAAAAAACTTTGCAAATATCAGGTTTAAATATGACAAAAAAGCTAAAAAATACATCTCAAATATGAAAAGAGATAAAGATTAATTTGTTTACACTTCAAAAGCGGTTCTAAAATAATAAGTCTTTAAATTTTTTTTAAATACATTTAGATGATTACAAGAACGTAAATCTATCGGCAGTGAATTCCAAATTACACACATCTTATGAGAAATAGTTTTTTCAATATGATGTCCAGTATTAATAATTGTAAGGTCATTTTCTGATCTAAGATTTTACGAAAAGGTTTGTACACATAAAACAGGTCGGAAAGCTATTCTGGTGCCAAGTTATTCAATATTTTGTAGACCATAAGACATAGTTTATAGTTAATGCGATATTTAATAGGTAATATGTGGCTGCAAGCATAGTATCTGGACAAGTCATGATTTTTTGATAGTATGTTATAGATCAGGGGTCTCCAAACATTTCGAGCCGCGGGCGGTGTATAGATTTTTTGGACCTCCTCGGGCCAAAGCCGAAAACATATTTTGCGAAAAACAGTTAATAAATAACAGTAAATGAAGTGAAGACCTTTTCTTTTTTAAAGATCACCATGATTTCATTTTTTTTAGAAAAACAAAAACTGGGGCACATTTCCGACATAATTCTATCCAACTGTGGTTCAAAATGAGTGTATATGTTTTTTAAAAAGAGCTCCGCAGGCCGTACTTTGGAGACCCCTGTTTTAGATAAATCGAATACATGCATTTAAGAGTCGTTCCAATTTACGTAATAGATATTGTGAAATACAAGCATACAAGCTATTTTAATAATCAAGACGAGAAATAATAAAACTTTTTATTTGCAAAATTTTATGTTTTTGTAATAAGAATAAACGTAAACTACGTAGGTTAAAAAGTTTGAAAGATCCAATTCTATAGGTCTCAGTAACTATATGATCCAGAGTCAAAGATTGATCAAGAAACACCCCTAATAATTTGGCACTTGGCAGCAAGTTAGAATCGATTTGCAAACAATTTTTTAACTTACATATGTTTGTTTGGTGAATGTTTAATAACCTTTTTTTCCACAAACAAGAAACTGGGTTTTGTTTAAATTAAGTTTTAAGAAATTTGTAATCATCCATGTGTTAATTTTATTTAAGCAACGTCGGCCCGGTTAGTACTTGGATGGGTGACCGCCTGGAAATACCGTGTGTTGTAGGCTTTTGATTTTCCTTTTGCTTCTTTCGTTTTCATTCGCTCTTTATCGAGTCTAAATTAACTTTATTTCTTTATTAATTTTTTTTCTTAGATAAACGATATTTTCTTTGCCACTTGTTACCAGACATGCAAGCGTATAATACGTGTAATAAATAAAACGCCACCACTACTGACACTCTTTGCCGCCGAAAGCGAATTAAGTTCAACAATCTATTCTACGTGCAATCGACACTCGGTAGCTTTCCATGAAAGGATTTCAATTTAGTTTTCGCATCGCATTAACTGCTGCTCATTTAAAGTTAATAAAACAAAGCGTCAAATTGAGAGAAATAATTTGGTTAATTTCCTTTCAAAAAAAACAAGAGAAATTCATAAAAGATTTGACCCAACCGCTTGTCAAGAACAAGCAAAGAAACTGATTGCGTTTGATTTTCTTAAAGTCAAATGATCGAAAATGTTTTTGCGTGGCTAAAGCTAAATCTGCAGTGGCGAGCAAAAAAGTAAGACTTTTTTATTTGATTTGATTTTTTCAAAATAACTTAGTTAAAATTGAATTATATTTTTCAAAAAAAAATCTATTAATATTGGATTTAATATAACTTTTTGTGCTCTCTTTAATGATATATTACTTCATAAATATAATTCAATTTTAACAAAGTTATTTTAAAAAAATCTAAACAAATAAAAAAGTCTTACTTTTTTGCTCGCCACTGTGTATATTGAAGCGTTTTGCAGTGCCGAGTTTATGCAAACGTATAATAAATGCTTGTGTTGACGTCGTGTTGTATGAGCTGACCGGTGGGTGGGTGATGGCGGCCAACAGGGTCGGTATTATATTTTTAAAATGGTTGAAGCCAGAACGAACCTTTTTTTGTTCCAGCCACTTGTGACATAATATAATGAAGAAGCAAGGTTTTATTCGCCGTAAACAAAGAAGAAAGTGTATCGCTTATTCGCTTTAAAGCATTTTGTACCACTTGTTTGTTCAGTGACGGCGTAGCCGCATTTCGTTGAAGTAGATTATCTTCTTTTACAGTTTTTTTGCATCGTGATGTTTAGACAAGATTTGCTAATGGTATGGAGTTTTTGTAAAGGCGTATCATATCATGGAATAAAGTGTTTTTATAAGTGCGCATTATTAACAAGTTCCAAAGTCCCACCGTTTTGCGAATAAAAATGAAAGGTCTCACTTCAAGCAAAATGAATATTATTTTTAATTGCTCCATTGTTTAAGAGAATCTTTATTTTACTACAGGGATGTACTGCACTAATATAGAGAACCAGGTAGGCTTTTAAAAACATTTTCTCATTGACTGATCTCCAAATTATCAAAATGATAGCTTATGCAAACAAACTTGAACTTGATTAAATATTTAAAGTTTTTTGTTTTGAGTGGATTTGTATTGGCGTCTATGGAGATCACATTTATTTTCGATTCGGCTATTGGTCAATATTTATTAAATTTTCTTACAAATTTTTGTAAGTGAACAAATAAAGTTTAGCAAGAACTCATGCTTTAGTTGCAATTGCAATGCAGTTTAATAAAATAAAGCTTTCCTTAAAACAAATAAAGCATGTCATGTTGCATCAAACTTTAAAAGTATCAATCGAACAAAAACAAAACAAAGTGTCAAAAAGTCACAACCTGTATACAATCATGACTTCTTTATTTTCCTTTAGAGAAAACGATTTAACAGCACAACACAAACTGTGGTCAGACGTACTTCATTGAGAACAAGTTTAAAGTGTCTGACACCTATGTTCCAAATGATCGGTAAACTGCCCCAATATTGTTTTATAAGGTGGGTTATCAATTACAAACTACCCTCAATAACGCTTAATTGAGGGGGTCAAGAATTAAGGGGGAGGCGTACTCGGAATGCCGCATTCCAAACGTGTACGATGGGGAAGAGCGCCTGTTCACAACGACCTGCAAAGCAAAAATAATCATTTCAACGTTTAATCAGGAAAAGAATCTGTCGGGGGGCGGTGGTGAATTCAGGGGTTGTTTCAATGAAGATTTGATCCAAAAGGCCTTGATTCAATTCCTGTTTTTGTTAGTTTAAATACAAAAACCAACATACTTGAAACCTATTAATTTAAGCCAAGCAATTTTAAATCAAATTCAAAGTTTTAATCACCGCAAGCACTATATGCTTTGCTATTACGTCACAATCCGAATATTGAATATTTCCAACTAATGATAATTTTAACATTAAATTACACTTTCATTTCCAAAAATCAAATCTCACTTTTTCTGGGAAGTGGGCACCCGGGCCCGGCTTCTGGGTAGAATCACCCGGGAGGCTGTTTCTTCCGGTCATGCTGAAAAAGGGGCTTTTTTCCTTATAGGTGTTCGGATTCACAACCGGATATGTTCCTGGGCCAGGAGTCTGAAAAATTAAGGATTAAAATAAAACCTGGAACGAGAGAATCTAACGTTGCTGGTTCGATACAAGTCGTAGATTCTTCTTTTCTTTACGACCCAGAAGAAAAGGTTCGATTCCAATACAAAGCGGATCTCACATTTCGTTAAATTTAAATTGCAAAATAAGACAGAAACATTAAGATTTAAACAAATGACCTTTCGATCGAAATAAACCACTTCGCGGCTTTTGCCAGTGATGGAGAAACTTGGGGAATCACCTCCTAACAGAGATTTTGGAGCATATGCGGCCGGTCCTGAAAAACAATCAATCAGTCCCTTTTTGAAAATTTTCTACAGCCAAGAAATTATTTCAAAAGCTCGTTCAAGGATAGAAGAGTAGCAGACAGGGGGCTATGAAAAATATTGGCTGGGAATGTTATCGCAGAAAAAAAATCAAATAAAAGAAAAAAAAATTTATGAAATCTAAAAACTTTTATGATAACCCAGAGTTATAAGGTTTATTTTCGAGAAGTTTCAGTAAAATCTAGTGCACGTCAAGGGTCAGTTTTTATTAAACTGTCATTGCAATTTGGCGTCGAATGCAACATGTTCTTGCACTCATTACAGTTTAGTTCGTTGAGTTGTCGAGTGATACAAAGTATAATTTATTTGCATCATGATCGACATAACACCGGTTCAATTCCTGTCCTTGTCATGTTGTATCGCTTTTATGGAAAAGCATTGTAGTGCTTATTTCTGTTTGGTGGTTTTTTAAAGCAGCTTTAAATTGTATACATACATATTATACATATCTTACAAATATTTTTAAAAGTTCAATAAAAGTTTTCGCCGAACACCAAAATGTAGTTTGATTAATGGAGGCTACAAAGTTAATGCCAATGCCATTGTCCTGCAAGTCAGAAAGATAAATAAATAATTATTTATTGATAGTGATGTACAGATTTGAGTTCACAGACATTAATAACTTCAATCAGAAAAGTACTCGTCTTCTTATTTGTATAGCGGTATTGCCCTGGCTGCTGTTTCCTGTATTAAATGTATACAGCGGTAGAAGTTGCTCGTTTAAAATTAGTCTTTCCCAAAAGTACAATAAACACCTCAGGTAGACCGAGCTTTGATCCGCGTCCTTCCGGTCGCAATTCATATTGTTACTACACTGCGCTATTTCGTCGACTCTAACATTTTAAAGATTTGGGAGACAAGCAACCTGTCGTTTAAAAATTCATACAATAAAACCGCGCACTTGTCAACAAATTAAAATTTCTTGTTTTTACGAATCTGTTATATTGAGATGTGCTGCTCATACAATATCACAAAGGAAGAAAAGCGATCAATCATATACAACAACAATTTTCTCATAATATTCTTACAAACATATTCATACCTGGACTCCTATAAATATCGACCGTTTTGCTACGACTGGACAACGAATAACGAGGCGGAGAAGAATAGACAACGTTCTCACTTTTCTCTGGGAAATATGCTCCTGAGCACAATTTAACCTTTTCATTTTAATAATTAATCTTTCTACTACATGTCGTAATTATCATCAACTACTTTTTCAAGAGACACAAAAAGTTTTATTAATTATCAAATCATCAGCAAAACGATAGCACGTGATCAAGTAGAAATGCGCCAACGTTGTGTATTTATAGATCTGATGGCTTTTGCTTAAAAAAACTTTCAATTCACGCGTAGATTTGGCCAAGAAGTGAAAATGTTAAGTGCAAACAACGAACTCACAGCGTTTTTAGCTAAGAAAATAAATCAGCTTTGAAAAACGACAAACTTACCAGGGCCGGGATTTTTGAACGACTTTATGTGGCGAATTCGGCCGTGGAGGGTGTATTTTGGGGTTCCATCAACACCAACTCTCGTTACGTGTGACGGAACCAAATAGGCGGGACCAGGACTGCAATCGCTCGAAAACGCTTTGTGCCGTCTACCGAAACTAAATGCCGGGTTCCTGCGTTTTCTTACGTCATGATATTGATGACCTTAAGAAACAGCTCCGCAAGTGAAAAAAAAACAAAAACAGAAATTGTTTTGACAAGATGACAAGAAAAAAACTTTTTATGATTTCACGGTGAATTATTGCTGCTCACGTCACTCAAAACCGACCTATGGAGCCAGGAAGCAAGTATTTTGGTCCAGGAGAAGAAAAATGAGCTCCAATTGGGCCTCTGGGTCTAGTTGGCTTCCACTTTCCGATTATTCGGTTCGCGGCCATGGCTCGCGGTGACGGCACAACATGGATCCCGAGAAGAGCCGTGGTGAAGACAAGACATCAAACTAAAATATTGAACGCCATTTTAGTTCAGCAAAAGTGTTTGTCAATGAAGCAGAGACAAAAACAAAGAGATCGGAAGTAACAACTATAAAATAGCGTATCTATTTCAATTAAAAGCCGTTGTTGATTAGAAGTCACATAAAATCTTGCCAAAAATTGTAGTACCGTATTGTTTATAATGCACAATAACACGAACAAAGGTTGTTCAATTTTTACGATTTTTTACTGCCCTAAAGTGACCTGTATTCGGTACCGATAGGCGCCGCTTCTATTCAAATAAATACGGTGATCATAAAGTGTTTCAACGACCTCAATAAAAATGCTTAAAATATGAGGTTTTTGTTTATTTCGTTCTTTTATTACTATGGTCTTTTGTTTATTTTAAGAAAAATTTCGTAAAGTAATTTTAAAAAATTCTTATCTGGTCATGGTGATGTGTTCTTCAAAAAACCAAACACGTTCTTTTGTTCTGAGAAGTAGTCTAAACATTGTCTAATCAAGTGGCTTATGCTTTATTGTTTGCCAGTATTTTTAAAGATTTATAGTTTTAATATAGTGAAGAATTATCATTATGGCCGAGTGGGGGAAGTGCCGTATTAATGGCAAACGTAATCGGCACGATAGACGGTTCAAAACCTACGACCGTCATTCTGTTGCGTCCTTGGGAAAGACAATATCTGGCACTTTTCTCTGCTTAGCGGTATAAATCTCAGTCAAATATCTAATACAAATAAAAAACAATCAAAAAAGTTCAATCGACAGCAGTATTTTCGCATCTTTGAAAGCAGGTAGGAATAGTCGCTTGACTGTTGCTCTAAGTATAGCGCCTCCGACGCTTTTCCTGCGAGTCACGAAAATAAATACTTAAAAAAATATGATAAATTAGAGTAGCCCTATAGCATGTGCTATTTAAAAGCTTGTTGTAGCATGTAAATGAGATCCAAAAGACAAAATATTTTAATGATAGGCATAGCCGCACCTGCCGAAGGGGCAGGGGCAATTTTTTCCACAAGTTTCCAAAATTTTGGCAAAACCGAAACTTTTCGGGCAGTGATAAGCACAATTTGGGCAAAATCAGGAATTTTAGGGCAGTGACAATGATCAAAAATAAAGAAGACAATGATCAAAGATATGTGCCAAATGCAGAAAAAAAGTTTAAAAATATCGGTGAAGACTCTTTTTTTCGACAACACCATTGATATTGGGACGAAAATCAAAAAATCTGAGACGGATTCAAAGTAAAGACTTTATTTTGGTCTTCATCCAAGAATCTCAGACAATTTTTTTGTCATATCTGTAAAGTACTAGAAAATCATGATTGGAGCAAATGTCACAAAATTTAGGCAAAACTTCATCGCTCTCCAAAACTTTTTTGCTTGTACGGCAATGATGATAGGCTTAGTTTAAGAGTTTGCTATGAGTTGCAAATCACTTTCAATGGACAAATGCAGGTTACGACAAATGTCTTTCTATTTTAAAACATATTTCTTTTGATCTTTAATTGATCTCCATTATTTATAAGCTAAATTTCTCACGTAAAATCAACTGCAGACTAAAAAATGATCTTAATTTTTTAGTTTTTTGGCCTATACTTGATTGTGGTGTCGGGATTGTTAAATAAAAAAAACATCCATCAAGTTATTTAACTAGCCAGTTATTTAACACAAACACTCAAGCTAGGTCACTTCTTAATTTTAATATATAGATATTTTGGAATTATGCATTCCTTTGTTTTCTGGTTAAACTATTACAAAAGTACAACCTTAACTGAATAAATCTATAAACATTTTGTATGGTCAAGAGGCAAATGACCGTGGAATTTAAAATGATATATGAACAATGTAAGCCTATTATAACCAGGACACAGAATTACTGTTATAACATGAAAGCTACAAGTTACTGCAGATTTTCGTTTTTCAGAAAATAAAATCTTTCGGTCTAGCTGCAATGAAATAATAATATAGCTTAAGTTAAATTAATTTAGCAAAGCCAAAAAAGTTGGGTAGTCAATTGAAGTCAAAATAAAGCCGAATATTTTTTGAATTTTAAAATAAATCGACTTTAGAGCTAAATTTTAAATTTCACTAAAAAACTCTTTAAAAATTAAAAACTATGTTTTTACCTGACATTTAACAAAGTTTCCTTCACACTTAAACTTTACATTTAGCTACATTAGGCTATCTAGACATGATTGAAAATTAACTGGTAACTTACTTAATCGAGATTTATTTAATATATTTTGTTGCTAGGAATGACATCATAATACATGTGCTTCTAAAGAGTTTTTTGAAAATGTTATTTTGTTTAAATTTTGGAGAGAAATGTTTCGAGCTAGACCGTGGTAGTAGAGAAAAGTCGCGTTCGATAATCCAGCGCTATATACGCATATGCGTTTTTTTTATTTTTAAGTCGCAACAGCGCAGTCAAAGCACAAAAACACATTAAAATCTGACAAAAAAGAAGCAGTAAAAAACGATATACGTTATAGGACATGCAAACAATACAAAGAACAGATAGAACAAATGTTATTATAATCTACATGTTCACTGCACCTTAAAAACAAAATACAAAAAAAAAAAAAAAAAAACTTGAAACCTACAGTACAAACAAAGAGAACTAACTTCTATGATTTGTGGTGAATATTTATGCAAAACTATATAGGCCTACAAGTATAAATTAATCATTAAGAGACGAGGATTTGGGCTAAATCATAGGAACCTAACTCAAATTCAATGAAGCGATGAAATATAAAACAGTTTCTTATCACAATTGTATTGTACGACAAGGCCCTGTTTCGCTCTTATGGAGCTCATCAGGTACAAGATCAAAAGTAACAAGCCAAACTATTACATGCACAACCAAATATATATAACATAATAACAAACGTAATGATTACATACAAGCGATAAATGTTTATCTAACTCCACGGAGATGGACTTCGAATTCATAAAATATCATCATGTTGGTATTTCCGGACGGACCAACATGATGATATTTTATGAATTCGAAGTCCATCTCCGTGGAGTTAGATAAACATTTATCGCTTGTATGTAATCATTACGTTTGTTATTATGTTATATATATTTGGTTGTGCATGTAATAGTTTGGCTTGTTACTTTTGATCTTGTACCTGATGAGCTCCATAAGAGCGAAACAGGGCCTTGTCGTACAATACAATTGTGATAAGAAACTGTTTTATATTTCATCGCTTCATTGAATTTGAGTTAGGTTCCTATGAAGTATAAATTAGTTTAAAGAATTTTTCTAAGTCGGACACCTGTGTGGCATGTTGGGCGGAAACCAAATAGAATACGGAATGGCAAAGTAACACCTGCCGCCTATGTACTTTCATTCCCGACGTCAACCCCAAACTAGTGGAAATGTATCTAGCCAGACCATCCTGGATCAGGCTTAATCGCCTCCACACTGGCGTTGGTTTATTCCGTTCGACGGTGCACAGATGGGTATGGCTCTCACAGCAGCCTGTCAGTGTGGCGCGGAGGAGCAAACTGCTGACCACATCATAATATCCTGCCCCATTTTTCATCATCCAAGCAAGGGGCTTGATCTGGAATTAGTTGATGAGATAGTGGCCTTGCTGAAAAATACCTGCCCTAAGATCAGAAGAATCTCCGAAAAAAAACATCTACTCCATACGAAGAAGAAAAAGATGAAAAATTGTTCTTATTGCAAGTAAATTATGAAATTATTCTGTGGGTTAAATCATAATAAATACATATAGAATTAAAACTTTGGGTCACAATGAAAAATTTTTTAACTTGATTAGGAGATTAACAATTTCCCATGAAAGGTCTGCAATTGATTTAATTTTTGCTTGTGATAATTTCTTAGCAAAGGAATAATAAAGGTGACGCTGAACGCTGCAACATGAAAAGTAGCAAATGAACACAATCATGATAAAAGGTAAAAATTTCTGATTTAGTATAAAACTTTATCATATTAAAAGAGATATGAAAATCAAGTGCCAAATATGAATTTTAAACCATTTAAAGAACTATGTCTTGTCAAGCTTGTAGAAGTATAAGTGAAGATCACAATTCTAAATTTTAAAGTTATTATTCGTGGATAGCCATAGCAGTCGAAAACATTTTGCGGGGCGAAACAATTTTGGTCGAATTTTACGCGACGATTGCCTGAATCGTTCCGCGCAGAACCCAAATATAACTAAGATTTTGCCAATCTTTTTGAAGTTTTTTTTTGAAGAAAATTAAAGGTAAATGTAGGCTATAATCTTCAATATTGAATTCAGTTTATTAAATATATTCGCCCTTTTCAATGATAACACGGCGAGGCGAGAGATAACTTGGTCACACGTGGCACGAATAGTTTCGCTTTCTATTTTCGCCCAAGATTCTTTCAATTTCTTCTTCAATTTTTCCACATTTGAATATGACACAGCGCAGGCCTTTCTCTCCAAGATGGACCATATTTTAAAGTCCATCGGATTAAGATTAGGAGAAGAAGGGGGTTAGAGCTCCTTTGACCAAAAGGACTTAAAGTTGTCCTTGCACCAGGCTTGAACCATTTTGGCTGTGTGAGCGGTTGCCCCATCCTGCTGTAGTGTCACCGCTTGATTTCCAGGCAATGAATTTATCCATGGAAGAACCCTGTTCTTCAACATGTCCAGGTAAACGTGCTGATTGACTTTTACGCCATCTTCGACAAAAATTATTATTTGACAAAAATTTATAAATACTTTAGAAATCTATTTAAAAATTAGTCTACACTTGGGTGGAGGACCCTGTAAATTAAAATTAGTTATGCCCAAGAAAACCTTAAACTAGCCGTAAGTCAAT
Organism: Diplosoma virens; assembly: GCA_963680785.1. Taxonomy (NCBI): domain Eukaryota; kingdom Metazoa; phylum Chordata; class Ascidiacea; order Aplousobranchia; family Didemnidae; genus Diplosoma; species Diplosoma virens. Next base: position 4,568,150 of record OY796889.1, on the reverse strand, counting down.
TCTGATCAAATTGACTATCAGAAAAAGAGAATTCTCAATTGAACTCCAACCCTAGGTCGACTCCGTTGTGAATTTTTCGGCCACAAATAATTCTTTACAGCAGCAAGAAATCGTTCAGTTATTTCTTCGCAAAAATGATGATAGTATGGGCTCTCCAAGGGGCGATCTTAAGGCAATATAAACTTGACGTTAGAAAAGGGTTTATTTAAGAAAAACAGACGATTGGTAACTAACGACACGTTAAAAAAGAAAAGCATAACATGCGACGGAAGCTTAATGACAATGAAATCAATTAGAAAACTAGTTTTGGAATTGACCAATGTTGAAACTTCAGATTTGAGTTCATTCCAGGGATGTCGTTCTAATGGCGTGTGATGAGTTGTTCGAAAAAAGAATGGTAAGAACAGGCAGAGAAATATGTTACGGTAAAATGATATGACATAGCAAAAAAATGTATACAAAAACAATGTAAGAATAAATCCGAAAAAAAACCGGGCTAGATTTAGAAACATCAAAAATAAAACGAAGAAAACTTTTATAAAAGCTGTGAAGAGAAGCATGGATGACGAACCAAATAATCTTGTGAGCTTACAAAATTGTTGAATAAAAAAAGCTGTTGAAAGTGAAAGATGCACTAAAGAAAGAGACAGCTTGCTTTCAATGAAAATGACAAGAATGGTAGAAATCATATAGGAAAAAGCAGAAATTACGACAATAAGAGAACAAATGACAAACTTGATGTCGAATAAGCATGATATTGTCGACAGCATGGTCGAGTGGTTAGAACACCTTGATTGTAATAGACATGGTCCCGATTCAAAACCTACTCGCGCCATTCTGTTGTGTCCTTGGGAAAGACACTTTACAGCACTTTTTCTTGCTTGGTATTCTTGGCAAGCAGTTTTAAGTTTTACTCATATCTCTATGAACTAAAAAATAAATAAAAAGTTTCAAGCAGACAGCAATACCTTGGCATCTCCGGAAGCAGGTCGGGGTAATTGCTTACCCTATGTATTAGCGCCTCCATCGCTTTCCTGCGGGCTAGAAGGATAAATATAGAGATAAAATAATAAGGACCTATTGAAAAGATCATTTGGTAGTAAAAAGCTAAAGCTAGAAATGAAAATATTCTAAACATTGTATGGGACGCAGTTGGGCTTTATGCCTAAAAGAGTGCCGCAGATACTTTCTTTATATCGAGATTACAAGCATACTATAATTAAGGGAAGAAGTAATTAAGCGCTTTGTGTATATGAAAAAGGCATTTGATGAATCATTTACGAAAGTAATGGCGAGAATAACGCAGAAGAAAGATATTCCAGAGAAAATGGGAAAAGTTATAGTAAGTTTTTTATAAAATTTCAAACCTTTTAGAAAAGGATTTAATGAAGCTTGGCGCACACAAAAAATCAGTTCTATCATTTGGACACATGAAAGATGTGCAGAGGTGAAGAGGATAACTTCTATCTGGCAAGATCTGTAATTGAAGGCAGCGATCATGTAAGATTTAGTATGTATGGGGGTTAAGTTAGTGAAAACTTTTTGTTATTTAAAAGAGTAACTGCCCGGATCAGATGCTGGAAGTGATGTTGTTAAGCCAGCATCGAGTTTCGTCATTTAAAATCGTCAGACCTCGTGCTCCGTGTGGTGCCCGATGTAAGGGGCACGCTGTTAGAACGTGGTTTGCGGTTTGCTCAGCGGCGCCGCACTCGCAAATTCGGTGAAGGAGCGACGAGATTAAAGTTAATGAATAAGTAGGAATAATTAGTTTGTAAGAGTTAGTAGAGTGCGATGGTATGAACATTAAGCATATTACGAGGAGGGAAGATGCCACTGTTTTGAAAAAGGAAGATACATATAGAGTTAAATAGTGTCCGGAAGATCACCCAGGATGAATTCGGCCACAACTACAGTAGAAACTGGAAACAAAATGGATTAAAAACAACAACACCAATATTGGTACAAAAATTGCGAGTTTATTTTAAAATATACGCGTCAAATAACAAACATAAAATAAAGACACAATAAAATTGGAACAAAGCGGGGGACTTTATTATCAGAACCATGTACGTGGTAACTGAATAACGATTAAATAAAGTTAGAACTAGCACCGACGTTTCAAAAAAAAAGAAGTTTCAGTTTTTCAAAAGCATTTACGCTGTAGAACTTGCCTCAAAGACAAAACAAACATTTAAGAATTACCCTTTTTATAGTTTTAAAACTAATAAACATGCAAAACATTTAAACCAAAAAATGGTTTATATTGTATCTGTCGTCAAAGTTAAAGATGACAACACAGTGGCAACAACGACACCAGCACTGAACTGGGAAGCAGACGAAGCAGTTATTTGAAACAGCCAGACGCTCGGCAGTTTTGATCGATTTCAGAAGGTTTATGTGGATTAAAGCCTCGGGTCTCGCCACGCCTAGCGATTCCACTCCGATATACAAGTCAATTTAATTTGGTAACGAAGCAACATTCTCTGCTGCTCATACGATATTCGATCGCGAAATCCACTCAGCTTAAATTGCGCTGATGTTTTCATGCAATAAAATATGATGGAAGTAGGGTATCGACAAAATTAAAGTGTTCCTGAAGAAGCACGCAATCGCGTTGGAGGTTAGAAAAGGAACAATGTTTGGTTTAAAATCAGTCAGATGTTGAATCGTTTTATAGAAGTGGTCTTGTATAGTAAATGCCGAATATCGGGGCAAGAAGCCTGATTGCACTCGCGGGCCGCATCTCATAATTAAAAACATTAGGTGTGGGCCGCATAAAATTTGTGGGAAGGGCAATAGTTTTTCCCAAATTTTATTGTCGGTTGCCCGAAGTTTGATTATGTTGAATTGCTAAAGTAATGGCATAATGCGACACATTTTCGTCCCAAAAAATTGGTGATGACTAAAAAAAAGATCACTACTTTAAAACCGTCTCTAAATTAGTGAAGACTAAAAAAATTCTTCCAATTCACCGTTTTTCTCCCAAAAAAACTAGTGTTTTCTAAATAAACAAATAAACGGGGAATCACCGGCCGCGGAGCACTGGTTTCTTAAAAGTTTTTTTTTGCACAGATTGATACGCTTCTTGTCACCGAGGCCCGCGGGCGCGGTATATCTCAGTGCCTGCTGCATCTCAGTGCTTTATTTTGAGTGGCGACGTTTCTTTTTCCAACAAATAGAATCATTTAGTAAATAACGCGGCATTAAAGGAAACAAATCATACTGTTAATTTTTGTACGAAGATAAACTTGAGGAATAGAGTGAAAATACAATAAAAATAGCTGAATTTTATCAAGGGTCTAGTACGTTTTGACGCTAGGGGTTGATTGCATCGAACTTAGTAATTTTCAACCTTTTCGCGCCTGCGCCATATTTTGGAATCTTTCAAAATTTGTGGCATACTTGGACAGGCGTGTAGATCTTGATTTTTGTCTCTAAAAAGCAGTGTCCACTAAAACGAGTTGCGGAGTAATGGGATTAATCTTTTTTAAAAAATTTCGCGGCACACAGGTTGAGAATCGCTGTTCTAATCCTAACCTTCGCCGAAAAAGTTCCGTGGCGAAAAGGGCCTACGCCGAACTGGGCCATTTTTTCTTTTCAATTAAAATCTGAGAAATTCAACAAGTCGAGATCAGGCAACGAAAGGAAAGCCGGGTTTAACTCGAATGTAAGGTCAGCTTATCCATGATGCCGAAAAAGTTAAAACAAAACAATAGAGAATTTGGATGTTGATCGCGACACCAATTGAACATCTGCCATTTTGAAACGGCAGTTACAAGCAAAGGCGAATTAATGATTTTCAACTTCAATTTAAGCAAACCTAACACTAATAAATTTCGAAAGATTGACGGCGAAGAATGACAAAACCCTCGTGGTCACATTACAAGGTGTGACGAAAAAGAAACGGACTGTATAACCACGCTCTTGGCACAATACCAATCGGCAAGCCACTTGCTCACTGTAAAACACAACTTTTTAGCTCTATTATGTTGCAATTTTTTATCGTAAGTCATTCCGTTTTTGTGTTTCAGACTTTTATTTAACATAGTGCTGGTAACCTTTGTCACAATTTTGTTACTTTGTGTCGCGTTTGTTTGTATTCCGTGCTGTTGGTTGTTACGAAACTGCTAGTAGCTCAAAAATGAAACAACGAATCAACTTAAAGTTTTTGGTGATACTGAGAAAGACCTCAACTGAGTGTTTTAAACTTTTTAAAGAGGCTTATGGTGAAGATGTGATGTCGAGGACGCAAATCTTCGAATGGTACAAACGTTTTGAGAAAGGCAGCGAGGAAGTGGAGGATGATCCCAAGACGGGACGACCTTCCACAACAAGGGCAGATGAAAACATCACTAGAGTGAAGCAGCTGGTGCGAAGTGATCGCAGGTTGACAGTACGGATGATATCAGATGAACTGAGCCTAAACACAGAATCAGTGTGAACGGTCTTGATCCGGGGATGTGTGTGCCAAAATGGCGCCCAAGATTTTGTTGGAAGACCAGAAGCAGAACCGAGTCAAATTTTGTGAAGACATGCTGGAGAAAATTAAAGACGATCAGGATATTCTAAGGCAGATCATTACAGAAGATGAAACTTGAGTTTTTCAATACGATCCTGAAACAAAGACGCAAAGTATGCAGTGGAAGACTGCAGACCCAAGAAAGCGCGCATGTCAAAACCAAAAATCAAGGTCATGCTGATCGCTTTTTTCAATCAGAAGGTTCATCATGAATTTGTGCCTGTGAAACAGTGAATCAGCACTTTTACCAGTAGGCTCTCATTCGCATCCATAACCGAGTTCGACGCAACAGGCGGGAACTGTGGAGTAACAAGTCATGGCTTCTCCACCATGACAACGCACTACACACAAGGCAATTTGTATGAAGCATTTCTTGGTCAAAAAACAAATAGCAACTCTTGACCACCCTCCCTATTCCCCAGATTTAGGGCCTTGTGACTTTTGGCTTTTTCCCAGACCGAAGGCTGTGATGAAAGGAACTCATTTCTCGTTTCTAGAAGAAATCAAGGCCTCAGTGACGAGGGAGCTGAAGAGACTTAAAGAAGAGGATTTTACCAAGTGCTTCCGTGGGTGGCAGGATCGAATGCAAAAGTGTATTGACTTGGAGAGGAGTACTTTGAAGGGGACAATTCATAAATTATCAAAGTATGTTGTATTAAAATTTTTATAACAACCAGTGTTTTTTTTAAGGTGTTTTGAGGAACCGAAACGGTCTCTCAAAATTGTCCAGCGGTCTCTCAAAATCTGCTACTACCATAGCCGTACGCCCCAAGTTTCGAAGATTTGGGCAAAATTAAGATTTTTCGGGCAGTGAGAAGAAAATATTTGGGCAAAACCATAGTTTTTCGGGCAGGGATATGAAAAATTTGGGCAAAGTCAGGAAATTTTTTTTTTTTTTAGAGAACACCTTGATTTTGGGACGAAAATTAGGAGACTGAATTTAAGTGAAGACCTTTTTTTTTTTTTAGAGAACACCTTGATTTTGGGACGAAAATCGAAAATTAGGAGACTGAATTTAAGTGAAGACCTTTTTTTTTTTTTTTTTAGAGATCACCATGATTTTAGGACAAAATTGGTTTTTGTCTAAGAAACTCAGACAATTTTTTTGTCATATCCGAAATGTACTCTAAAATCATGATTTGGGCAAACGTCACAAAATTTGGGCAAAACTTCATTGCCCCCCAAAATTTTTTGGGCTGGTACGGCTATGGCTACTACAATAGTGTAAACAAAGCTAAGTATGCTCAGGAACAATAGGAAAAAAATTAGCGCTTTTTCAAAATTGCTTAGAGGTTCCTCAAGCCAAACCTTAAAAAAAACACTGATAACAACAGTCCGGTTTCTTTTTTGTCACACCTCGTACGTCGTAGCGGGTTAATATGCAGAGCTGCAGACACAAAGAAACAAACACGCTCGCTTAAAACACACTATGACGTCACAATAATACTAAACGGCGAACATACAAACCAGCAAACACTTGCTGATAAACATAATAGTTTGAATGAAGCTATGCTCAACGTGCGTTTGGCTCAAGTCCGACTTAGAACCGCGAAAACTTGAAAAATTCAAAGCAATTTACCATATCACTTCTAAAACAAACAAATGACGTCACGCCGCAATCGCTATGACGAGCAACTGGACGAAGACGCGAGAAGCAGTCTGGTGCAAGAGACCAGACCTTTTAAATTTCACATCACCTTGAACACACAGCGCCTACTAGTGAAGAAACGATCACATATCCCATATCTCGGCAAGTAGGGGAGGCAGTTGTTTGTCTTGCACCTTGAGCGCGAACATCTGCTCGCTGTGATAGTTGTTGAGCGTGCGAAGTTCCACCAGCTTCATGAGCGTGCGAGGAAACATGAGCGGATCCTGCCCGAAAAGTCCGCTTACTTAAAATCCGTTCTATTCTTAATGTGACATATTTCTTAGAGAAAAGGTGAAACAAAAACTCGTCAATCGAATCGTCAGACCTCTAACCAAGCCAGACTCTTGACTCTTAAACCGTAAAAGTAAAAAATGATGATGTTGGTGAAAAACGATGTTTTTACAACTTTTTCTTGTTCATGATTCGCGAACGACATCACAAATTGCTTTCCTTTCAGACGGATTACGTAAAAAACTTATTCAAATGCAGCCCAAACTATTAATAGTGACGAGTTTTTGTGAAGGTGAAAAGACTTTTATCTACTGCGATATACCAAATACTAGATTCTTGCACGAAAACTGGCTAATTTTCGAAATTTTCGATGTATGGCTATTTTATTCCAGTACTTAGAATAAACAAACTATAACATAAAATAGACGAAATTGATTTATTGTATATTTTAGCTAAAAAAAGGTCTTAAACCTTTGCACACGACTGTAGATATAGATTTGTAAAAGATTCTATAAGCTACCGTTGCGATCCCCATAAAAATACTCGCCGACTTTCACAGAGGTCGGTACCCCCAGGTTGGAAAACGTTAGATTACCGAAACCATTCGAAATAGCTTATGACCAAACATTTGAAATATTTCCTAGAGAAAGATCAAGCCATCGCCTCACCGACGGGTGATGAATCTTCAAGTAAACTCGCAGGAGTTCGACGTAGGAATCTTGCACCTCTTCAATCTTGTTCATATCCTTCAAGTTCGGCCGGTCTGAAAGCAAATCATCACGTCACATATAGTTGCTGGCCCTGGTCCCCTACACACGTGGGATAGCTGAAAGCGTTTCTTTGATAACGACTTCGATGTTGGTCATGTACCATCGACGACCACAACATCTGGCCAGACAGCAAGCTAAGTCAAATGATGAAAACGCAGTTTAGATCCAATGATCTTGCACACGGAACACCGGATCGCGTAGACAGCAGAATCTCGAGTTTTAATGAACTGAGATCTAGGACATGAGACAAATACTTTTTAATTAGCTTTTGACCTCTAGTGATGTCACTTGTAGGGCTACCGACAATCCTAAGTTCATGTTGCATCAGTGAACATTTTTACTCAATAAAGAAGTCCTCATTACGTAGAATTTGAGCAAAACAAAACTGAGTTTATATTTCATCAAGGCTTCAGATCAGTGTTTCCAACCTCTTAATTAAGATGTCGGCTTACTCAGGCAGAAGAGCAGAGCAAAGCAAGGGCGGACTAGAACTGCTTAATTTAAAACTGGAAAATATAACCGAATTATGTGAACATTTTTATTCCTTAAAAGCAATTTTACATTGAATTTTTCATGGTTCTCTATTAGGTAACTTTCACTCTAATTCAACCATATAAGTGCCGGATGCTTAAGTCGATGTCATTAAACGTTTCAACAAACTTTTTTATTGCACTGAAGTCATTTATTTATCAAACAAGTAACATTGCGAAACTGAAATCTATTGCTATTAATAGCATTTGGTTTCGTTGCAACGCTGTTTATTTCTTGGTTAAAACTAATTAAGGAAATTACCCAGAGCTAATGCTGGCGCTAAAAAAAAATCATAACATTTTTATAAAAATCGTAATTAATCACTTAGTGACATAAATTTTAAAAGTTGCTGCGAAATCCTCGGCTGTCACGCGCCATCGAGTTGCTGTTTTTCTTCACTCTTACACATTCTTTAATAATTACACCACACAGTACTTGCCTGTAGAAAATGTGTTGATGGCCACAAGCAGGGCGTATTCAGCTTCGTCTAACCCAAGTTTAGCCATGCTTCTACAGAAGTCAAAGATCGGATCGACAAACTCAACCTGCATGCCTGGAAATTCAGGTAAAATCATTTCAATAAAGTTCTTTTTGTCAGATGGATTTCTACGTAATACCTCTGAAGACCATCGCAGCAACAATGTTGCACACGCAAATAGATTTCTTAACTTATGGCCTGAAAGCAAATATTTACAGAAAGCACAACGCAAGTCGTTATGCAAATCTCATACAAAATCGAATGGTTTGACCGAAAATTTCGCGGTTAAACGATAAGGGACAAGTTTAACTTTTAACTAGAACATCGCTTCGTGTAAAAAATGGGCTAAACGTGTTAGGTTTTTTTGCAAGCTAATGATGTTCAGCAACGTGAGGAGGTTAACGTACGAGCAAGATAAATGAATGGCTGGCCTTGTAAAGTCGAAGGCTCGGTTCGTACAGGAATCCTACAGCGAAACACAAGCAAAAGCGGATTTTTTGCTACACTTTCAAAATCGCACGTTCTCCGCAATCGCTTTTAATCTGAACCAAGTTAAAAAGTTGAAATATTTCGACTTTATTTCTTTTCAAAAAGCACGAAGAATTCTGTGCTTTACACTTGCGCAAACGCTCTCAACGTTCAGCGTAAGCAGCCTTCCGGCTTGTATTTAAGTTTTCCCGCAGTCGCCTTTAATCTAAACCAAGCTGTGCAACCAAAAAAATATAACGAAATAAAACAACAAAAAGGAAAATAATATCTTGACAAAAAATTATTTAATAAAAAAGGTGGAAATAAATTTTCAAAAAAGGATTAAAGGCTAAAATGTCCCATGTAATATCGCAACTTCGAAAATCCAAGCGCTAATTTTTGACAGGCAAAACCCAAGTCAATAGTTAATTTTTGTTACACAGCATTGCTACCCACAATTTTTCGACTTAACAATTCAATAAATAACTTCACTACTACACAAACAGATGGTCCAGTTTTGTCAGGTTCAACCTATGTTTTCAAGATGCCCTAATTCACCTAAACCCCCCCAGCGCCCCCCTCCAAAGAAAAACATTTTCTCTGCTGCTGACGCCACTTTAACGCATAGAAACCGACAAATCACACGAAACGAGGGAGGTAGAGTTTTGAACTCGAAACGTAGCGCACGCGATACACAGCGAAGCGCCATCCATACAACGCTCAACGCGATGGACCCACCTGCTCGGTAGAAGCTCGATTTGTTGTAGTACTTGCCGTTCAAGAAGTTGATCGACTGGGTGTTCTTGTTATACTGCTTAGCAGCCCGAAGCAGCATCACTTCTATCGTGCAAGCTTTCAACAATACGATCTGTGACGTAACAATCAGTCGGTTGGAATGAAATCGAGTTTAACGGAGTTTATGTAGTAAAGTAATACATCGATAAAAGTTGATTCGAAATGGTAATGGCCTTAAGCGAATAAATCTCGGTACTTAAACTTAAAATTTAGTTTTGAATATCGGTTAAGGGGGGTCTATGAAATTAAAAAGATTGAGAGTCATTGTAATAGAGGATATTGACTCTGATGTTGCAGTTAAGATCTCAATAAAGTTGCATATCATTTAGAAGCTGGGCATTGCTATTTGCCTTGTAATTTCCCCAAAAGGTTTGCTAGCACAAGCACGATTAAAGCAACTGATTTCTGTTCGGTGTAACTAGCAAACTGCAAACCTTTCAATAAGGTGTCTGATCTGTGAGCGATTCAAATTACTGCTTCAAACTTTTACATACTCAAGCTTGGAATGCACTGTGGCAATATCAAAAGCGCAACCTTTCTCTATTCAATACCATGACGAATCGCTTCGAGGGACATACGTGTTAGAGGGAGAATTATTTTTTCTGCGGCAATGAATGATGCTTTTTTGCCCTCAAATATTTCTTTTCCTAAGATCACTCCTTCATTAAATGCAGTACTATCCAACCGCGTGTACTGTATACCCAATTTTATACCGAATCAAAACTAGGGTATATAAATAAGAAGGGGTATACGAAGGGCATACAGCATGGTGCCCAATCACTAACTTTTTCGATGTGACCCGCAAAGAAATTTTTAACCAGATTTGCGGTCCAGTAAAGATATTTAATTTAGTTCGGCGAACACCCGTATTAAGGTAAAGACCTTTTTTTCTTTGGTCTTCAACTAAATTACTGGTTCAAATTAAAACAATTATAGTGATTTAATAAAGATTTGCTCAAAATTTTGAAATAAAGACCAAAAAAAGTCTTCCCTTTAATTTTTGTCCACAAAAAAACATTGCTACTAGTCAAGCCTACAAAGTTTATGAAACATTATAAAAAGGTGTACAACGGGAAAAAAGATGAAGAGCACTGGCCTAGTGCTCATTTTTTGTTCTGCTATTCCACATAGGCCTGTACAAAAAACAAGAATACTTTGTATAACTGTTTTGCCGGCCCAGAGGTCAACACATATTTCTCACTAACGTTCAAGTTATGTTACCTTTTGCAAATGTGTTTAATGGAGTGATATTCCTTCTTAATACCAGTCAAATGAATTATTAGTGTGAAAGGATACTTACTGTTTATTGAGTAGAACGCGGTTTAAAAAACTACTAAGAAAAAAATGTCATTCTTTTGGATTGTATTTTTGTGGAAGCCCCCACCCCAATATTATAGCAGAAAACCAGATTGCTTCCCTTGCAAATACATGTCAGTAAAACTTTTCTTTTTCTACAATAAAACGTAATATTTGTATGAGGCTGAAAAAGCTTTTTCTCATTTATCCTAGATGCAAGGACTTCAGTTGTTTCTTTGGAAAGACTGAAGTCTCTTATCAAGTCATTCAGTACGAATTGATTAAATCACAACGGTGTAGCAACTACGCCCTCACAGTCACTTTCAAGGCTACAGGTCACAGCTACTTTTATTTCTGTTCAGCAGTTAATCACAGGAAAGCAAACTTTATTTGAATATAGGGTAGGCCTTCTTGATGATTTAAGTCAGGAAAGATAACGATATCTTCTTTCTATTGCTATCTGCTGACAGTGTGAAGATAAAACCAATAATTAAAAAAAACTGAATACTTCAAGAATATGGTGAGAATTAACTGTTATATATTGAAACAATGTCAAAATAGAATTAAACTATCTTCAAAAAGCTATTAAATATATCAATTAATATGCTTATTCACAAACTTAATTATTTATTTTAATAAAACAGAAAGTTGGTGGCAATCAAAATATAGTTTTCTGTTGAATCAGATTTGATATAATCTTTTTTAATTTTAGCTTGGGAATTTTCCACACCGCTTCAACAAAAACACAATACTAATTGCAATTAAATTACGAGCTGTATGCCGTATATCAAAAACTAGAGTCGATACCAAAAAACCAATGCCAGCGCCCAAAATCCACGCCAAAACAGTTTTAAAACTTAAGGCACCAGTAAAAAACTTTTGCTGCAGTGTAACGTTGCAACAAGTTCGCTTTTGCGGCTGCAATTCCCCGAATAAATCAAACAACAAACTTCTCTAATTCCATCAAATGTTAAGACAAAATAACTCGAGTCAAACTTATAAGTCAAGTGACCGACCCGAGGAAAGAGAGACAAGTTTTTAATGTTTTAATATAAAAATATGTTTTCTTCAAATCCAATAAAAAACAGAAAATATCAAACAAAAGTAAACCAATTGTCCAATCCAAATTAATAAGCATTTATTTTGGCTTTTTTTGGTCCACGACGCATTTTAAAGAAACCAGTGAGACATTCGGCTTCTAAATCTAAACATCAAAGCGAGTCGCGACAACTTGGCGCTGCGATTTAATCCACTCAAACCAGTGATTTAATTTTAAAGAGAAATTTTCAACTCTCAACTTATGGACAAAGGTGGACACACTATGTTTATCTACCCAATCCAACCGTCCGACAACAATATGTTTTTTCTTTTCTTTCCTCCACTTGTAACCGTTGGCACTCGTTAAACTAGAACATTTGCAATCGAGAAAAATCTTTAAAATTTTATGGTTTATCAACAATAGTAGTAAGGAATTTTAAAGTATTTGGAAAATGTTTTTTCTCATTAGAATTCCTGAAAAACCGAACAAGGCAGAACTTCAATGTAATTAGGCCATAAAATTGACATGTTAATCATAATAGACTGAGCATTGCTATTATACAAAATTTGTAGCTAGACAATTGGTTTTAAGTCCTTCTTAGTCCAAAAATAAAAGAGGTCAGAAACCCTGTTGCTCTCTAAAATACATCCCTAGCCAGATTAAACACAAAAATTAGAGAATTTTTGTGAAACGATCTACCAAGAGTCGGCAAATTCACCAGTATCGAATCAAGTAATCGGTAACAATAGTTCGAGATCATATAGAAAACTAGAATCTAGTTACTAACTTGATCCTCTCTAGACACGGTGAGGAACCCCGGGAGTTGTTTGGTGAACTCGACAACGAGCTGTACGATGAGGATGGCAAGCTCGGTAAAATGAGCGAATCTGGCCGCGCGACATCGATGCGAATCCCCGCTGTCGATCCAAGGCTGCCCGAGGTCAGAAAAAATCGGGTAAGACACGAAATATCACGGAAACAAGATGAACAGACATACCGTGACCTTGTCGACATCGTCCTGCGAAGGCCACTGAAAGCGATTTTCGTTCGCTTGCAACATCTCGACCACGTTTCGCTGGTGGGCGGACAATGTAGGGGGAGGCCTGTAGTTAAGTGACGGGTCAGAGGAAGCAAAGGGTAACGAGTTCGAGTCCAAACTATCTCGCTTCATCTTTTTCGATCTGCTTCCAGGATGAAGTTCGGAAAAGACATCTAAAATTGAAAGCAAACTCTAGTGCAATCACAAGTTTAATTGCAATATACAGCTGCTAGAAGATCTCATTAAGTTATTCACAAGAGGGAGAAAAAAATGCTCAGTGATGACAATTATGGCACTTTACCGTAGTTTCCTCTGTTCGACGGTATTACCAAACCACTCTGGATTTGCTTGAAGGGATCTACTAAAAATGTTCATTGCTTTTACATTTGCATCATTTTTATGACCATCTTGGTTTCAATTTCGTGACTTATTCGCGGCTCTCAGCATATTCGACAAACCCTTATGTCTTTATTCGGATTGATGATTCGATAATCTTATTTTTCTGCTTACAGTAATTTAAACTTTATACAGTAGACCTCGGTTAATCTGGATTCGGTTAATGCGGAATTTCGCTTAATTTGGGTAAAACTGGAAGTACAAATGATTTCCAATACGTAATTCTTAATAAAAAGCTTCGGATTATCCGGACTTCACCTAATTCGGATAAATTTTTTCTGTCAAATCGAATCCGCATTAACCGAGGTCTACTGTATTTACAACAGCACGTCATCTCCAACCTTTTCCTAGTCAGCAGGACCTGGTTTTCTCTTCATATAAAGTTATTCAACTTAATTTGCAGACATACGTAAATAAAATACACAAAGTCATCAAGTGTCCCGTAATAGAAAACAATTCTCTTTTCTTTTTAAAGCCGTCACTGTGACTGTGAAGTGAAACACTACATTAGCTAAGTAACTGAATTGAACGCCAAATAAACATTGCCGGTCAAGTGCCAACAGTCAACAGTTGAACAGCAACAAATCAAAGTCATTCATCGAGGCTCACTCTCATCCTTCATCCCGACAGCTCTGCACTTCTTCAAGCGACACGACTGGCACTTCCGCCGCATGAACATGTCCATCTGACACTGACCAGTCCCCTTGCAATGGTAATCCACGTTCTTCGTGATGCATCGACGGAAGAAACCTAAAAGTCATGACGATTTAGATAATGAGCTTAAAAATCGATTAAAAATGTTTTAGCAATTGGCTAAGTCCAAGAGCACTAGTATTGAGACATCAAGTACAATGAACATGTTTTAATTTGTGAATAATAAACGTATACACAGATAAATGCCTTTTAATGTAGCCCTGCCATTATTTTGGTAGTAGTTCAGGTCATGACTGTTCGATTCCGGGCTAAACAAGCTCGCCAAGTTCTGCCACAGACACGAGGACTAATGTAAAACATCAGACCAAAAGTTCCTGTACTTCCTATATTGTCTTTTTGTTAGCATTAAAAACGACGTCGATCCTACACTACACCTGAGAGGGTTACTGCAAGTCGGCAGCATAGCTCAGGTAATAACACTCTGACTTCCAAGCAGAAGGACGCGAGTTCGATGCTCAGTCTACCTGAGTGATTCTTATTGTGTTCTTGCTGGGAAATGCATTTCACGACAAGTTTCTCAATGGAGCCACACTGCTCCTACAATTGTGGCTAACGCTTTAAACTGAAAATAGCAATCGCGTCAATGAAGCAGTGTGAAAAAAGTCGTAAGAACAGTCTCAAGAAGTGATGCATTAAACGTTGGTTTTTATCGCATGTTACGACGTCGATTATAAAACAATCAAGGTCATTCGCATTTTAAATACTGCAAAAAAGTCCGCAACACTTGCCTTTGCAGCCCTCGCAGCTCAACACACCGTAATGGTAGCCCGACGCTTTATCAGTGCAGATCAGACATAGTTCGTTCCCGTCCAGTTTTGGGGCCGGGCCTTTCTTACGCTTTTCTGGAACCTTTACCGGTGGAATGGCTGCGAAATAACGAGGACAAAATCGCTAAGGATAAAGAGGCTTATTTATTCATTTTAATAAATTTCTAGCCAAATAAACAAACAATTTGATAATTGAAATATAAACAATCAGCCTACTCGTTCTTTAGTAGTTCTATAATTTTTTCGATTTGGTCTTGATAATTTTCACATAACATAAGATTGCTTTCAGAATAATAATTATTATTTTAAATATAAAAAGTATTTACGTGAATTTTTAGACTTTGTTCATAAACTTAATATTCAGTATTTTTGGTGGTAAAGCGTGATTTCCCTTTCCAATTAATTATTTACAAGGGAATGGATATTTTGAGAAACTTCGTAGTGCGGAAAAATAAACTTTTCAAGCAATAACCATAAAATTTGAACCGCGAAACATGCGAGAAAGACTCACTATTGTCGGCTTGAGTCGAAGTAGACGAAATATTCGAGTGGGAGGCATCACTCAGGAGTATATCAGTAGATCCTTCCACTTGATTTGGTAAAAGGCTAAAAAAATGTTTGATGAAGATACGATTTTACAAACTAAAGGTACTTTTTGAAGCATTTACTTACGAAGCATATTTTTATTCAAAAAATTTTAACAAATCTGAATTTTTCTGACCAAATCGTTTACTAATAGAATGGCATTTGACCATAAAAAAATTTTAATTAAGCACATTCGACTGCTCAATGCAAGAGATCGGACCAGAGGAACCTAATTATCATACTTTCGATTTATTAGGCTAACTTAGTTACATTTAGCAAAAGCATCAAGCGACTGCTTTTATTAGTTTTCAGAGATGCCAAAGTTCAAAAATAACTTTTGTTCTTTTAAAAACACCTTCAATCTAGGCCCGCCTGTTGAGACATTTAAGCAATGCAAAAGCGCCTGATTCCAAATCGACAAACTTCGCGCGTATCAGGCGATCACAGACTGGTTCGTAGCGAAAGCCGGTGAAAACGACCAACGACACTGCAAGGATATCAACTGCATACTTTTCATTTTGAACGATATTGATTTCACTGGATGTCAACGAAGTAGGAAGCGAGGGACCAGCAGCGCGTTCTTCTGGTTGAATATTTTCTTGTACGGGGGGAGCAGGAGCGGAGGAGTCATCACTACCAACTGCTTGAACACTGGATGAGATATGCGGGTCGTTGATTGGATTAGAAGTGCTCAAGGTTGAAGTTGAACATCCGGGCAAGTCAGTTCTAGACGAGGAAACAGATGCCAACACGGGCGGCGTAGACGAACTTAAGGTTGAAGATGGCAGAGTGCTGTTCACGGTGTTACTTGACGATACACTTGATTGTGGAACTGAAATAAGGTTTTGCAGGTTGGAAGCGACGATTTGAGAAGCGGGCAATTGATTAGCTGGTAGATTTTGATTTCTATCAGTTTGTACAACGATTGGTTGATTAGGGTTTGCATTCACGAGCAGGTTCTGAAATACAAAACAGAGCAATTAAATATATATTGGTTTAGGACAAACAGCGTTCAAGATTATTCTGATAAAAACCCTGTTGCTCAACAATAAACACTCCTGGAAGCTGCTTATCAGCTTTTTAACCATCAATGCTTACACTATAAGATACTGATAGCGATACAATTGAAATAGTATTGACTGTTGAACTAGAAAGATTTTACAATGACCAAAATAATAAAAATGTAACTCTATTGTTATCAAATTCGCTTCTTAAAGAAATTGTACGTGCGGTGACATTGAACAAACTGTAGATCACACAGTGTCAGAGTCTCGTATATAACGGGGAATACAGGCTCGGACTTCATTATTGCTGCCAACATTGTATTTTAGTAGTGACTCGCTGGTCAAAAGATAATCCTTTCCTGTACTATCCGTGTCTGACCTGGAGTGGATGCTTTTCATAATGATGAAGTTGACATATGATGTAAACAAATGTTTATCTTATCGGAAAAATACTGTTAAAAAGAAATGAGAACCAAGTGATGACTTGCTTTGAATCACTAAGTAAAACTTTGAAAAAAATTGAAAATAAACATGTTGACGAGAAACTGTTCAATAATGTAAAAAAGGAGGTCCAAACAAGGCACCATAGCCTTCGAAGATTCAATAACAAAGTAGCCCTAATATTCCTTTAAACCGTGAGAATGCACTAACACGCTTAACGAAAAAATAGAAAGGCTGTTCAACAACTATTTTTTTCTTTCAAAACAATACATAGTATAAAACATTCTTTTTGATTTGTAAGTATATGTTTGTATATTAAAAGTTAAAACTAAAAAATTACTTGTTGCGGCACAACGGACTGATTGTTGGGAATTTGATGAATGGGTACAAGCATGTAAGCGGCAGGTGTAGTTTGTTGCATAACAGGTGATTGCAAAGGAATTGGATTAATTGAGTTCAAAACCTACAAAAATTCTAGTTGATATTTTAATGTCGCTTAGTGAAGATTTTAATTAACGCCAGTTAAAAATCTTAATTAATATAAAATAATAAAGATTCTAATTAACAGTGTTTAAAGTCGTCAGCGCGGTTAAGTTGGTCGTTAGCAAGCAGCTAAGAGCGCTGTGACTGTGATCGACATGGTCTCAGTTCAAAACCTATTCACGCCATTCTGTTGTGTCCTTGGGAAAGACAAGGTGCAGCACTTTCCCGTGCTTGGCGGTCTGAGCAAGCAGTTTTAAATTTTAGTCATATCTCCATAAAACTTAAAAAACAAAAAAATTTCTACTGAACAGCAATACCTGGCATCTCTGGAAGCAGGTTGGGGTAATTGCTTGTCCTATGTATAGTGCCTCAATCACTTTCCTGCAAGTTAGGAGGATAAATATAGAGATGAAATGCAATGTTTTTAAGATTAACCGGATAGAAACATATACGAACAGTCTGATTTTTGAAAATACAAAAGCACAACAAGCTAATTAAACATACCATTTACTACAATTAAATCACTCAAAGTTTACTTCACACTTTGATTGTAACTGAGTTCTTATTTCTCTTATTTACAAAACGAATATGTCAACAATTTCTGAATTACCTGGGTAGCTGCAACAACATTGGAAGAAACTTGTGATTGTAATGGGAAAGAAGCCAGTTGAGCAGGAGCGGCTGAAGATGATGTCAATGACTGATTACTTTCACTATGTGCAGCCACTGTAGGTTGCAAAGGCTGCATCATTTGATTGCATGTCACTGCAGAACAAACGTCATGTTAAAAACTAAACAAAGTTGTTGAGTAAAGATTGGCAAAAAAGTTAATTCAATTAGTGACAAATTCGTAATATAACTTATTAAACCTGTAAACTATATTTAATACAACAAATTTAACTAAATTTAGTTCATGAGGTGTACCTTCATTTAAACCATATATATATATATATATATATATATATATATATATATATATGTATTGAATAGCCAAAAAATTAATTTAATATATATATATTTATAATATAATTTATTTTCTGATAAACATATATATAATCAATTTAAATCAATTAAATTTTGATAAACACCAAACAAGAATTTTGAAAAACTTCTATATGTATATATGTATATAGCAGGGGGTGGCAATCTAAACCATTTGAAGAGCCATTTAGATCTCTGCTCCACAAAAAATGAAATACCAAGAGCCACAAAACTTTTTTGACATTTAAAATTAAGGTATCTTAATTTTTATTTGACAATAAAAACATATGAATATATGAAAATTAGCCTTTTAATTACTTGATGAAAAAATAAGCATAATTTAGAACAGTTGTTTGTTACCACATCTTGAATATGAATGTAAACCCGAATGTCAGCAAAAAATTTCTTAATATTTGATGTTTCCATTAATGCAGTGCTGCAGCAAAAGGAATAATGAACAGTAACTTTCATATCATAATTGCAGCACATGTTTTTCAATCAAGAATTAAAGATAAATGAAGTTTTTAAATTGTTTTTGTACCATGATCCCCATTTGGGACTTTTTAGAAAAATTTCTATAACTTTCTTACTCGTAGTTGTTGTTTAAGTCAAAAATTTATATAATTTTCATATTTAATAACATCAATTGACAGAAATTATGGAAACAAAATTAGGTATTAGATGAGTTTAAACAAGTACCTTTCTATACAAAAACATTAAAAATTTTATGAAAGACTCAATTTTTTTTAAAGTTTTTATAAAAATGTGCCAGATTAAACTTGCATTTGCACATTGATTGTGATTAAAATATTTGCTCCACAAGCGTTTCCACAACTTTCTCAAAAAACTTGTGCTACATATCCACATTTCTGCTTGAAACATAACAATTTTGATGACTTTGGTGGCAAAGAGTTAATTAAAAACTTGTTCATTTTCCAAAGCCACAGCAGAGAGATTAAGGAGCCACATGCAGCATCAGAGTTGCTGGTTGCCAACTTAAAATATACAGTTTCATTTAATAATAAATTTATCTATTCACTTTTTTAAAAACCACAAGAGTCTGTTTATCTTATATACTTGGAAGGTGGTTACCAATTCAAGTAGAATCAAACGGTTTTATTTAGCAACCACCTGACAAAATCTATTGTGATTTTTTAAACAATGAATAAATAAATTTTGTATTAAATTTCTCTAATCATTGAGTACTCTGCAGGAAAGCTAGTTTCACTCTTGTAAAATAGTTTCTTATATATATCTTAAGCCATAAAATTTTCTGTCATTCCCAACTTTTATAAAAAACATTTATACACACAAACTTACTTGAATTTAAATAAACTAACATTTGATATCAAAACATATAGTAGTCACAAAAAAATAAAACAATAAACACACAAAATTAAGTTTTGCTATTTAATAACATAATGCTCTTTTTGCATTAGTAATTTCACCACATCAAATTTATTTATTAATTTTCATAATTAGTCAGCATTAGCACCTCTAAATGAGCCTAAACTATAGATTTAATATCATTCAAATTAATATTTTTTTGTTTGCAATAAAACTCAATATTGTTTAATTATAGATATTAACAATGTAGTTTTTCTAGCTTTATCAGCATACTTATTTATGTTAAACAAAATGCAATTAATTTCAATGTATTGCACTAACAAGTCAAAATTAAGAAGTTAAAAATAATTTAAAACATGACAATACAAAATTAGAAAAATACATGTTAACACAAGTCATACAATAAGTTATTTAATGAACCAACTAGATATTTATCTTAACTAATCATTAACAAAAAGCAAATTTTTAGTTTATTCCTTTAAGTTATACAGAACTGGATATAAAACTTCATCAAATTTTTAGATAGCACTGTTTGATAAGTCATTATAGGTCATTGACCAGGTATAAACTTAATATAAAAAAGGTTCAATGAAAAAAAGTCAATGTATGCATTAAAGCACCTGCTTCCAAAATACTTAAAGAGTTTTCATTTACTAGTTATCAACAGTGTATGGTTATTAAAGAGTGTCTCAGATGAATAAGTATTAGCAAGTTTTAAATGCATAATGATGAAAAAAATAAACTAATTTAAAGTCATATCATGAGCAATGGAAAAAAGCGCCACTGATAAAATCGAGTAATGTTTAGTATAAACTCTTTTTGAAACTTTACTAGTTGCACATCATATATTACAATTATTCTAATTTTTATGCTAAAGCAGAAACAATTAAATGTCAAACGAAAAAAACCATGAATATCAATTTAGTGCTAAAACCAAGCTCACAAAAGTTCAAACTATAGTTTGTATATTTGTTATAAAATTTGGCTGCTTTTTCTGTTAAAAATAGTTTGCACAAAATAACCTTATAACTAAGATCACATAATTTCATAGTCATCCAGTTTCAGCCTTCAAGTTTATTTTGATGATTCTTCCAGATGAGAGACAGATGAAAAATCAGATGAGGAATAAATATGCTTCTTAAAGCTATCTTAAAATTTTGTACCACCAATCAACTCTTTATTTCCAGATAGGAACTGAGAAATTATCCACTATTTACTTGAAAATATTTGTATTATTTTGAGAGAAATATTTAGCTTAACTACAAAGCTTTTGGTTTCTTTTTGAAAAATTTGGTAATGTGATTGTTAAACTATAACAAACTTGTGGCAAAAGACTTTTTTAATATACTTTTTATCATTTGCACAACAACTGGTTGACAAACTGCTTCTAATAGACAGTTACTGCTGTAATTTGTACAAATTTTTCATTTAACTTTACCTGCAGTGTTACTTCAATTATAATAAAAATATATTTGTCTTTTAAATCAAAACAATCTTTTAAATATTTTCTTACTATTTCTTGCTTCAGCTGTGTAAAAAATATTATAACAGAAAAGTGAAAAAGAAAAACAAAAAAACACTCATTAAATCTTATCAACTAAGCAATATCTTACTCAATTGTGGAATTCCTGCTAAAGCTGTATTATTTCCAGGCATGTTAAGTAGAACTATTCCAGATTGAGCCATCAATCCTGCAGTTGCTTGGGCAGCGTTATTAACACCTGCATGTTCAATATGCAAATAATATTTAACAGCCATCAAATCTAACATGCAAATAACAAAAGACATTACGTGTGTTAATGTATATTATTACAAATAATAATTGTTTGTTTTTTTAGTAAAAGTGTTTTTCCTTTTTTTTATTAAAAGATTTAAAACACCATCATGTAAGTAAAAGTGTTTTTCCTTTTTTTTATTAAAAGATTTAAAACACCATCATGTAAGTCAATTATCAGAGATGATTAGATAATGCTATTCAAGTGCAAAATCATTTAAATTTAAACATAAAAAGATTTGTGCTGTAAAATTTTTGCTTTATTTATTCATGCTGTAACACAAAATTTGTGCTGTGGTATTGGTCAAAGCAATTATTGTTTTATGCAGCTATAGAAAACCAGCTTTACACAAAAGAATAAAGAGATAATTACAGCTATATTGACTTATCATAAGAATTACACAGTTAAACTTTACTGGCCATTTTTAAATGGCCATTTTTAAATGACAATAACTGGCTATTTACTGGCCATTTTTAAATGACAATAACAAATTTTCATTTATGCAGAGAGATATTTTTAAAATCCATTTGTTTGCTATTATTTATAAAACAAATTTCTAGTTGGTGTTTGTTAAGTAGATCACACAGTACTACACTTTTGCATTGGATCCTCAGTCCACCAGAGTGATTTCTGTTGTGGCTTAAGGAAAGACATGTCACAATAAATTCCCCGATTGAATCACACTGCTTCCCTAAGATGATGACTTTGTTTAAAACAGAAAGCAGCATATAGGACAAAATGACCATACAATGACAATGACCTGAGCTTTATTTCAGATAAACAAAATTCTTTAATTTTAGTTAAAAAGAAAATTAGAATTGTTTTAAGGTAAAATTTTCAGTTAAAGTTAAGTTATGTTCATTATTCATTAATAATATACCACACCTTCCCCCAGAAAACCTTTTTTATAGGGAATGCAAAGGCTTTAAAAAATCATTAGTTAGGGAAAAAATAGTAATAATAAAACAAGTCTCAGATCACACTTTTAATGGCACAGCAAAATTTGTAAAATTAAGGTTAAATAACCAACAACAATCTAGCATCTTTTCATGCCTGCAGCACACTTTGAGATCTTTTCAAAATTCATGACACACTTGGACCTAGTGCAGATCTTGATTTTTGAATAAATTCTTTTGTTGTACAGAATTTAAAAATAACCAATGATACAAACAATACCATAAGCTGTCTGTACCATTGGCTATCTTGATTTTCATCCCTAAAAAGTAGTGCTCTCTAAAAAACAAGGTTTTCACTTTGAATTTGTCTTGCATTTCTTAATTTTCATCTTTAGAAAGTAGTGTCCACCAAAAAAGGTTGTGGAGCAATGGTCTAAGGCTTTTAAAAAATATTTCGAAGCACACTTGGAAATCTCTTGTAGCAAACAGGTTGAGAACCACTAGTCTAAGTAAATAGAATAGATTTTTTTTCATCTCTATATTTATCCTCCTGACTTGCAGGAAAGCGACAGAGGCGCTAATACATAGGGTAGGCAATTACCCTAACCTGCTTCCGGAGATGCCAAGATATTGCTGTCTGCTAGTAATTTAATAGATATGACTATAATTTAGAACTGCTTGCCAAGACCACCAAGCAGGGGAAAGTGCCGTAAAGTGTCTTTCCCAAGGATACAACAGAATGGCACAAGTGGGTTTTGAACCTAGACCATGTTGATCACAAGCCTGGCACTTTAACCACTCGACCACACTGCCGCCATACAGATATTTAATCAAAATCAATTTTTTAGTTTTTTAGTGCTTTAATAAATTTTTATAATAAATCTTTATATTAAAATTTTATTTTGCTGATTTCAGTATGATCTAAAGTTTGTTTTTTTGATTAACCCTTTCTCAGCAGCACTCTTAACAATTAGTCTTCTAAAAACAAAATGCTGCCCTTGTTAGTATCTGCTTGTTAGTATTGTTAGTTCTGCCACTTGTTAAGAGTCGTTGCTGCTTGTTAGTATCCAAAAAAAATAAATGCGAAATTAAATATAGCCCTACCGCTAATTGTTCTAAAAGTGATAGAGCCTATATATAGTTCTGCTGCAGAGAAGGGGTTAACATTTCATCAGAAGTTGGGTTATGTTAAATTTAGCTTAAGATCAAGAATTTAAACCTGAAATACTCATGTACAAAAAAACTTTTAATGCCATAAAAATGGCCAATAAAGAATTTGTTAAACCTTTCTAGTGATCACAGCATTTTGATATTTAAAAATTGATTTTAATATTCATTTCACTTTTATCAAAGCATTTTTATAGGAGACTGATTACTTCACTAACTTCATGGTTTATAACATCAATTTTCAAGTAAGACATTAGCACTATTTTTTATTGAAAGAATCCAATCTGATAACTCACATAACACTAATCAACAGAAAATTTGTTATGGTCATATAAAAATTTAATACAGTCACATGACAATTGGGATTTTAAAAATCATTGATTAAATACATCCAGAAATTAATCTACAGACAAATCTTAAAGATAATAATTGATCATGCAGAAATGTTTTAATTGAAAATAAATTTAATGTACTTACCAATATTGGCACATCCATTCATAGAACAAAGAGCTATGGGCAATGTAGTTAATCCTGACAATGGGATAGCAAATGGCATTGACATCATAGAAACTGAAACAATTTTACTTGGTCACGAAAGAAAAATTTTCCAACTATTATCAAATTTAAATTAAATAATATAACATTATATTAATTTAAAAAAATTATAGTACAGTACAATAAAAGATGCTGATTCAATGAATGGCCTGATTTACTATTTTCTGATTTATAAACATTTAAAAGTTAATCAAAACTTATAATGCAATTAGTAGTTACAAACTCAGTATTTAATGTGACTTTTAATAAAAAATAAGCAACATTTTAATTTAGTTGAAAATAAAATCAAAAAAAAAAACAATGTATTGTACATTTTTAACTAACAAATTACCGGTAATCCAAAAAATTATTAGTTTTAAGACTAAAAAAATTATCAAACTTACCATTATCTTCAGATGTAACACGATGATTAACATTAGTTTGTGATGAAACTGTTGCATTATTCAATGAGTTATTTTCATTGATTAATATATTGGTGGCATTACTTGTACTTTCTTTGGTATTAGTAACAGTAACTTCAGCGGAACTCACTATTATTGAATTATTTGTTTGAGTTTCAGACTGATTTCCAGTATTTGAATTTGTAGATAAGTTTAATGAGTATACAGAACTTTGAGTTTCTTGTAACATTTTATTTTAAAGAAAATCCCAATTATAAATACATAAATCAATCATTACCCATACACAAAATTCATAAATAAAATCTGCAAAAATGCAAAATACTACCAGCAAGATGTTCTTGATATTTTAATTTGAACTAAATCATTGTTTTATATTAAATTCTTAATTTTATGGATTGACAAAAATGAAAATTATTTTAAGTACTTATTAACAACAAACAAAAAGTAATGTTTTTTTAAATATACCATTTCAATTTTAATCAGTACACTAGTTATTTCTTATCTCTGCCACTTATTGAACAAAATATTTTATGTCTACAAATTTTCACCATGGAAAAAAGAACATGAACCAAAACAATTTTGAAATTTTAAAAGAAATAAATTTAATAAATGCTTTGCATTTGTGCATTACCTAAAAAAATTTTTTTTAATGCAAACCAAAATAGATCTAGGCAGAGGGGTTAATTAGTTGGCAGCATACTTGAGTGGTTAGAGCACTGGATTTTAATTGACATGGCTTTGGTTCAAAAACCTACTCAGGCCATTTCATTGAGTCTTTAAGAAAAAAACTTTACGGCACTTTCCCCTGCTTGATAGTCTTGGCAAGCAGTACTAAATTTCAGTCATTTTAATTAAATTTCAAGCAGAAAGCACTATCTTAGCATCTCCGGAAGTAGGTTGGGGTAATTGCTTACCCTATATATTAACACCTCTATCGCTTTCCTGCAAGTCAGGAGGATAAATATAGAGATAAAATAAAATAATAGATTTTATGTTATCATTATACAGGGTGTTCCAAAAAAATTGACATCATTCACATGTAAATATTATAGAAACTACATATATCGAGTTTGGGACAGATGGCACTAGAGAGTACCACCTGTGGCATTGTGCATCACGCACGCCGAACCCAAGCTCACTGCCCGACCATGGTTTCGAGTTTTAAACTCTCATCAGGGACAGTCTGCTTACTTGGGTTTAGTTGCAGAGCTGGTCATATAAGTAAAGGTAAATATAAGATTTGTGGTTCCTACCAAGTGCAAGACTGCATTGGTAGGAACAGCATTGTGCATCACGCACGCCGTATGACCAGATGCTGTAATATATTGAGTTTGGAACAGATGGCACTAGAGAGTACCACCTGTGGCATTGTGCATCACGCACACTGAACCCGAGCTCACTGCCCGAACATGGTTTCGAGTTTTAAACTCTCATCAGGATGCACAATGCCGTTCTTATATGACCAGCTCTGCAACTAAACCCGAGTAAGCAGACTGTCCCTGATGAGAGTTTAAAACTCAAAACCATGGTCGGGCAGTGAGCTCAGGTTCGGCATGCGTGATGCACTATGCCACAGGTGGTACTCTCTAGTGCGATCTGTCCCAAACTCGATATATTACAGCATCTGGTCATACGGCATGCGTGATGCACAATGCTGTTTCTACCAGTGCAGTCTTGCACTTGGTAGGAACCACAAATCTTATAGAAACTACATAGTTAAATCAAATGAAATTCAACAGGTTCAATGTTGACCAGAACAAGATTTATTCCTCTAAATTTGAATATGAAATTCAAAAGCACCTGAATTTCATGAAAGGTTTTACAAATGTTCAATATGTGCACTGTCTGTGACATGACTTACGTGAAGTCAGTACTCCGGCTCCTCCTAAACATGCTGCAGCATGTCTTGGGTAACAGTCTCCAGTATGGTGGTGTTCCTTTGTTAACTACCTGTCTTGCATGAAAGTTAAACTGGAGATTGTTACCCAAGACATGCTGTAGCATGTTTAGGAGGAGCCAGAATACCCACTTCATGTGTGCTGCATTACAGGTGGTGCACATATTGAACATTTGCAAAACCTTTCATAAAATTCACATGCCTTTGAATTTCTTATTTAAAAAAGCTCAACATTAACGAATTTCATTTGCTTTAACTTTGTAGTTTCTGTAATATTTACATGTCAAATGATGTCAAATTTTTTTAAACACTTTGTATTATTTATATTGTCATATTTTGTATACTTTAAATTTAACATTTATTTGCTTTAATAGTTTTAAGCATAGGTCTGCAACATGCTTGCCTTGCGCAATAGGTAGCCCTCATGGACAAAATGAGTCATCCACAGACTTTCCATATACAAACACAACTTATTCCTAAATAATGTGTAAACAAGGGCAAACTTAATAAATTTGTTATTATTACAAAACAATTATCAGGTTTCTTCAAGAAAAGACTATAGTTATTTTTTGTCAGTGAAATTACCTGGAAATCTCTTTACAGCACCAGGAAGAAACAAAAAACAAGATAAAAAGGGCCTCTTCATGAAGCAATAGTAACCATGGGAGGATACAAGTTAATTTTACTAACAAAATTGCTTAACATTTCTTGAAGAGACGGAGACCTTGATTGACAATGTAGGTACTAGTATATAAAACTACTGCTAGGTCACATAAACTACCAATACTTATATGGTAGTTTATATGACTTAATACAGTACCATGAAGTAGCTTGCAGTTTCAAAAAGGGGGTCTCTTCAAGAAGTCACCTTAAGCGAGTTTTGTTTGTAAAACTAACCTGGATGCCCCAGTGGTTGCTATCGCTTCTTGAGAGATACATTTTCTTTTGGTTGTTTTTATTCCATGCTGATGCTTAAAGGGGGATTCCGGGTTAGTTTCACCTAAAAAATCAATTACGGTGACTTCTTGAGGAAACCTCAAAAAGGTTTATTACCAGTGGTTCAAGAAAAACCATTTTGTCTTATGATCAAAACTACAGTATAGTAATAAATAGAGTGTTGTATGAAAAACAATTTGGTTCAAGTAGCTTTATTGCTCTAGACAGTTTTTATAAATTGCAGACTCTAGAACACTAGTTTTCGACCTTTTTCATTCTTCGACCCAATTTCCAACCCAAGGTAACTTAATGACTTCTTTTTGGTAAACAAAATTTTAACTTTTGTCGCAAAATTCTGGTGCTCTCTAAAAAAAAAGTTCACAGCTGGAGTCTGTCTCGGATTTCTTGCTTTTTGTCGCTAAAAAGTAGCGTTTACTAAAAATAAAGGTCTTTACTTGGGATCCGTTTCTGATTATTCAATTTTCATCTTTGAATCTGTCTCTGATTTCTTGTATTATTGTTCTCCAAAAAAAGTCTTTACTTTAAATTAAAAATTTTGTTTATCAAACCCTTCCACGACCCCCAGAGAATAGTCAAATGACCCTTGCGTGGGTCGCGACCCCCAGGTTGAAAAACACTGCTCTAGAAGAAAGTTTTATTTCTATTTTTATATTTTATTTTCTTTTCTAATGAAATACACATTACGCAAATCGTATTTTCACTTTTAAACTCCTTAGTTTGTCCTAACTTTTCCAGAAACTGGAGCATATACTTTATTTGGTGCTACTATAGCGTGCGGTCTACCACTAAATTATTCATCTCTAAATCACGCGGTAGACCTCACTCCCCACTCAATAGGTGACATATGAACGCGGTAGACCATCAGTCTGCCACTCGGTAGGTGAGTTTACCGCGTGAGAGGTCTACCGCGTGATTTAAAGATAAATAATTTAGTGGTAGACCACACGCTATAGTCAGTGATGGTCTTACAAAAAGGGGGGACCGGTGCAAGAAAAGTAAGGAGAGGCCACTATTTAGTGTCCCAAAAGCAAAAGTGATTGCTAAAAAAAGGCCTCCACTTCAAATTCATCTGCGCTTTCCCAATTTTTCTCCTAAAACCATGGTGTTTTCTAAAAAAAAAAAAAAAAAGGTCTTCACTCCAAACTTATCCCACCTTTCCAGATTTTCCTTCAAAAATTATGGTTTTCTCTAAAGAAAAAAAGTAATGTACTTTCAGTTCAAATTGTAGTAGTAGCAAAATGTGGTCAATCACGGATGCATTTTTTTTCTTTTTTTGACCTGTCATCAATGTCCTAGTACTCTTTTCTAAAAATAGAGCAATTTCTTGTACAGAGGGGGCCACTTTTTGATCTATTTTAGGGGGCCCGGTGCGACCGCACCGCTCGCACCCTATTAAAGCCATTACTGGCTATAGTAGCACCTTTTATTTTATTTTATTATTATTATGTTTTTATCTCTTTTATTATGTTTTATCTTCATTATTTTTCTAAATGTACTGTGTTTTTGTAAGTGTACTGCTGTGTTTTTCTGATAAAAAAAAAAAAAATTTTTTTTGTCCCACTATTTAGAAAGAGGCAGTTGACTAGAAGACCGTATGGTCATTTCGCTGCCTTCCTGTGCTTTCGAAAACTTTTTTTTTTCACATATATTGGTGTATTTTTCGTTTTGAAGCACAAAACAAATAGATAGATTGATTGATTGATTAATTGATTGATTGATTGATCTCTATATTTATCCTCCGACTTGCGGGAAAGCGACGGAGGCGCTAATATATAGAGCAAGCAATCACCCAGAACTGCTTTCAAAGATGCCAATATATTGCTGTCCAGTTAAAATTTTTAATAAAGATGTGACTGAAATTTACAACTGCTTGTCAAGATCACCAAAGCAAGGGAAAGTGCCGTAAAGTGACTTTATCAAAGAACACAACAGAATGGCGTGAATAAGTTTTGAAGCGAGAGCATGACCACTACAATCACGGCGCTTTTAAAACTCGACAATGCTGCCGATTTCTCAACCACAAATGAACAATTCAAACAACTCACTTTTACAATTGCATCAAGTTACCAGAAACAAAAGATATAACTTTTATTGGTTGGCTTTTAATTTATCCTTTTGATTGTCGCACTTTCTGCTATTTCAATTCACTGATAGCTGTGTTTAATTATTTAAGAGAAAGAAAAAGACGCAAAAAATTTGCTTCCAAAATCTTTTCCAACATACTTCCTCTAAACGGTAAAGTCTAATTAATAATAAAAATAAAAACGATTGGAGTGAGAGTTAGGCTATAGTTTTAGAGAAAAACGGAGTTAATTTTTTTTTTAATTAGGGTTTATTTCGGGTCCGCTAGTACAATTAGTGCGGCCTTTTTTTCTCTTTTTATCTCTTAGAGCAAGTAGTTTTGTTTCTTTTTTACTCTCACTTTAATCGGTTTTTCTTCGAATTAGGCTCGACCCCTCTAAACACAACGCTGTAGACTTACGATTGCGTAATTGGGCGTCACACTCTTTTTGTTTTTGATTATTCGTCTGGGCCAGGAATATCCAAATTGCGGACCACTTAATGTTTTTATGTGGCCCACTGCTTACTCAAATTTTTTAATTATATTTTCATAACTGTATAGAATTCGATGCCACTACTGTTATAGTAATGTAGGGAAACAAAGTGAATAGTTCAATTGATTGGTGCGTCGAGTGACATCCAATGAACTGATCTATGAAAACTTTCCTGGGCAGAGTTTATCAAAAAGACACTTGCCTTAAGCATTATTTTCAGTATCAACATTGTTTTGCAATTGAATTAATATTAATCGCGTTATTTTCAAACATTTTTACAATATCAAATGATAGCTGTCAATAACTTTTGTAGTAGTAAAGATATTAACGTGAACCAATGCGGAGTAATTTGGAATAAAATAACAGTTGCAGCAGCGATGGTGCTAGGGATAAAAAAAGAAAACGTGTAGATTTGTTAGGAGGATGAAAAAAGAATCAGACATTTTTAGAGATTCTAGGTCCAATCTAGAAATTTAACATATAGTCAGGGTCCAGGGTTGCACCGCTGGCCAAGGAAAACGTCACTCCTAGTCGGTGAAGCTTAGCTGGCTGGATGCCTAAAAATACATGTAAGTGGTCCGTTGGAGTGGAGACAGGCATCTAGTGACTATGCGCAAGGCGAGTGTGGGCGCTGCAAACCCAGCCTTCTCTCCAGAGAGCAATGGATCAATAATTCGTTTGACGAGGACGTAGATAAGCTTCTCAAGAATCTTGCAGGGGACAGTAATAGCTACAGAGCAGAGATATTAATCGATAACTCTTTGGGTCCGCTACAGCTTTATCGGCTTAAGAATTGCAGCTACAAGCCTTCTTCTCCAGATCTTGGGAATTCGGAATCGGTGCAAGCAGGAATAAGAAAGAAAGTCACGTGACTGGAACTTTAAAGCAGTTCCAGCTTGGAAATTATTAATAGGCTACTAATCTCGTGATGATTTTAAAAGTTTTACATTTCACTTAGGTTCCTATAATTAGTAATCAGTTTTAAATTTATATTTTAATACTAATCATTTGGTTACAGCATCAAATATAAAAAGAGGAAATTTCATAAACATCTAATTATGCGGTACGCTCGATGTATATAAAATTAAAATATTTAGCCCACTTTAAAAAAGGTTGGACTTCCCTGGCCTGGGCTCTTTGGGTGAAATTTTTCTGATGCCGGGAAAAATTTTTTTATTTTGGTGCGTTTTGTTATTGCCAACAAATTTGCCATTTGGCTTTTTGGAGTTTTTTAGTGTTTTTTTTTTCTTTTTTTTTTTGTTAAAAAGCGTGATTCATACTTAAAGTTAAACGTCTCACTCACACTTTATTTTTGTGTAACAATGCTAGTAATAACAACCTTATCTGTTTGTGGGTGGATGAAGATTTTAAATTAATTTTTTTATTTTCAAGTACAATTTTTCCGCTTTTAATTACTGCGCCGGATGAAAAAAATAATAAAAAAATATTTAGAACTCAAATTAAGATCAAATACTTGAGGAAAAAAGGCGACTATATGTAATATATGAAGGAAGTGAAGAAACTTTTTTAAGTAAAAAAAGATTAGAGCCCATTGCTACAAAGGTAAGAAAAATAGTTTGAACCAGTATTAGGGGCGGCATTGTGTCATGCCCTACCCCTTGGAGATCACTAATACGAGAAATCAGACACAGATTTAAAATAAAGACTTTGTTTTTCAGATCACTATGTTTTGGGGAAGAAAAATTGACAAAACTGAGACAGATTTAAAGTAAAGACCTTTTTTTACCACTTGAAAAAAATTTTTACTCAGCATATTTTATTGTGATTGTATGCCCCCTTTCCCCTTTCAAAATTTCTCGGTATGCCACTGGTTAAAGCCACGTAAATTATTGCATCTGGATAAAGAATAAAAAATAAAGGAGTATGTTTATGGTACAAAAAAGAGTGAGAAAGTACCACCAAAAAATAATCACGAAAAGTCTTCGTCAAACAGTGAGTAATGAAAACAATAAAAAATTTCTCAAAAGCGAAACAAAAAAAATTGTAACGCAGCAGCAAAAAAAGAAAACTGCAAATAAAGTTAACTCATTAGACTCCAGATTATAAAGTAGCCTAATTATTTTTTTGAATTTATTGCTGTTAATGTGACAACTCATTAACATTAACTTGAAACCAGTGGCGGTTGGCCATTACTCACTACACGATGCCTTCCAAATATTTTGGGAGAGTGGGAATTGGTGGTAATAATTTTTTTTGAAAAACATCAAGTTTAAAAACAGTTTAGCAATACGTTTTTTATTTTGAAAACATTAATTTTGATGAAAAATGTTTTCAAAGTAGTTCAAATTTTTTCAGTTTGGAAACAAAAGCTTGCAATCAGTTGTGTCCAATTCGAAAAAAAAAACGATTGAAGTGAGAGTTAGTTTTAAGGAGATACAGGGTTAGTTTTTGAGAGAAAGTAATTCGTTCAAAAGAAACTAAATTTTTTTTTAAGCATCTTGACAAATTAAAAAAATTCCGAAAATTACGGAAAGTTTTTCTCTTTTTATCTCTTTGAGCAACTAGTTTTTCTTCGAATTAGACTGTAATCGGTCAAGTTCAATTAAAAAAAAAAACGATTGGAGTGAGAGTAAAAAGAAACAAAACTACCATAGTTGCTTTAAGAGATAAAAAGACAAAAAAATTCGCGCAAATTGTTCTTGCGGGCCCAAAGTGGGTCCAAAATTTTTGGAATTTTTTTTAATTTGTCAAGATGCTCAAGAAGAACTTAATTTCTTTTGAACTAAACTACTTTCTCTCCAAAACTAACCCTGTATCTTCCTAAAACTAACTCTCACTCCAATCGGTTTTTCTTGAAATTAGACACGACCGATTGCAGGGGTCAAGTCTACACAGTGTAAGACGATATTAAGTAACTGCGTATTTTTTAATTTTTGAAATATGTTCCTAAGTAATGCCATTTTGCTCCATACGTTACCATTAACTCTTCATACTATTATTTAAGATAAAAGAGCGATGGTTAGAAATAATTAATTTGTGTTTTAACCGATTTCATATATTTGCAGTGTCAGACGATATTAGGCAGGTGACTTTTTTTGACATATAAAAGAATATTTTGAGTTAAATTTTAAAAATATGGGCAGATAAAGCCATCTCTTGATGATCAAGAGATGCAAAATATCACCAAGCTGCTGGGAAATGGTAAAACTGTTCTCGAAATAGCAAAACATTTAAAGAGGGATGCGAAAACGATTAAAACGGCAATTGAAAACATTAATTTTACCAGAAAAACGCACTGTGATAAAGGTAAATGTCCTTTCAGGAAAAGAAAACTAAGAAAAATAGCAAAAGCAACGAAATAATGCCCCTTAACAGCACCAAGCCCGTCTTTGAAGAGGCTGAGGTAGAGGATGTATCTCGTGACACCCGCTGCAGAATTTTGAGAACCATGGGGAAAGTTGTGAAAGCCAAAGCAAGACCTCCTTTATCTAAGAAACATATGTGCAACAGAGATTCTTGGTCAAAAAAGTACCTAAAATTGGACTTTTCAAAGGTCTTATTTGCATATAAATGCAGGACTACGTTAGATGGACTTGATGGTTGGTATAGAGGATGGCTTGTAGAAGGCCAGAGAGCTCCTTTGAGATATCGCCGTCAGCAAGGAGGCGGAGGAGTAATATTCTGGGCTGCCATCGTTGGAGACACCTTGGTGGGATCATTTTGGGTACCAGAAGGAATAAAGTTGACCTCCCAAGCATACACACAGTTTCTAGATCAGAATTTCATCCCCTGGTACAGATTTCAAACGAGATCTTTCAAGCAGAAATGCATTTTTATGCATGACAATGCACCATCCCATGCTGCGAAGTTCACCAAGGATTATCTGAGTGAAAAAAGCTTCTCTGGAGACCGATTAATGGAATAGTCTCCGTGTTCACCGGACCTTAACTGCATAGAAAATTTTTGGAGCATTGTCAAGTCCAAAAGAACTTCGAAATGCAATACTGAATAGTTGCAAAGGCATCAACCCATCAATTATCTCAAATTTGACCGCGTCGATGGATGATCGTCTTTGTGAAGGACCTAGTGAGTCCTAAAGGATCCTAAAGATCCTAAAGGATTGTATATCAAAGCATAAATAGTTGAATATGCGTTTCTAATGTTGTGTTGGTGTTTGTGTTATGCTATAAAATCACTTCTAACTCGCAACGTGTTTTTATGTAAGCTTACATTATATCATCTGACACCCAAGGAATAAAATTTTTGTTATTAAGTGCTATTAAGTTTATATATTTATTATGAAATGAGTTAAGTTGCATATTTTTATGTATTCATAACTGCTATGCATCCCGAGAGTGAATTAAAAGTTATATTTTAAAACCGATTCTTAATAACTTCCAATTAAGTGATTTGCATATTACCATCTGACATGGTGTAATTCGAAGAAAAACCGATTGGAGTGAGAGTAAAAAAGAACCAAAAAGAAACGAGTAGATGCTCTAAGAGATAAAAAGAAAAAAAAACGCCGCGAAAATTGTTCTTGCGGGCCCAAAATTTTTGAAAATTTTTAAAATTTGTGAAGATGTTTAAGAACTTAATTTCTTTTGAACTAACTACTTTCTCTCTAAAACTAACTCTGTCTTTCTCTGAAACTAACTCTCACTCCAATCGGTTTTTCTTCGAATTAGACTCCACCCCTGCAATCAGTGCAGCTCTAATAAATCCTCTTTCTTTTTATGACGATAAACTTGCAGGAAACAAAATTCAAGCAGTGTTGGTTAATGGCGCGCCGGGCCCCGTCGAATGCTGCTCCATTTCGGTTTGCTTCCAGATAGCAATTGATGGTCGAAACAACGTCTGGCCAGCAGTGTCGAGTGGTCCAACCGACGTCGTTTCTTCGAGGCTTTGCTCTTCGTTCCAACGCCGAGTGACGTCTGTCCGTCGGATCAGCGTCGGGCGACCAAACGTTTGATGGATTATCGCCTATCGACTAGATCGTCACGAGTTTAAATCGGTGCGTAAATGCTGAATTTGATATTTCTTTCACCACGAAAATGTCAATCGTTACGTTTTACTCGTTTTACACCACGAAAGGTGCCCAACCTTTCACTCGTCGCGGGCCAAATACTTGTCTGTAAGTTCATGTCGGGTCACAATCGCTGTGGTAATCAAGATAATGTTCTCATGCAAGTTAATTCGAAAATTTTACTTTGCGACGCACTTAGACCAGGTTTCTTGATTTCCGTCTCCAAAACAGGTGTTCTCTGAAAAAAAAGGTCTTTACTCTAATTCAGGCTTTATTTCGTCCATTAAATGCCTCCTAACTGCAAGTTAGACATTGGTGTACTAGTGTTTTTTAAAACATTTTGCGATACACTTGGGAATCTCTCGCGGAACACAGGTTGAGAAAGTTTAGAGGCACTGTGATAATTCAAGATGATTGAGCATCTGATTAAAAATCCCTGGGCGGGCCGCACCAAAAGGCTTCACGTATTGCAGGTTGGGCACCCCTGCATTAATGGCATAAAGCTGGATAGGGCGCTTACGTTTCGCCGACACCTACAGACACTGCGCCAGAAGTTAACATCTCACGTTGGGCTTTTAAGGCGATTAGCTGGATCAAGTTGGGATGCGAATGCCACAATACTCCGCACAGCCACCCTTGCCTTGGTCCATTCCATGGCTGAGTACTGCGCGCTGGTTTGGTGTCGCAGTGCCCATACTCACCTTATTGACAAGTCCATTAACGATGCCTGGCGCCTAGTGACTGAATGCCTGCGTCCCACAGCAACAGACAACCTTTTTATCTTAGCAGGCATCCAGCCAACTGAGCTTCGCCGCCAAAACGCCGTACTGTCTTTAGCTCGCGACACTCAGGAGCGAAAGCATCTCTTATATGGAAGGCTCCTGTCTTTACTTTGTGGACAGCTGCGGCAGCTTAAATCAAAACACCTATATGTGCCTGCTGCATTGGAACTGC
This sequence comes from Diplosoma virens, assembly GCA_963680785.1. NCBI lineage: Eukaryota > Metazoa > Chordata > Ascidiacea > Aplousobranchia > Didemnidae > Diplosoma > Diplosoma virens. The sequence continues at coordinate 4,532,474 of OY796889.1, read as the reverse complement.
AAACCAAGAAGACATCACGCGGTTTAAGTTGTCCAATATTGCTTCAGTTTTTTCGCCACAATTACTGTTTTCAACTTTATACTGAACAATTTTTTAAGTAGACGGGGACAGTTTCAAAAGTTGTAAAAAACCTTTCGCAATTTTGCATGCAGTTTTGGGCGATATAAGCTAAGCTTACATAGTTTTTGCTGTGTCATTCTTTATCGCTTAAAATTAATCAGCCTGCACCAAGATATTGTTTTCAACACTGGTGAAACCGTTATAGAAAGAATCTAAAACTAAACCAGAGGCGGGCAACTTACGGCCAACCAAGCAGAACCATCCGGCCCGTGACATGTTAATTAGATATTAAAAAATGCCGTTTGCTGTCTCGTTTGCAATCTTATTTTTTGACGTAACAATTTCAAGCAATCTACACGACAGTGAAACTGCGATCATTTAGTTGCAGCAAGGGTGCAAAAATTCTTCATTTTCAAGTACAAAATCTAGTTTAAAACAAAAATGTCTTCCTATTAAATTTTATTGACGTTACTCTTTTTACGTCTAAAAAAACTAGTAAAGACCAAAAAAAAGAAAGATTCTTACTTTAAATTCGTATAATGCCAGTCCTTTACGTTTAAAAAATCTAGTGTAGACAAAAAACTACAAGCTACTATTACGTCTCTACAAATTACGGTTTTTAGTGCACTTTTGGACCCCTGTGTTAAGCCCACTTGAGATGTTTGATTAATGCAAGAAAAGTTTTGGCAGCTGGAAAAAAGTGCGGCCCGCCACAACAATTGTGAAATCAAATAATTTTAACATCATGTGGTTGATTATGACGATCATTATTCATTTATTCTAACATGTTGTGATTAAACTTTTATTATTAGGCCACCTGTTTAAGGGCTTGTTTCCACAAAGAGCGTTGGCGGGAAAATTCTTTGTGTGTTTAATTAATTTTTTTGCTTTTCTTAACGCGTAACGCAGAAAGAAATAAAAAAAATCAATAAAGTGGAAACAAGCCCCCAATACTTTGAAAAGTCATGGTTTAACTTTTAAACTTTAGGTAAAAAAAATTAACAATTTTTCCAACTTATATACTCAGCCAGCTATGTCAACAAAACTTAGTAAACAGTGGTGGAAAAAAACTCTATTTATATGCAGTACAACAACTTTCACTATAAAAAAAACGAAAACGGTCTATCTATAATGATTTCGAAGTACAAGGATAACATTTCCTAATAAAAAAATTCTCTTTGTTCAAAATCGTCAACGATTTAGCTTCCGTCTTTTTCTTCTTTTCCTCAGCACCTTTCTGTTAATCAAAGCTATTGCCACCAGACCACTGCAGAAAAACAACAAACCGGAGGTCCACCCCATATAAAATGCGCTTCCAACTATCTTTTTGGGTGTAATCAGAATACTAAAGTCTTTTCGAAAAATGGTTTCATCGTCTTTAAATAGCGGGGAAGTTATCATAATCCCACTTGCTGTCATCATTAAAATACCTAAACAACATGTTTTATTACATAATATACCACATAAGATCATAATATAAGACGTGTACGTATTCACATAGCAAGATAATAATTTATTGCTTAAATGTTTCTTAGTTGAAGTTGTTAGACAACGTTTTGTAAATTTTATCTTTATTAAACGAAAGAAAGGTTGTTAGACACACATAAATATACTTGGAGGGAATTTTTCAAAAAAAGTCATAAGCCTACATGCTTCCAAAAGAGGTCGCTAATAAGCAAAAAGTGTGAGAGTAAACTAAGGATTAATATTTGCTGAATGTAAAGTCTACACTTTCACTGTGCAGAGGTTGAACTTTATTACATTTCGTTTTTGTTTGGTATTGTCGTCAATTTTTTTGCTTTCAGAACCTGTGCAAACGTTTGTTATAGTTTTCGAATAACAAATATTTTTCAATGCATAATTGTATGAAGTGCTGCTTTACTATATTTATCCGCATTGTTTTTGCTCAGCCGTGTAAAACATTGAAGATATTTTTTGTTTTTGTTTAATTCCTTCCTTTTTGACTTGTTTTCTTGGTCAAAGACAGCATTATTTCTCGAGGCCCATCGCCAATATAGCTTGTGGACTACACATCCACTTGCCTTATATATGTACTGTCGCAGAGGTAACAACCATTTTTTCAGTTGGCAACACTGAGTCAGTATAGGCAGACTCGGAAACTGACACCAAATCTGTTGCAGGGGACAAGAGTACCGACCACTACAACAGTAAAGTGCTGGAATTTTCCGTTTATTGAAAAATAGTTGTAGTTGGAGAGAATACTTCAGTTTAAATTACGGAAGATGATCTAGAGGTTTATTCAAACAAAATTTCCAAGAACGGAAGAAACTTTGATAACATTCTCTCTTTTATTCAAATAAAATATCACTCAATTCGAACATTTTTTGATTTGGGGTCTTTATATTGTTTTGCTTCAATAATTTTAGTCAAATTGTGCTCGGATGAATATAATAAATATTCCTTGCATGCATTCAATTCTTGGAAACAAAAATTAATTGTTTTTCGCCGGAGAAAATCCGGAGTTTGCTGTTTCAGTGTCTGCAACCTTGTGCGTAACCAGGACGGCATGCACACGGAGCTTCCACAATAATTGCGCAACGTTGGAATCGAGTGCGACTCCGATCAGATCTAAACTCTTCTCCACCCCAGAAAAGAATAAAATTTTTTCAATCAGGCATATCACATCTATCCCAAAGTGTAAGAGAATTATAAAATTTGTTGAGGGCGTGTATCTTTAATTAATTTTTTTCTTAATTTGTGGTGTACAAATTTTTAAAAAAGCAAAATAAGTTGTTATACCTCAACAAAAATGTTGAAAAGCACTCCCAAAACTAACCGGAAGAGATTTTTGTCTAACATCATTATTTGATTGTATTTCCTGAAGCTGGAATTGTTAACAACATCTGAATAAATGAGTTGATGTGAATGAAAGCAGAGCTCCGATTGAGCCTTTCTCTTGTTTGTGCTTGGTGATTAGGAATAAATATAGAGAATAGGCATTTACGTTAATTTTAACACTAGAATTACCAAGATGCTTTGTAGGACACCGGGTCTTCTTTAAGCTACCAGAATAATTATTGGTTTGGATTGAGAGCTATTGTTCTGAAATTTCTTGACTTGAAATAAAATTTAATTTATTTCATGTTACCGTGATGCACAAATTCCTGGATATTTGTTTAAGAGATTATTGTGTGTTTTTGATTTTCCATTCTAAAATTACTACAACATTCAATAGGATACCTTGGTAATTCTAGCCTTAAACAACTGAAATCTTAATTTCTTATCATTACCTGACAACATGTGCATGATTCCCATTGAAGTAAGACCGAATTTTCTAAATCCTATGAGACGAAGAAAAATTGCGGCTAAAATAAAAAAGATGACGATGACCCATGCAATGATTATAAGAACAGCAGGAGTGGATATATAATATTTCGAATCTAAGTCTGAAATGAAATAGACTAATTAACTCTAATCACGAAAAGAATGCAAAACTGTATTTAACTAAATCATGTCCAAATTTATTAGTTTTTTTATTCTTTGTCTGGTTTCAATTAAGTACACTAGAATTTATGAAATTAAAATTTTAAGATGTTTCTCGCTTTAAAGGCTAAGGCAGGGTTCTTATTTCGCTCTTATTTTTTACGAACACCGTCTTAAAGACTTTTGATGAGCTTATTTGGCAATTAATTACTTAATTTTCATAAATATTGTTTTAGTTTTTATGAGCAATCTTGAAAACGTGCATATTATAGATAGACCAAAAAAGATCTTTCCTTTACGTTTAAAGAAATAAGTTGTTGTCTGCACTTAACGTTGCCGGTACCGTTGCACGTTTTTGTTGAATTAGCTGTGCTTATTTTTTGGTGAACTTCGTTGCTTTACTTTAACTAGGATAAACATCATAGACATGCATTCAATAACCAAAGTTAATAAATGACCAATTGGAAAATATTAAAAACATAAATTTCTTCAAATCAACTAAGGATAAAGAAAGTCTTCGTTTTAGTTCAAAAAGAAAAATTACTTTTCACGAAGACAGCTCTATAAATTAAGCATAGCGATCAGGAAATTTGTTCTTTGCTTTTAGTCCTTTTAGTTTTTGCTTTTCAAAATTGGTTTTCAACACGAATAGAGCTTTTTTTCTCAGCGCCTTATTAAGAGGAGACCTCTGGACATAAGAAACCCCAATTTGGATTTTTGGTTGTCGGTGACGTCGGCTCTGTGTATTAGTATCCCAAATGGCTTGATCTACAGTTAAAAGTAGCCAAAAAATCCAAACTTGACAGAAGAGTGTTTAATGATGCATGTTTCAGAGCTAAATATTATTAGGTTCACAGCACACTTTCAAATTAAAAACTGTAAAAACCTTATACCACTGACTGTTTCACCTTGTCGATTCATCGAAGGGATTAACATTAAAAGTTAAAAAAATTAAATGAAAAAAATATTTAAAAAAATGATAAAAATAAATTTTATTTCAAGTCTACCTTTATCCTCCTGACTCGCAAGAAAGCGAAGGAGGTGCTATACATAGAGTAAACAATTACTCTGACCTGCTTCTAGAGATGCCAAGATATTGCTATCCCCTTAAAACTTTTTATTTTAGTTTTATAAAGATACGATTGGAATTTGGAACTGCTTGCCAAGATCGCCAAGCAGGGGAAAGTACCGTAAAGTGCCTTTCTCAAGGACGCAACAGAATGGTCATATCCATTACACAGATCAGATTGGAACCAAAACCATCTCGATCACAATCACGGCGCTCTTAACCACTCGACTACGCTGCCGACAAAATATTTTTTGGTTGAACACTACCGGAATATACTACCTCTGCAACTGTATTAATGCAAAGTGCAGGCCACATTGAAACTTGTCGACTTGCAGTAGGACGGATCTTCATCAAATAAACTGCACAATGGCATACCAGCACAATAGCAAACGCTGCAATTATCGTTTGCAAAAGTTCAGGCTGCAATAAGGTCAAAAAGTTTTTGAATAATTGTTTGTAATTTATTACCTTGCTTTAAATTCGATTTTGCATAGACCGCAAGTATTTGCAAGAATTTATGCTAAGCGCGCTGACTGTGGCTTGTACATTGCGGCTTTTCTTCGACATGCACCATCTAGCGGGCATTTATCCTTGTTCCTGCAGTGGGATTGGGAAGGCCACTTGAAGCCATTTGATTTTCACCTATCACGCGTTCATTATGTGCCGCCATTACAGCTCCCATGTTCGGCATGCAACTATAGCTTATTTTCAGGTTCTGGCGATTGCGTATTTTGTACAATCGGCAATGTCTGGGAAAGTGCTTGTCGATGAGCAGGAAGAACTGTTCACCAATAATAGTTTCTACACTTTCACTGTGCAGAGGTTGAACTTTATTACATTTCGTTTTTGTTTGGTATTGTCCTAAATTTTTTTGCTTTTAGAATCTATGCCAACGTTTGTGATAGTTTTCGAATAACAAATGTTTTTCAATGCATTGTTGTATGAAGTGCTGCTTTACTATATTCATCCACATTGTTTTTGTTCAGCCGTGTAAAATTTTACCAAAACTTTATCGCTATGCTCACCATATGTCCCGGTTTTGAGTCCTCGTTCTTGTGTCCTGTCTGCTCAACTATTTTATCCCAGGATTTTCGATTTGAAGCTTGCTTTTGCCACCATCTTTAAATCTTCGACTTTATCAGCGCTCAGCAGCCTCTACAAACCTTTTAAAATTTTTTGGCATGCATCGACCAAATTAAAGGCTTTTTTTGATCTTCACTTGATATAGAACGCTTTTATCAAGCGTCCCGATTCTGTATCTCAAAAATATGATGATCCTGTTTATCATTTTTTATATTTCATTGTTTTTAATTTAAACGTTTTTAATTTCAACTGTAGATGAATGCTGTGAACCTAACAATAAAGTTAAAAGTAGATTAGAGTGGAAAATTTCTAAACGACTGTTTACTGTGTTTAAGAATAGACTAGACAGGGATTGGTGGTGTAATCAAGTGGATGAAAGCGGTCTGATTGTGATCAACACTTCGATGGATGGATCAAAACTTAATCGCGCCATTCTGTTTTGTCCTTTAAGAGAGACACTTTACGGCACTTTCTCTTGCTCGACGATCTTGGCAAGCAGTTCCAAATATCGTTTATGTTTCTATAATAATAAAACTGAAAAACCAAAGTAAAAAATTTAAACCAGACAACAGCATTATCTTGGCATCTCCTGGACCAGGTCGGGATAATTGTTTAATAATTCCTTTATGTATAGCTAGGCACTGTAGCGTATTTGTGGGAGGGCATTGTGCCACGTAGTGTTCTCTCTCCAAAAAAAAGGTTTTTATTTTAAATCTGTCTCGGATTTCATGATTTTCGTCCATGAAAACTGGTGATCTCTGAAAAAAACAAAAAGAAGAGGGTCTTCACATAAGATCTGTCTTCAATTTCTGGAGTGATTTCTGCTAAAATGAGCGGGACAAAGCCCTAAAAATTGAGTTGTATGGTAAGCCCATGTATAGCGCCTCCGACATTTTTCTGCAAGTCGGGAAAATAAATGTACAGATGAAAAAAAGATGTCATATTTAAATAACTTTCTTTTTGCACAATTCTTCAAGGGCGCTGAAAGTAAGGTATAGGAACGATTGAAGCCCCCGAAGCAAAAATTTTGCCCTCTCAAAAGTTTTTAATTCCTTTTTCCGTTTTGACAAAATACTTTTTTCTATCTTGACTTGCATAAAACATTGTTTTTTTTAACTAATTAATTGATTGATTATTTTAACAAAGAAATTTGTGTTTTCAGAAAGACCGTGATACAATTTATAGATGGCACACTTTTAAATGTGTAGCTCTACAAAAAAACGTCTTAGCGAGTGTAGTGCAGCTCTACAAAAAATTTCTTTATTCAAAAAAACAATGGCGCTAGGCCCACACTTTGATTAGTTTAATTTTATTTCATTTTTTAATTTATCCTCTTGACTCGCAGAAAAGCGACAAAGGCGCTGAAAAATAGGCCAAGCAAACTTTCTTTTTTAAGGTATTGCTGTCCCCTTAAAATTTTTTATTTTCGTTCACTGGTCTTATACAGAATTGATTAAAATTTAGAACTGCTGGCAAAGACCGCCAAGCAGGGAAAAATGCTGTAAAGTGTCTTTTTCAAGGACACAACAGAATGGCGCTAGTAGATTTTGAACTGACACCATATTGATCACAATCACTGCGCTTTGAGTACTTGACTACGCACCCATTGAATAATTTCAACTACTGGTAAGGTTATTTTTAAGAGTAACAGTTCATTACTGTCCATCATTAACTGTTGATAAATTGGCCTAAATATAAAAAGAATTATCCAAATAATTGCAAACCAAAAGTTCTGCAGATCTCTTCAACAACGTGTTTGCCGGTTTCTGAAATTTTTCGCTGGAGACAAATTTCAAAAAGGCCGTGGTGTAAATCCAGCATTTCATCTTCAAATATCACCCAGGAGTTGGAAAAGAGGACCCAAATGCCAAGTCCGACAGCCAAGCAGATGCAGGCTGCAAAGAGAACTTGCATTGTGAGGTCACTGAAGTTGGGATGACGTCACTAAAGAGAGGTTTTTGCTTCTGAACAAAATGGCTTATGAATTACAAACTTTTATTTAAAGTATTAATTTATTATCAATTTATAAACATCAAAAATTAAAATAAAGATAAACTTTGTTAAATCTTTATTAATTGCTAACATATTTGTTTACATGTTACTAACCTGAATAAACTTTGTAAAACCTGAAATTATGCCGTTTCCAATTTGAACTTTTACAGATTCATGTGATAATACAAGTTATAATTTTTTGATTGAGTAAAACTTTGTTTCAGTGAAAAAAGTTAGAACCAGGTTTTCTAAACTTGTATTTTATTGAAGTGTGCATTTTTGTGACGTTACAATAAAATCTAAATCTAACCGAACAAAACAAACTAAAATTGACTAATATAACATCAATGCGGTGTATTTTTGACCGTGTGGGCCAATACCAAAACATGTTCCGGATTAGGTCTAAGGCTTATACGGAGGATGTCGCTCAGGTAAATGTTAGTGTAAATCCGATTTGTGACAGTATAATAATTAGTTTAACATGTTTTTTTTGTTGGAAAAGATGTACAGTATGCAGGAATATCCGATATAGTTTAGAGAACATGCTCAGTAAATCACATCAACATATTAAGCCACAACATCTTTTTTCGGATTGAAACAACGTTAATGATACCCAGGGCAAGACAATAGGGCAGTGGTTTAAACCACTGCAATAGGACTTAGCTGTCCTAGTAACTTACAGCCTAGCTAAGCCAAATATTTTCCAAGGGTTTATGTTCGAGTAGCACACTCAATACCTGGTTTAAACCAAGGTCAGAATTTTGTTTCAGTGCTCTGTATTTTTTAATTTACAGTTATCACTCAAAAGTTTTTATCGTTTTTTTTTAATATCACTTAAAATTTTATGATTATGATTCTACGATGAGTTTATTTTAGTCAGGTTCAACTATACCAATTTTACATTGCCAATTCAATCTTGCCCCAACTTTATGAAAGATTAGATTTAGATCAAAGCTGTTTAATTACCGAGAAAACAAGAAATTGTCTGCTACCATCCCATAAAAGACTAAGCATAAAAAAGTAAGCATAGAGTAAGCATATAAGAGTAAGCATGTCTCAAAATTTAATATTTAGTGCTTTCTATTTGACAAACAGCGTGATAAAAATAGCAGGGTAATCATATGCCCTCTGTCTTTTTTTTAATGTAGTGTACCTCCGAGGACTCTAAAGAAATCTGGAAGAATGTCCTTCTTTTAAAATTTAAACAGTTCAATGAGTTAAATGAGGAGACTGTATTACAAAATGGCGGCTCATAAACTATTTGAGATTATGCAAAATCTGTGAATTCTATGATGAATTCTTAAAAATTCCTTCAGCATCATGCCTCATAATGCTTATGTTGGACGCATTTTTTCTTTGATGCAGCCACAATGGTCTAATAAACTTTTACTACTCAAAGAGTCATTGTTAGAACCGTCACAAAAAATGGAAACACAGGGAGCCTCAAAACGTTTTTGACATTTAAAACTAAGACGACAAGACACATAATAACTCACCTATCAATGAAAACATAAGAATACACGCAAAATAATAGTCAATTATTATGCTTGGTTTAGCATAATGTCTGCATTGTTCCAATTTTACTATACGCACTGCCGAAGCAAGTATGACGTACGGATGCACTTCCAAACGACGACGATGCTTGATCAATTCGACTTCTGGACCAAAGATGAGTCAAAAACCCACTCGCGGGTTCCGGACCGCGGACTGGCAAACTTTGGTCTAAAGTAAGAGATGACTTTGCTGCAATCGAGGTTAGGGCTTCTTTATAATCCTAACCTTCGGATGAGGGCTTGTTTCCACTTAGAGCGTTGGAAGGAATATTCTTTGTTTGTTTTACAGATTTTTTTGCTTCGCTTAGCGCTTAAGCGCGGAAACAAGTAAAACGAGGCCTAACTTTTAGCACTAAAAAAATACCCTTTGTTTGTATTATCTTTGATTTTTTAATTTATTTTCAATTCAGAAAAAACACAAAAGCTGACTCGTCATCGCTTCAAGAATACGAGGAACGTTTCTAACAGCTCCGGCTCGAACATAACTTAACAGTCAACTCTTTTCTAGGGTTGCCACATTTTTTAATCAAAAATAGCCAAAAAGTAGCTTCTTGGATTACGAAATAGCCCAACTTTTTTCAAACCATTATGTACCGTTATTTTATGTTTGTACTTTACGGATTTGAGCAGAATTTTTGTCTCAAATTTAGGTAAAAACCAAAAAAAATTTTTACTTTAAATCTGTCTCCGAGTACTAAAAAAAAAAGTTCTTCTTTTCAAATGTAACAATAACATTAAGCTTTGGAATATAGTTTTTTCTAATTTAACTTTGTTTGATTTTTATTGTATTCTGTTGATATGATGTCCAATTTTTGGGTGTTGAAAATGTCTTAGGAGATAGTGCATGAAGTGGAAAATAGAGTGGCCTAGTGGTGAAGAGCGCCGTGATTAATGGCGAAAGTGATCGACACGATTTTGGTTCAAAAACCACTCCAGTCATTCTGTTGTTCTTTGTGAAAGACAGTTTACGGGATTTTCTTAGGTTGGCAGTTGCGACTTCTCCGTTTGCACCCTATTAAAGCCATCACTGTTTGTGCTTTATTTCTGAGGGGTTCAAGGCAAACCATATTTCTGAGGGTTAAACAGGGACGATCGTTGAAAGAAAAAAAGTTGCCCCTAATAAGCAGTGTTCTCAAAAAGAAGATCTTCACTTTGAATCTGTCTCAGATTTCTTAATTTTCATCCCTTAGAAATAATGTTCCATAAAAAAAGGTTTTTACTTAAAATTAGAAATATTGGGACATATTGTTTGCCCGGAAGGATGCCGGGACAACACCATAAAAATCGGGACGTATGATAAGCCTATTTATACAGGTAACTCAAAACTTGCTTGGCTAAGCTGTAATTTTGTTTTGCTTGCTTTTTATTTATCTGTTTACACCATTTTCCAAAAGTGAGCAGTTTGAGATATTACTGCATTCTATCAAGAAATGCGTCATCCAACTAAAGGAGATTTTTAACAAATCAATCAACTTAAAATACCTATTAGCCTATTGACACTTTCTTGGAAACAATCTCCACGTTCTGTGTTTAAACTTAAATCTTATGAGAAATACCTGTAGCTTTGTAAAAGATAATGAAGCTGAATTTTTCACCGTAAACAAACAAGGTAATGAGTGTTGCGCTTTGATGCTGCAAGCCTCTGCGTTAGGACGATAAATAGTAGATTTAATTAGGATTATGTAGCTGGCTTTAAAAATTTTTTTCAACACAGTAAATGCTGACAGATATGTATGAGACTAATCAATAATATTTTGTTTGAGCTTATGTCATAGGAAGAATTCTAAACAGTTAAATAGAGATTATCCTTAGAATCATCAAGATTGTCTTGTCCGTTTTAAGAAAAAAATTCGCTCTATTTTTGCCCCAGGCTTAACACAATTAAAAAATTTCTTGTATGAGTGTACAATATAATCAAAACAGTTGTGTTGATATAATTTAAACTAGTTAAAGTAAGCGTAAATATATAAATAAAATTGATAACTTTTTTTAATTCAACCTAGATATTAACGATATTATAAAGAATAATTTTAAAAAGTGGCTATATTGTATAACAGGCTATAATGTGTCATTTTTTGCTCAATTAGATTAGATTCTGTTACTGATGATACTCAGATTAAGTGCTTTTCAAATAAAATTCAGTAAGTGTAACGTGGTCGACAGCTTTAGTTTGTTTTTACCGGTCAATGGTTGTAGCTCAATACAGTTAAACTTTGCTATAATACACCTCGATGTAAGGCGTCAGCGTGGTCGAGTGGTTAAAGCACTGAACTGATGATCAACATGGTCTCGGTTCAAAACCCACTTGTGCCATTCTGTTGTGTCCTTGGGAAAGACACTTTACGAAACTTTCCCCTGATTGGTGGTCTTAGCAAGCAGTTCTAAATTACAGTAATATCTCTACTATATTACTAGCGGACAGCAATATTTTGGCATCTCCGGAAGCAGGTCGGGGTAATTGCTTACCCTATGTATAGCGCCTCCGTCGCTTTCCTGCGAGTCAGGAGGATAAATATAGAGATAAAATATAAAAAAAATATATATATATAAAAAAAAAGAGGCGAATTTGGATATAACGTGATCAATCGATGTATCCCAACGTGCAAAATCTTTATTGCTTCTCATGGGTGTCTTGTAGCGAGTTATTGTGTATGACAGCGTGGTTATAAGGCAAGTGTCAAAACTTTGACTACACAATTTCTGTTTTAATTTTACATACAGCACAGTACATGCATACCCCCAAAAATAACTGAAGCCATCGAACACCCGGAAGCTAATTTTAGTTGGCTAGAAACACAGGAAGTGGACCCGATTAACATTCTCCAATTGAAGAGCATCTTAGATTTTGCTAGAACCCGAAAACATTTTTCTTTTCAACAGTGAACAATAGACATTTTTTTGAAAAGCAATGAATGGCAATATACGGTAATATAGTGTATGAATGGTAATATAGTGTAAAACTGTAGATTTACTATATTTACTGTGGTTTTCAAGTGATGCTAAAAATAAAGTGGTTACATATGTTGAAATCCCGATATAACACGACCTCGCTTTTTAAGCGATGACGTTTTATGGACTCCGACGATCATGCTATGACAAAGTTTCTCTGTATATGAACAAGAAAATTATGAATTTGAAACGTGTCCCTTAATAAGAGCTGGTCACAATGGAGCTGGGGCTATGTAAGAGCTAGTTACAAAAGAAATGGTTAGGGTTAGAGTATAGGTTTAAGGTTAGGGTCAAATAGGGTTCAGGGTTAGGCTTAGGGTTAGCTGTTAGAGTTAGAAGCTCTATTGTGGTACTTGCTCTTTTGTGGTATAATCATTTAAAATAAAAATGAGAGAAAGTTATCTTAAATTTTATCTAAAAAAGCATCTAAAACAGCGATTGCCAGTCAATGGTCCGCAGAAAAAACAGAGTTAATGCAAGTTCACAAGTTAAAGGACTTGCTTGACCTGAATCCAACAACCCTCGAATCATACAATAGCCATAAGTTTTAATATTTCAGATAATTTTAGAAGTAAAGATTTTTTGGTTTTTTGATTTGATTTGATTTTTAAACAATTTATATATCTTGTTCATTTTAATGTTTTTTGATTCTTGATCATTTTAAAAATGAAGACCTTTTTTTAGTTTTTACTTGTTTTTTACCTGACTATTATAGTACAAATATGTTCAGATTGGCTTTTTTCTAAATTCATATTGGTAGTACGCCAAATAAGAATTAGTAGTCCAGCAAGTTCTAAAGATTGAAGATCGCTGATTTAAAAGATTTCTTATAAACATAAAAAATTTTAGTTGTAGAATAGTGTAATTTTTAGTTACTACATTGGTACAATATGACGAGTATCACAGCGATGATTTTGTCCGGGGTATTTTGGATTGGAGGCACCGGTCTTTATCTCACTTCATTTCTAACAACGTTTTGGGTCAGTTCTTTTGAAGGTTTGTCTCACCATGGACTTCTAGAAAAATGCAACCTGTTTGAATGCGTAAGCTGGCGTAAGTTAATTTCTTGCGTGGCAACACTGATAGCTTCAAACGTTTTTTAATTGTTTGTCGAAATATCTTATTTGGTTTAGTTTGTAACCAGTTAAGATAATGACAACTGCACAGCCGCAGGTTGTGAAATGTGCACCGTTGAGCTAACCGAAATTATTAATAAATCGGGTCGTAAGTTCCACCACGATTATGTTCAGCAGACTTTCTATTAAATTCTGCGGTAGCAACGTATTGTCTGTAAACTATGGTTCGCAAAGCGCACAAAGTGTAACGAAAATTCACCAATCGGGTTTGGCCTGCATACCCTCGTCTATGAATATGTCAAGATAAAACCTACATTGGCTTTATTGCGGTATGCAACTTTTTTTACGTAAGGTATCAGTGAAAACAGGTAGGCCGCTATGTCGCATCCTATAGCCTTAACGTTGCTGAGTAACTTTACCAAAAATTGTAAATATGGCAAACGTTTAAAAAATTGTTCAAATGGCAAACCTTTCATTTTACAAAAGCCTATTTCAGTTCGCGTTTTATATTTCTACGGCTTGGAATCACAGTCATTTACTGAGTAGGCCACTACAAGGGACGACAAGCTGTTTACAACCGACCTTTAACTTGCAGCAAAGTATTTTTTGAAACGTTGTTTTTACGATTATCTGACAATTCAAACGAACCCAAATTACGTAGGCTTCTCATAATTCATATCACGACATGGCTTAATTCTGTAGACCATAAAATATTAAAACGTTTTCTAGTTGTTTGTCGGAAAATACTCTTAAATTTTATTTGATTTTGATTTTCAAAGACTGGAATCCATCAGTAATACCAAACCACGTTTTTGCTAGTCGAGTTTCAATGTTAATTGCAGCTGCTATTGTTTTAATTGGAGTAATTTTTGGGTTGTTTGGTTTGTGGAAAAAGGACAAAAGCTATATTCTGACTGCAGGAACCTTTCATATTTTAGCAGGTAAATTGACGTTTTATAGAATTTTAAAATTTAGCTGGATCAATTGTTCATGAATCTGACGCAATAATATTCATTGTGTGATGCAAAACTCCTCATATTGTTCACCACGACGCTCTGTTTCGTCCTTTCATTTGTAATTCAAGAGATATTCGGGAATAAAAGTTCTTCAATCTTTCTATTTAGTGAGGTTACAGTTTATTCTTGAGCGTAAAAGGAAACTAAGTTTTTTTGTAAAAATAATGAAACGAAGTATGATACTACTATGATAGTAATGATAGTAATATGATAATAATATCATACGTCGATCAGTGTGTGGTTTCTCAATATGCACTGAACTTGATGTGCAGAGGTAAATGCACAAGGAAAAGGTAGGGAAACTCCCACTTTTTTGACTAAACTGTCACACTTCATTCATAATTTTAATCATAACGATGTAGTGTATCCCCGTTAAAAGCAGTTCGTAGTTTTATCATAAGAGAATAAATGCGGCTCTTTGAGCGCTGTCTGCGATATACGTCCAATTTGTTATATGGCTCGATACATGTATCTTTTTCTCTTTTTTTTTTCTCTTTGTATTGACGTAATATGTTTTTTTGACTAACGTCATTGTACTGGAAAATTCGCGTATATTCCACTTGATTCACGTAACGAACTCTCCAGGGGTTTCTGGCTGAATCTTGAATTTACGAGAAAGTTTACGTCACGTGATTTTGTTTTCTATATAAAGCCGATGCGTAGCGAGAAAATTATTATTATGATGATTATTATCGTTGTGAGGTAATTTGAAGCGACTCGAGTGGCGGCTCGAGCGAAGGTGAATTTGTTTGGCCACAGGAGGTGGACCGTTAGATTTTGTGTCGGTGGACAATTGTTGAATTTATTTTGTGCCAGTGGTTGGCAGTTTTGTTCTACAGAGGTAGAATTATTTTGTGTTGATTGAGTCGAGTTATAGTGTTAGTTCGCTTTGCAGTGTGGCAAAGCGTGGAATAGAATTTCGTCGGTCGTGATTTTGTAATACATTTGCTTTTATTAGAGACAAGGGTCTCTGTTTGTTGTGAAAAGAATCTTCAACGAAATCAATCCGGGCTTTCGTTAACCAACTGTATAAACCGTCAGGCTCATAGCAAAACTACTTCTTGAGCCGGAATAAAATAAAATTTAGACACAGCTTTGTTTCAGCGCAGGTATTCGGGTTACCTAGCTCAACTGGTCCTTTTGGATTCCCGAACAAAGTTTGTGACATAAACAAATAAGTCTTTTGTTGAAATACAAGACGAAATAAAGGTTTTGGATCTGTGTAGATGTCAAGCTCTTTTCTAAACCTTTACATGAATTTTAATCGCAAACTACGTAGTGTGTCATATTTTTATATAGTGAACAGCATCAAACTATACACTTTATCGTAAAATAACTTTCAAGTTATTCATTTTAAAACATTTTTTAACTATAACTTCTTTGGCTGCCTCTTTTCCAAATTCTTTTGCTGCTGAAAGTGCGAAACGCCTTCCTAGCTTATGTTTACCCGCAAAACGTTTTGCATGATAAGCCTATATTAACACTGATCTGTATATAGTTGATCTAGATAAGTTTGTTAAGTAGCAAGAGAGTAGCCTATTTTGCAGCGATACTGTGATTGTAGCATAAATTAATATCATCATTACCGTACCATTCATTTATCCTCCTTATTTGCAGGATAACTTCGAAGACGTTAAACTTAGGGCAACCGACAAACGATTACCTTGGCCTGCTTTCGGAGATTCCAGAACATGGCTGTCGGGTTAAAATTCTTTAATTTATTTTTTAATTGCAAATAACGACAAGATCACAAGATAATGAAGAGAACAAGATGCATTTCAAGACCTTGCAATCAAGCTTTCCATTAAAGCGATGCTTTCATTCACAGAGCCACGCCACCGATTGGTTGTAGGCAGAGAGTATTAAGGCATTGTGTGCACGCTCACAAAACCAAAGTTCACTATCTGACCACGATTTTCAGTTTTGAACCCCCCTTTAAAACTGTCAACTTGTCTGGATTTCGAAAGTAGAGAATTGACTTAACAATCATAGCCGAATCAGAACAAACAATTTTGGGGAGGCAATACATTCTTGCCCAATTTTTTCGACGATTGCCCGAGTCATGGTTACGCATTATTTCATTAAGATGACCAAATATCACTCAGATTTAATGAGAACACCTCTTTTTTCTCTTTTCCGGTTTGTACGGCTATGCTAGAGATACAAGGATAGATTATTTTACGCCGACGACCATACACTTGGAAATGTATGTAGTGCGCAATGCCGTCGATGGAGCTCTCTAGCGCCGATGCCAACAACTTGTATATTTCTAAGCATCCGATAATCGGCGCACACGATGCACAATGCTTCTTTCAGTGCATTGTTAATACAGCCTGGGACAAAAGTTTAAGACCACCTTTGGAAAAAGGCACATTTTAGAAAAAAGCTTCTTAATCACCTAATACTAAATATTCTTGTGTCAAAATGCATAGTTAGTTTTTGGATATAAACCTTATCACACATTAATTTTTAATTTTTACTTTCGTTCAATTTTTTAAATGTTTAGCTTAAAAATACAAAATTTTGAACCACGAAAATTGGCAAAAAATCTAGCAGTTAACGTTGAAAAACGTATTCAATTTACCGTTCGTTGCACAATGAAGGTCTCAGAACGTGAAATATCAAGGCAGATGAAAGTTAGAAAAACTACTGTACCTAACACTATCAAAAATTTCACAAAAAAAGTACTTTCAAGGACAGCAAAAAACCGGCCGTCCGAGCATTTTTAGTAGTGGAAATAAACGTTTTATTAAGAAGAGAGTGAGTCAATTTCCTTAGAGCTCCGCTGAAAAAAATACAAGCTAAAATGGCACAAGGAAGCTTCAAAATTAGTAAAATTGTTTTTTTACTAATTTTGAAGCTTCCTTGTGCCATTTTAGCTTGTATTTTTTTCAGCGGTATTTTTTTCAAAATTAGTAAAATTGTTTTTTTGCAGATTTTTTGCTAGATTTTTTGCCAATTTTCGTGGTTCAAAATTTTGTATTTTTAAGCTAAACATTTAAAAAATTGAACGAAAGTAAAAATTAATGTGTGATAAGGTTTATATCCAAAAACTAAATATGCATTTTGACACAAGAATATTTAGTATTAGGTGATTAAGAAGCTTTTTTCTAAAATGTGCCTTTTTCCAAAGGTGGTCTTAAACTTTTGTCCCAGGCTGTAGAAGACATACAAATCTTAAATGTTAAATATTTTTAAAATGTTCCATTTTTTCAGGTATTACAATATGGATCGGCTGTGCTCTCTTTACTACTTTGTTACTATTCCAATGGAGTGAATTGTCATCAATAAACCACACTGAGGTGTTCCATTACTCATATTATTTCGGATGGGTTTCTGGTTTTATGTTTTTTCTAGCGGGAACTTCTGCTTTTGCAGCCGCTAAATTACGTTATTAAGCTATTCCTCGTACTATTTGAATTATAGCCAACGACCTTGACTCTTAGGCGTAGTTGTGTAGTTGTACTTGTACAAATAATAACGTTGTGCTTATCATGAATAAGAGAATTAATCAACCAATTAGTGCAAACTTATAAACTTCCGCTTTTAGCTCGTTTGACCTAAATTTGGTTCTAGACATAAAAGTAAAATTAGTATTCATGCGTACTTTGATTGAGTGTATGTGGCGTTACACTTCCGAAGCAGCAACAGTGTTTTCGAAACTTTTACTAGCCCGGTCGCATATTTAGAAATAGCGAAAAAACGCAGAAAATCTTCAAGTATTTCGTGCTCTTTTTTTTGTCTTCATAATTACTTAATAGTGCAAGTAAGTACATGTGAATGGGAAAGTACTTTGCATTTATCAATGGCCAGAAACGGTCAAAGGGCGGAACAGAAACAGTCTTTCAATATACGAACGAGCGCTCTCCATACTTCGCGACAAACGACACTATCTCTCACATAATTCACTTCATGTAAATTTTTTATTTGTCTCTTGATTTCTTTTGGGATCTCGTCAACTGCGGACCCCATTTCACTACGAGCATAAATCGAAAAAACTTTTCAGCTTTTTATAAAAATGACCGTAATACAAAGTATTAAGTTTTTTTCTACAAATGTTATTTGTTGTTTTTTGTATCGAGCAATAAATATGAAAACGTTGCAATGTGTGAATTATTTGCAAGACGCAACGATGAGTGCTTTAACCCGAAACCAATCAATCATCGATCGCATTTTTATTTCAATCAAAAGAGCAAAACGTGGATATATTTTGGCCACAGTAGGGCAGCACTGAGCACACTGCAAGGTTGGGGGAATTTTGCGGTATTTCTTTGTATTCTTGTTATAATGCTAAACGTGAAGCAGAAATCTGCAAATGACAATTTAACGTCTTTGGTTAGACGCGACTGAGAATACGAACTCAAGTCTACCTCATGATAGTCAAAATTCAACTAGCAAAGCAATAAGGGTCTCACGTGCCATGTGCAAGGTGACGATTAAAGGTAAGGTAAAATTTTCGTAAAAAAAAGCTTTGAAAATTGGTATTTCCTGCGATCTGTAACGTATTTGGGGCGGGACAATTTGCCCTGGCCCTCCTTAAAGAAAATCAAAGACAGATTCAAAGTGAAGACCTTTTTTTTAGAGATAACTTTGCTTTTGGGATGAAGCTTGACAAAACCGAGACAAGATTTAATGTGAAGATGACCTTTTTTACCACTTGAAAATTTTTCCGCTGAGCATATTTGATTGTGGTTGTATGTCCCACCCCCCTTTTTAAAAATCCTCGGTACGCCACTACCTGCAATAATAATTAGAAGCAAAAAACTTTACTTCACGCCAAAATTGTTATTGTGAATTGGTCATCTGTCGGAGGACAAAGTTTGACCATGGTCTTGGACTGCTTGTGAAGGCGATTTTTTAAAGCCTACGGTATGAAGCTTACAAACTTTTATTAATACAATATATTTACTGTATTATTGGTCCCTTTTTTTTCAACGATTTTGTCTTCACAATTAGCTGAATTAATTCCTCCGTTTGATTTATTTTTTCTGTCGATTTTAGATACTTGTCATCAGTGATGGCCTTACAAAAAGGGGTGCCTAGTGAAAAAATGGGAGCCATTTTTTAGTGTGTCAACTTTTTTTTGTTTCAAAAATATAGTGATCTCTAAAAAAAAGTTATCACCTTCAATCGCGTACATAATCCATACTTTCATCCTAAAAATAAGGTGCAGACAATAGGGGGCTACCGACATGGTTCTATATAGAAATAGAGCAATATTTTCTTAGGGGGACCACTTTTTGACGTTTTTCAGAAGGCGACCGGTAAGGCCGCTCCGTACTAAAGCCATCACTGCTTTGCGTCAGCTTCTTTTATTTTGTCTGAATTATGCTTTCAGGGCATATGTTTAGTTGAAATCTGGGGAGGTTCCGTGCATCTCCTAATAATCGCAAAACTTCATGATCTAATGACGCGCAGAAAACTCGAAATACCGTTATTTCTAACCTAATGAGAGACCTTTGCTTCACTCGGAAAAATTTATAGGATCAAAGTGACAATTTTTTCATATTTCTTGGTCTTCTGTGGTTTAAATTCCAGTTTATCAAAGAGACAATTCAAAAACATCACGTTACAATTAAAGTGAAGACAAAAAATCTTGACATCTTGAGCTCTGCTATTTGCCGTTCTTCAGGGGGTTTCTAACTTTCGGAAACAGAGTAAAAAGTTGCACCGCACTGTTCTAAGCTGTTGCATAACAATTATTTCGCAGCACTAGTGACTTGTTACAAAATTTTATTGCGAAAAAAACATTTGCATTTTATTGAAGGCGATTATTACAGTACAATATTTCTATAAATCTAATCAAAAATAGCTCAAAAATGTAAGTACGCCACAAAAACATCTATATCACTTATTGTATGCAACATATGTATTTACAGAAAATAAGCAAAAAAATATAAACAAAAGAATCAGTAATGTGTATTTAAAAGTTTTTGTAAGGAGCCCCCTTAACCAAAACGTTTGCTTCAAAATCGTACGATTTTTCTGCCGCGATGGCACATGTACCGGAAATGACGTACAGTACACCGGAAATACACCCAAAGTAAAATGAATAGTGGAAACTCCGCTGGGTGGCGCTATCAACGAAGATTTCTAAGAAATCGTCTTGATCGTTGATATTCAATGCAGTGAAGGTGCCGCAGGCGGCCCATATAATGACTCCTGAAATTTAATTCAAAAAAGTAATATTCTTTGTATGACAAAAGAGCTCAATCAACGTCTCCTCAAATTTGCTCAGTCGTTTATTTCACTTCTTTTTCCCTGGCGCCTGTCAAATCAAAGCAACCATCACAGAATCCTCCAACTCGCTTTCATCACGTGATCCTACAACTCGCTTCCACAGATGATAAAATATTAATGTCCGGTTGAATTTTTTTAAAGCGCCAAGCGGAGGAAATTACCTTAAAATCTCATTTTTAAGGACAGATCAGAATGAAGAGAGCAGGAGTTGAACCGATGTCGTGTCGATTGTGGTCGCTATTCAATCGGCGCTCTTAAGGCCCGTTTCCACTACGAGCGTGGAAAAAAGCATTCTTTGTTTGTTTTATTGCTTTTTTTTGCGCTTGCTTCAATTTTAACCGCTCGCTTCAATCAAAGATCAATAAAAGAAACAAAAAATGCTGTTTTCCACGCTCGTAGTGGAAACGGGCCCTTACTCGCGAGGCCATATGGCCGACAAAATTAAATCTTATGAGTAGGTACTGGGAACAAACTAATGAAAGCGCGATGATGATGTCTTTTCAGTAGTCGAAGCTATTTGCCACATTCACTGCCCCCTATGAAAAGTAATTACAATACGTAATAATTACAACACTGTCTACATTGCAAATGGTTTAAATGAGCTCAGTTTCGCATGAAGCTTAGATTAACACTTTTGGGCAAACATGGCATCGGTGGTTCCCTTTCCTGGCATAAATCCATATTGCTGTTTGCTGATCTCCACTCTATCCCTTAACCTGGTTTCAATAATTCTTTTCTATACTTTCATTGTGTGGCTCATTAGCTTTATTCTTCTGTAGTTTCCACAGAACTGTGCGTCCCTTTTGTTTTTATGGATTGGGATAAGCACACTCCTTCTCCATTCTCCTGGCATCCGTTCACCCATTAATAGTCTGTTGAACAGTCTGGTCAAAAACTTTATCCCCATCTCCCCCATGCATTTCAAAACTTCTACTGATAACTCATCTGGCCCAACCGCTTTACCTTTTTTCATCCTTCTTAGTGCGTTCTTTACTTCTTCTCTACTGACACAATTTACCTCTTCATTAACCACTTCTGGTTCCTCTGTCCTAGGGTCTCTGTTATTTTCCTCGTTCATCAGTTTCTCAAAGTACTCCTTCCATCTCTTTAACACTGCCTCCGAATTCGCCATAACATTACCGTTTTCATCCTTTATGACCCTAACGTGCTGTACATCTTTCCCTGCTCTGTTTCTCTGCCTAGCCAATCTGTACAGCTCTTTTTCACCTTCTTTTGTTTCCAATCCAGCATACAAATTGTCATACACACGTCCCTTCGCCATTGCAACTGCCTTCTTTGCCTTACTCTTCTTTACTTTGAAGATCTTTTTAGTATTATCATTTCTTATTTTGTCCCATGTTTTCTTTGCCTCTTTCTTTTTTTTTATGCTCTCCTGAACTTCCTCATTCCACTACCATGTCCCCCTGTCGCCTTTTCGTTTCCCAAATGTCGCTCCCAGTACAGTTTCAGCTGTTTTTCTTAGCATTTTTGCTGTTTTGTCCCACCCATCAAGTAACCCATCCTTGCCTCTCAAATTACTAGTCACCTCTCGTCTAAACGCTTCTTGACAGCTTGTCTCCTTCAGTTTACACCATCGTATCTTTGGCTTTACTTTTTCTGCTTTTTTCTTTTTCACTATGAGAGCCATTTTGCATACTACCATACAGTGCTGCTTTGCGACGCACTCATTCACTATTACCTTACAATTGCACATTTCCTTCAAGTTCCTCCTTCTGCACATCACATAATCTACTTGGGTACTTTTTCCTCCACTTTTATACGTCACCCTGTGTTCATCTTTCTTCTTGAAATAAGTATTGACAATCGCCAAATACATCCTTTTCCCAAAATTCACAATCATTGATCCTTCCTTATTTCTTGTTCCAGCACCGTACCTCCCCATTATTTCCTCATCCCCTATGATTCCTTTGCCCGCATATCCATTAAGGTCTGCACCTAAAACTATCCTCTCCTCTTTTGATACACTTTCTATCAATCCATCCAGGTCTTCCCAAAAATCATTTTTCTCCTTTATGCTCTTGTTAACCTGTGGAGCATTAAATCGGATTTCAGGATTGCTAGGAGATTTCTTGGTGCCGGTTTAGTATGTGATCTACTTATATGTTTCTGGTTTAGCTTGTGATCTACATAAAAAATTCCACGATGAGAGAGTACGTGATAAAATAATGATTAGAGAGGTTAACTGAAAACTCCCGTACAGATTACTGGGAAATTTGACCAGTTTATTATGTTATGTATGTTCTATGTACGACTAGTTAAATATTCTTGTTAACTATCCTAAACTAATCCTAATCCTAAATATTCTAAACTTAAAAACTAATCCGACCTAGTTAAATATTCTTATGATTGTATTAAAAAAATTATTTTTTATACTTTTTGAACGTACTAGATGATGATAGTGGTAGATCATATTTCTTGGGTAGATCACATACTAAACCGGTAGATCACATACTAAACCGGCACCAATTTCTTTCAGTTTAGAAATCAATATCGGGCAATCAACTCAGCAGGCAAAAAAAATTAGCGAAAGGTAAATTATGTAAAAAATGTATTTGTCTTGACAAATAGTCGTTGACGTCGTTCTTGCCGTATGGCCGTATAGGCCCATATGCTGCGTTCTGTTTTTTAAACGAGTCATTATTTCATTTTTATTTCTGTCTTTATTCTCCTGACTTGCGGAAAAGCGACGAATCGCTATACCTAGGTCAAGCAATTACCCAGACGTGCTTCCACAGATGTTGTTCTGTTAAGATTTTTTATTTTTTTTAGTTGTATAGAGATATGACTGTAATTTAGAACTGCTTTACAAGACCGCCAAGCAAGGGAAAGTGTCCTAAAATATTTTTCCACAAGGACACAACAGAATGGCGCGAGTAGGTTTTGAACCTCATGTCAATCACAATCACGGCGCTTTAACCACTCGATCACACTGTCGACAAAGGTAAGCAGCGCGACTGTGTTAAGTACTTCTCTAAAGAGTCTTTCCTAAGAGCACAACAGAAACCACTCAGGTAGACTGAGTATCGAACTCGCGTCTTTCTGCTCGCAAGTCAGAGTGTTATCACACTGAGCTATCCTACTACTCAGGTAGACTAAGCATCGAACTCGCATCCTTCTGCTTGGAAGTCTTGGAAGTTGAGCTATTCTACCACTAAGATAGACTGAGCATCGAATTCGCGTCCTTCTGCTCGCAAGTTAGAGTGTTATTACACTGAGCTATGCTGTCAAGGATTGCTAGGGTCAGTTTGACCAAACTTCTGACCGGAAACGAACCACGTCAGACAAAAACTGCTTCTTTGTTCACAACTTTTTACCAACGCTAATTATTTTTATTTGGTCGTTTAAAAAAACATAAAGCAAAACCACGGTTACCTCCAATAACGTTAAAAGCTCCCTCGGTAATGATGGGGCAATTATTTTTTCCGAAAACTCCAAAGAAGCCAATCAAAGTCCCCACGATAATCCAGGCTGCCCCAACCAACAAAATGATTCTTGGAATGGTCATGAACTGGTTTTGAACCGTTGGCGACCAGTCTACATGGACAAACAAAGTTCATCATAAAAGGCAAAAGTTTTTGTTCGAAAGCATTGATGAAATTTTATTTAAAAGCATTTGACTTTATAAAATTTTACAAATTAAATCTTTTTTAACGCAATTCTGGTTTACAATGCAAGTCATGACATGATATCAGTTTTGATCCCGGAAAATACTAAAAATTTTGGGTAAAATCAAGAAATCAATTTTTTTGGTTTATCGGGAAATATTTTCAGTAATACGAGTGTCACATATTTTTTTTCTCAAACAATTCTGCACATTTTATTCCAAAAAAAATTTTTTTTTACTTCTATATTTATTCTCTTGAGTCGGAGACGCTATACGTAGAACAACTATCAAGCAATATCGGGAAATTCAAAGATATTGCTGTCGATTAAAATTTTCTGTTTTGTTTTTTTAGTTTATCTAAAGATATGAGCGAAATTGAGAACTGCCTGCCAAAACCGCCAAGCAAGGGAAAGTGCCATAAAGTGCCTTACGAAAGACACAATAGAAAAACGCGAGTAGGTTTTGAACCGTCCATATAGATCACAATCACGGCGCTCTTAACCACATGACCACGCTTCCAACGCTATTAAACAAGATTACCAGATTTACCCTCAATTCAGATTAATTATTTACGTAAAATCAAGATCGAAAACCACAATCGAATAATCTAATTATTTTGATTTCAAATTCATTATAGTGGTGGCCGTAGTAGTGGCAAATTGCATCTAAAAATAAACCAATGATTGAAAATAGAATAATAAAGTAAAGTTCGCAAAAAAAGAAACGACAACGAAACGATTTACGTTGTAACATGCACAAGGATGTTACCGCATCTATGACCACCGTAGATAATTTACTTCTCGCAGTGAATTTACCACAGGTTAAAGAAAAAGAGTTCGATTGCTAGCAAATAATAGTAAAAGTATATCTCGGTTAATTAAGATTTCGTCAATACGAAGTCGGATAAGGACAAAAAGTGCGAATGATTTTCAGTAGTTTTAATAAAAAACTTTAAAAACCCGGCTTTTTGCCTTAATAAAGATTTCTTTTGCATTTGCAACAGGGATTTTCCCGCTCTACTACTCCCGCAGGTTGTCTTTGTCTTACATCATCCAACAAAAATAGCTTGCCACGTTCCTCTTTACTTGAAAATTATAGCAGCCAACGACAGTGCAAACTTATAAATTGCTCTAGTCTAGAGCCAAGTGTATCCGATTCGTGCGTTTGTGTAAACTTGTATTGTACAGTTATTCTGAATAGATGATTTCTACCGATGTGCTACTGCCGGGCGTTATGTCTAGCTCAGAACAATTTTTAAATCGGGACTTCACCCAATCAATTGAAGTTAATATCATACCTGGTATGTCATTTTTGGAGGAACTTCGGCGTGCATTCTCAGTGTTGTACTTAATTCGAATTAAAAATAATCAATTTATACTGTAGAGTAAGATTGCACCCGTGGTGGCAACTTATTTTAATTGTAAATTTTTATTGCGAGAAAATAGTGAATGTACATTGTACGCGCAATTAATTATTTACTTAATACGAGCCACAAATAAACATAATGAAAAAATACGGACCTAAACACTTTTCGAAGTGCTTACAAAGTAAAACCTCTGCTGAACAGCTGATTGCTATTGATAAAGAGGAAGTACTATATTTGAAACATTGCAAGATCATATAAAGAACACGAGTGTAACTTAGCAGGCAAATTAATGCGGGCTTATCACGTTGTTTTGTACTACAAAAACAGGTGAACAAATCAATCGCTGTATGCGGTTAATAAATCTAGTTAATCGCACAACCTCAAGACCTCCTTAATCGAGTGTGATTGGTTGCTAGATGACCGCGAGATCTATTCGCATCTTCCCTGTCACCTTCGTTTTTCTGTTTTTTTCTCTGCGAAATTATTATTATTATTATTAATATTATTTTTTTATTGTTGTATGAAGTGTGATAAAAATGATGATGATGATGATGATGATGAGTAGTTCACCGTTTTGTCAACGATTGAGGCCCGACCATAACCTTTTGGCGAACCTGATTTAACCTTTAACAGAAAGAGGTTTCGATTCAGAACTTTTATAAGAGTAACAAAACCACCAGCATTGCTTGGCGAAAAACAAGCATTTTAATCAAATAGTGACGAAGGCAAAAATAAAGCAAAATATTAGATGAAATAAAAATAATTGAATACTTTTATAATTTCAATCGATACAAAACTTACCAACAAATACACATTCTGCCAACAGGCACCTGTAGAATACTCCATAATTGTAGCTAGTACGGGTCGAAACCCAGTAATTGGTGAGCATTGCGGTCAGGTACAAGCCAGTAGCCAACACCCAAAAAATAAAAGAAGCGGCCTTTGCTATTCTGTTCATTTCTAAAGTTATTGTTTATCTATTCAAGCAAATTGACTAAAAAAGTTAACGCAAACAATTGAAAAATATAAAGTATCAGTATTTTAAAAAGCCTTATCAAAACAATTCTTAAATCGTAATTAAGGAATTCGTTCAAGATTTTAAAAAAATTACAACCAAAAACCACGTAGCAGAATATTCAACACATGTACTTTTGATTGCTTGTTTTGAGTGGATATAATTCCTACTTGATAAAATTTTATTAAGGTACTGCAAGCATGCTTACCCTTTTCGTCTTGATTTACGTCTTGATTTGTATCAGTATATGTATTAAAATACTTAATTAATATATATGTAAATTTTGTTTTTGACTGTACTGGATGTGGGGGCATTTGACTTAATAACGTATGTTCTTCGGTGCCTCCTGCCTTCACACATATTTCGATTTTCTTTTACATTACTGTGTGTGTGTATTATAAAATTTATGTTTGTGCGTTTGGCAAATAAATATTATTATTTTAAACTTTTACTTTCAACTTCACTGGAAGTTTTCGGTAATTTTCAACCGCTGATCCGCGGGCCTGTGCCGGTCCGCAACAATTTATTCCAATTTTATACTTTAAAGAGGCGCTATCAGTTCAAAATTAAAACAGTGTCAAAAGAATATTAACAGTAATTATTGATTTCGCTCAATAACTAAATGCAAGATCACGACTTAAAGTAGATTGGCGAAAATTTGTAATGGTGTGTACCGACGGAGCTGCCAACACGGACGGTTGGTTGTCCTTCGGGTGTAAGCGCTAAAATACGAAAAGTTACAAACAAAAATCTGCTGTCCTACACATTGCATAATTGACCTTGAAAATTTAGCTGCCCAGAAATTGTCACCTGAATTATACGACGTTATGATCGGAGCAGTTAAGATTATGAAATAGATTCGTAACCATGTGTATTGCATTTAAGGCTTTTTGAGGCGCTGTGTGAGAATATTGATTTACAACATCACCGTCTCGTCTTTTATGCAGATGTGATATGGTTTTCAAGAGAACGCGTTCTTGCGCGTCTTTTTGATTTAAGAGAAGCAAATAAATTTTTACGTGAGTGAAAATTTCCTGAAATGTCTTCAACTGTATTTCGAACAGATACAAAAATGCATGACCTGAAAAGTTGATTGAAGACAAAAAAAGAAATTTCATCTCCTGTTTACGCCAGTTCGTTTACCCAATAAACTTTCGGTTTTCTTGTATACATTCAGAAAAGTCACTCTGATTCTACCATCTATCTTTTTTTTTTGTTGTTTTCAAATGTATTTTGAACAGGTACGCAAATGCATGACCAGGAAGCTTAGTTGCAGACTAAAAAATTTCATCTCCTTTTTGGTAGTTTGTTTACTTAATGTACTTTCGGTTTTCTTTTATATATATTCAGAAAGATTTTTATATTTTACACTTATTGTGAGTACGTTATCAACCAAAAGAGTGCCTCTTTTCTTCAATTTTGCACCCTTGCTAACTTATTGTTTTTTGTTGTTGTCAAGTCATTGTTTTAAAAACTTTGCTTAATTCAGCTCCAGTTGAATTTACATAAGTGTAGAGACAAATCTAACCCAATGCTTTTGTACTGGAAATTCAAAGGACACTATTTGCTCCCTTGGGCGCCTCTGACTTCGCCCTTTAAAAACTTTAATAGAGCCACTTTTACTACGTATTACGAGTATATCAAGAAGACAGAAGCAAATTCCACATCAAATAGAGTTCTTCTGATCCCAAATGCTTCCTTTCGTTTTATTAAAATTTTTTTCATCAAGTTATCTCGTTTATTAAATTTTGTCATTAAAAAAGATTACTGGGCCGCAAGATTGTTTTGAAATATTACCGGTCCGCAAGCTTAAAAAGGTTGAGAAACACTGATTTAGCTGCCTTCATAGTTTATTGCAGGAATAGCGAATCTTTGCTATAGAGGGGGTCAAAAAATGACAGTTTTTTGAAATTTACATGAAGTGGGTCATTGGCTAAAAAAAGTTGAAGACTAAGAAAAGTCTTCACTTCTCATCAGTATCTAAAATTTCTAATTTCTGCCAAAATTCAAGGTGAAGACAAAAAAAGGTCTGCACCGTCCAATCTGTCCTAAATTAATGTTGCATACTAAAAATGCCAGAAATTTCAAAACATCAGATGGGTCATTGAATTTCAACTAGTGGGTCAGAACGTCACCCATGGGTCAGTGATTCGCCATCCCTGGTTCATTGTGATATACAGCTTTTGTTACTGACGTGACGGAAATGAAAGATAGTGACAACGAATATCCAACCAACATTTCATTCTCTCAATTCATATGCAAGTAAAATTATTAACTAAGCCAAAAATAAGCTATTCTTAAAATTTCTAATAAACTCTCATAGTCATACAAGTTTTGTATTACGTAATCAATCACATCTAGATCAAAAATGAGTAAATGTAGATACTGACTTTTGTAAGGGCTCGTTTCCAATGCGAGGGTGGAATGGAGTATTCTTTGTTTATTTTATTGATTTATTACTTCTTTCCACGCTCAAGCGAAGCAAAAAAATCAATAAGAGACAAACTATACGGGTTATTTCAAAAAGTCACCGTAAACGATTTTTATTTGTGGAATTAATCCAGATGCCCCTGCGGTTACTATCGCTTCTTAGAAAATTTTTTTTCTTTTGGTTTCTTCTTAATTCCCCCTTGGTGCTCAAAGGGAGATTTTGGTTAGTTTCACCAAAGAAAAAAATCGGTTACGGTGACTTTTTGAAGATAGCCGAGAAGACTCCATTCCACGCTCGTGGTGAAATCAAGCCTATAGCCACCTTTTTGATCAACTAATGTCTCACGATTTCGTTCAGGTTTTCCTGTTCAAACCTGGAATAACTTAACAAGTACCAAGTCTACCCTTTTTTGTACTCTATTTGTCAATAAAATATGTATGAATTTTACTAAACATATTTCTTAAGCCCCAACTACTACAGGTATAAAAACTTTCTGTATTATATCAACTACTGATTCACTTCCATTTCAGGTTAAGCTTTCGGAGATAAAAATCAAAAAAACTATCTCGTAAGCCAATAGTTCACAACTTTTTTACTTTCGGCACCGTTCCAAGGGATAAATGGTGAGCACGGTACTTCTTAAAAGTACCGCGGTACCGGTACTCGGTACTTTGAAATAATCCAATTTAATAGTAATGACTAAAACTTCTCTGTCATACATTGGATCTTATTTGACATTCAAAAATTGTATTCGACGAAACGAAAATAATCCCCTACATATCGAACGGAGTGTCGCATCAGGAATATTTTTTAACAGACTAGGTATTATAAAGATAAAAAATAACGTCGTTTTCAAGATGCAAGTCAGAATTAGTCGATTACTTTTTTTAACTATTTTCAGGTAAGTAAAATTGCATTGGCGAAGCCAAAGCGTTTATTAGTTATTAGGGCTGGGTAGTGGCAGAGGATGAGTATGTTTTCCAAGGTGCGCGTTTACCCTCAAACAAGTCAACTAGTAATTAATTAATTTAAAAATAAAAAAGGTAGAAGATGATGATGGAATAAGTCACAACTCCGCAACATCTTTAACAGTGGCGTACAGAGGATTTTTAAAAGGGTTGGCCATACAACTACAATCAATTATGCTTAGTTAAAAAATTTTTTCAACTGATAAAAAAGATTTTCATTTTGATTCTGTCTCGGAGTTGCCAATTTTTCTTCCCATTCCAAGTGATCTCTAAAAAAAGTTCTTAACTTTGAATCTGTCCCTGATTTCTCGTATTAGTGATTTTCCCACCTAAATACGTTACTACTCCTCAATAAACGATGTTTCGAAATATATTGGATTTACTTTTTATTTTAAAGTTTCGCATTGACGGTTATAAATACCGTACATTGATTTTATTATTATTTGTGTTCTTGAATTTAGGCCTAAGTTTATCTTGCATTATTATTTTGTTAACAACAAGAGAAATTATCAAACAATTATCATTGAGTTAACAACATTTATCAAAAATTTCTTATTGGTGTTGTGTTACAATTATTGCAAATGTAGGGGAGGTAAAAAACACTTTTAGATTGAACAGATGAGATGGTAAGTTGAAAAGGTTGGGAACCACTAGGTTGGAGGATGAAGAAGTAAGACTAACTAAAACTTTATTTGACGTACTTTCAGGCACACTTTTATCTTCCGGAGAGCTACCTCACTTTCTATAAAATAATTTTTTTTTATTAATATTAAAAATTTTTTTATAAATAGTAGACTGGCGTTTTTGTGCTATTATCTAGCTTTTAACTTACAAATAGCGTCTATTTGAACAGTGAAAGCAACCTGCTGCGTGTTTAAGTAAAAATTCTAAGGTTTATTTATTGCGCCACAATGATCTTAACACACTGATTATTTTCTTTTGATCATGTTAAAGAAATATGTTAAACTTTTTTCTGTTTTTTCTACATTCTAGATATGCAGACATATGTTAAAAAGCAGAATTGGCAGAAATTACTTGCGATAGATTTCATATTTCAGTAAAAAAACTTTTTTCTATTTTTGCTACATTCTAGATATGCAGACGTATGTTGGAAAAGAGAGTTAGAAGAAATAACTTGCGATAGGTTTCGTATTTCATTAACAAAATGCGAAAGAAAATTTACTGCTTTTGTTAGTAAACTATTGCAAATTTCAACAAAATCTCTAAATTTAACTAACTGTCACTTGCAACAGAAAGCACTTTATTATAGATTATTTATAGATGTTTGATTGATGTTTGTTACTTCCACAAATTTTAGTTTTCTAAATTTTGAAAAGTTTTTTAAATTTTATTCCGATGTTAAA
Source organism: Diplosoma virens (assembly GCA_963680785.1). NCBI lineage: Eukaryota > Metazoa > Chordata > Ascidiacea > Aplousobranchia > Didemnidae > Diplosoma > Diplosoma virens. Next base: position 4,501,223 of record OY796889.1, on the reverse strand, counting down.
AAGTTTTTTGAAATTTTGTAGAATTTATTTGGTAACTTAGTACGTTGTTTAATCGTCTACCTTTTTTGGCGCCTGCTAAGAAGGCCTCGCCAATAACACAATCTCGGTGTCTACTAAACGATAATTCTTAATCTTCTTGCTGGATCTGACCTTCGAACCAGCGACAGCAAAAATATAGTCTAGCTAAATCACAGCTCAGACTACCACAATATCTTCTTTATTAAGAAATATGCTCCAATCCACTTAGGAGCCCGAATAGTATAAATCAAATCAACAGGTTAAAACTCAATAGCTTAATTCTTCACAATCACGTAGACCACCAAAGACTTGCGTTCAAAAACTATGACTTCACACAGTTAACAATTTTCCAATTTTTTAAGTTACCACAACGAAACATCCAATTATTTATAATACTGCTTTTCAGCGAATCGTATTTATACCATTCAGTAAGGTTGCTCGAATGTTCTGAAACTATCTCAATGAAGCCAATCACATATAAGCATTATTTCGTCACATGCAAAAACAAGTCAAGCGGAAATCCAGAATGTTCTCAATAAAGCGAAATTATGCAGTGTTGCCATATTTTTATAACTAAATGTAAAATATTTAAATTACTTACAAAACTGTTATTTCTTCGGCTATTTGAGCCGGACCAAAGCGAAATCAAAGATATTTTTTATGAGATTATGAATCTACATAATTTGGGCGATTTTTAGGAACGGAACAAAGCGGCCCCAATTCGACACACAGTTGTCAAATTTCAAACACAAATGAAGTTCGAAAAATCGCAACTTAACAAATCACAAAGACACTTGAATTCGATGTACAAATACACAACTTCACTTAACTCAATACTCAATAAAAAAAAAAAACACAGCACAATAAATAAATGAAATACACTAACTTTAACACTGCAGCCAATTGTAATCAATATCTTGTATACAGCACAAATGTGAATAACAGAAACATCAGTGGTTTATATTTGCTGCAACTTATTGCCTGCTTCAAATCAACAATTCAACTTCAAAGTCAGCATTTATGAATCACCAGGGCAGAAGTAGTACACAGCTTTCTTTTACAATTTAAGCAGCAATATCTCAGATTCATTACATGTAAATAGGGCCAAAATAGCATAGGCTACAGCTAATGTCTTCACTATCAACAGGAGTGTCTTATTCTTCCAATAGAAAACCCAATAAGCGAAGCACATAAATAAACAAAAACACAGAAAATAACAACACAACCAAGTAAAAATATTATGGCAGGGTCTGCCCTCCGTCAGCCTTGCCAAGTTGAAAATTAGCTATCTAAGGGGCAGTCCAACTGGTACTGGGGCAATACAAGAAAGGTCCCTTAATACATAAACCACTTTGACATCACCAGTGCTTTCATCTGTACTAGTAGTGGCAACTTTAACTCTACGCACAATTTGCTTTCCATTTCTACTCTGGGGAATGACCTCATGCACCCTCCCAAGTTGGTATTTGCCTCGTTTTGATACATCTTCCATTGAGGTTAAGATTACCAATTGTCCTGGCGTTAGGTTCTGTACCATTTTCAACCACTTCTTTCTCCCCTGTTGCCAAGGTAGGTAAAACTCCAGCCATTTTTGCCAAAACTGGTCACTAAGAGAGATATTAAAGCGATAGTCTCTCCTTAAATTGTCTTTGTGTTGTGGTGAACCTACCACACAATATGGGCTTGAATAGGGAGTTAAGAGTGAGGCAGGGGTTATTGCTGTGAAGTCTCTAGGGTCATCACTTAAAGGGGTCAAAGGTCAATCATTTACAATCTTGGTGGCACTTTCCACGTATGTCAGCAATTCTACAAAGCTGGGTCTGCGTTGTGACTTTTCAAGTATATTAGCAATCACATGCTTGATTTGCTTCACCATAACTTTCCAAGCCCCACCTTGTGCAGGTGCATAGGGGGGAATAAATTCCCAGTCAATACATTTTTTACGAAGTGAATTTTTCAATTCTGTAGACTCAAGCAATTTTGGCAGCACTTTGGCTGCAGCTTGGAATGTAGTTCCATTATCAGAGTAAATTGAACTTACTGGCCCTTGTAAGTCTGTAAACCTGAGAAGCAAAAAACTCTGCAGCAATGAAAGTGAATGCAGCCATGCATCCCACTCTTTATCAATCTCATCCGGGACTTTTGTATCCCAATCATATTTATCTAGAGCCAATTGCTGCAAGATCAAACGTGCTTTAATAAAGAAAGGGGACCCAAATCCCAGTGGATCAAAATTCTGTCCTAATTGACTGAGCATGGTTCTACGTGTATACTTACCTAGAGGCTTTAATGAACAGTCAATACGCAACTCATCTGAGTCAGGATCCCAGACACAGCCTAAGGTTTTGGCAGAAGGCAAGGCTAGCTCTTCACCACACAAGTCTAATTCTCTTATAGAAGCTGACAAAAGTTCAGGACCTAAAGAGGACAAAACACTCATAGTGTCCCTATTTGTGCTCCACTTAACAAGTTTAAATCCACGACTTTTAAATAGACTCACTGCCTCATTTGTGATTGTCTGTGCACTCTCTAAACTATCTACTGAAAAAATAAGGTCATCCATATACATGTTCTGCAGTATATTTTGAAGGGTCATGTCACTAGCACATGTGGGGTTTTCCTCAACAAGCTTCTTAAATGCAAGACAGGCAATGTAGGGGCTACTTTTGATGCCCCAAGGATGGACTCGAAAACGGTAGGATACCAACTTACCTCTTTCTACATCATTGTTTTCGAACCACAGCAAGCGAAATAGGTCTCTTTGGGCAGCCGGCAACTGAACTTGGAAAAAACACTTTGTGACATCTGACATCAAAGCATACTTACCTAAGCAAAACCTGGTTAAAACATGCAGCAAGGGGTTCAGAAGATCAGGTCCAGACATAATAATATCATTCACACAGGTTCCCTTAAACTTGGCTTTTCCATCATACACTATACGCTTCTTAACTTGAGAGGTAACAAAATAAGGTAGATACCATTTTTGGTCATTCGCACAATCAGCATCAGGCACACGTTCAATGTAATTATTGGACTGCATTTCTGCCATAGATTCAACTAAAAATTCTTTAAGGTGTGGTTGTTGCAGGGCCTTCTTACGCAGGGCAGACAGTCGCTCATGTGCTAACTCAAAGTTATTAGGCAATGTTGCTTTCTCAACCACAGGTACGGGAATCTCAAACCGGTCATCTTTTACCTTTATGCAGGGCTCTACCAATTGACTGGCAATAGTATCAGTGCGAGACCATTGAGGTATCTCATCTTCAACAGATAAATCTTTAACAACACTACGCAATTCAGCAATTTCTGCATCTTTTCTGTCAATAGCCTGTTGCAAGCTTAATGTCTTGCTTTGCTTGTCTTCAACATTGGCTCTTAAGACTTTGACAGGTACCTCACTTAAAGATGTTTTTCCGCCAACGGCTAACCAGCCTAATGGAGAGAGTAGTGCGTGTGGGTCAGTTTGACTCTTGCCCATTCATTCTTGCTTGGCATACATAAGATGGGCATTATCATTGCCCAGTAACACATCCACACTATGACAATTATCCAAGCAAACAATTTCAATATCATTAAAGTGCTCATACACACTCAAGTCCTGTTTATGAGGTAAAGTATTTTCATCATCACTCCAAGGTTCATTGACCACCGACACCACATTACCAAAAATCTCACCAGTATGCAATGACTGCACATTAAACTTGACTAAATCTGCCGTGGTAGCCTTGCAACTAGTCATTGTTTGCATTTCAAATGAAACATTATCAAATGCAGTAAGACCTAAATCTTGTACCAGCTTGTTTGAGACCAGAGTAACCTGTGACCCTGGGTCATGCTGTACATACACCAACCTGCTTTTATCATTTACAGGGTTCATTATGCGGGCAGCAGTGACACGACTAAAGGCAGCCTTCACACTCCCAATACCAACTTTGCGTACAGTAACTGAAGGTTCTGAAGTGTTATCACCACTCTCATGTGCTTGAGATGGTGTGACAAAGGCATCATGCAACAAGAAAGAGTGCTTTCTACTATATGCAGCTCCACATTTTCTACATCTATTGGGGGCAAAACAATCTTTAACAAAATGCTTACGCAAACAGTTCAAACACCGACCAGATTTAACAATTACATCTTTGCGATCAATAGGTGTCAAACGAAAAAATTCAGAGCAATTTGACAGATAATGATGCTCAACCAGCCCTTTCGAAGAACAGTAGATGCACATAGGATGCTCTGGTCGACTATTAGTAGTTGGAGACTTCTTCTGTTTATCATTTATATCAGACCTTCTTGGGAGATTAGGTGATTTAAAGGAAGTTTGTCTTACTGGGCAAGCATTTTTACTTTTATCATGGGGCTTTTCGAATTTGCGCAATTCACTTGAAGCATTTAGAAGTGAAATACCAAAATCTGTCGACTTGTAAGATTCTTCTTCCGTTATAAATTCAAATAAGCTTTCAAAACTAGGCTCATTTGTGTGTCCAAACCGATTTGCCAAAAACTTTAAGAACTCTTTTTTAGTTACATCTGGCAAACGCTTAGCCAAATCCAATACAAAACGACCTTCTACTTTATCTGGTTGATTATAAGCTTTGGCATAGAGCAAACATTGAGACAATTGGTCTTTAAATTCTTTTAGTGCAAAGGCCGAATCTGATTTTAATTTATCACCATACCGAAACTTGCGGATTTCCGGTTCAGCATAAAAACCACCTCTAACACCAAATCTCTGGGACAATCTTTCAAGAGACATTTCAATGCGCCTAGCCTCAGACAGGCCAGGTGTGTCAGCAACCAGATTAGAAATATTTTGGCCAGCAAGTCCAACACAAGCAGCTTGCAACAAAGTTAAGCGTGAATTTTCGAACGGACAACTATTTATTAAAGCCTTAATGCGATTATGAAAGAAAATATATGGCATATTACTTCCGTTGTAATTAATCAAAGACGCCTTATCTATGAAAGTACGACAATTTTGATATTGAAAGAAACTGTCCTGCTGAGTCGAGCCTGACTGCACAGGAGACAATCTATTATTCCAATTTAAACCACCAACATTGCAAAATCTAGCATTCGTAACAGCAGGTAAGGCAGCACTAACATACTTATTTTTAACACCACCATCATATTCAACAGCATCAACACCAGATTGACTACAATTTTTAGGGCATGTCTTTGCTCGACCAGTCAGCACACCAGGGGAAACTACATAGTTCTGAAAGTCAGGATGCACACTTCGGGCGGCCCCAAAAGCCACATTGCCTTGCAGAGACCTATCATTGCTACCTAGCAAATTATTTGAGTCAGAAAACTTCTGCAAGGTTAAATTCTCCCGGACAGCAGTCTTGGGGAGTAACACATCACCAGTCTCACCACCACCACCAGAGATCACAGCCTTACTTTGCTGACTAGTAGTATTCAAATACCCACCATGGGTTTCAAGAAAATCGGTTCTGGTGTGGGCTGACCGCCTTGAACTGACTTGAGAACCAGACCGTGACTTACGGCATTCCAAGCCTTTCTTTAAAAATTCAGCCTTTAATGCTGCTTCTTTTAAGGCCAGCTCCGCCTTGAGCTCTGCCTCTTTCTCCTCCCGGGCCAGTTGTGCCTGTCTCTGCTTTTCCTCTCGGGCCAGTTTGGTTAATCTTAAATCAGCCATGATGCGATTAGTCTCTATCTGCCTTTGAATTTCAATTTGTGCTTCAGACAAAACAGAGGTACATGAAGCTCTAGACCCCAAGTTGGAGACACTATCCTCTGGGTCAATAATCCCATCATTATCTACCCCCCTGGCCATAGATCTAGTGGTCATCCCTAAGCAAGTACCAACCTGCACCCCTCCCGGGACAACCTCATCTAACCCCAAACCAGACGGGCCAACATCGGGCAGCCCTACATCAATATCTTTACTAGACATAGCTAAAAATCTTAACAGTAAATACACTACCAAATGAAATAAATCACAATTACCACAAATTAATAAAGAAACAAACTACCAGTTCACAGCTTAATAAGAAAATCCAAATTCCACAGTACCTTTAGTTGTGAGGAATTTTCTTGCAATTCCCCTCTGGAGTCTTCAAATTAAATTATTCTTTTCACACCGTTCAATTAAATTAAGCAATTTTACCAACAGTTTTATTGAAAGTAGGTTATTCAATTTAAGAGCTCTTCTTATTTTAACAAATTTACTTGATCTTCTTAAAACTTTACTTGTTAAAATTTACTTGTTAGCTTGGAGAAATTTAGTAAATAGTTTTTGAAATTTTGTTACTTCCACAAATTTTAGTTTTCTAAATTTTGGAAAGTTTTTTAAATTTTATTCCGATGTTAAAAAGTTTTTTGAAATTTTGTAGAATTTATTTGGTAACTTAGTACGTTGTTTAATCGTCTACCTTTTTTGGCGCCTGCTAAGAAGGCCTCGCCAATAACACAATCTCGGTGTCTACTAAACGATAATTCTTAATCTTCTTGCTGGATCTGACCTTCGAACCAGCGACAGCAAAAATATAGTCTAGCTAAATCACAGCTCAGACTACCACAATATCTTCTTTATTAAGAAATATGCTCCAATCCACTTAGGAGCCCGAATAGTATAAATCAAATCAACAGGTTAAAACTCAATAGCTTAATTCTTCACAATCACGTAGACCACCAAAGACTTGCGTTCAAAAACTATGACTTCACACAGTTAACAATTTTCCAATTTTTTAAGTTACCACAACGAAACATCCAATTATTTATAATACTGCTTTTCAGCGAATCGTATTTATACCATTCAGTAAGGTTGCTCGAATGTTCTGAAACTATCTCAATGAAGCCAATCACATATAAGCATTATTTCGTCACATGCAAAAACAAGTCAAGCGGAAATCCAGAATGTTCTCAATAAAGCGAAATTATGCAGTGTTGCCATATTTTTATAACTAAATGTAAAATATTTAAATTACTTACAAAACTGTTATTTCTTCGGCTATTTGAGCCGGACCAAAGCGAAATCAAAGATATTTTTTATGAGATTGTGAATCTACATAATTTGGGCGATTTTTAGGAACGGAACAATGTTACAAAATACGCTTTGAACCGCCGTCCGAGGTAGCCGCGAAAAAATGCGGAATACGCAGTTTTATGACTAGATGCGTTAGGTCTATAAAAATGCTCAAGCCATAAAATGCTCCCGCAGTAAGTGTTGACCCTATTCAGACTGGGCTTTTTGGAAATTTTGTACGACTGGGGAGGGGGCAGAAAATGGCCGCTCTTTGCTTGCCTAGTCTACATCTCGACAACTACTAGCGCTAGAAATGTTATCCAAGGTTGTATAGAAAAATAATTTTATATTCTTTCGATATATATACTTAAATATTACAATAAAGTAATATTTGGATTAAAAAGCGAGTTTTTAAAGGGTAGTCAACTTTCGTAAATTGGTTCTCTCGTTTTCCGAAAATTAACGACTTTGTGAGTTGAATCGTTAATAAAGACTCATTTCCAAAATTTAAAGGTTTAAATAACTTAAGACGCTGCAAGAAATATAACACAATTAAATATACGTTAAACATACACTACATAAAAAAAAACTAAACTGAGAGATGGTACAAAAGAATCAACTTAAATAACTCGGTTAGAGATGATTATTTTTGATTACTGAACTGTGCAAGCGTGTAACAACAAAAGCGAAACAAAAAACTAATCACAGTCCTTTGGCGAGTATAGTTTGATTCCATAATAAAACACTTTGGCAGTTTGATTGATTGTACAATTAAAAGTAAGATTTTTTTACAGTTGGAATCCCCTAAGGAAGGTTACTGCAGTTCACAGGAAAAGAAACTCTATTTCAGCAAATTTTTTTTTTCTTTATCAAAACGCTTCGATCTTAGCGATTTCATTATGCAACGCTTTGTTCTTTGCAGCAACGAATATTTATTGAAATTTATCCGACTTTTTGAACAATTTTGGAACTGAACTTTTTCATACAATAAAAAGAAATGCAATTCATTCCATGAAAAACATCATATTTTAAGTGTCACATCGTACTTTTTTATGACTATATCAAAAATGTAATAAATAAAAAATTTAGTTTGGGTTGATTTCTTTGATGACATTAAATATTTTTTGTTTTAGCCAGCTTTTTTTTACACTAGTCCAGCCCACATAGTACAATATTTTATAGTCGAACTTGGCTAGTGCTCAGGCCCATATTTTTAATTTTAACTTTACGGTATATTGAATGAATTACATTTCGTCAGAGCAGGGCTGTCCAAACCCGAGACCTGCGACGTCTATCGTTGAAGCCTGCCAAGAAATTTGTTAATCGATCGAATTATTGCAGTGCTTTGAACCAATCCAATGACGCGCAGAAAACTCGAAATACAAATTTTCGTCTCAGTAAAGGTTTTTTGCTTTATATAAAAATAAAAAAGTAGATATATCAAACTGTTGACCTTTTTTAGTTTGGTCTTCAACTAAATTTGTGGTCCGAATTCCGGTTATCAAGGAAGTTAATTCAAAAATAACACATTAAAATTATTAACATTAAAGTGAAGACAAAAAAGAAGATACTTTAATTTCTGTACCGATTGCAACCCGCAATAAACTTTCCCACAAAATTTGGCCCATAATGGTTAAAATGTTGAGCAGCCTTGCATCAGAGTATAAAACAACCTAACATTCTCTAGACAGTCTTTATCATCGAAATGAATTTCTACCTTGAGTAATTTTGGGTTTATTATTGATTTGGTCATAGCTTACGACACCGACATTTTTGGGTGCTAGTATAGTATGTGATCTACCTACATGTTATTGGTTTAGCTTGTGATCAACCTAAAAAATGGCACGATGAGAGAGTACGTGAAAAAATAATGATTAGAAAGATTAACTGAAAATTCCCGTACAGATTACTGGAAAATTTGACCAGGGTTAAGTTAGAGTTAGGGTTAGGTTAGAGTTAGGGTTAGGTTAGAGTTAGGGTTAGGTTAGAGTTAGGGTTAGGTTAGAGTTAGGGTTAGGTTAGAGTTAGGGTTAGGTTAGAGTTAGGGTTAGGTTAGAGTTAGGGTTAGGTTAGAGTTAGGGTTAGGTTAGAGTTAGGGTTAGGTTAGAGTTAGGGTTAGGTTAGAGTTAGGGTTAGGTTAGAGTTAGGGTTAGGTTAGAGTTAGGGTTAGGTTAGAGTTAGGGTTAGGTTAGAGTTAGGGTTAGGTTAGAGTTAGGGTTAGGTTAGAGTTAGGGTTAGGTTAGAGTTAGGGTTAGGTTAGAGTTAGGGTTAGGTTAGAGTTAGGGTTAGGTTAGAGTTAGGGTTAGGTTAGAGTTAGGGTTAGGTTAGAGTTAGGGTTAGGTTAGAGTTAGGGTTAGGTTAGAGTTAGGGTTAGGTTAGAGTTAGGGTTAGGTTAGAGTTAGGGTTAGGTTAGAGTTAGGGTTAGGTTAGAGTTAGGGTTAGGTTAGAGTTAGGGTTAGGTTAGAGTTAGGGTTAGGTTAGAGTTAGGGTTAGGTTAGAGTTAGGGTTAGGTTAGAGTTAGGGTTAGGTTAGAGTTAGGGTTAGGTTAGAGTTAGATTGTATGTCTTGATTGAAAACTAGAAAAAATTACTTTTTTGTAGAACTTTGATGTCTTAAAAAATAGTTTTATGATTATACGAGTACAAAGAATCGGTAGACGATGGGGTTGTTTTAAATGTTGTCAGCAGCAAACTTTTCAAAGATTTGACATAAACAATAAAGATTTTTGATTTCAAAACCAACTATTTTATAAAAACAGTAAAATTCGCTACAAAATGTAGTTCAGATACTTTGTGCTTTTTTGTAAATTACAACTTTTATCTGATATTTTACCTGAAGACAAAATTTTACTTTTAAAATCTTGATATATAGGAAAGTTTTACGTGTTAAATTTTTTGGTCTAAAAAGACGTTAAGACAAGAAAATAATTCGGTGCAGTTAAAATCACACATATACTGACGCATATGCTGAAAACAAAGTGGGTGACACCATGTATTTTTTCATCAGACATGATGCCGAGAAGTTTACCTGACATAAATTAGATAATGAAAATTGTTTGAAAAACGTATTGTTTTGCTGATTTTTGAGGTAGGCTATAATGTTCTATTATATAATTTATAATGCTAATTTTTATCACGAAATTAATTCCAATAGGTCACAAGCTGAAAAAGTTGTTGGAAAAGCGATATTGTTTTGCAAATTGACTGATTTTTGGTTATTTTTCGATCAAGAAGGTTTCCACTTTAAAAAATCTTTGCAATATTCGTAATGCTGACTGTTTTTCTTTTGCAGTGAAATGCAAAATTAATAAATCTAAACTCTAAAAATAAAGTGATGACTTTTTTTCATCTGAAGTTAGCAATTTGCGCATACCGTGCACAATCGAGTTTGGGTGAAAATTGATCAAAAAAAAGTTATCAATTTATTTGTAAAGAGTTTTTTTGTTCACGAAATAAAACTTCATATGAAGCAAAGCATTCCAAATTTAATAAAAATCAAAAAAGGTCTTGACTTTACACAATGAGATGTACTGTATAATAAATTTTTTAAGTTTTTAGGTTGCTACTTCAGAGAGACTACTTCTGAGAGAGCATAACTTTTTTTTCTATTTCAAAGAGTATGCTTCTCGGTTTTCCGCAGCACACGAGTTGCAGAGCACTGCTGTACATCCTGACTGTGGTTTGTTTATCGGTTATCAAATGCCTGCCGATAAACACGAAGGTCTAAACGCTTGTTTGCGCCTGCTGCGCAAAAGCTTGAACAATTTTGCTTAAATAAACTCCGTTCTGCCCATCACATGAATTATAGATCAAACACAGAGTACTATGAGAGTAGATCCTACATCCGACCTCATGCTTTTATGACCAGCGCCTTGCCTTACCCGTTTGAAACAGCGTGCCCAGAACAGTTTGAGTTATGCATAAACGCCTTCACACGGGTTAAAGACAACTGGACGCAGCTAACTAATCGCAGCTTAACCCTATTTCTAGCTATTGACTCCTCAACGGCCGGGCTTGAAAAGCCCTCCAAAGTTGACGATTTATAATTCAAAAACTACTTAAGCTATCTTTTTGAAATTTAAGCAGAGTAAAGATCATTTATTTAACTTTTGTTATAGCAAAAAAGCTTTTAAAAATTCATTTAATAAAGTATGCAAAATTGCTATTTAGCAAGGTCACTTTTTATGTTTGGACAATCAATTTTTACGTTTGGACAATCATTTAACTCGCGTGAAATGCGATTGTCACGGATTCGATGTTGTAACAGTCGTAAACTTAATTAAAAATTGGACGTAAAGAGTAACGTTAACGCGCACAACAATTACAAACAATGTACGAGTAGAAGCTAACGGATGCTTGCTTCATTGTTTAAATGGTTGAAGCAATGAAATTACTTTAGACCAGTTTCAATCACTTGTTTACATTTTTGTCCACATGGTTTTGTAGTTACTAAAAGTTATTGCTGCTTTTTTTAAAAAAAGATAAAAAAATGAAAGTGGATCTTTTTTTTACATGAGAATTTGAAATAGGCTATATTTTGATATTTAGCAGCGTTAAAATATCGACAAACAAATATTGTAAAACCAACAAAACTTTATCTTTTATATATCATCGTTTGAACGCACATCGTTTTGCTTTTTCGCAATATATTTCACCGCCACCGCAACAATATCAATAGAAAATTTTCTTCACTACCAATAGATTCATATTATTTAATTTCAATTTTAACATTTAGGTCTTGCAAAAATTTATCTACAGTTTTATCAGAATTGTTTTTTCAGAATTCAAAACATATTGCTATTTTGACATTTTATATCTAAAATTTGCTATCAAAATGTTCCAATCTATTTAAATAATAAGCTTTAAAAGCAGCTGCAATTTAAAATATGAACGTCTATAATGTCAATTGTTTTCTCATGTTTTCCAATAGTAATGTAGGCATATTTGAAGCACTTAATTACAAATTATAAAAAAAAGTTTTTAACTTTTTAAAAAGCTAACATAATTATGCTCTAATCAGTATCAATATCAGTATCAGTATCAGTATCAGTATCAGTATCTTTTATTTCCGTCCCGCCAGTAAAAAAAAGATACAAACAATAACAATAGATCACACAACACCAAGCAGAACAAGAAAAAGGACGAAGCAACAAAACGCTGGACGTTATATCATGCAATAAGAAAAGACCAAAATAGTAGTTGGAAAGGATATGCATGTTTGCAGCACTTTTAATAAAATGATATAAGGAAAAAAAGAAAGTAAACAATAACAATAAAAAACAAAAAAAACAAATGTAATAAATGAATAAGACATGCCATTTGTTAAGGCATTACTGTGTTGGGGAAAAATGGTGGGATCACAACAAACCTATGACCAAAAGGGTCTTGGCAAGCAAAGAAACCAACCTAAAGAAATCCTGCCATGGGTCAAAAGACCATTTCAAATACACATGACACAATAAGATGAAGTCATTTACTTAAATAAGAACTATGTCATGGTTTAAATTACAATGAAAGAATTGTAGATATATAGAGTAAATGCAGCCTCAAAATAAATGTATATAAAATTGTAGATTTTGAAGAGAAAGAATTTAAATAGTCTTCAGGCCATGTCTTCGAACCAGAAAATAAATACTGTAGGGGTGAATATCTGTCTCTCTGAAAATCAAAAGCGAAAAACGAACAAGCAGCAGAACAAATTAATAAGCATGTTGAGAAATTTAATTTATTCAGGTCGTCGTCGTTTGAAGGGCATCCACTCCAGGCCAGACACAAACAGGACTGGGGCCGAGGGTTCATCCTTTTACTACACCAGACTGCTGCACTGCCTGGATCAGATGCTGGCAGTGATGTCATTAAGCCAGCATCGAGTTTCGTCATCCAAAACCGTCAGACCTCGTGCTCTATGTGGTGCCCGATGTATAGGGCACGCTGTTAGTACATGGTCTGCGGTTTGCTCAGAGGGCCACACTCGCAATTCGGTGAAGGAGCGAGACCCCATTTGTGCTATGGCTATAAAATTTATCCAGGTATTTGCGAACAATTTGAAAGATGTTGAGCCAATTTTCTTTTAAAAATACTACTTGATTGACAGTCTCTGATTGCAGGAAGAATTGCATTCCAAATTTTTGGTCCTACAAATTTTAGAGATTGCTGGCTGGCTGTAGTCCTGCAAAAACTAGAAATGATTTGGCTGTTACTTCTGGTTTTTATACAAAAAGTTTTGAAATGCTCGAGGAAGCTGTTTATTTTTATGTTTGAACATTATTTGTGCACTTTCAAATTTGTAGAGATTGTTAATACTTAAAAATTTATTTTCATGCATGGTGGGTGTGATGTCATCTTTGTAATAGATACCAAAGGTTAATTTTAAAAATTTATTACAAATTTTTTGCAGCTTCTTAATCCAAGTTACATTTCCAACGCACCAATTTGTAATGCGGTATCTTATTTGACTCATGATAAGAGAATGATAGATTATTAGTAGAGCACGCTTGCTGAGACATGGTCTTATTTTCATGACTCCAACTAATATTGCATGCAGTTTCTTTTTCAGTAAAATAACATGATTTTTCCAAAGCAAATGTTCATCTAAAATAGTTCCTAATAGTTTGAAGGAAGATACTTTTTCAATTGAAGTATTTCTGATCATTATCAATCCTACTAAAAACTACCAACATATTATTTTGAGTTAATAACAGCATTTTTTTATCCCAAAATATGCTGCAAACTTGTGTGTACAACTTGTGCACCGGTTTAGGCAACGACGCCGCATGTGCAATTAGAGAAAGGAACTAGATCCCAGTTGTCTATGCAGAAATAAAAACGCGCAACTATAATCCGCCGGGGAATGGGCTAACTAGCCGCAACTGACTGGGTGTAACCCAACTAGACGCAGCCGACTGGTTAGTTAGGCTGAGACCAGCCGGCTGCGACCAGTTGTCCCAACCCCGTCCGCAGGCGTTTAAGCATAATTCAAACTATTCTGGGCACGCTATTTCGAAGGACCTGAGTAAGGAAGGTGCTGGTAATGAAAGAACGGGGCCGGATTGTACTCTCACGGTACTTTGTGTCCGATCTATGATTCATGTACTAGGCAGAACCGATGCTTAATTCGGCAAGATTGAACAAGTTTTTGCGCAGCATGCACAACAAGCGTTTAAACCAGTGGTTCTCTACCTTTTTCTGCTTGCGGCAGATTTTAAGACTTTTTTAAAATTTGCGGCACACTTAGACTAGATTTCTTGATTTTCGTTCCTGGTGTTCTTTAAAAAAAAGGCTTTCACTTTTAATCTGCTCAAATTTCTTGATTTTCGTCCCTAAAAAGGAGTGCTATAAAAAAAAAGGCCGCGGAACTATAAGCTAATGTTTTTAAAAACGTTTTGTGGCACACTTGAAAATCTCTCGCGGCACACAGGTTGAGAAAAATTGGTTTAGACCTTCGTGTTCATCAGCAGGCATTTGATAACCGATGAATAAACCATAGTCAGGATCTAGAGCAGTGCTCTGCAACTGGTGTGCTGTGGAAAACGACAAGCATACTCTTTGAAACAGAAAAAAATTATATTTCTTTGAAGTATCAACCCGTTTAAATAAAAAAATCATCACTTTATTTTTGGAGTTTAGATTGAAATTTTTAGGCTTTTTATGACAGCTAAATGAAACTTCAGGTAACGGAAAGCGTTTAAAATTTAGCTTTTCACCTGGTCCAGGTGTTCTGCTAATTTTTAGAAATTTTTAAAGTGTGCCGCAGGTTCGAAAATGTAGTGGAGCACAGGTGTAGAGTACCACCTTTAGCCAAAACAAGTGTCGCTACTAGTTGTCAAAGCTCAGATGGCTGGATGTTTGAAAAAACTTGTAAGTGGTCCGTTGGAAAGGGACGGAGGCATCCAGTGACTACGCGCAAAGCGTCATTCAAGACACTGTATATAAACCAAGTACGTGCGCTGCGAGAACAAACGAGATTTCAGAACTCGGCTGTTGGATATACTAAAAATCAGAGAGCTGAATCGTATGTTTTTGCACCAGCACCTGCCCTAAGTTACCTCAGCAGCGGACACGAGAAGAAAATTTTTTGCGTAATGCCAAACGGTGGTAACAAAATTTGAGTGATTTGTTTAGCTTTATCTCAAGATAAGTCGGAACTACACACAATAGTGAACGTTGATTACTATTATATTATATTATAAACTTTTATTATAATTGTATTATAAACTTTTAGCTCACATTTTTTCTTAATCTGGAAATTGTGGAAAGCAGATCATACGTCTAGATTAGGGGTTCTTAACCTTTTTAACACCATGGCTCAAAAACAAGGACCTAGTTTGCTAGAAAATTTTGGGGGACAGTTTTGTGTGACTACGACATGTTTAATATTTGATTAATAATAAATTTAGTGCGGGATTAAGCACCCTGGAGCCTATAGGCAGTCAAACTTTTGCGGCCCCGAGCATTTTTCTCTATTTTTCTTCGTTCAATTTCACTATTTTTCTCCCAAAATCATGGTGATCTCTAAAAAAAAAAAGGTCTTCGCTTCGATTTGTCTCCGATTTCACCATTATTTTTTCAAAATCATGATGATCTCTAAACAACAAGGTCTTCACCTTAAATCGATCTTCTATTTACCACTTTTCGTCCCAACTACATAATAATCTCTGAAAAAATATCTGCAGAAAACTCAAACAATAAGGATAATGTCCTTGAGTTTGTTATAAATTTGGGGGGACAAAAGGTATTTTATCCCCCATTCCCAGGTATTGGGAGAAACATGTCCCCCCGTCCCCCTTAAAATAGTCTCCTGCTTAAAAAATTTGAAACGCAAGTGTAATGGCTCAAAATGTCTAGTCTTCACTTTTATTCCATACCCCATTTTATTAACTTGTTCTTGTCAACATAAACCAGCCTTCGTAGATATGATTTCAACACTTTTTCACACCATTTCTGGCTTGCCAACCAGTTGAGAACTTTTCTTCTAGGCATTTACTTTGCATTTAAATTCAATAACAGTTGATTGAAACCTTCAATGTGCCCGTATAGAAACATCATTTATAAACAGTTAAAATAAATGCACTATACTCTTTCTTATCTCTTAAATTCTCTTATTCTTAAATTAAATTTTAAATGTCTCTTCAATTCCTCAGCTTTAATTGTCGCTCGATTCGATCAAAAGTACCACAAAAACCAACAAAAATATAGATATAGCCTTACTACAAGAAACTTGGTTTAAAAAAACTGACTCTGCTATTGTTGTTGAAATGCTTGAGTATAACATTAATATCATAGAAGTTAGAAAATCAAGAATTTTTGACCTTGGTGATGGTGTGGCTATTTTGTCTAAAAATGAACTTAAACTCAATTTAATCGCGACAGAAACTTTTGCCTTGTTTGAACACGCTACCTGTTCAATTTCAAAAAATTTAGGCAGGCTTAATATTACAACTGTGTACTGTCCCGGTTACTCTAACAAACACAAATATACTAAATCTCAATTCTTGTCTAATTTTGATGACTTCTTACTTCATGTGCTAATCAAATTCACTTAGTTGCTGGTAATTTCAATATTCACTTTGAGGATAAAAACAGGCAAGAAACTAAAAAACTGTTATATCTCGTGGAAAAAATGGTTTTACTCATCTTATAAAGGGTTCTACTCATTCTGCAGGTGGCACCCTCGACTTTGTTGTAATAAATAGCAGATGGATTAAACTCATTTTCAACTTGAACATTGGCAAAGATCTTTTAAGTGAAATATCCGATCATTATCCTGTTTGCTTTGATCTTAATGTTGATCACATAGGCAAAATCAATCTGGCAAATTAATGATTAAAACCAGAAATCTTGGATTATTAGATGCAAACATGTTAGAATCGCTTTTACTTAATTCTTCTTTAAGCAAAAATTTTGATACTCTATCACTGCACCAGAGTGTTGAAAAGTATAATTCTGCATCACTTGATTCTCTAGACCAAGCATCTCCTGCAGAAATAAAAATAATCAAGCATAGGCTAGAGCAACCATGGTTTACTTCAGATCTCAGGACTTTAAAGAGAAAAAAGCGAATTTTAGAGAGAAGGTATAAAAAAAACAAAAAGTGAAATTAGCTTCAAGGAATATACAAAACAGAAAAAAAAATTTTTTCTGCTATAAAACATGATGCAACTATTATGCCAGAGTTTTAAGCCTTCATCGAACAAATCCAAAGTTTTCTTTAGCACAATTCAGAGATTATCTGGAGATATTAAACCAAAAGCTTTATCATTTGGTTTCACAGATAAAGCCTTGGCAGAAACATTTTCAAAATTTTTTGATGAAAAGATTACTTCAATTCATTCTGCATTCAATTCAAAAAACCACATTATTCAATCATCTACACCAGATAAAAATATGGATTTCCCAAGCAATGCTCTTTTACACTCCTTTACCAATTTCTCTCTGTTATCAACCAAAGAAGTAGGCTATCATATGTTATCTCAAACATAAATAAAAAAACTGCTTGCTTGATCCGATTCCTGTTGGTTTGTTAAGTATATTTTCCAATATAATTTTTCCAGTTGTGCAATCCATTGTAAACAAATCATTTGAAGAGGCATGTTTTTCTGACCAATTGAAACATGCTGTTATTACTCCAATCATAAAAACTATGCCCTTGATTCAAAAATCCATAAGAATTACCGACCAATTAGTAATACCCCATTTTTGGCCAAAGTTCTTGAAAAAGCTGCTTTTCAACAACTCTACGACTACCTCAATTCTAACTGCCTACTTAGTCCGAATCAATTAGGTTATAAACAAAACCACTCTTGTGAAATTGCACTTTTTGCTATAGTTAATGACTTATAAGTTGTAATTCATAATAATCTTGCAGCTGTTGTGATACTGGATTTGTCTGCTGCCTTTGTCACAGTTGATCATTAAAGATTATTGTTTGAACTAAAACATTATTTTGGTATTACTGGCAATGTTTTGAAATGGCTCGTCTCATATCTCAATCATCGAACTTCAGCTGTTGTCATAAACAATATTTGTAGCACCAAGAGGTCCTTACTTTTTGGTGTTCCACAAGGTTCTATTTTAGGTCCATTATTGTCAATAATGTTTATTAATGAATTAACAAATTTAGGTTCTGTATTTGATACAACAATTCATTCACGTACTGATGACACAACCTTGTATAGAAGTTTTAGTCCTGAAGATGGCCTTCAGAATGCTATGGAAAATATAAAATGCTGTCTAAGTAAAAGTGCATGTCTTGCAATTTTTTGAAACTTAATTTGAATAAAACGTAACTTTTAGTTTGTGGTAAGGCAAGATTTCTTACAGCGTTTTAGCCATGTTTCCAATCTTTAAAAAACAGTATTCATTTAGACTCGGACCCTGCTTCCTGTGTAAAACTACTAGGTTTGTTTATTGACGAAACATTGTCTTTTGATCGCATGATTAATAAAAGTTGTAAAATCTGCTTTTATAAACTGATTAAACTTCGAAATTTACGTTCATTTTTAGAAGCTCGAAATAAGATTATGCTGGTAAAATGCTTTATATTATCACGCCTTGATTATTGCAATTCTGTTTATGCAAATATACCGTTGTATCTTGTTCATAAACTAGAAAGAGTACTTAATGCATGTATCAGATTTATTTGTAACATTTTCATGAATAATCACAAGTTGCTTCCATACTACAAAGAGTGTTATATATTACCAATCCGGTATCGCATAAAGTATACTCGTAAATTGTGTTTTTAATTGCTTTTAAAATAGTTAATAACTTAGCACCGCAGTACCTCACAGATACCACCTACTTCTATAAACCCTTGCGAGAAAATTTCAGAATTGGAAATGACCGTTTCATTTTAAACTCTAGACATCATATTCAAAATAGTATATCTCATAAAATGTGTGTTTCTTGGAATGCGTTACCATATGTATTGCGCACTGAAACCTGTCTTACAAAGTTTAAAAAAGATCTTAAAACTACCTATTTTAAAAATGTGTTTTGTGATATGCTTCAATAATCTTCTCTTTCATATTTTTAATAATTGATTTTTTTTTATATTACTGTATATATATTGCTTTTGGATTAATTTGTTGTGTATATGTGTTTGTTTTTACCATTTAGAAAAACCGCTCTGAGACCGTACAAATTTCCTTTCAAGGATTTGGGTGTAAAACAGTATATAAAAACGTTGTCATTATTATTATTATTATTATTATTATTATTATTACTATTATTATTATTATTATTATTATTATTATTATTATTATTATTATTATTATTATACAACTAAATCTTTAAGTCAAAAACGTTAATCTATTATAATTAATATCTGAACTTTAAAGAAGTTCAATTTTTCAGCAAAGATTCTCATTGAAAGTGTATAGTTTAAATCAAATTTAACCAACTTTGCAAATTCATTAAATTACTTTTTTGTCTATTTTTCTTTCGAACAAAAAATAGGAAAAACTATAGTAGCTTCAAAATTCTTTTTCTCATTTAATAATGATTATACCAAACGATGAAAGAAAACAGAAAAATACAATCTTCTTTAAAGATATACAGAAAACTTACATCATCATCCCACATGGTCGCACTGGTAAAAAACAAGTTAATGAAACAAACATAAAGTAAACTCGGAGCTTAACATACCGCAGCGCAGGTTTTCAACGATCTTTAAAGGATACAAAAGCCATGAAAATTTAAAGATTTTTTTGACAACAGTTCTCTTTTTGTTCATGCTGTTTCAAAAAAAGCGTCGACAAGAGGAGTTTTGCCGCAATCACAAAGTTGTATTTGAATAATGACTGCAAAAAACAACACAAATTTCGGACCTACGATGACCTTTCGCAATAGACAAGCGGCAGCTCAGATTGTCTAGACACATCCCGGATATGGACGCGCTTCACAAGCCCTGGACCCAGAAAGTAAAACCTTTTTGGTGTTGTGTAGGAATGGCAACAATTTTCAGTGTAGGCTGAAAACCAGATAATACTTTAAGCCTTACTAGCTTACAAAAGTCGGCTTTTGAAATATTTCTTTTCCCTTCTGGTGTGTGCACTATTGCAGACGCCGACGTCAACGTTCTTTTTTCATGTAGTGGCATTGACACGGTTTTTTGGTTTTTTTCAAGAAGTTATTTTTACAACATCGAAATTTTTGATGCTAAACTAAAGATAAATGTTCTGAAACCGAGTCATGGCCTGGTTTGTTGCACTTTGAGGAAACATAAGTTATTTTTACAACATTTAAATTCGTCATGCTGCGGTCAAGCAAATACACGATTGGTCTAAGTTTCGGAAAACTTTAAGTTATTTTTGCAACAACGAGTTTTTCAAACTGAAACAAGAGAATTTTCCAACCCCCGAGTAATGACATGATTTTTGCAACGAATCTGGCTTGCCTTGCTTAGATTCTAGCACAGAGCAGACTATTCAACTGTTGACGTGTTTAGATACTTTAAAAAACAACAGTTGAAATCATGCATTCCGTGCTAGAATCTAACCACGACAAGCCAGATTTGTTGTGATTACTAAGTTACTAAAAATTATTATTGCGATTATTAAAAAGTAACCTACAACCTTTGTTTTTATCCAATAAAAAAGTCGGAAAACTCGATTAGATTCTTTAAAAAAATTATTTGAAAAAGTTAGAGCCTTTAAAAACAACGAGCAGGGAGCTGCAAAGCTCTCTATCAAAAAAATTTCATGCTTATGGATCCTTTTCTCAGGAACAATTTTTTCTGAGTTTATATTTAAACCTAATAACGTGGAATTTTGTACCATCTTCAAATTTTTTCTGCATTTCTCGCATTCTCTATCTCAGGCTTCTTTGCCGGTCTCTGTCAGTGACTTTCTCGATGTGTCTCATGAAGTGCAGTACGATGCATTTCCGGCGGGCGACATTGGCCGACGAACAAAGCAAAATAAAAATAAATAAAATAAATTACAGCTGAGCCTCGATGTCCCGAAAATCAGAATAAGACACAAAGCAATTCAGCAAATACAAAGAACGATTGTTACCACAATCAAATTGCATCCGATTAGCGTTAGTTTCGTGATACTTTAGAACAGAAATTCTTAATCTTTTTAATACCGCGGTCCAAAAACCTCAAAACGTAATTGTAGTGGCCCAATGTGTTTAATTTTCACTTTTATTCCGCAACTAATTTGACGAAATTGTTTCCAAATTATGGGCAAAGACCAAAACAAAAGTTTTCACTTTAAATATATCTCGGATTTCTTGATTTCTGTCCCTAAAAAGTAGTGATCTCTAATAAAAAGTCTTCACTTTCATTCCACATCCAATTTCACCAGCTCGTTAGCAGCCTCCAAACATATGATTTCCTTTTTTTCACCATCTCTGTATGGCCCACTAAAAAAAACTGGCTGTGGCCTACCGGTTGAGAACCTCTTTTCGAGATGTTAAAAAAAGATCACTCGTCATTGATTTCGGAGGAACACTATTCCTCTAACATCCAAGACTATTTTGTTACTGCCGCCATGAGTGACACTTTTATTACGAATTAGTTTCATAATCATTTAAACCGTGTTCTTATCCAATAGAAACTAGCAGCTTGCAGTTAAAGCTAAGTTTGTATAAAATAACAGGTGTCATATGCAGCTATCAGGTTGACAAATAGCACTGGCCTTCTTTTAGTCTTGAGAAAATCGTCAATGATTTGTATTAACAAAACGACTTGATCCACGGTTGACTTTTTGCATCAAAACATTCAATTTACTCGTTGTCGACGTAGGTAAGCGTCTCAAATTTTTCCCTGGGGACGTAAAGTTGATAAATTTGTTAATAACGTTTTGGGTCTTCTACAGCCTTCTTTGTCTTTTTTTTTTATCTCTATATTTATCCTCCTGACTCGCAGGAAAGCGACGGAGGCGCTATACATAGGGTAAGCAATTACCCCGACCTGCTTCCGGAGATGCCAAGATATTGCTGTCCGCTAGTAATTTAGTAGAGATATGACTGCAATTTAGAACTGCTTGCCAAGACCACCAAGCAGGGGAAAGTGCCGTAAAGTGTCTTTCCCAAGGATACAACAGAATGACGCAAGTAGGTTTTGAACCGAGACCATGCTGATCATCAGTCCGGTGCTTTAACCACTCGACCACGCTGCCGACATTTTGAATTTTTTGAATTCTTTTGAATCGAATGAAAGTCTTTTGAATCGCAACTACAAGCGCTCTTACGGAGATTTTCGAAACTGGAGTTGACGCAGCAGGAAAAGAAAAAGATATATGTTCAGGACTTCAAAGTAGCTCTGACATGGATTATAAGCTCTGTGCACATAAAATTAGGACCCGGAGCTTTATCTAGTTTTACCTGAAAAACCCTTGTAAACAGCCCAGGTCATCCGTAAGCAAGAATTTAAGTTGATTTTATTCAGAAGTTTCCAATTAGTGGGTCATTTTAAAACTACAAAGACCTCGAAATATAATAAGATAATCATATTAGACCCAGATTCATATCAAACTTTTTTTACAAAGGCATTTTGAGTTCATACAAAAAACTTATTGGGAAAGGCAAATAAAGACCAAAAATGGTCTTCACTTGACGTCTACATAAAAAGTTCTTTTTGAATTTCCAGAGTGGAGCTTTTTTTGTCTTTATTTAACTTGCGAAATAAATTTATCAAACAGTTTGTAAAAAGTTAAAGAACGTTTTTTAAACTTTGGATTGAAAATTTTTTTGGAGTAAAGAAGTCATTTGTGTAAATCTAAGACTTAAGAACCGTCATGAGTTTATACAAGTTGGAAACCCCTGTTTTATTGAAATTCAATCGTATCAAACTTCTTGTTTTTATTTTATGCTTTCTGTTTGCAAAACCCACATCCTAAAGCTATAAGCTTTTAACAAAACTTGTTCAAACAAGTAAACTTACACATAAAAAATGCGCCGGATTTTTTATTGTAAAAAAATTTTAACATAGAAACGGCTGTTACTTCAAATGCAAAGTGAAATGCAATTATAAAAAGTCAGGCGCTGTTTAATTGTCCGAAGGCGTCAGCATAAGGGCTGACATTAGCAGTAATTAATTTAATTTTTTTCCACGCGAATGAACAGTTATAGGAAAGTTTTATAAACAAGCAAAAATTTACAAATTTGCTGAAAAACGTCTATTTTAGTAAGGCCAGGCTTCAGAAGCCTGGCGTTGAGGAGAATAGGGTTAACTAACCAGTCGGCTGCGTCTAGTTGGGCTGCGCCCAGTAGGTTGCGGCCAGTTGGCCTATTCCACCTGCGGACTGTAATAGCGCATTTTAATTTGCGCACAGACAAATGGGGTCTCGTTCCTTTCTCTCATTGCAAATGCAGCCCCAATGGCAATTTGCAGTAAAAAAATTAAGCAAGGGAGCCACTCCTATTTATGTGTTTCACTTGAAGTGGATACTTTTACATGCTACAACAATATTGCCTTGTTTTACGTAATGTCAAAAAATGGGTCTTTACTGCTTAACATCTCTTTCTCGAAGTTATCTTGGAGAGGCCTTGTGGTGATCAATATTTTCTGAAGGTAATCAATTTAACTTTCCACAGTGTAAAACAAAACAACTCACTTTTCAATTAAATATATTGGAGTCAAAATGTGTTATTTTATCCCGTATTTTATGTGACACTTTTTATATTGCAAAATAAAAAAATATATCTACTTTTGTTACTCAGATTTGCTTATTTTCTAGTTTTTCTTTTAGGTTTTCACTTACTAATTACTTTTTTGCCTTATCGCAAGTTGTTTTTCAAACGGTTATTGTATTTAAATTTTTTGTTATTTTGAATGATACAATAAAAGTAACTGCTTGACTAAGACATCTTATGGTTATTTCCCAGTCACGTTGTTTTACATTTATTTTTAATTATACGTTATGCGAATATTTGTAAATGTTTAGTGACAAATAAACAAATGTGAATCTTGAATCTTCACAAATGTTAAAATATTGCTGTTCAATGCTGTTCAATACAATAAATTCACAAATTAATAAATTGCTATTTCTTGAACAGCAATATTGTTCAAGAAAAAAGTTCAAGAAATTTTTTATTGAACACTCTGGTTTTTATAAACTGTAATTTAGAGTTGCTGATAAAGACTTTCAAATAGGGAAAGTGCCGTAAAATGTTTTTTCTAATAGAACAATAAACGTGAAAAGAAACGAACATATACGAAGTCTTAATCCGTTTCCATCAAAATAACACTTCCAACCTCTCGCCAGCCCTAATTCAACTACACGTTGAAAGAAGGCCTTTTACTGGCGTACAGTTTGATGTTCAATGAAAAATTAAATTAATCTTGGGCAAAAGTCATTTCCGTGCGAGTGAATCTAGTGTTGTAACATTTACACATCGAAATTACACATTAAAGTCTAATTTTAGAAACGTTGTTATTTCTGTTATAATAATGAAATTGGATCAGGCCAGAAAATGCAAAAAAACATGAGCAAATAACGAAATCAGTGTCAAACATGTGGCTCTTCCACGTTTGGGACACTGCTTACAAATTTGCGCTTGATACTTTGATCAATGCCGAGATATGTTTCACAACTAACAGCAACAATTATTTGGAGTAACATTGTTTTTCTCCAGTGATTTTTTTAAAGTAATGCAATCGCGTAGTTTCATTTCAATAAGTAAAAAACTCTTTTTGTGGCGGTGAAATACAATGTGAATGTAAATGATGATATATAAAAGATAAAGTTTTGTTGGTTTTATAAAATCTGTAAGTCGATATCTTAACACTGCTAAAAATCAAAACATTGCCAATTGTCACAGACTTTGTTTGGGAATCCTAAAGGACCAGTTGAGCAAGGTAACCCAAATACCTACGCTGAAACAAAGCTGCGTCTAATTTTATTTTATTCCGGCTCAAGAAGTAGTTTGCTATGAGCCTGAAGCTTTTGTACAATTGGTATCGGCTAAATTCTGATTGATTCGTCTAAAGACTTTTCTCAGAAAATAAACAGAGACCACTATCTCTAACTAAAATGAATATATTATAAAATTTACGACTCACGCTCGACGAAAATTCTCCAAAATAAGCGCTATAACTTAATTCGTTCGATCCAAATAATTCTACCTCCTTAGAACCAATCTCCAAACACTGGGCGCAAAAAAGCAATTGTAACACTTATCAATGCAATACAATCAATGAATCCTTGCCCGCGCTAAACCAACGCTCAACCAAATTACGTTGCTTTCTCTCTCTCGTCGTTAGTTGCCCGTTTCGTCGTCTCTCGTCGTCTTCTTCGTTTTTCAATCGAGCGAGCATACATATATATAGACAAAAGGTCACATGACGCAAATCGGCTGGAATTATCTGGAAAACGCTTCGCTCACATGCATTAAAGTTTGAACGCTTTTTGCATGGTAAACGAGAACATTCGAGATTACGTTTAACTCGGTCATGCGATACAGACAAAGTGCATTACGTCATCACCTTCTGGCATTCGAACTATTGTAAGCAGATAATTAAACCACATAGCTCAAAAGCGATTGTGACTCGCCCAAGCGATTTCCACGCCATAACAAAACTTTGAATTATTCCAAGGCGGAAAACAAACCACATCGCCATGATCAAAACTATTATGAATGAAGTGTGACACCAATTGTAAATTTTTTATGTAAAAAAAATTCATTTTTGTTTTTTTTTATCCTTTTTTAAAAAAAACAGCAAACTATTAGTAACGGCAAAAACATGTGAGCAAGTAAATGAAATTGGTCTAAAATATTTTTCATAATTCGACCATTCAAACAATAAAGCAAGCTTCCCGTAGCTTCTCCATTGTTTGTAATTGTCGTGCGCGTTGACGTCACTCTCTACGTCCAATTTTTGATTAAGTTTACGACTGTTACAACATCGAATCCGTTACAATCGCATTTCACGCTAGTTAAATGAGTGTCTAAACGTAAAAATGGAAGTGACCTTGCTAAATTGCAATTTCGCATCCTTTATCAAATGAATTTTAAAAAACTTTTTTGCTCTAACAAAAGTTAAATAAACTCTGCTTAAATTTTACTCTGCTTAAATTTCATAGACATAGCTTAAGTAGTTTTTGAGTTATAAATCGTCAACTTTAATGGGCTTCTGAAGCCCGGCCGTTGAGAAGTCAATAGCTCGAAAAAGGTTGAGGAGAATAGGGTTAAACGTTTTTATCCCTGTTTTAACAACACCGTTTATACTTTAAGCAATTCATACTCCCAAGCTTTGACGTTTGAAAAATTACAACATTCACGAAAAACTTTATCTCGGGTCAAAATCCAAAAAATCAAATCCATGTTGCTTTTCTACAAAAATCTGCAGCTGATGTTTTGTTGCTGCTATGCAAATACGAATTGAAAACGTTAAAAAAAAAGCAAAAATCTTAAAAAAACCACGATTTTGTAGGATTCTGACGTTTTTTGTGTTTGAAGAATTTATAATAATGTTAAATTGTTGTCTAAAAGTTTCAAAATATAAAACGGTAAGTTCAAAATTGCAGACTTTTTAAAAGTTTTTGCAAGTATAAGCAATATAAAAATTTTAAATTTTCGTGCAAGCTCTATCCACAGTTGACGTTTTAGAAACGCGTTCACGGTTTTTCGTTTGGATATTTTACAGCTTGTGCTTCCCGATTAAAAGCTGCAAAATGTCAGACTTTGATTGCAAATAGATATGATTTAAATCTTTTACACAGTTGTTTTAAGAACTTAGCACAAATACCAGTTTGAAAAATGTGTAAATTTATATTCATTGTCAATTTATTATTTTACACGGTTAATAACGTTTTTGAAAAAAGAATCATAACACTTTCAACAATTCTGACTTCATTAGAAACATATTGTTTGAGATGTGATTCGATGGTTTATTATTTTGATGTTTCTCACTTAAAGAACAAAAGTATGTCTTAAGCTCTTGTGCAATTATCGTTGTTTGACGCGGATAGTTTCGGACAAGCTTTGAGTGCACAACCAACAAGAATAAATGTCTTGAAACAGGTTCAGCAAAATATCATGTGTTCACAAGGCATTCAAACTGCGTTTTTTTCCTTGTTCTTACATTTCATGCATTTGTCTTCTTTCTCTATGTCCAAAACAAGGTTGAGTAGCTCTTGAGTATTGGAGAAGCTGCCATTATTTTTTTCCATTTGTTGCAAAAAAGCATAACAGATCTTGGTGTCTTCAATGCCTATGCTTTTTGCATATTTCACGTGAGGGTCAAGCAGCATCATTGCTTCTAATCTTTAACTTCTTTGCTCAGCTGCAACCGTGCTTTGCATTTGATTGGTCAACATGATACGTAGCTGATTTGTTGCAGCGGATCGAATTGGATTTTCTATATTTGGTCGATGTAAACCTGGGTGTTTCTGACCAGTGGTGGATATTGGGGTGAGGTGAGTGAGGCGATCGCCTCAGGCCCCCCCTTTTTTACAGTTATCGAGGGGCCCCCCTTTTTGAAAATGCCGCATGTAGTTTTATTTTGTGGTATTTTACATGGTTTCATAAACTCCAAAAACTCTCAAAAGTTTTCAGCAAATAGGTGAAATTTATGTCACATAATATGGCACATAGAGTAATGTTGGCAGAATACTTAAAATTTAAAACAACGATTCATAAAATCTCCTCAGTTTCTATATATTGCAGAACAACTACATAATGTAAACTATTCTTAATAGTCAGATTGCTATAAAATTTATCCAAAGGTGATTGAAATTTAGCAGTAACAATTCTACAACTAAAAATATGTCTTAAGAAAAAGAAAAATCTTGTTTTAAATTTAAATTTTTCTATTGATAAAAACACTACTTAAAATTAGTTGTATTTATGCATACAATATTAATTGTTTTCCATAATTGCAACAAAATAATGACTAAAAACAACAACATAATTAAAAAATTTACAAACACTAGTGATAATAAATACATTTTTTTCTTTTTGTAGCAAATGCTTCATGTATTATACAATAGAAACCAATAGAACCCTAAATCCAGTTTGCAAATGTTTTATCATTAACCAAATTTATATGGAAATTTTCACTTTTTTTCAAAGTTCTAAATTGATGCATATGCAATTTATTCATTCACTTGACTTTCAAGACCTGATTGCAGCTTTTTTTAAAGAGTTTAGCATTTTTAAAAATTGACATTTTGACAACTGGTTTGTAAGGTGATCTGGTAAAAATAACTGCTTGATTCAAGTTAAAATTTTATATATTGTTATTCTGAAAAAATTGAATCAGAAATTATTTAAGTACAGTATTTTGATTTTAAATGACAATTTTAAAAGGTAACCTAACATAGAATAAGCTAAATGGCTTCTTACATTAAATTTAATTGTGATTATCAATTGGTCTATCTTGCACAAACAATTATAACATTAAATGGTTTTGACAATATTTCACAGCACTTTTATTATTTTTACAATTTTAGTTTAAAGCTAGCTTTATTACAAGTTTGCATTGCATATTTCTATTCCTTCCAGACAAAAATCTTCAAAAGATTTAATTAAAGCAGCATAAGCTGAAATTATTAAATAAAAAATTGGCTGCTTTATAATATATTAATTATTAATAAATTTTTATTTTGCGTAAAGGCCCGTTTCCACTACGAGCGTGGAAAAGAGCATTCTTTCTCTCTTTTATTGATCTTCGATTAAAGCGAGCGGTTAAAATTGAAGCGAGCGCAAAAAAAAGCAATAAAACAAACAAAGAATGCTTTTTTCCACGCTCGTAGTGGAAACGGGCCTTTAGTATTTTTTTGACTCATTTGCCTAAAAGTAAGCATAATTATATTTTTTACAAACTTTGTTAGCTTTCGAATGTAATTTAAATTTTTTTTATAAAAATTAAGGTATTTATGTTTCACAAAAGTTTGTATTACCAGCATTTCTTAATCTTTTTTGTGTTAAAAAAAGCATAACTAAAGCTTCTCTTTCTATTAATGTTTTAGGCCATAGCTTTTTTTATTCTAATGATAAAACTTGTTGTACGTTGTGGAATCGGCATAATTGTTGAGATTTAACATTATTTTGCTCGACCGGCTAAATTATTATTGTATATTTAATAAAAAAATTGTTTTTGTTGTTGTTGCTATGTAATCAGTGCAAATTTGTTTTTACTACTAAAAAAGGATCAGATTTTTGTCTGTGATAGTAGCCCACCTATTTAGTCAGTTCAATTTTAATTCTGTTGAAATGTATTTTGACAAATTTATTATTTTTTGAGACTATTAAGACTATGATACAAATATTTAATATGTAGTGGTGAGAAAGTTTCAAAATATACGTCTAATAGATTGTGTGCATGCTAATAGTAGTCCAACTACTTATAACTTTCAAATTCGAACCAAGTTCGAGTCCTTTTCAAAAAGCTCAAACCGATTCCAAATCCAAGACTACCAAAAATGATGTAATTTTAATATAAGTCCATGAGAGCATGAATCTGAGTGTACAAAATTCGAATTTTCAAGACTATTTTCCCAATTTGCTTCTATGCATTGCATATAACCTTGCTTACTAAGCACACAAAACCAATTCCAAGTCAACAATTATTGATTTGAGGACTTAAGTCGAGTCCTTGTTTTTGTAAAAAAGGGTCAAATCGAGTTTAAGCAATCATGAAATTCAAAAATTAAAAAAAATAAACAGGTTTTTTCTCCTATAGTATAGAACTTATGAATAATAGAATCTTTTGTCATCAGAGATATAAAAATACAGAGATTACGTTAAATTAAGAACACGCTCGCTGAACGTTATGACATTCATAAGAACGTGTTCGCGCAAACCGGTGCAAACTTCTTGAATTCTATCACTAAATTCAAGTCTGTCCAAGATGTTTTCAAGTAAAAAAAAATTTAGTCATAAGCATACGCATCCGAGGAAGGAGTCTAAAAGTTCCTTTAAACTTTTAAACTCCTTCCTCCCACTTTGAAAAATGAAGGATATGCAGACCAATTAAAAGACAATAGAACAGTAAAAAAGTATAGAGAAAAAAAGGCTTTCACATTATTTTAACTTTTATACTAATTGTGTTTTTAGTTTGTAAACCCGGTGCTACGACAATTGATTGAACGACAGTTGATCGAACGACAGTTGATCGAACGACAGTTGATCGAAACGACACTTGATTGAAACAACACTTGATCGAAACAACATTTGACCAAAACCACACTTTATCGAAACGACATTTGATCGAAACGGCATTTGATCAAAATGACAGTTGATAAAAAAAAAAGATTTATTTTTGTGTGTTTCTGCAATTAAACAATCTCTTTGTTACTGTAAATTAGATTCATAAAAAGCAGAGATCAACAGTAAGAAGACAATTTGTTTTTATTTTTTATAATTTTTTGCAAATGTCAAGGTCAAGGCTTTTTAACAAGGTTTCTGGGCAAAGGGCAGCAACAAGTTTTAGGGGACAACAAGTAGATCATTTGTCATGGCTATGTTTTATTAGATGCTTATTGCTATCATTTTTTTGCATTTTTTTACTTACTCATTTATTTAGAGTGGGAGCATTGTGCCACGGCTCCACCCTTATAGACCTCTTGCAGAAATCAGAGACAGATTCACAGAAAAGATCTTATTTTTAGAGATTTATGATTTTGGGACAAAAAAATTGACAAAACCGGAGCAGATTTAAAGTACTATGTTTTTGGAACAAATATTGACAAAATTGGGATATATTCAAAGTTGTAAATTTTTTCTTTCATTATTTAATCAAATGTCATTTCGATTAAGTGCCATTTCGATCAGGTGTCGTTCGATTAATTGTTGAGTCACGTGTAAATCTTTCATGATAACTTTCTACGTCTGTCACTGATTTGAATTATTTCAAGTTTCGTATCAGAATCAATTTTTTTCCAATATTTCGTAGCCTATCTTTCTAGATGGTATTGGTAAAATGGTAATCGAATGTGACGTCATTGTGACGTCATTTTGGGGGGCCCTAATTTGGATTTTGCCTCAGGCCCCTAATTTTGAATATCCACCACTGTTTCTGACATACTTTTTTCGCATATTTCACACCTTGTTTCTTTAGAACAAATTCGCAGAAAGGAAACCACTTTACATGTTCGTACCTTAAATTGTCATGCAGTTTCTAGTGAAATAATTCTCCTCCACAAAAGCAACAACTGACACGGTCACCAGAACCCATACAATAATATCCTGTGTCAACCAGTTCATGCGGCGTTGGACTTTCCTGATCATACCAAGAGTTGAGAAAGGTTTGTATACGATCATGTTTGTCGCATATATGCGGTTTTTGCGGGTTTAAGCAACGAAACATTTTAGCTTCTAACTCTCGATAGACAGAATTTTGCGACATATTTCAATGACGAAACCAAAGCACGCTGACTTATATACGCTTCTTCGTATGAAGTCATGGATTGCATCATGTTTTTAGAAATAAAAAGAAATTGTTTGTTTTTTGTATTAGAACGGTATCTATTAAAACCGTTGGGCAGATCTTTGCAATAGAAAAACATTGCTAAAATCTTGACCAGATTACTGACTTTGCATTTAGAAAAAGCTTGTTAAAATCTCTGTTCAAGTTTTAGACACAGCTTTGTTGCTCAGCTTAAAAACGAATCTGTAGTTAAACGCGACTACGTCGCTCTGCATGGGAGTCAAACTCGTGGTTAGACGCGTCTTTGTCGGTTTTGGATAGAATCAAGCCCATCGTTGGTCGCAAGTTTGTTGCTCAGCATTAGGTTATATTTAGATGTAACTGTGTCGCTTTAGATGAGAATTAAACCCGCAACTTCGTTGCTCAGCATTAAGTTATGTTTAGACAAGACTGCGTCGCTTTAGGTGAGAATCAAACCCGCAACTTCGTAGCTCAGCTTAAAAAACAAACCTGTAGTTAAGCGGGACTGCATCGCTCTGGGTAAGAATCGAATTCACAGGTAAATGCAACTTCGTTGCTCTGGATGAAAATCGAACCCGTGGTTGTTGCGACTTTGTTGCTCAGCATAAGTTATGTTTAAACGCGACTGCATCGCTCTGAATGAGAATCAAACTCGTGTTTAGACGCAACTGCGTCGCTCTACCTGGGAA
Source organism: Diplosoma virens (assembly GCA_963680785.1). NCBI lineage: Eukaryota > Metazoa > Chordata > Ascidiacea > Aplousobranchia > Didemnidae > Diplosoma > Diplosoma virens. The sequence continues at coordinate 4,469,186 of OY796889.1, read as the reverse complement.
TCAAACTCGTGGTTCTTGTTAGAGCTAGGGTTAGGTTATCCGCTAGAAGCCGCTGTTGAGCTATCCACCATGGATTCACCACAGATTCACCACAGATCTCTCACAATGCACCAGAAATGACCCAGCCTAAACTACTAACGATTTTGGGGAGGCAATACATTTTTGCCAATTTTTTTCGACAATTGCGCGAGTCATGATTTCGTATTATCTCATAAAGATAACCAAATATCACTCAGATTTAAATGAAAACGCCTGTATTCTCTTTACTACTTTGTTACTATTTCAATGGAGTGAATTGTCATCAATAACCACACTGAGGTGTTCCATTACTCATATTTCTTCGGATGGGTTTCTGGTTTTATGTTTTTTCTAGCGGGAACTTCTGCTTTTGTAACCGCTAAATTACGTCATTAAGCAGTTTCAGCCTTGTACTATTTGCATTATAGCCAACGACCTTAATTTTTAAGCGTAGTTGTGTAGTTGTACAAATAATAACGTCGTGCCTATCATGAATAAGAGAATTAATCAACCAATTACTGCAAACTTATAAAATTCCGCTTTTCGCTCGTTTGACCTAAATTTGGTTCTAGACATAAAAGTAAAATTAGTATTCATGCGTACTTTGATTGAGTGTATATGGTGTTAGACTTCCAAAGAAGCAACAGTGTTTTTGAATCTTTTATTAGCCCCGTCACATATTTATAAATTGCGAAAAAACACTCTTTAACTATTTCGTGTCTCCTTTTTTCATTTGTCTTCATAATTACGTCATAGTGCAAGTAAGTACATGTGGATGGAAAAATCTTTTGCATTTATCAGTGACCAGAAATGGTCAAAGGGCGGAACAGAAACAATCTTTCAATATACGAACTAGCGCTCTCCATACTTCGCGACAAACGACACTATCTCTCACATAATTGACTTCATGTAAATTTTTATGTATCTCTTGATTTCTTTTGGGATCTCGTCAACTGCGGACCCCATTTCACTACGAGCATAATTCGAGAAAATTTTTCAGCTTTTTATAAAAATGACCTTAATGCAAATATTAAGTTTTTTCTATAAATGTTACGGTGTTTGTTTTTTGTATCGAGCAATAAATATGAAAACGTTGCAATGTGTGAATTATTTGCGGGACACAACGATGAGTGCTTTAACCCGAAACCAATCAATCATTGATCGCATTTTTATTTTAATCGAAAGGGCAAAACGTGGATATACTTTAGCCACAGTAGGGCAGCACGGAGCGGACTGCAAGGTTGGGGGAATTTTGCGGTATTTCTTTGTATTCTCGTTATAATGTTAAACGTGAAGCAGAAATCTCTACAAGACAATTTAACGTCTTTGGTTAGACGCGGCTGGGAATCGAATTCAAGTTTACCTTATGATAGTCAAACGCTGTACTTATTCAACTAGCAATGCAATAACGGTCTCACGTGCCATGTCCAAGGTGACGGTTAAAGGTAGGGTAAATTTTTCGCAAAAGCTTTGAAAATTTGTATTTTCTGCGATCTGTAACGTATTGCGGGAAGGGCATTGTGCCCTGGCCCTCGTTGAAGAAAATCAAAGACAGATTTAAAGAGAAGAGCTTTTTTTTAGAGATCATTATGTGTGTTTGGGACGAAAACTTGACAAAACCGAGACAAGATTTAATGTGAAGACATTTTTTACCACTTGAAAAAATTTTCCGCTGAGCATATTTGATTGTAGTTGTATGCCCCCCCCCAATTTTAAAAATCCTCGGTACGCCACTACCTGCGATTATAATTTGAATCAAAAAACTTTACTTCACCCCAAAATTTTTATTGTGATTTGATCATCTGTCCAAGGACAAGGTTCACCATGGTTGTGGACTCTTTGTAAGGCCATTCCTCAAAGCTTACGACAGCGTGGTCCAACTACGGGCCCGCGCGCCGCATGCGGCCCACGGAACAATTTTGCACAAGCCTTGTCGATCACAAGCAGCGGCACTATGATTTTGGGACAAAAATAAGAATTACGGAGACCGATTCCAAGTGAACACCTTTTTTTAGAGAACACTCTGATTTTGGGACAAAAATAGGTGTTTTTAGCCGGTTGAGGCCCGCAAACTCGAATAATTTTTAAAAGTGGCCCACAAGAGTGCAGAAGTTGGACCACCCTGGCTTACGATATAAAAACTTTAATTAGTACATTTATTGCATTATTGGTTGATCACTGCCTTTTTTTTCAACAATTTTGTCTTCACAATTAACTGGACTAATTCCTCCGTTTCATTTATTTTTTCTGTCGATTTTAGTTACTTTGCATCAGTGATGGCCATACCAAAAATGGTGCTTAGTAAAAAGAAAAGGGGCCAATTTTTAGTGTGTCAACTTTTTTTTTGTTTCAACAATATAGTGATCTCTAAAAAAAATGTTATCACCTTCAATCGCGTACATAATCCATACTTTCATATTAAAACTAAGGTGCAGACAACAGGAGGGCCACCGTCATGGTTCTACTATACGAAAATAGAGCAATGTTTTGCTTAGGACGACCACTTTTTGACGTTTTTCAGGAGGCGCCCGGTACGGCCCCTCCGCACTAAAGCCATCACTGCTTTGCGTTAGCTTCTTTTATTTTGTCTAAATTATGCTTTCAGGGCATGTGTTTAGTTGAAATCTGGGAAGGTTCCGTGTGGTTCTGCTAATCGGAAAACGTCCTTTTCAGGACGGGGCAATGTCAGGATAAAACTGCCCTTTTCAGGGCACATTGCAAACAAGTTCCGAAGACCCACTATTCTTCAGCTGAACATCGAAGACCTCGCTGCAAGCAAGATGAACGTTCTTCATCATCTCGCTATGCAGTCTGAGGCACTCGTCATCCTACTGCAGGAGACCCACTGCACTGATGCAGAGAAGTTGTACTTCCAAACTACCAACTAGCTGGGTCTTCTTTAAGCAGGAAGCATGGCCTTGCCACGTTTGTCCACGAGCGACTGAGATACACATTTTTGGACCAATCTCCACCGACATCGGAGATTAAGTGGCTGTGTGTGGACGTTGATGGCTATAAAATAATCAACGTCAACAAATCACCGCCAACGCGATTGCGAACCCTGGATCTCCCAGTGTTTCCTCACCCCTGTCTTTACGCTGGCGATTTTAACTGTCGTCATGCTGACTGGAATTACGATGACAACAGTCCGGACGGTGAGTGCTTGGCTGGCTGGGCAAGTATTAATTGTCTTGCCCTCTTATATAATGCCAAGGACGCTGCCAGTTTTTATTCCGGCCGCTGGAACACTGGCACCAATCCAGATCTAGCTTTCGCTAGCGTAGGTCCAAACAGTCGCTTACCGGATAGACGTGTCCTTGACATGTTCCCCAGGTCACAACATCGACCTACGCTTATTACACCACCAAGGTTTGCTATGGCAGTGCCAAGCATGCCTGTTAAGCGATGGAACTTCCGCAAGGCCAAATGGAATCACTACATTGCTTTGACAAATAAATTCGCAAAGATTTTGTTGCTGCCTGATTCACTTGATGTGGATGCGGCTTACCAGGATTTTTGTAACACCATTAAGAAAGCAGCCAAAAAGACTATCCCACGCGGGTATCGAAATAACTACATTCCGTGTTGGGATGCAGAGTGTGAATCCCTCTATAAAACCTTTCTGTAGTCTCCTCAGGGAGACGAATCAAGTTTGGCTGCTACAGCTTTGTTTGCCAAGCTTGACAGAAAGCGGAGAGATTGATGGTCCGAAGCAGTTCGGAGCATTGACTTCTCACACTCTAGTCGAAAAGCGTGGAGTATTTTAAACAACCTTACTGGTAGGTCACGACACTCTCCTCGTCACTGTTCCGTTTCAGCCGATGCTATTGCATCTCAGCTGGTTAAAAATGGGATATACGAGGCTGTTGACTGCAAGTCATCTCAATTTGTCTTTCAATAAGTGTCTGACCTTTGGAGAGCCACAACACCAGACGCAGTAAATATCTCTAACGATTTTTCACCGAGAGAATTTATTGCTGACCTCCAACATTTAAAACCAGGTAAAGCTCCAGGACCTGATTCCATCTGCCCCGAGCTTATACTCCATTCCGGAGCTGCTTTGAAGTCCTGGTTACGTGACTTCCTTTCTTCCTGTTTGCGCCGACTCAAAATTCCCAAGATCTGGAGAAGAGCGCTTGTGGTCGCGATCCCAAAACCAGCAAAGCCCATGGGGGACCCAAAGAGTTATCAACCGATATCTCTGCTCTGTGTCCCCTACAAGATCCTCGAGAGGCTTATCTACGCCCGCGTTGAGCCATTAATCGATCCACTGCTCCCTAAAGAGCAGGCTGGGTTCCGACGCGGGAAGTCAACCGTAGATCAAGTTGTTCTGCTAACCCAGAACATCGAGGATTCTTTCGAGGCTAAAAAGAAGGCTGATGCCGTATTTATCGATCTGACAGCTGCTTATGACACTGTCTGGCACCGTGCCTTACCTGCAAGCTGCTGAGACTACTTCCGGACAAGCACATGGTCAAAATGATTATGGAGCTTGTCCCAAATCGAAGTTTCAACCTTACCACCGGTGACAGCAAGCAAAGCAGGCTACGCCGTCTTAAAAACGGCGTTTCTCAGGGATCGGTCTTGGCTCCCCTCCTATTTAACATCTATACGTACGATCTTCCTTCCATGATTTTCAGAAAGTTTGCTTATGCTGATGATTTAGCATTGTTGCACTTTTCTGGAAACTGGAAGGACTTGGAGGGGACTTTAACCCAAGACATGTCCACACTTTCAGCGTATCTCCAGACTTGGTAGTTGAAGCTCAGTCACACTAAGACGGTGACGGCAGCCTTTTACTTAAATAACCGAGAGGCCAAACGTGAGCTAAAGGTCCACAACAATGGTAGACTTTTACCGTTCTGTCTCACTGAACATCGGAAGGGTATCCACCCATTCCGATGTTCAGTGTGGGTCTGTTAATCGGCAAACGTCCTTTTCAGGACGGGGCAATGTCAGGATAAAACTGCCCTTTTCAGGGCACATTGCCAACAAGTTCCGAAGACCCACTATTCTTCAGCTGAACATCGAAGGCCTCACTGCAAGCAAGATGAATGTTCTTCATCACCTTGCTATGCAGTCTGAGGCACTCGTCATCCTACTGCAGGAGACCCACTGCACTGATGCAGAGAAGTTGGTGCTACCACACTACCAACTAGCTGGGTCTTCTTCAAGCAGGAAGCATGGCCTTGCCACGTTTGTCCACGAGCGACTGAGATACACGCTTTTGGACCAATCTCCACCGACATCGGAGATCGAGTGGCTGTGTGTGGACGTTGATTTCAAACGATGACGACGACGACGACCGTTCTGTCCAACCCCTACTTATCTTGGGGTTGGATTGCTTACCCTACTCACGTTTTGTCACCATTTAGTGGCCTTGCGCAAAAAACTATACTCGCGCGTCACACTGTTGAGGCGACTCGTGGGCTCGGCTCGGGATGGGATGCTGGTGCAAAACACTACGCATAGCCACCTTGTCTCTAGTCTACTCAACAGCTGAGTACTGTTCGCCAGTCTGGTGTCGCAGTGCTCACACTCGCCTCATTGACAGTGTCTTGAATGACGCCTTGCGCAATGCGCATAGTTACTGGATGCCTGCGTCCCAATCCAACGGACCACCTACCTGTACTCTCAGGCATCCAGCCAGCTGAGCTTCGCCGATTGGGAGCGACACTCTCCTTGGCTCACCGTGGATCTCTGGACCCCGATCATATCTTGCATGGTCTTTTAAGTGAGTCCTCAAATACTCGCCAAGTGAGACTAAGATCCAGACGCCCATTTGTGCCAGCTGCGCGGAATCTTTTGGACAATCTTGCCAGACTTGGCATCCGCGCGTCTGAATGGATAAATTACAAATGGAAAACGGAGTACTGTGAAAATGCTTCGTGATTTTGTGCCCGAGACCAGTGCAAGGCCTGTTGGAATGGGCTTACCCCGAGCAGCTTGGGTTAAGCTCAACCGCCTTCGTCTATGCACAAATGGGGTCTCGCTCCTTCACCGAATTGCGAGTGTGGCGCCTGTGAGCAAACCGCAGACCATGTACTAACAGCGTGCCCTATACATCGACCACCACATGGAGTACGAGGTCTGACGGTTTTGGATGACGAAACTCAATGCTGGCTTAATGACATCACTGCCAGCATCTGATTCAGGCAGTGCAGCATTCTGGGGTAGTAAAAGGATAAATCCTCGGCCCCAGTCCTGTTTGTGTCTGACCTGGAGTGAATGCCCTTCAAACGACGACGACGACGTCTTCTGTGGTTTGAATTCCAGTTTATCAAAGAGACAATTCAAAAACATCACGTTACAATTAAAGTGAAGACAAAAAATCTTGACATCTTGACCTCTGCTATTTGCCGTTCTTCAGGGGGTCTCCAACTTTCCCCCCAGTGTCGGAAACAGAGTAAAAAGTTGCACCGCACTGTTCTAAGCTGTTGCATAACAATTATTTCGCAGCACTAGTGACTTGTTACAAAATTTTATTGCGAAAAAAACATTTGCATTTTATTGAAGGCGATTATTACAGTACAATATTTCTATAAATCTAATCAAAAATAGCTCAAAAATGTAAGTACGCCACAAAAAAATCTATATCACTTATTATATGCAACATATGTATTTACAGAAAAAGAGCAAAAAAATATAAACAAAAGAATCAGTAATGTGTATATAAAAGTTTTTGTAAGGAGCCCCCTTTAACAATACGTTTGCTTCAATCGTATGATCTTCCTGCCGCCATGGCACATATACCGGAAATGACGTACAGTACACCGGAAATCCACCCGAAGTAAAATGAATAGTGGAAACTCCGCTGGGTGACGCTATCAACGACGATATTAAATAATTTTTTTAAGAAATCATCGCCTTCATCGTTGATATTCAATGCAGTGAAGGTGCCGCAGGCGGCCAAAATAATGATTCCTGAAATTTAATTCAAAAAAATTATATTCTTTGTATGACAAAAGAGCTCAATCAACGTCCCCTCAAATTTGCTCAGTCGTTTATTTCACTTTTTTTCCCCGGCGCTGTTCAGATCAAAGCAATCATCACAGATGATAAAATCACCACAATCATCACAGGTCTCGCTCCTTCACCGAATTGCGAGTGTGGCGCCTCAGAGCAAACCGCAGACCATGTACTAACAATGTGCCCCATACATCGGGCACCACATGGAGCACGCGGTCTGACGGTTTTGGATGACGAAACTCGATGCTGGCTTAATAACATCACTGCCAGCATCTGATCCAGGCAGTGCAGCAGTCTGGGGTAGTAAAAGGATAAACCCTCGGCCCCAGTCCTGTTTGTGTCTGGCCTGGAGTGGATGCCCTTCAAACGATGACGACGACGACGACGACGATAAAATATTAATGTCCGGTTGAATTTTTTTAAAGCGCCAAGCGGAGGAAATTATCTTAAAATCTCATTTTTACGGATAGATCACAATGACGAGAGCAGAAGTTGAACCAATGTCGTGTCGATTGTGGTCGCTATTCAATCGGCGCTCTTACACGCGCGGCCATGTGGCCGACAAAATTAAATCTTATGAGTAGGTACTGGGAACAAACTAATGAAAGCGCGATGATGATGTCTTCTCAGTAGTCGAAGCTATTTGCCACATTTACTGCCCCCTATGAAAAGTAATCACAATACGTCACTGTCTGCATTACAAATGGTTTAAATGAGTTTAGTTTGGCATGAAGCGTAGATTACAACTTTTTCGCATGGGTGTGACGAATTATCTTAAGGAGGATTCTACTGCCGTTTCAATTGCGTCATACCATACGTTTAACGTCATTTGACGCGATTGAAAAACTACCCATTCTCACTGCGCATTTTTACGCGATAACGAAAAGTTAAGAAACAATTTTAAGTAGCGAAAAACTGCTTGTTAGGTTTAAACGATAAAGAAGAATTAAGTTCTACCTTTTCATTCATGGCTTTCTCATAGTTTTAAAAAAGTTCAATGACTGTTTATTCTGTAGGAACAGGTAAGAGACTATTAAGTAGCTCGGTTTTATCGAGTCAGAACGACACTAGAACTTTAGCAAGTGGGGATTGCCGTGTTGATTTTCAGTAAGAATTTCCTTTTAGTCGGCAACATAAACATTAATAGAACAACGTAACCAGATAAATTTTTAAAATTTTATTCTCATTTAACAAAACACAGGAGAAATATTTTTTGAAATCAAAGCTACAATCGATTTGTCATCTTTACGTTAAGCCGAGTTTATCAAGAGTGAGCGAAATACAAAACAAAAGTCCATAAAAAAAAAACAAAAAAAACATGATAAAAGCCTGGTCATGGCGGCAAAATTCAACGTAATAATAAGTACAATAATTAATTGTCAGTAACAATGATTGCGCATGGTATCGGTACAGGGTTTGAAATTTGTACCTCTTATTAAATTTGTATGCTACGATATATGTTTTTGGATCAGTATACTTATTATCATATCGAATGTCATGAATATGAAATGTGGTAAATGTAGATTCGATACAAAATGTTTTATTAGTCACTTTACTATTATTGTTCTTGACCAAAAGTAACCGCAAATTTATTTGATCGTTCATTCTTTTAATCTTTTTTATTTTCGATCATTATTAAACGATCAAGTCACAGAGAAAACCATAAATCAAAAGACTAAAAAATAGAAAAGTAGCACAAAGCCTAACGTTAAAATACGCAAAAGGTGATTAAAAGGGTGGAGAAACAATACGTTAAAATGCATGGTGGCAACACCTTGTGTGTGAAGTAAAATTTAGGAAATGAGAGAAAAAAATGAGAATAAAGAACAAGGTAATTTGACTGGCGATTGGCTGGTCTCTTTTGATGGCTACGGGGGGCTCCACTAATCAGTGCCGGAAATTTGGTTCAACTGAGCGAAAAGCATAGAGCAATTACGTTTGAAATTTGCTTCCGTTATAATTAATGCGAGAAATCGCAGTCTTCGGCGCTTTGAAAATTTGCTATCAAGCATGAAAGTTATTTCAAGTTCACTCGAAAAAAATTAAATCGCATTTCAAGATTGGCAGGAAATTCTTTTAGTTTGGAAATCAATATCGAGCAATCAACTCAGCAGGCGAAAGAAATTAACAAAATTAACTATGTAAAAAATCTATTTGTCTGGACAAATAGTCGTTGACGTCGTTCTTGTCGTATGGCCGTATGGGCCTATATGCTCCGTTCTGTTTTTTAACGGAGACATTATTTCATTTTTATTTCTATCTTTATCTTCCTGACTTACAGAAAAGCGACGAAGCACTATACCTAGGGCAAGCAATTATCCCGACCTGCTTCCACAGATGCCAAGATATTGCTGTTCTGTTAAAAAATTTTTCTTTTGTTTTTTAGTTGCATAGAGATATGATTGTCGTCGTCGTCGTCGCTTGAAAGATATCCACTTTAGGTCAGACACAAACAGGACTGGGGCCGAGGGTTTATCCTTTTACTACCCCAGACTACTGCACTGCCTAAATCAGATGCTGGCAGTGATGTTATTAAGCCAGCATCGAGTTTCGTCATCCAAAACCGTCAGACCTCGTGCTCCATGTGGTGGTCGATGTATAGGGCACGCTGTTAGAACATGGTCTGCGTTTGTTCAGAGGCGCCACACTCGTAATTCGGTGAAGGAGCGAGACCCTATTTATGCATGGACGAATGAAATCGCCCAACACCAGTCCTCAGGCGGTTGAGCTTAACCCTAGCTACTCGGGGTAAGCCCATTCCAACAGGCCTTGCACTGGTCCCGGGCACAAAAGCGCACAGCCTGGAAACATTTTCACAGTACTCCGTTTTCCATTTGTAATTTATCCATTCAGACGCGCGGATGCCAAGTCTGGCAAGATTGTCCAAAAGATTCCGCGCACCTGGCACAAATGGGCGTCTGGATCTTAGTCTCACTTGGCGAGTATTTGAGGACCCACTTAAAAGACCATACAAGATATGATTGGGGTCCAGAGATCCACGGTGAGCCAAGGAGAGTGTCGCTCCCAGTCGGCCAAACTCAGCTGGCTGGATGCCTGAGAGTACAGGTAGGTGGTCCGCTGGAGTGGGACGCAGGCATTTAGTGACTATGCGCAAGCCGTGATTCAAACACTGTCGATGAGGCGAGTATGAGCACTGCGACACCAGACTGGCGAACAGTACTCAGCTGTTGAGTAGACTAGAGACAAGGTGGCTATGCGTAGTGTTTTGCACCAGCATCCCATCCCGAGCCGAGCCCATGAGTCGCCTCAACAGTGTGACGCGCGATTATAGTTTTTTGCGCAAGGCCACTAAATGGTGACAAAACGTGAGTAGGGTAAGCAATCCAACCCCAAGATAAGTAGGGGTTGGACAGAACGGTAAAAGTCTACCATTGTTGTAGACCTTTAGCTCACGTTTGGCCTCTCGATTATTTTAGTAAAAGGCTGCCGTCACCGTCTTAGTGTGACTGAGCTTCAACCTCCAAGTCTGGAGATACGCTGAAAGTGTGGACATGTCTTGGATTAAAGTCCCCTCCAAGTCCTTCCAGTTTCCAGAAGAGTGCAACAATGCTAAATCATCAGCATAAGCAAACTTTCTGGAAATCATGGAAGGAAGATTGTACGTAGAGATGTTAAATAGGAGGGGAGCCAAGACCGATCCCTGAGGAACGCCGTTTTTAAGACGGCGTAGCCTGCTTTGCTTGCTGTCACCGGTGGTAAGGGTGAAACTTCGATTTCGGACAAGCTCCATAATCATTCTGACCATGTGCTTATCCGGAAGTAGTCTCAGCAGCTTGCAGGTAAGGCACGGTGCCAGACAGTGTCATAATAAGACTAATGTCATATTGTCTCTAATGTCATAATGTCATAATGTCATAATAAGCAGTTCTAAGTTACAATCATAAGATATGATTATAATTAGAACTGCTTTCCAAGACCGCTTAGCAAGGAAAGTGCTTTAAAGCATTTTTCCAAAAAACACAACAGAATTGCGCGAGTAGGTTTTGAACCGAGACCATGTTGAACACAATCATGGCCCTTTATCGGCCATGATGCCGACAAAAGTAAGCAGCCCGATCGTGTTAAGGATTTGTCTGAAGAGCGTTTCCTACAAACACAACAGAAACCACTCAGGTAGACTGAGCATCGAACTCGCGTCCTTGTGGTCGCAAGTCAGAGTGTTATCATTGAGCTATCCTGCCGAGGAGCAAATAGTAAAGTTTGCTAAGGTCAATTTGACCAAAGCTGACCGGAAACGAACCACATCAGACAAAAACTGTTTTTTGTTCACAGCTTATTACCAACGCGAAATTATTTTTATTTGGTCGTTTAAAAAAACATAAAGCAAAACCACGGTTACCTCCAATAACGTTAAAAGCTCCCTCGGTAATGATGGGGCAATTATTTTTTCCGAAAACTCCAAAGAAGCCAATCAAAGTTCCCACGATAATCCAGGCTGCCCCAACCAACAAAATGATTCTTGGAATGGTCATGAACTGGTTTTGAACCGTTGGCGACCATTCTACATCGACAAACAAAGTTTATCAAAAAAGGCAAAACTTTTTGTTCGAAAGCATTGATGAAATCTTATTTTAAAGCATTTGACTGTATAAAATTTTATAAATTAAATCTTTTTTAACGCAATTCTAGTTTACAATGCAAGTCATGACATGATATCAGTTATGATCATCAGTTTTGGGTAAAATCAAAAAATCAATTTTTTTTGGTTTATCGGGCAATTTTTTTAGTAATATGTCATATATTTTTTTCTCAAACAATTCTGCACATTTTATTCAAAAAATTTTTTTTAATTTTTATTTCTATATTTATCCTCTTGCAGCACAGGAAGTTTCGGAGACGTTATACGTATAACAACTATCAAGCAATTACCCCGACCTGCTTCGGGAAATTCAGAGATATTGCTGTCGATTAAAATTCTTTGTTTTGTTTTTTTAATTTATTTGAGCGATATGAGCGAAATTGAGAACTGCCTGTCAAGACCGAAAAGCAGGGAAAAGTGCCATAAAATGCCTTACGAAAGACAAAATAGAAAAACGCGAGTAGGTTTTGAACCTGTCGAGAGCCAAATGTGTCTGATTCGTGCGTTTGTGTAAACTTGTATTGTATAGTTATTCTGAATAGATGATTTCTACCGATGTGCTACTGTCGGGCATAATGTCAAGCTCAGAACAATTTTTAAATCGGGTCTTCACCTAATCAATTGAAGTTAATATTATACCTGGTATATCATTTTAGGAGGAACTTCGGCGTGCATTCTCAGTGTTGTACGTACTTAATTCGAATTAAAAATAATCAATTTATACAGTAGAGTAAAATTGCACCCGTGGTGGCAACTTATTTCAATTGTAAATTTTTATTGCGAGAAAATAGTGAATGTACATTGTACGCGCAATTAATTATTTACTTAATACGAGCCACAAATAAACATAATGAAAAAATACGGACCTAAACACTTTTCGAAGTGCCTACAAAGTAAAACCTCTGCTGAACAGCTGATTGCTATTGATAAAGAGGAAGTACTATATTTGAAACATTGCAAGATTATATAAAGAACATGAGGGCAACGTAACAAGCAAATTAATGCGGGATGATCACGTTGTTTGCTACTACAAAAGCAGGTGAACAAATCAATCGCTGTATGCGGTTAATAAATCTAGTTAATCGCACAACCTCAAGACCTCCTTAATCGAGTGTGGTTGGTTGCTAGGTGACCGTGAGGTCTATTCGCATCTTCCCTGTCACCTTCGTTTTTTTGTTTTTTTTCTCTGCGAAATTATTAGTATTAATATTTTTTTTGTGGTTGTATGAAGTGTGATAAAAATAAAAATGATAATGATGATGATGATGATGATAATGACGATGACGAGTAGTTCACCGTTTCTGTCAACGATTGAGACCAGACCATGACCTTTCGGCTGACCTGATTTAACCTTTAACAGAAAGAGGTTTCGATTCAGAACTTTTATAAGAGTAACAAAACCACCAGCATTACTTGGCGAAAAACAAGCATTTTAATCAAATAGTGATGAAGGCAAAAATAAAGCAAAATATTAGATGAAATAAAAATAATCGAATACTTTTATAATTTCAATCGATACAAAACTTACCAACAAATGAACATTCTGCAAACAGACACTTGTAGAATACTCCATAATTGTAGCTAGTACGGGTCGAAACCCAGTAATTGGTGAGCATTGCGGTCAGGTACAAGCCAGTAGCTAGAACCCAAAAAATAAAAGAAATGGCCTTCGCTATTCTGTTCATTTCTAAAGTTATTGTTTATCTATTCAAGCAAATTCACTAAAAAAGTTAACACAAACAACTGAAAAATATAAAGTACCAGTATTTTAAAAAAAACTTATCAAAACAATTCTTAAACCATAATTAAGGAATTCGTTAAAGATCAAAAAAAATTAAAACCAAAAACCACGTAGCAGAATATTCAACACATGTACTTTTGATTGCTTTTTTTGAGTGGGTATAATTTCTACTTGATAAAATTTTATTATAATACTGCAAGCATACTTACCCTTTTAAACTTCTATTTTTAACTTTACTGGAAGTTTTTGTTATTTTAGCTGCCTTCATAAGTTTATTGTGATTTACAGCTTATTTTACTGACGTAACGGAAATGAAAGATAGTAACAACGAATATCCAATCAACATTTCATTCTCTCAATTCACATGCAAGTAAAATTATTAACTAAGCCAAAAATAGCCTATTCTAAAAATTTCTAATAAACTCTCATAGCCGCACGAGTTTTGCATTATCTAATCAGTCACATCTAGGTCAAAAATGAGTAAAAGTAAATAATGACTTTTGTAAGCGCTCGTTTCTAGTACGAGGGTGGAATGGAGTATTCTTTGTTTGTTCTATTGATTTATTAGTTCTTTCCGCGCTTAAGCAAAACAAAAAAATCAATATAAGAAGCAAACAATACGGGTCTCTTCAAAGTCACCGTAAACGATTTTCATTCGTGGAACTAACCCAGATGCCCCTGCGGCTACTATCGCTTCTTGTGATCTTTTTTCTCTTGGTTTCTTCTTCATTCCCCCTTGGGGTTCAAAGAGGGATTTTGGTTAGTTTCAACAAAATAAATCGGTTACGGTGACTTTTTGAAGAGACCCAAGTTCATTCCACGCTCGTGGTGAAATCAAGCCTATAGCCATCTTTTTGATCAACTAATGTCTCACGATTTCGTTCAGGTTTTCCTCTTCAAACCAGGCATAACTTAACAAGTATCAAGTCTACCATTTTTTGTATTCTATTTGTCAATAAAATATGTATGAATTTTACTAAACATATTTCTTAAGCCCCAACTACTGCAGGTATAAAAACTTGCTGTATTATATCAACTACTGATTCACTTCCATTTCAGGATAAGTTTTCGGTGATAAAAATTAAAAAATTATTTTGTAAGTTAATAGTTTATAACTTTTTCACTTTCGGCACCGTTCTAAGAGAGAAATATTGTATTTCTGGGCACTTCAAAAGAATTTCTTTCAAAAACAAAAATAAAATTGTCTAACTGTTTGTCGCACCCTTAGCAATTGAAAACGGCACATTATAAAGTACTCAGTTGAGAGCACTGTCGTTTAAGCGTTGGTGTTTGCGCAATAAGTTCATTTGGGCGGGCATTACTTGTCACATGATGATCCTGTGACTTAACAAACGGATTGGTTAAACGTTTGACCTATTTTGCTATTCCGTCATAACTGCGCCAAGCAGACTAGTCCGATGAAACAATCAAAAACGAACTGAATCAGGTGCAAACAGGTGATGAGTAATAGATCCGTTGAATTAATTTTTAAACATTTCCTATAAAACCTCAAAAGAATCCTCTCCAGACAAGCTTTTCTTTTTTCAACTTTTTCTTACACTAAAACTGAACAAAAAACCTATATGATAACAAACTGATACAATTAAAATATTTAAAGGCCCGTTTCCACTACGAGCGTGGAAAAGAGCATTCTTTGTCTCTTTTATTGATCTTCGATTGAAGCGAGCGGTTAAAATTGAAGCGAGCGCAAAAAAAAGCAATAAAACAAACAAAGAATGCTTTTTTCCACGCTCGTAGTGGAAACGGGCCTTAAAACAGTTAATTACATTAGCTGTGAAATCAACTGTTAATTACCGTGTAGTGACGTGCCACCATTATTAGGTTTATGATGTGATAACAAATCACAATAACAATAGAACGTAAAAACAGTTTCAATCAAGCACCGACTTTTCTTAAATTTACATTTACCAAACCTTCAACGGTTTACATTAAAAATATCTCAAAAAAATTCTGAAAATAAGAGATTTGAGAAGTATTGTGCAAAAAAATATTCGTTAAATCTTTTTTTATTAAGATCCTGTTTTAGTGTCGATCAGTGGCGTGCGGTCAGGACATACAAGTCATGCGACCAAATTTGTAGGGATTGCATGACGAACTTTTGCGCGATGAGTATATTTTTTTAATTTAATGAGAATTGGTACTGGTTTGAGATGAAATTAGAGAAATTTGAGGCCGATCCGAGATAAAGACCTTGTTTTTTTTTGTTTTAGAGAACACCTTGGTTTTAGCATGTAAAGTAAAAATTAGGAGATTGATTTGAGGTGATGACCTTTTTTTTTTAAAGATCACTAGAATTTTAGAAGAAATATCTGGCAAAATCTGGCAATGATTCCAAGTGATGACCTTTTTTTTTAGAGAACACTACAATTTTCGCACAAAAAGCATAAAATCTGCTAATGTTTTCAAGCTATGATCTTTTTTTCTTTAGAGAACACCATGGATTAGGGACAAATAATCGGTCTATGTTAGAATCTCACGCAGAATTCTTTTTGCTACCCAGAAAATATTGCATGTCCTACCCATTAACTACTCAGAAAATACCCAAGTGCATGACCAGTTTTTGGCATGCCAGTTGCATGACCAGTCTCAGAGGTCACCGCACGCCACTGGTGTTGATAATTTGTTAGATTCAAAACAATTTTTTAACTTACTATAGTTATTTAACATAAAAATTTTTTAAATAGTTTTCACGTGTGAAAGAGATACGAGAAAACGAGGTTGTGTGTTTCACTCACTCGGCCCTACGTCCATCACCAAGCATACGGTCGCAATTTCTCGGCTCTATGTTGAAATTTTTTGAAGTTAACTCGTCCAGATATTTATGAGAATTTTGTTGCTGGTAATCGATGAGAGGCAGATCTTAATCAAAAAACAAATCTCAATTCTTAATCCTCCGAGGTTTTCTCCAAATCAAGCACCATGTGACTTTTGGCTTTTTCTCAGGCTGAAGGTTGTGATAAAAGGAACTAATAGTCTTTATGAGGAATAATGACGAGGATGCTGATGAGTTTTAAAGAGGAGTTTGTCAAGTGTTTTTGTGCATGGCAGAATTAAATGCGGAAGCAAATCAACTTGAAGGTAGAGAATTTTGACGGGGATAATATTTGTATATAATTTAAAACGCTATGTTACATTTTTTATAAAAAGCGTTTCGCTTCTTTTAGTGACACTTTATATGTTAATTTCTGTTTGCCGATTTTTCTTGAATACCATTAGTTTACATTATAATTTACATTCTATTTTTTTTTTGCTTGAACATCGCCGTCTTTGGCTTAATCACTTTTCTTCGAATCAAAAGAATGCCAAGGTCTGGCAATTTTGCTCCAATTTCAAAAAGTAAACCGTTGTTTAGTGGCCCGTAAAAAGTACGGGAAAAAGATTTTGTACGGATCATATCTGGTTTAAAGGATCCGTGACAAGCCAGCTTTAATCTAATGTTTCTAAAAAAAATAAAACTTTCTGGAAAAATCACCAGGACATCAATGTAAGTTACGAAATTTAAAGTTTTAAGCGTTTAATCGTAATTATAAATCATTAACTATCAATGGCTGAGATTTCAATCACTTTCAAGAGTACTTTCGACGTGGTGCGATCCATAAAAACTTGTAAGAAAAGGAAAAAAAGTTTTTATGAAATTTTGAATTATTGATTAAAAGCATTAGAGTTCTTTTATAAACAAGTTTACCATCCGAACTTTTTTTTTATAATATAAACGATGACCATCCAAACTGACTAAAAAATAAGCACGGCTAATCAGACAAATGAGAGGCAGCAAAACTTGTGAGCAGTAGTTGTTTGGAAACTTTTTTTACAACCAACTTAAAGAAAAGAACGAAAGAAGATCTTCACTTGATATTCAACAAAGAGTTAATGTAAAATTTTTTTCTAACTTCCATTTGACATTGCCAGTAAATTAAGCACGTTTTCTAAAAATGTTATTAAAAGCTAAAACATTATTGGTGAAACTAAGAGCTCTTTACACTAAAATAAGCAAGTTTCTCAGAAATAAGTACAGTACAAAAAATTCTATAAGACAACTTTCATAAAAGTAAACACCAGCACGAAACAGCGAAAATTTCACTTTCAATTGAAGGTTTTTATGTTAAAATAAATCTCGGTAAACTGAGGGAGATAAATGCTAAATATATCTCAAACGTGATTCTTTTATACCTAATGCCACTCTTACAACAACAAAAAACTTTTTGATCTAGCACATTTATCGGGTTTGGGTCGAATTACAGTGAAACTGAAATGGAAAAAATTTTCAAGCTGCATCGTTTCTATTAAAAGTTTTAATGAAATTAAAAACAATTTAGTTCTTGCTTTTTGCAACTCGAAAGAAATATCTTAAAGATACAGGTTACAAATTATCTTATTCAAGAAAGTTTGAATTTTAAAAAAATAAAAAATTGCAGAAAAAGCATATCAAACATGATCATAACACTAAAAAAATTTTTTTCTACTGGTGTGAAGAAAATAATTTTTCGATTTATTCAAAACGTTTAAACAAATGTAATTCAGTTGGATGTTGCCATTGTTGTAAAGTGTAGAACGTGGAATTTATCCAACTAGTATTAATGTCAAAACAAGTTTTTATTATCGGTAGATGGCGCACGTGAGCGATCGCTAAAGTCCATCATCTTCCCTTCACTCAGTGAAATTTAAGACCACACATTTCGCAACTACGCTGCGTTGGAAGCCAGAAACGTGAATCAACTAACAGCAAACCATAGAATAAAAAACTGTACTTTGAACTATTCCGACCAAGACGAGCATGAACAAAATGCATTGTTTCTGGGACAAACCTAATTCGTGCTTCGCGATCACACTGACTAATACCATCATATTTTATCAAAACACACGTCACACTCACTCATATGATGCTGTGTCTTTCGGTCTAGCAATACGTTGACAGTAGCCAGGGTTCACGGATGTTTCAACATCATTTCTTGCAATCAAAAGTGATCATTAAAAGTTTTATTTTTTATGGCCCAGACGGTAGGTGCTTTCTCGCAGCCTGGGCCGTGAGTAAGTCTATTCATTGATTTTAAAGATGACAGACCGAAACCGAACCTACCAAAACGGACGGGTCTCCATCCACTTCGATGTTCAATGTGGCTCTGCTAATCGGAAAACGTCCTTTTCAGGACGGGGCAATGCTAGGATAAAACTGCCCTTTTCAGGGCACATTGCAAACAAGTTCCGAAGACCCACTATTCTTCGGCTAAACATCGAAGGTCTCACTGCAAGCAAGATAAACGTTCTTCATCATCTCGCTATGCAGTCTGAGGCACTCGTCATCCTACTGCAGGAGACCCACTGCACTGAGGCAGAGAAGTTGGTACTTCCCAACTATCAACTAGCTGGGTCTTCTTTAAGCAGGAAGCATGGCCTTGCCACGTTTGTCCACGAACGACTGAGATACATGCTTTTGGACCAATCTCAACCGACATCGGAGATCGAGTGGCTGTGTGTGGACGTTGATGGCTATAAAATAATCAACGTCTACAAACCACCGCCAACGCGATTGCGAACCCTGGATCTCCCAGTGTTTCCTCACCCCTGTCTTTACGCTGGCGATTTTAACTGTCGTCATGCTGACTGGGATTACGATGACAACAGTCCGGACGTTGAGTGCTTGGCTGGCTGGGCAAGTATTAATTGTCTTGCCCTCTTATATAATGCCAAGGACGATGCCAGTTTTTATTTCGGCCGCTGGAACACTGACACCAATCCAGATCTAGCTTTCGCTAGCGTAGGTCCAAACAGTCGCTTACCGGATAGACGTGTCCTTGACATGTTCCCCAGGTTACAACATCGACCTTCGCTTATTACACCACCAAGGTTTGCTATGGCAGTGCCAAGCATGCCTGTTAAGCGATGGAACTTCCGCAAGGCCAAATGGAGTCACAACATTGCTTTGACGAATAAATTCGCAAAGACTTTGTTGCTGCCTGATTCACTTGATGTGGATGCGGCTTACCAGGATTTTTGTAACACCATTAAGAAAGCAGCCAAAAAGACTATCCCACGGAGGTATCGAAATAACTACATTCCGTGTTGGGATGCAGAGTGTGAATCCCTCTATAAAACCTTTCTGTAGTCTCCTCAGGGAGACGACTCAAGTTTGGCTGCTACAGCTCTGTTTGCAAGCTTGACGGAAACCGGAGAGATCGATGGTCCGAAGCAGTTCGGAGCATTGACTTCTCACACTCTAGTCGAAAAGCGTGGAGTATTTTGAACAACCTTACTGGTAGGTCACGACATTCTCCTCGTCACTGTCCCGTTTCAGCCAATGCTATTGCATCTCAGGTGGTTAAAAATGGGATATACGAGGCTGTTGACCGCAAGTCATCTCGACTTGTCTTTCAAGAAGTGTCTGACTTTTGGATAGCCACAACACCAGACGCAGTAAATATCTCTGACGATTTTTCACAGAGAGAATTTACTGCTGCCCTCCAACATTTAAAACCAGGTAAAGCTCCGGGACCTGATTCCATCTGCCCCGAGCTTATACTCCATGCTGGAGCTGCTTTGAAGTCCTGGTTACGTGACTTCCTTTCTTCCTGTTTGCGCCGACTCAAAATTTCCATAATCTGGAAAACAGCACTTGTGGTCGCGATCCCAAAACCAGCAAAGCCCATGGGGGACCCAAAGAGTTATCGACCGATATCTCTGCTCTTTATCCCCTACAAGATCCTCGAGAGGCTTATCTACGTCCGCGTTGAGCCATTAATCGATCCACTGCTTCCTAAAGAGCAGGCTGGGTTTCGACGCGGGAAGTCAACCGTAGATCAAGTTGTTCTGCTAACCCAGAACATCGAGGATTCTTTCGAAACTAAAGAGAAGGCCGGTGCCGTATTCATCGATCTGACAGCTGTTTATGACACTGTCTGGCACCGTGGCCTTACCTGCAAGCTGCTGAGACTACTTCAGGATAAGCACATGGTCAGAATGATCATGGAGCTTGTCCGAAATCGAAGTTTTACCCTTACCACCTGTGACAGCAAGCAAAGTAGGCTACGCCGTCTTAAAAACGGCGTTCCTCAGGGATCGGTCTTGGCTCCGCTCCTATTTAACATCTATACGTACGATCTTCCTTCCATGATTTCCAGAAAGTTTGCTTATGCTGATGATTTAGCATTGTTGCACTCTTCTGGAAACTGGAAGGACTTGGAAGGGACTTTAAGCCAAGACATGTCCACACTTTCAGCGTATCTCCAGACTTGGAGGTTGAAGCTCAGTCACACTAAGACGGTGGCAGCCTTTCACTTAAATAACCGAGAGGCCAAACGTGAGCTAAAGGTCTACAACAACAGTAGGCTTTTACCGTTCTGTCCAACCCCTACTTATCTTGGGGTTGGATTGCTTACCCTACTCACGTTTTGTCACTATTTAGTGGCATTGCGCAAAAAACTATACTCGCGCGTCGCACTGTTGAGGCGACTCGTGAGCTTGGGATGGGATGCTGGTGCTAAGACACTACGTATAGCCACCTTATCTCTAGTCTACTCAACAGCTGAGTACTGTGCGCCAGTCTGGTGTCGCAGTGCTCACACTCACTCATCACAGTGTCTTGAATGACGCCTTGCGCATAGTTACTGGATGCCTGCGTCCCACTCCAACGGACCACCTACCTGTACTCTCAGGCATCCAGCCAGCTGAGTTTGGCCGACTGGGAGCGACACTCTCCTTGGCTCATCGTGGATCTCTGGACCCCGATCATATCTTGTATGGTCTTTTAAGTGGGTCCTCAGATACTCGCCAAGTGAGACTAAGATCCAGACGCCCGTTTGTGCCAGCTGCGCGGAATCTTTTGGACAATCTTGTCAGACTTGGCATCCGCGCGTCTGAATGGACAAATTACAAATGGAAAACGGAGTACTGTGAAAATGCTTCCAGGCTCCGTGATTTTGTGCCCGAGACCAGTGCCAGGCCTGTTAGAATGGGCTTACCCCGAGTAGTTTGGGTTAAGCTCAACCGCCTGCGGACTGGTGTTGGGCGATTCCATTCGTCTGCGCAAATGTGGTCTCGCTCCTTCACCGAATTGCGAGTGTGGCGCCTGTGAGCAAACCGCAGACCATGTTTTAACAGCGTGCCCTATACATCGGGCACCACATGGAGCACGAGGTCTGACGGTTTTGGATGACGAAACTCGATGCTGGCTTAATAACACCACTGCTAGCATCTAATTCTGGAAGTTCAGCGGTCTGGGGTGGTAATAGGATGAACCCTCGGCCCCAGTCCTGTTTGTGTCTGACCTGTAGTGGATGCCCTTCAAACGACGACGACGATCAAAAGTTTTGATTTGTACTTGACAAACATAGTTGTTCATACGGGTAAGTACGAACGAACATTAATGGTGTACAAGCATGATCAATCAAATTAGACTAATGCTCATCTTTAGAAATGTTTTTCATAAATCAAACAATGAAATACTCTGACATAAAATTTTGCTTTTAACTTGTAATGCAATGTCAGCTCGTCATTGGCTTCAACTTCCGCTCGTAGTAAAACAAAATATTGAACGTCAACATAACACGGAAAAGGACGTGCAACATAACAAAATGCATTTAAAACTAGTTTTTTTATTACTTTTTATGTGATCCGTCAACCTGTACATCTGTCGAAGTGATAAAAAATTTGATGATAATATTTACAAGAGAACAAAAATGTAGTTTTAAATGTTATATCACACAAACAAAATATTTCTTGTAATTTTGTTTTCTTGCAATACTTAAATTGTAATTGGTCGTTACTCTGAAGATGAAAATTCTCGATATTCAAAAGCGTTGTTTAATCAACCAAAAGTGATAATAAACAATAAACAACTCCATGTCAGCAGATATGGCAGGAGAACAGATTTATAACGCATATAATATCGCTTTGTGAAAATAAAAGTTACAATTTATAAAAAGGTTGTAGTTTAATCGACTTGTTTGTCGACCGATAACAGTCGACCCCTGACATTATGCAAGAATCACGTGCTTTGACGCGAGGGCTATCTAGAATAGCTGTCAGCATGTAATTTTTGAGGCTATAGTAAGTGTTTAACGAAACTATTATCTAGTTCAAAAACTCTTTCCAGTTAACAATTTTTTATGACTGATTATTAAAGCTTGTTTTGGGTTTGGATTAAGGATACCTACATAATGTCAATTTCAGCAAAGTTAGTTTTGAATTTACTATGTTTAACCACAAACAACATTAGCTTGGTACAAATTAATTTGGTTCCTGCAATTCTCACAAGAAAAAAACTTTTCAACCGTTATTTTCTAGAAACAAAACTTACTTTTCAATGTTTCACGGCACAATTGATAAATTTTTTGAAGCAAGCCAAAACTAATAACTACATTAAATTACATGTATAGTTAGTTAGTACTTTGTTTTTCATCGGGAGATTTTTACCGAAGGTCTTTATTAATCAGCTTGATATGGTAGACTTTGGTCAGTGAACAGTAATTTTTCAAAGCTTAAATTTCTAGAGCAACATAATCAATAAATATTTTCCAGCCTACTTTTGACCTGGCTTTTACAAATAATCTATGTTTTAGATTGAAATTGTAAACAAAAAAATCTTGCGCCTTTTTTACTCAAATTACTGTCTCAAAAGCTTGCTACTAGGTCTATGGCACACTCCCAATTGACTTTTATTAAGTCATATAAAATATTAATAA
Organism: Diplosoma virens; assembly: GCA_963680785.1. Lineage (NCBI taxonomy): Eukaryota > Metazoa > Chordata > Ascidiacea > Aplousobranchia > Didemnidae > Diplosoma > Diplosoma virens. Next base: position 4,446,160 of record OY796889.1, on the reverse strand, counting down.
TGATATAAGTTACCAAATAATCCTGATTATAGCTATTATTTCTAAGAATAGTTTTTTATAAAAACGAAGTTCAAAGGTTTAATTTCTTCCGCTTGCAACGTTTCATTTTACTTGCATTCAGAATAATTAATGTTCTTAAATATTAACTTGATTCTATCTAAAAATTCTGGCAAAATTTGATAGAATAGAAAACATTTTTCTAAACTATAATTGAAAAATTAAAGACTTTGTTTGATGCTACTTTATAAAATATATGCCTGATATCACACTTTAATTGATAATCTTATAAAATTGATTTATAGTCACTAAGTCAGTTTAGCCAAAACTTTATGTTTAACTTCCATCCTTCCTCGTAGAACTGCACATAAAAATGAAAGAGACAACGCTCAATGAAACGCGCTTGTATCAAGATTTTGGTTACTATTCCTGCTTCACTACAGTCAGATTCAAACTTTATTCTCAACACAAATTCTTGCCTCGTCGTAGGGCGAGCTATTCTTTTTATAAAGCGTCTTGGTTTAAATTTAAATCAATTTAAACTAACTGGCATAAAAACAACAAGCCAGCGCCGAATTTTGAGCAAATTTCAAGATTTTTGAATATGGCCTGAACAGTTGAACTAATAACAAAATTCTTATTATTGTACGTATTAACAAATATCCAAAAAATCAATAGAAAACATTTATTTCTGAACAAAATCTTATTTATTTTACTTATGCTAGAGTAAGGTACATATGTTTATACATATATATATATATTTTTTTTTAATGTTAACTTTTCGTGCTTTCGCAATAGCAAACTCATCAATCGTAGAACTGAACCCAGTTTCGTAGCAAATCAAATAAACAAATACATGTAGCCTATATAACAATATGTGATTTTATCCGAACTGTTTTGGACGGCCAGTAATGGTCTTTATTTTTTTTATGGCCTAAAGGCATATGCCTAATTTGCCTTATAGTTAATCCGACATTGAGAATAGTATTCGTTTCTTAATTGGCTATCGATATCTTTTACATTTACTTAAAATGTAAAAATACAAAAGAATAGTACTAATTACAAACGCAACCATATTAAAGACGCAATTGTTTCATCTTCATAACAATCTCATTTACTAACTAGATGTTTTCTTTATACAAACACTGACCAAGCACGTTTCATCTACTTGGATCAAACTTAGCTAGTCTAATATTTTCTTTCCAAATACTTTTATAACAGATTATAAAGTTTTTTTATAGCTTTTTTTTCTTTCTAGAATAACTGTTATACCAAATCTAAAAATAAAACATTAAGCTTCTAAAAACCTTTATACGAACTGGAGTTTTTCACATCAAAAGCCTAGCGTTTTCCAAACTTTTGTATTCCATAACCTTTTTTGAACTTTCGTTTCATTTCTATACTTATCCTCCTGACTCACAAGAAAGCGATGGAAGCGTTATTACGTTGGGCAAACAATCACCCCGACCTGCTTTTACAGATGCCAAAATATTGCTGTCCAATTGAAATTTTCATTTTATTTTTTTAGTTTTATAGAGATATAACTGAAATTTAGAACTGCTTGCCAAGACCACCAAGCAAGGGAAAGTACCGTCTTTCTTAACCACGCAACAGAATGGCGCGAGTAGGTTTTGAACTAAGACCGTGACGATCACAATCCCGGTGCTCAAACCACTTGACCATGTCGCCGACAAAAAAAAAGTGATAACTAAAATAACTAATATATTATTTATTGTTAGACTAAAAATTTATAGCCAAAACGTTTGCTGCGAGTTTAGCGTTTTGCGTAACAAGCTTTTATTTAGAGGTAATTAAACCTCTTCATTGTTTATTGCACAACTATAACAAAATAAACTACATAATACGACTAACTGCTTTTCAACTTTAGAAAATGTTAGCCCTTAGACGTCACTTCCGCGTATTCATTTTTAGTTTTTTAAAACGTGATGCCAGTATTCAAAAGCAATATATTAGTTATAAAAAAGATTAATATCAATTCAATTAACTTTTTATTTAACTTATGATTTAAAAAGTAAACTTTTGAAAAATCGTTTCAGCATAATCCACCTTAACAACACTTTACTTGATTCAATGAAAAATTCCAGAAATTTTTAGTTAAAATTATGTATCTCTTCGAAACGTGCCCAAGTCGTTCTTATTTCCAATAAAACCAACTTTTCTGAATAATATCTTGGAATTTCTACCTTTAACGAATTTCTTGGTACCTGCTCAAGCAGTGGTTGACTCAACGCCGCAATCTCTGCATCAAAATATCTCTTAGCTTTCTATGGCAAACTTTGCACGATTATTTATAGAAAATGAAGAATCTCTATGGATTTTTGACGTTCTAAAAAAACCCACCTCAACAATCTGACAGAATATCAAACATACGTGAGAACTTGTGCAGTAAGTTTTTTTGCTAAAACGATTTTTGCCGCGCGAGAAATGTCGACTATCAACAAACAAGAGATCTGATCGAGGCAGTCACAGCCGCAAATAACCTTAATTCCACCGGGATTTTTTTATTTGTTTCAATTTGTGTAGAAGTGCTTGCAATTTCCGTTCATTGCCGACTAAAACGTCACTAAAACGCCTATTACGTAGCTGCTCGAGCTATGGGTGGTTTTCGCTTTAGGCTTTCACAAACTTGCAATTCGGCGCCAAATATAGAGATTCGAATCAAAACTGCTGAGCTCTGCTCGAGCTACAAGAGCGCTGTCGCAGTTTGCGAAGCCCGATCGCATCACTTTATATGTTGACTGTAATCAGCGATTCGGGCGACAGTTCTTTTTATTGTTTTATCGTTTACTTAGTGATTTAAAGCTTGTATTTCCGAATGTTTCAGTTACAGCTGTTACTGAAGTTCGTTAAACAATTTTTAATCATCAAATCAAGTCTGATAGCCAACAAAAGAAATCAAAGAATGCCTAAAACCACACTGTTAGCGAATAGGTTTTTTTAATATATTTTTCATCGAAATAGAAACATATTCAAACTAGATAAGAATACTAGTTCGCTGCGTGGTCGAGTAATTAAGAGCGCCATTTTTATAGCGAATGTAACCGACGCGGTCGCGGTTCAAAACCTGCTCGCTTCATTCTGTTGTGCCCTGGGGAAAAACATTTTACGTTGCTTTCTTTGATTTATCAGCATGAGCATGAGCCTCTACATTTCAAACATATCTCAAAATAAAAATAAAAAACTTTTGGACAGCAATATCTTGGGATCGCCGGAAGCAGGTCAGGGTAATCGCCTGACAGTTGCCTTTAAGTGTAACATCTATGACGCTTTCCGGCAAGTCAGGGATATATAAATAGAGAAGATGATAATGTTATAACAATAACAACAATAAGCGCGGGTGAGAGCAAATTTAGTCATTCATTTAAGTTTGAGTGGCTATTTTAATGCTAGTAATCTTTATTTGTAAATTGTTACTTGTAGTGCGTGATTTTTTTTCGTTTCTTTGTTTGTTGACTTACTTTTTTTAAAATGTGGTTTCTGTAATCTGAAACAAATCTATTGTGATTTTTATTGTAATTGCGGGCTCTTTAAGTGTTCTATTGAAATTTGATATTAATGAGCTTTTCTGTAAGACGATTGTACGTGATAAAAATATGGTCCCCAACTGCATCGCAAGCACAGAAAGTTTAGCCCTTCAACTGTAACACAAGGGCTGCTATAAAACAATATTTCTTTCTCATTTACGGTTGATTATGCCAGTCTCTTTAACTTTTCTCAAAATGCATGAATACACCCTTGTTACGAAACAAAGTTCAGGAAACGTGAGTCTTTCTATTTCAGATGTAAATTTGACGCTAAATGTTTTTTCTTTCAAGTGATTAATTATCATTGTAAAAATTGTAAAAAAACAATAACTGACCTATGAAATACTTTAATTTAATTTTATATAAAAATATTTTCGATTGATTTCACAATATAAGCTCTTAAACAAATCAGCCCACCCTGCTTAATCAAACCAATACAATTACGAGAAAAAAATAGATTTCTTAGTTGGTGCAACTATCAATTAAATCAGGGGTGCAAAAATTTTTTTAAACTTTGGTAGCGCGTAGAAATTTTTACTGGCATATACATCATTCATACGCCAAATGTAATAAAAGGCAAGTTATTTCTTACCTTTACAATTTACATATTTACATAGAGAAATAATAAAGGTTATTTGCATTCACATATGTATTTTTTCTGTCCACCTGATGAATGCCACAGTATAATATTTTCATTTAAATCAAAATCCTCAACTGAAACACCACTGAGACCAATAAGCATGAGTGAATCAAGATTGCCCGTTGTCAGTCTTGATCTAAGGTCTGTTTTGATGCAGTTTATTCTGCTAAACCCCCTTTCACAAGTAGCGGATGAACTTGGTAAAACCAAGACAATTGGCATTAGTTTGGATAACACTGGAAATCTTTCAGGGCGTAGCATAGCTTGTTTGCAAAGGTGGGAGAAAGACTGATCTTTTTCCAGTAATTTCAATCTAAACCACTCATCAAGCAGCATTTCCTTTGCAAATGAAGCAGTTGGAGCTTCCATGTTAGATAGGGGCTCCTTGAAATCCTGCACCAGCAGCTCAAGCTCAGCATCCCCAAAATCTGACAGTTTTTCCCCTCTGGCCATCCCATTGTATCAAAAATAGATATGTTCTGTGCTACTGTATCTCGAGAGTCTTGAATCGCTCTATCAGAGAAGTTTTTCCGGCAGAGAAGATAAATTTTCTATCATTTTGGTAGTTTTTTTCCCTTGCTTCTTTTTTTTCTAACTAAACTTCTACGAAGACACCAGCGGGAGACACTTCAGACAAAAAAAAGACTCTTTATCTCTCACGGGTATTTTGCCAGATTGCTTAGAAGAGAAATAGCATGGTTTACTGATGGTTTAATTTCTGTAAACATTAGGTTTTCTCTTTCTCTCTGTAGCAGAAAGTGGGCGTAGGACTGCCAGAAAGTGATAAAGAAAATGACAGTACTTTAAAAACCTAAAATTACAAATGGCTTTTAGCAATGCTTTTGCTTTTTTAGTATCAGATGTTTCCACATTAGAGTTTTTTTGCAACTGGAAGACCACAGCTTGCCAACTTTTCAAAAACGCTTCAAGTGCTAGTTCTTTGCTAGCAACCCATCTCACGGTATTGATCTCTTTTAGTTTTAGTAACTGCATTTGTAAAGCTGCTGCAACTTCTTTTAGCTGTGACGAGCGCTTTGGTAAAGAAGTGTTTTCTGCCTTTTCATTTTTTTAAGGGGGTCACCAAAAAAAAATTTAAATTTGAATATGAAGGCCTTCACTTTTTTATAATAATTTATTATTTAAATTCGTGACCTTAGTAAAGTTACTTTTAAAAATAACTTATTTTTCAGCTGAAATAAAGTAATATAAAATATTGGTGGTTGCAGTTGCAATACCTACAGCAACAAGTTGACAATTGACTTAATTGAGCGTGAAACATGATCCAGTAGTATAGAAGCACTGTAAACGAGTAAAACGTTCTTATGCGTTTGATACGAATTGGCAAAAATATACGGCTCTGGTGTGGCAGACCTAATGCCATTCGCTTATTTTACCTCTTATACGTGGGTGGTCTGAACTAAATAATTAATTAATTAAAAAGTAGTTCAACTTCAATCAGTCACTGAGCAAAGATTTCAAATGCTATATACCTCTCCAATACATCATTCAATAGCAAATTTTCTTCTTCTTCTTCTTATTTCGGCCTTTCTCTTTAGTCAGGGTTGGCCACAGCGTATCATCATTCTCCGCATATTTCTGTCTTTAATGTCTGTCTCCTTCGCACCAACTTCCTCCACATCTTCTTTTACCACATCTAAAAATCTTCTCTTTGGTCTCCCTCTTTTCCTCTTTCCTGGTAACTCCATTTCCATCATCTTTCTTCCTACATACTCTTGGTCTATCCTCATGACATGTCCATACCACCTCAGCCTGCCCTCCCTCATCTTCATTCCTAACCGTTCTACTTTAACAGTACTCCTGATGTGCTCGTTTCTAATCTTATCTTTTCTCGTCACTCCCATAGCAAACCTCAGCATTTTCATCTCTGCGACTTCGATCTCTTCCACTTGTTTCTTTGTGACTGCTACTGTCTCAAGTCCATACACCATTCCTGGTCTTACCACTAAATTGTACACTTTTCCTTTTACTCTAGCTGGTAACCTCTTGTCGCAATAGCAATTTTCTGACAAAAAAAAAAGTTAAAAAGGTTTTTCTATTACATTTCTGTTTTTTTACAATACGAATTAGGGCAAACAGTTTGTTGTTTAGATTTGAGTTGTTTAGATTGTTGCGTAATAATGTATTTTGTAATCGGTGTGCAGTGAAGTTTTATCGGCATTCACTAATGACAGTCAACAAATCAGTACAACAAGTTCAAGCAGGCCTTACCGGCACGGTACGTCTGGCCATCCTTACGGCGCCAGACGTATCCACCGCTACACTTGTAAGCTAATAATCTATCCATCTAATCTAATCCAAATTAGATGTAATTTGCCTGCCTTTCTTCTAATGAACTATTCAGTTTTTTAAAAATAAGTTAAAGTAGTCACACTTAAGTCACATATTATTGCCATCTCATCAAGTCATTTTTACAATGAAAAGGCAGGAGTGCAAAAATTTTTTGTTAAGGAATAGTTATTTTAAACATTTTTATGCCTCCGACATATTCATATTATTCTGACTACATTGCAAGTTACGGTCGCAAGAGCAAATCTTCCGGTCGCGCTGTGCGAGTGCGCGACCGGGTTTTTGCACCCCTGAATTAAATATTCACTCACACAAATAGAGTATTGACCACATATGTTTTTCGTAATTGTAAGTTAATTTCTTTTTACTCACACAATTTATGCAAATTCATACTGAAACCTAAGAATATTTTCTGAACTAGTAGTTGTAGAAGAATGTAAGCACTAAGCAATACCACTAAAGTTTTAAAAGATTTAAAAAAATCAATCATCGGCATATTAACCGTTCTGTAAACAACTATTAACTAGATTTGAAACCATAAAATTGACAACTAATAATTATGATTTGATAACGTCATCAAAAGCTATTCGTAGCCGGAGGGCCATTAAACTTATTAAAATATCGCATTCATATAGTAGTTACGAAAAAAGCAGCGATTTTTAATTATAAAAATGATTTAAAGTAAAAACACTTCAAAAACTATGCAATTTCAAGAAAAAAACCCAAAAAATTTAGCAATAAGTTTTATGGCATTTTAGCTATTTATATCTTTTTAGCTATCTGTTTAAGATTTTTATACCAGAATGGAGATTTTCCAAAAATCCCATTAAATTTTTTAATCTTATTTTTAATTTATTAGAATCAGTCACAATCATATATAATTGGAAAGTTTTGTTTGACAAATTGCAAAAAGCTGCGAACAGCTTAAGAAATTGGCTACGTTTTCTAGCGTCGCATGAACCAGTGATGCAATTTGACAATGACAACAAAATAACTGCATAATATGCATGAAATAGGCTGCAACTGGATGAAAAATAAGTAGGTCTAAAATATGAAAGCTGTCGCAAAGCCAATTTTTGTCAAACTATAAGCCTCAGCAATTTTTATAATGTTTCTATTTGATGTGTCGCATGTGCTTGACATGCGTCAAATACCGCACACACACGACAGATTGCGTTCATTTGCAGCGTCTATTGAAGCAAAGTTTGACGTAAAGCACAAGATTGCTTGGTAATGCTTTACAGACACATTCGTTCGTCTGAAGGCACGTTTACTGCCATTTACAATACTTTTTTTTCAGCGTGGTCTTTGTTTTATTGACGCTCAAATCCACTCATTTTTTTCATGTAAAACTAAAGACTACGCTGAAAAAGTACTGTAAACTTCTGTAAACGCGCCTTTAGCCATTTGTGAAATAGTTTTTTAAATTCATGTGAAAAGACAAATTTTTGCCACAAATTTTTACAAAAAAATTTAAATCTCACTTTTGGAATAATATCCCCCGTATTACCGTGTGCATGCAATTGATCAACAGTAATAAACGTCTAGAAACGTTTGCCTACAGTCATAGTTAAGATATCTATTTATAAGTAAGAATGGTCAATTGCATAAACAAACAAGTGCCGGCTAGCTTGACCATTCTTAATTATTATTGGAAATGGAACTGCGGGGTTAAGCTTGTTTTTTCCCAATCCATGTAGCTGACGCGATCATGTGGTCAGGATATTAAAACTGCCTACAGTATGCTTTTGTGGCTTAGCGATGCTCCACGCTGTTACGCTGGTAGTGCATTGCTTTCATTATACTTATAAATAAGTATAATGAAACAATGCACTGGTGTAGGAAGTAGCTCTATGTTTTGCTAAGCTATGATTATTTTAGTCAAATTCCTATATGGCGCAACAATGACTGAAGACTCTTTTGCGCTTCAATTTTATTTTCAACTAAATACATTTCAAACTAAATCATTAAAACAGAAAGTGTACAATGACATTTTGCATGCTTTTTAAATAGCTTTTTGAATATTAAAGTAGCTTGTCCTGTAATAAAACTTTTATTGGGTGAGATCATCTTTGCAAAAAATGTTTCATATAATGTGCACTAACAAATGCATGTTTCAAGATTTCATGATTAAATAACAAATGAATCAGCTCGTGATTTAAAAGGAGAGTCAACAAAAAAACAAAAGTAGATGTACAATTGAAGGCCAATCTTCGAATTACAGTAATTGAAATTAGGGATAGTTCAAATAAGCATTTTTTGAATAATCGAAAAAAATATAATCTTATTCTTAAACAATATTTTAAAGCAGCGCAGTTTCTTAGCTTTGCCGATCGCAGGCAATGTCAGAATATGCTTTCCACTGGCATTTGCATTTGCAGGGATCAAGGCGATAAATCGCTATTTTTGTCTTAAGCCTGGAGCCCTCGTTTCCTGCGGAAATACAAGCGATTGTACTGGCAGTGTTCTCCAGTTTGTTCCTGTCTGGTGAACTTTGAAAAACATCGCCTCTACTGTTCGGACAATCCGCGTATACTGCAGCAAGATGTCGTAAGCCTGAACTTTCTGTAACCCTCAACGCTTTGTACGAATATAGGCCATAAAAGGTTTTTTCTAAACTCTTTCAACATTTTTAAAGAGTTGCAATATCTTAGAAAAATAATAATTATGAAAGTTAATAAGAAAATAAAGTTTTTTAATTTGTGATTGGAGTAACTATGTTTACCACCTAATTAACTTTGCTTATAAAGCAGCTGAGTTATTATACAAAGAATTTAATTTGAAATCAAACCCCAACAAAAAACGTGATAATTGCAACCTTACAGCGCAGTAGCCCGATTGCCCAAACATTTCTTTCTACATTTCTAACTCAAAGATCAATCGTTTTCGATCGTGTTTTATATTAAGCATAAAATAGCTGACAAAATACGCCGTTTGCTTTGTGTTGTTACATTTTATACGTAATACGCTATATGTATTTTACTTACTGACCAAAAACGCTTTGAGAGCTTTTTAACTACTCTCAGACAGAATATCCTTAAAAATTTTAAATTAACAACTCGAGCGATAGAACTCGAGCGATAGAATGACGTAAAACGAACTACTGAAAATATTTCCTGCTGTAACAGTTCAACAATACTGGAAATAAGCAATTTATTAAAGTAGCCTTTGTTCAATAGCAATGCACACAGGCTAGCAAGTAATTTTTCCCGCTGTCAGTTTATTTACAGAAAAGTTCAACTTTGTTCACAGTTCATTGTAACTCGATTGTTATCGCGTTTTCCTTCCTCTCTTTTCTGCAACAGCATGCCCACGGAAGAAGTGTTTTCTTCCAATCGTCCAAGACAAACACCATCGATAAAACCTGATGAGATAAACCAAGTGGAATTAATTACCAAGAAACGAACGAGTTTAATTGAAGTCATGCTTTTTAGAGCTTAACTGACCTTAATTATTTTAATTATTCTCTCGTCTTTTAACAAAAGCAAATACTGCTACGTCTCTCGGTGTTTGAAAAACGAGATACAAATTTTGCAGGTTTAGCTCAAAAACGAAATGCTAATTCGCTTTAACATTGAAAGGACAGAGCGCGTCAATTGGCGCACGTGCAATTTTTTGTCGCACTTTATATTACAAGCCTTATATAACGGGTAACAAGCATGTTTTTAGACTGCTAGTAAGCTCGACCATTATTTTTTGTTTGTACACTCTACTGTAATTTTGCATACACGGCTTTGTTGCTAATCTGATTGTTCACTAAAACCATGTCATTGATGTAACAAAAATATGCACAGGCCATCTTCAGTTGGCGGATTTTACTGAATACGGCTTAAAGATTTGATCTAAAATATTTACAAACCTAATCAAATTTGATTGTCAAAAGCACAGTTTCAGTTTTACGCTTGTTTTTGGGGAATTTGTCATTAAAATCTGTATACAAGGTCCTTGTGCATTTTGATTTTTTGGACTGAAGAGAAATTATTTCTATTGTAGCGTCTTCTGTGGAGTGTGTTGTCGTAGCGTCATGTGACGTTCAACAAGATTATAAAAAGTCAATTGAAAACACAGGTTATGCCCGCATCTGACATACGAACTGTATGCCATTTTGATACATCGGGCTTAAAATGACGTGCGGCTTATACACGCGTGCGTCTTATGCATGGAAATATGCGGTAATGACGTTCAAGCCTTGCTTGAACAAGGGATTCATTAGATAACAGAATCATCACCGCCTCCGAGGGCAAGCCGGCATCTTCGCTTCTTCGCAAATAAGTCTTTTTTTAGGATGGGAAAATCCGTGGTAGGTACTTTCTCTTTATATCAAATACATTCAAAACTTTATGCCACTTTAGTGACTTGCTCACCGTCAAGCCTACTGTGTAAATTACGTATTGTTCCGAGAAATCACTTGTTTTTAATCACGTCAAAAGTTTAACAGCTTTGCATAAAGGAATTCCTTTTAGGAAAGAGGTCAAACAGAATTGGTCCGTTTCTATAAAATCCCTCTAATTTAATTTGCATGTCAAATAGAAGATACTTGATAATTTTCAAGAATCTCCAACGTGGCATAGTAGCATTAAACAACGAACACTCAGACATTTATCCATGTGCTTTTCGTAGGCAAAATTGTAACACCTAATATGCCATGCATCACAACCAATCTCAGAACTTTACTTCTCGAGCAACTCGATAGCTAAGTACTGCGCACCAGTCTGGTGTCTGGTGTCAGTTTGGTGTCGCAGCGCTTATAGTCGCCTCATGGACAGTGTCCTGAATGACGCCTTGCATATTATCACTCATTGCCTGCGTCCCTCTCCAACGGATCACTTATCTCTACTTTCCGGCATCCACCCACTCTCCTTGGCTTACCGTGGATCCCTGGACCCTGGCTATATGTTGCATGGTCTTTAAAATGGGTCCTTAGTTACTCGCCAAGAGAGACTAAGATCAAGACTCTCATTTGTGTTAGTTGCGCGGAAACTATTAAATAACCTCGCCGAACTTGCATCCGCACTTCTAAGTGGACAAATTACAGATGGAACACGGAGCAGGCCACTGTGAGAATACATCCAGGCTCCGTGCTTTCACACCCATAAGCAGTGCCTGAGTTAGGCTCAACCGCCAGCGGACTGGCGTTGGGCCATTCCATTTGTCCATGCGCAAATGAGGTCTCGCTCCATGTGTGAGTGCTGCGCCACTAAACAAAATCAGACACAACGCTTAACAGTGTACTTCATACATCGGGCACCACATGGAGCACGAGATCTGACGGTTCCGGGTGACGAAACCCGATACTAGCTCAACACCTTCACTTCCAGCATCTGATCCGGGCAATACAGTAACCTGAGGTAGTTAAAGGATAAACCCTAAGCCCAAGTTCAGTTGTGACTGACCTGGAGTGTATGCCCTTCTAAACGACGACGACAACGAATCCAAAATACTGTTGCAGTTCATCCGAAGTACCGTCTAGTTGTCGTTTTCAGTGAAACGTTGTTCCTCTGCGGTAGTGCACTTCTGATTATTTCTCAGAATAGATTTCGTCCAATAGGAAGTAGAATAAAGAAAGAGGACAGTCGCGTACGATGCGAAACGGAGAATGAGCTGTGAAACCGGATCGCGTTATAACAATATTTTGTTGTTGTGGTCTTCTGCGCTGTTACCAAACAAAAATATTTCAATTAATCACATTGGTTAGTCCGGAAAATTTGTGGCAAAAAAATTAGTCTGCAATGTTAATATACAAAATTTTTACATGGAAATCCGGAAAATTGGTGACGACCCTAGGTGTCCGCGGACCTCAGTGACCTGAAAGCAATATTTTGCAAACATTGCAACGCTTAATTAGCAAAAAGCTAATCAGCCATTTTACACGAAAAAAAAATACTCTGTCAGACACAGGCTTCTCGCGTTGTGGGATAAGAAGTTGCAAGTGTTAGTTTCTTGTGACGATTTCCTGAAACTTGCCGCTGCTGTGGTACTAAGGTCCTGTGGTCAGAAGCAATCTAGCTAAAACTTTCCTAACTGAAATGAACAGTAATCAAGATGATGCTGATGACGTTCAAACACAGCTTATTCTCTTTTGCAATTTTCCTCACTGTGGCAACGATATTCACTGAACTAAGTTATATTCGCTCTATTTTTATATAGTACGTTACACCAAACTGCTACTTATTAACTAAACCTTTTACGCTGCACATCGACAAGCGAAGTAATATAAAAGTGAAATTACAGTAGGTCCCATAAATCAGGGTTTTGAAACTTGTTGAAACACATGTCCCACTAAGCTAATTTTGTGAAAGTCTGTGAACCCAAGTCTAAAATTTTTATCGAAAGTCGAGTAGGGAAAAAAAAGGAAAAAAGGTCTCCACTCAATGCTAAATAAAAAATTATATTAAAACGTCAATTGGTGACTTTTTTTGCTCTTAACTTGACTTTTGGTAAAAAATTTAGGCTTCAACACTGAGTTACGACTTTTTTGATTAATGCGATTATTAGAAATGCTTTTGGTTAGTGTGAAATGCAGATAGCAAACTATTAAATTATAGAAAACTCCCGTGGACCCACTCTTCCTGCTTGCAGCAAACTGCTTCTTTCTCTGCCCTAAAAAAATATATTCGAGAAAGAAAAAATAAAGATCAATAATATCAACCAAAAAATTCTTGGTGCACAGGCTCACACAAGTATTTCAATGTCTTGACGTCACTTGCGTCAATTGACGTAGTTGGTTCTTTTATGTAGTGCTGTAATTTTTTCGGTAAACAAACTTTTGCTCCCCAAATCATGAAATTGGGTGAAAATGTACTACTATATCAATGAAAAATAGAAGTCAGAAAGTATGAAGTGATAAAGCTTTGTAAAACGCGATTTACATGTAGTTCAAAACAAAAAATGTGTTAATCAACGCGCTTAATTTTTTTAGCATTTTCCAGCACCACTTGCAGCACCATAAACCAGCACCACTTGTATTTTTCAGCATGAGTAAAGTGACATGGTTCCGAATAGTTAAGAGCGCACTTCTCACGTCAACTGTGATCGATATCGCCTTGGTTCAAGTCTCACTCTCGTCATCTTGTTGTATCCTTGAAAAAGCCACTTTGTGGTTCTTTTCTCTGCTTGGTGGTCTTAGCAAATGGCTGTAAATTAATGTAATATACCATTATATAAACAACGATGGCTTTAGTACGGTGCGAGTGTTGCGGACGCACCAAACCCCCCAAAAAAACGTCAAAAAATGGCTCCCACTAAGCACGATATTGCTCTATTTCTTCATATTAGCACCATGACGGTGGCAGCCCTAAAGTGATGACCTTTTTTTGCACTCAACTTTGTTTTGGAACACTAAAAAGTGGCCCCCAATTTTTTTGCACCGTGGTTCCCTTTTTGTAAGGCCATCACTGTATATAAAACTAAAAAAGCAAAAAAAATTTAATCGGACAACAATACTTTGGGGTCTTTGAAACCTGGTCAGATAATCACATTGCTGTTTTTCCATGTGCTATGGTCTTGACGGGTGCTCTGTGGGTCAAGAGGATGAACATCGTAATGAGAATTTGGAATTTTGATAAATTTTAGAACAGCAATTTTCGTTTTTTATCTCTTGGCGACATCTAGTTTTCAATATAAACGTAACAACACTGTTAGAAAATCAGTTCTTCTAAAGTGCTCGATAACAAAGTTAGAGCTTGAATTAGAGCTCGATAACAAAGTTAGAGCTTGAATTTTTTAAACGTAACAACAAATATAACACGCGACAAATATTTTTCTCTTTTTATTTGTCATGAAAGAGCTTTTGGTAATAATACTAAAACAAAATTAAGAACAAATTTCACTTGAACCCAAGTTTTATAGGAGAAAGTTTAACGGGCATATTTAGAAATACTGAATTATTGACAGCAATAACTTTGAAATTGATTTCGGCTTTGTATTTTTTCGCCGCTCTGACCTTCGGAGCTCGTTAGAAGGTTTCTTCATTGATCGTCATAATTTTAAATAGTTTTTTAGTAGTGCTAAAGAAACTCACACACTTAAGGACATTGGTTGTAGCGCTGCTGGCGGTAGGGACGAGCTTTAAGCAGTTGTTACTTTGTGACTATTTAATGGTTTCAAAGGCGTTGTTTTAACAATGCCCGACAAGATAGAACGTGAGTATAAACAGAAATATCTTCCTCGTCTTACTTGGCATTATCACCGTAAGAACATTTAGAATAATTTGTATGAGCAATTTTATTATATTTGTAAGAGCTTTTTCAATTACTATTTGGAACTCTGCAGTTCCAGTTTAAATTTTAACTTTCAAGTTTGGTTTCGAATATGTGAAGATATAAGTTATGGCATTTTATGTTCAACATGAGCATCTCTTAAATAATCTAGTATCTCTTTTACATAGAAAATTGAAAATAACACAAATTAATCGATTATATTTACATTTGAAGTTTTAAAGCGGGATTCTTAAACTTTTTGAGACGCGCCTCCTTTTTCACGGAAACAAAACTCGCGCCCCCTCTTTTTTATGCAAGCAAAACTTGCGCCCGCCTTTGACAACACAAACAAAAAACAAAGCTCAAGCCCTATCATCATATTCTCTATTTTTGTCCGGGATTGCTGGAGAAGACTAAAAAGAAAAGGGCTTCACTTTTCATCAGAATCCAAAATCTCCATTTTCATCCGAAATACAAAATGAGGACTAAAAAAATTACCATTGCTTCTATCAATTCAATTTGCAGCCAGTTGCTCGCGCCGCGTGTGAACCTTAACTCTACAGTTTTAAAATAAGTTTAGCATACTTTCCTCATTGAACAAATTGATATTTTAACGGAATTAAAAATCTAGAACCCTCATGAATCAGCTTAATGTTTTAGGTTTTTATACCTTAGGATTTTTTTCGGCCTTTACTGCCAGGGGTCGGTTTCTTATCTGTGAATTTGCTTTACGCTGAGCTATCTGATTTATAATTGAAATATTCATTTGTGCTTATTTTTATTTTTGAAATATATTCCCAATAAATTGGGAACTTCTCTGCAGATTTAATAAATATTTAATCAGTAAATGTTAAACTTCTTTTTCTTGACTTCTAAAGCATAGTTTTCTTACTTTAAAAGCAAAGTCTGAAAAAGATTCTTCGCTTCGAAAGTAATTCTCAGGTGACGAATCCTATTTAGCACACTTGAGGTCGCCACACTGCGTTATCATTTACCTGCAAAACAGTTGCCACGTCATCGACTTGATTGAAAAGTAGGGCGGATATTTGCTTATTCAACAAGTGCAAATTCAACAATTGTGACGCAAGCGTTAAAAAAATGCATGACGTCATCAAAAGAGAAACAATCAAAAGCTTTTTTTGCGTCTGCGTCAGTCTGTTTATGGTGAGATCAGAAGTTGTGTTCGAAGCTGGTTTTGTTGACGTAATATGGATCCAAGATATGAAAAAAGAAAAAAGGTTAAGAGATGTTGATATACGTAAAATGGTATCTACAATAAACATTGCGGTCTTTGGGACTGCTTTAACTTTGAACCCAACTCTAAATCTTAATATAATAACTACAACAACGATATTAGTTGCATCAAGAATTATTTAAGGTAATTTTCTTTTCGATGATTTAATGAATCTATTAACAAGATTACAGAAAAAAATACAATTTGGGATAGATTTCTGCTATTCCGGCATCAATCAAGCAAATATCATCAACTACTGGAACCAAAACAACTCTGATAAATCGACAAAATTCGGTAACGCTATAATACACAAAAATCTTAATTGCAACAAAATGTCGGAACTCGAAAATTTTTTACAATTATTGTTAAAAAATTTTGAAATAACATCTTGAAATTACAAAATACATATACCGGTAACAACTTATACGAAAACTTACAGAAGAACCTTAGGAATATAATTATATTAATAGTTTAAAACAAGGGCCTCAATTTTTTAGACAAGCATCATTTCGGCTTGTTAAAAAATATTTGCTGGCAAAATAGTGGTCTTTTTCAAATTTCATTTCTATTTAAATTTCATATCCTGCTGACTCATAGGAAAACAACGGAGACGTTATGCATAGAGCAAGCAATTATCCAGACTGCTTCGGGTGATGCCAAGATATCGTTGTCGAGTTGAAATTTTTTATTTTGTTTTTTTAGATTTATAGAGATATGACCGAAATTTAGAACTGCCTGCAAAGGCCGCCAAGCAAGAGAAAGTGCGATAAAGTCTCTTTTTTAAGGACACAACAGAATGGTGTGGGTAGCTTTTGAACTGAGATCAGACCATGACAATCGCAATCACATGGCTCTTAACCACTCGAACACACTGCCGACACTGAAAAGTCACTCAACGCTTTACGCCAGCCATGCGATAAACCCCCAGTTTTACAAGGAAACAGGAAAACTTTCAACATCTAATCTATCTTGCTTTATGAGTACAAGTTTACAGTTGCATCATCTTAAAAGCAGCTTAATAAGTTTTATTCTCACCGGAAATGCAACATGACCTCACAAGGAGGTTTCCGTAAAGAAACAACAGGAACATAAACAAGACCCCATCCACAACAGAGTTATATAAGTAGGGCAACTTCCATTCCAGCAAAGTCACGTTTTTTATGCTGCTGTTGTACGTGTCTGTGACACAACCGTGTATTTGGTTGGTCAGGTATTGTTCTCCAAACCGCCAGCCACTCATTAAGACGGTCAAACGAGCCTTTGAAAATGAAACAGCGTCGTTATGCAGAAAGCGTTTCACACAAATCCTACCGCTTGATGTAGCTCTTGCTTGTTTTTCTTAATTGCAATTTGTTATTTTTAGCTTAAATTTAAAAAGTTGAAAAGTTTATTATTTGGAGTAAATAATCGTTTTATTGTGTGGATTCCTATAAAAGCAAATACGAGATTTGCGTTTTACGCATCTTTGCTCCACAGCAAAATGAGTCTGCCGCTCTATGGAATCGAACTAGCATCCTGGTTCTATATAAACATTGAACAACTCACCGAGTTAGCAAAGACCATGTACAAAGCCACCGCCCAGCTAAAAAATCGAACCCGCGCTGTGTAAAAACGTTTGTAAATTTTGATGAAGTAAAAGTGTCTCTGCATTCTCCATACAAACGTATATAAAAATACAAGCCTGAAAAATTACGTTGAAATATTAAAAAAAAAACTTTTTCAGAATGATCAAAATTACAAGATCATTTAAGTCTCAAATATTTTCAAACATTTCTTTCAGGAGCTTCTATTAATTTTATATTTCAGTTATAAATTCATAAAGCCAAGGATTTACTATAGATGATAAATATTGCTTGCAAGGTCAGGTTTGCAACTTGGGGGGAAATTGTGCTTGAAACACATTCGTAAATTCCGTTGAAGGAACAATCCACTTAACTTTATTGTTTGATACAATGACAATTTAAATTTCTTTTCTCGCCCAATAAAGAAATATTACTAAGCTTTGTGAATAAAATATCAACTTTTGCTTATTTTACTTTTTTATAAACTGTTTTCGTTAAAATAAAGTTATTTTAAACTATATTTTTGAAGAAATTCACAATGTTTAAAAATATTGAGCTTAAATCATACTTTACAATAATTTATTACCCTATTCCGTAGAAGAGATGAATTAGCTGTGTGAGAAGGTCACATGCTAACTGAGAAGCTTTGCTATTGGTTAAAATTAGACTGACGTAGATAACACAACGGAACAACATGAAAAGAAGCACGGAAAAACATTTGATATGGTAGGATACAAAAGAAAAATTTTTTCCACGTCCAACCTCTGCGGGAAATAATCAAGTTTAAAAAATTTTCACTAGTACATCATTTATATCAGTGGTCACCAACCGGCGGTCAATTGAAAAGTTTTGATGGTCCGCAGGAAAAATCAAAGTTGTAGAAAGTCCACCAGGTTAAAAACTTGAATTAATCCGAATTCAACAACCTTTGTGTTGAGTCCATAAATGTTTTCATTTGGGGTAACTTTATAGGCTTTTTTTAGTCTTTTATTTTAGCACCTCATGCGTGAAGAAAAGGGATTTTAAAAGTAAAGACTTTTTTTGATCTTCATAATAGCTTTTTTTAGAAATTATATTGGTGGTCCAACAAATAACAAATCATATATTTAGTGCTGACTCCATCATTTTAAAAAGGTTGGTGGCCACTGGCTTATACCATGTTTTGAATTCATTATGGTTCTTGTTGTGGAATAAATATGGTAGATAATGTCATAAGTTCGGTTGTTATGCAGTGCTTACTATACGAAGAACCAATTATAGAGGTTATGCTTGCAAAGTAAGGCATTGTTATTTCAACTAATTTTCTGTTTTTATCTTTATCTTTAAAATAAGCCGTTATAAATTTTTTGTTCATCTTTAAAAATTACGTCTTAAAAATTGTTTTTCTTGAAAATAACTTTAGCGAGAGCAAAACAAAAAGTTGCAATCAAACTCAATCTTTATTTAAATCAATTACGGGTTGCATTAAAACTTACACGAATGTTTTTCTTGTCTGAAATTACCGCAAATATTAAAGTTTCGATGAATAAGAAAAAATTTTAAATGATTAGAATAAAACGAATAGAGTTTTTATACGGAATAATTTAATACTTTGAATTTTCATAATAAAATTAGAAAATATAGAACGACATCTCTTATAACAAAACCTTTAAATAAGCAATTATTAATTTTTAAACCTTTTTCAGGATTTATCATTTTTCGTTCTTCAACTCTTTCGGTTGTCGAAGCGGAATTCACTTTTCTGCAAAAAAGGAAAAAAATATTTGATTTTGTTTAACCACTTGGGTACGGGCTTTTTTTTTTCGAATTTTTGAAAAAATTTTTACGCGCATTTCATAGCGACTATTCACGCTTCATATTTTAAAGAATATTTACTGTATAAGACTAACTAAATTAACTTTTCTAAACCACATTTATTAAAACTAAATACAAGACTTAAAATGCGTATATATACGTCATCCGTCTTTTGGCAGAAATTTACATAGACGTATATATACGTCATCCGTACGCAAGTGGTTAAAAAATAAAAAAAATACCACCAACGTTCTTGCTTGCTAAATTAAATAAAATATTAGATTTTATTGATTTCTGTTTCTAATAATCAACTCTTGCAGAAATAAAAAAATTTTTTTAGTAGCAACTAGCAATGTTCTTTTTAAATCGTGTGAAACTCCGGAAATATTTTTTCAAGATCACAAAAATTTTTTTATTTGGTCAAGCTTTATTTTTAAATGTTGTTTTTATAAACAATCAACCAAAACTTTTGCCATATTTTCTATCATTACTGGGAAGTTTTGATAATTTTTTGAGTGTAGACGTAATAAACTTGTTACTATTTTGGCACAAATGTCAAAAGCCTAAAACCCAAACACTAAGGTACAAAAGATTACTTTGTATCTTTGAGATTTTGAATAAATATAATGAAAATAATCAATCTGAAACTAATTAATAGTCATAAAGACACGTAAATATTTAATCACAGATAAATTATGACACTATAACAATCAAAAAAATAACGACCTTGATTTTGAAAACAGCACGGATTCCGCGGAATATATACAGTGAAATAATTGTTTGTTGATATTCATTGATGGGTTAAAATTTTTCATAATTTGGATTATTTTATCGATCGTGTGCGCAAATCAATTGAAGGCATTTGATCAATTGAAGACATGTATGTGTTCTGTTGTCTACGTGCTGGTTTCTATAATATTCCTTTCAATTCAACTAGTTACATTCAATTTTTTAATTTAAAGTTTAAACTTTGAGTTTGAAACTATGATTCAAGATATTAGGTCAAGGTATAATCTCTTTATATTTTATCCTTTATACCCGGAGTGGGCAATAGTTTTTAACCTTGGGCCACACTGAGACTTATGAAACGATTTGGGGGCCGCGCATAAAACGAATTTGGTAAATTTTAATGATTTTGAGTCATTATGAAATGCCATTCGTCCCTAAAAGGTAGTAATCTCTAAAAAAAGGTCTTCAGCTTAAATCTTAAAATAGTTACCTGGAGTTTAATTAAGGATTTCGCGGGCCGCAGTTTGCCCCCTCTACTTCATGGAAATATTAAAAAACAATAAAACAAAAGTTTAGGAAAATCGTTTATTTGAAAATTTATGAATTAAAAACATTGATAAACAGCAAAAAGTTTTGAAAGAAAAAGGTTCGAGTCACCAAAGATCTTGAAGTGATCTGCTCGTACAGTATTCGAAACTACTATGTCGGCTCGTAAGATACTTATTAGGCAGATCACTTCAGTCAATGAATTTTATTTAGAAGCGCTTAACAAATCAATGATTTTCATCGATTCTTTTCAACTCTTTTCGACTTAAAACTCAGCGCAAAAAGCTCACTGTTGATTTCGTGTCAGATCTATTGCAAGGTTTCATTTTTATCTCCATATTGATCTGCTTTATGTAATTATGCCTTAGGTTCTTATAGTTTGTATTAAGAAACAAAAAAGAAATATTTTAAACGAATGAAACTTATTGCTGTAAAAATAAGTATATCGTCGTCGTCGTTTGAAGGGCATCCACTACAGGTCAGACACAAACAGGACTGGGGCCGAGGGTTCATCCTATTACCACCCCAGACCGCTGAACTGCCTGAATCAGATGTTGGCAGGGGTGTCATTAAACCAGCATCGAGTTTCGTCATCCAAAACCATCAGACCTCGTGCTCCATGTGGTGCCCGATGTATAGGGCACGCTGTTAAAACATGGTCTGCGGTTTGCTCAGAGGCGCCACACTCGCAATTCGGTGAAGGAGCGAAACCCCATTTGTGCATGGACGAGTGGAATCGCCCAACACCAGTCCGCAGGCGGTTGAACTTAGCAATATTTAAAGAATAAGTGTATAAAAAAGACTTACGATTTTCTTGTTGACTTCATGTAAAATCTTATCCTCAGGCCAACGGTCCCAGTAAAGTACACGGTGAAAATGGATAACAATGCAGTGGAAATTATTTCGAACTGACTGGATTCAGACATAGTTCTTTAAATTATAACTTTACACTAGTTTGTTTTTTTTAAATACACAGTTTTAAACCTCTAAGCATATTCTGCATGAACAGATGTTTTGAGTATCCAACATTCAATTGTTCTAAATGAATTTAAAAACCTTTTGATTTTTATATGAGCAGTTTCGATTTTGAAGCCAAGTGTTAAATTATTTAACACAGATATTGGATTGCAAACAAAGCAGCAACATAAATCAGTTTTCTTCTTAATTAAAAAAAAAATTAAAATTTGATTTTTTATTTTTCTTTTGAAATCATTCTGGCATCG
The DNA here is from genome assembly GCA_963680785.1 of Diplosoma virens. Taxonomy (NCBI): domain Eukaryota; kingdom Metazoa; phylum Chordata; class Ascidiacea; order Aplousobranchia; family Didemnidae; genus Diplosoma; species Diplosoma virens. The sequence goes on along the minus strand of OY796889.1, from coordinate 4,424,385 downwards.
TTTTTTGAAGTAAAATTAATTTTAATAAAGTAAGGATTTGCAACGTCCAAGCAATGGGATGGGAAATAGGTTGAAATTAGCAGTCAAGTAGAGTGAAACGCTTGCTGTTGATGGCAAAAAAGAATACCGGTGATTGCGACTTAATGACACCTTAAGTTTTGTATACGTTATTAAGTTAGTGACAGTTTTTGGCTCGGTTAAAGTTAATGTTTTCAAAAGCATAAGTTCTTGACGATATGGCTTGGCATTGGATCCAAATCATTGACTTGCGAAGTTTTTAATGAAGTATTTTATAGCAACTTATGGAAAAAATAGCCGATAGCAGGCAACTCACCTAAGATTTTATTACTTTTTTTACAACAGGATTGTTTTAAAAGCTTATTTAAATAAATTTGTTGTTGCTGTGGCTACTTTGAAACGTTTTATTTATTCATTTTATTTTTCTATTTATTTTCAAAGCGAGGAAGGCGCTAATACATAGGGCAAGCAATTATATGCCAAGATATTGCTGTCCGGTTAAAATTTTTCTTTTTTTTTTTTTAGAGTACTCAATTAATGCTTTGGTGAACTCAAATGTGTCTCTTTTTTTTTTCTCATAATTTGGTTTTGTAATTCTACAAGTTCCTGATATAAAATTCTTTAACAAGTGAAATTTTGACTATCTTGCATCGTAGGACTACGTGCTAATAAGTTTGAAAACTTTAAAGGCTTTTTTCTTGTTTTAAAAAGCAATTGTTTTCAAGTACAGTAAAGATCTTACTTAACTTCTACTTCTATCGATATCTTTTTTTTTCGGTGAAGCACAAAAAATGTCAATTAGGCTAAGTATCAGAAAAAATCTATCATTATTTAATGCAAATCTTTACAGTAGTATTATAAATAAATGACTTAATCTCATTTTGATAAAACATTACCATTCTAAATATTTACTTTAGCTTCATTTTAAAAGAATTGTTTAAAATCAGTTCGTTTCAACGTTTTCTTCACACGTTAGAATGCTTTCATTGTTTTACGCTAGCGTGTGGTTTATCTGAGGTCTGAGGTCAGGTCTGACGAAGCACAAATAATTTTGACTTCTTCGTCACGGATCACAGCGGGTTTTTGTGAATAAGCAACTACTGCAAAATAAACTCATTAAATGTCAAGATGAGATTGAATTTTGAAAACACAAAAAATATTGCGAAAATTTCCTTTTTTCTATTCAACATAAAACAAATATTTTGTGCATACACAAGGGCTTGTAAGATTTACTATTGACAAGTGGTTGTCTCATGTAATAACAACATAAGGTTGTGGTAAATCAAGGGGAACGACTTCTTTGTAGCATTGCTGCGTAGGCATTTGACTTTAAAAAAGCTGTTTTCCCTCAATAAAGTATCTATACACAGAAGTTTTTCAGACCATTGACTTTTATGACTTTTCAATGCAGTTGATGCTTTTCAGCTTTTTTTGTTTGGTCTGTTAACACAAGCACCTCTTTCAGCTTGCCAACTCTTAAAAAGAAACATCTGCCGTTGACTATTGGAAAAGAAATCAAGGTGTAATAATGTATATTACGTGGTGCGTATATGCGGTTGTGCGTGCAATTACGTTATCGTTTAGCTGATGTCTCCTTATTCGCAATTGCTTTGTTTATGTTAATTCAGAAACGTAGTAATTTAACAGCAAATAAAAAAAATGTTCAGTTTTATGTCAAGCAAGAAATTTACTATAAAAAGATGAGTATAGGGAATCACCCCTACCTCTGCCACTGCTTTAATGAATATAACCAAAATCACTTTTGGCCTGCAATATATTTAATTGATCGAGAAAATTCACACACAGGGGTAATTTGACCTCTTACCATCGAGGCAAATGACACATTACTGTGCAAAAGTACAAAGACTCATTCGATTTCGACCAATATCACATGGGTACTTTGCTGTTTACGACCGCATTGCGCTAATTTTCAACAGCCAGGACAATTACTGGTGAAAATTGACTTGGTAAAGTGCAAACAATAATCAAGCTAGCTAATTTAAGAAAAAGAAATTTTTTATCTAGACACAAATATTAGAAGATTGAAAGCAGAGTTTGGGGGCCTCAATTTGTAAAAGAGAAAAAAGAAATGGTAATCTTGTCATAAAACAATAGCAAAAACAATTTTTAAAGGTATAGCTTAGCTTAGTGCATATAGCCTAATTAAGAACAGAAGATACTACAATGAAAACAATGTTCCACCAGCGCAACTGCAAAAGACACCGCTAAGCCGCAAGGGCATACTGGCGGCGGTTCCGATATGCTAACCACATCGAGTTAGCTAACACGGATACGGGTTATTTGCTGTTAATGGGAACTGCAGGGTTTTGCTTGTCATAACCCGTATCCGTGTTAGCTAACTCGATGTGGTTAGCATATCGGAACCGCTGCCAGTATGCCCTTGCGGCTTAGCGGTGTCTTTTGCAGTTGCGCTGGTGGAACATCGTTTTCATTGTACTACCTACCCAGCGTTCAGGTCCACAACTGGATGTTTGAGGTGTATAAACCACAAACAGAAAGTTGTGCCAGCTGTTTAACTTTTCAACTTTTTCAGCTGGGGTCAACAACAAGCTGTAGTGTCCTGACGAGTCCTAATAAGGACGAAACAGGTCTGTCGGCACTTGCTTGTTGATTGACTTGACCATTCTTACTATATGTTTGTAACAGAAGATACTATTGGGCAGCAAAATCCTCCGCCAGACAGCTGTTTCGACTATTGAAGTCTCGTCAGTGACGGTTTGATTTTTGCAAATGTAGAAAATTTGAAAGGCAAAATGATAGAAGTGACAATTTGATTTTTACAGAATGTCAAAATTCAAAAAAGATTAAAGCACCGAGAGAAGTCTTTTGTAAATTGGAATCCTAACATCAAAGTCAAGAGCTAAAATTAAATAGAAAATCCGAATAATATAAAATCAAAAGTAATAAAATGCCAAAGAAATTGACAAGAATTTTAAAGCACTACGAGAACTCCTTTACAACTTTTTTGGAAATTTGGAATTCTAACTATCAAGATCAAAAGCCACAATTAATTAGAAGAATTTCGGACGCCAGCGAAGTAACTGAATGACGTCGCCTATGTAACCTACATCGAAATATCAACAAATTTGTCCTAAAATATTTTGATGTTATTTGAAAAGATTCTTGAAAATGGAACCTATTTGGTTATATTCATTAAAGCAGTGGCAGAGTTAGGAGTGATTCCCTATACTCATCTTTTTATAGTAAAAAAAATGTATAAAGTAATTTTTGATTTCCCAAGCAAATTCTTTTTAAAAACTATCAAAAATTGAGTTAATTTGTTCTAAACTTTTGTAATTTCAATCCAAATTCTTTGTTCAATTTTGAATTCTAAATTCTTCAATCCAAATGAAAAGTTGCTCAATATTGACCTCAATTGAAGTGTTACTCAACTTTCTTAATGCCGCGCAACAAACTCAAAATGCTGTTACTGGGAGAAGGTCCTTCGTTTTATTTTGAAAAAACACGTAAAATTTAAGTGGAAAAAAGTTTTCTTTGTTAGCAAAACACAGCCAAGATGTAAAGATCTTTTATCAAGTCTTCAATTAATTTTGTGGTTCCGATCCTGGTATTGAAAGAAGTCAATTGAAAAAAGGTTTCACACCCTGACTGTGCTTTACCGACTAAAAAGAGTCTTTTTTGGCCTTCACTTTAATTTCACGTGCACATGTGGCCCGCAATAAACTTACAGAAAAAATAGTTTGCAATGGATGAAAAGTCAGGCTGGCCTGAAATAAACATTTTTTCTGCAGCTACATATGTGTCACACAAAACCTATGTATCTCATTTCATGATTCGCAACACTCAAACAAAATTATTAAACAGCAAACAACCACAAACACATGGCGTAATGTCGATTCTATCGCGAGAAAACGGCGACTCCGGTCACGCTCGGGTTTTTTTTATTTTGATTTTATCTGAAGTCCGAACGGTCGTCGTGGTAGGGGACTCGTAGGGCAAGTAAATCTCATTGGCTTGGTGACACCAATAAAAGAGGAGTGAGTAAATTCCCGAAAACCCGAAGGACGCTACTGCGAGAAATCCGAATACAGGAGCGAGTCCCAGGTCCCCCCTCCGTTTGGAATTGGATACGAACGATACGAGGCATCCGATCAAAAACAAGAACACTAAAAAAATCCGAAAAACCTTGTTGAAACATTTGATTAACTTTTTTTATATGAAAAGAACAATCCGATGAAAAACAAAGTTTAATATTCAAACAACCAAGTCGCTTAGAATGAAAGTAATTTTCTATTTTAATCGGAAAGAAGTCGATATGTTTTGGTGAATTGGTTTGATCTAAATTGTTAGACAAAATACAACTTTCAAAACTACGAGAAAAATGCATTTGTTCCGTGAAAAATTTCCTTTACAAAACAAAATCGTTGAAGTTAAGTTGAATATCTTTGATTGTCACAAAAATGTTTTCAATCGAAAAAAAATCATCATTATTCCGATTAGGTTGAATCCCCTTATTAACAACATTTCCACTTTGGAAAATGTTAATTTTATTTGGGCACCCACGAGTATTTATTCACTGCGTTGAATAAAAAAAGGTTTTCACTTCGTATTAAAGTTTTAACTTGTTCCTTGATTGTGGTTACAAAAAAAAAAATGGAAGTCTTCACTTCACGTCTAAAATCTGAAACTGTCTTGGACAAAATGATTGCCTTACAAAAGGGGTAGTACAAGAAAAATAAGTTTTTTTCGTCCCAAAATAGAGTGATTTCTAAAAAAAAATTATCACTTTCAATTTATGTCAAAAATTTTTGTCTCAAAACCGTAGTGTTCTCTAAAACAAGGTCTTCTTTTTTAATCAAGTGCAATATCCCTATTTTTGTCCTAAACTTAAAGTGCAGAAAGGGGGCACCGTCATGATGTGGGACCACTATGAATAAATAGAGCAATATTTTGCTTACGGGGCCTCTTAAGGGCCTCGGTGCGGCCGCCCCATTCACTCCATACTAAAGCCATCACAACTCAGACGCTTTATTTCCTCAAAATTCCAGCATTACTAACACTCACACATCTTTGTGATGCGGAAAATAGTCGATACAAAAGAAAGGGCACATAGAAATTAATGGTCGCAGGTTTTTCTGCCCCGATTTGTTATTTTTCCTTTTTTTCACCCTTCATAAATTTTCTCTTGGCACCGAATTTAATTTTTCTGAAATCATTAAACCAACGAACCGCGATTTTTAAGAGATGATAAGGATGAAATAAAATGACTTAACACCTTTTCTGCACACGCGGTCAAAGGTTTGTATAATCAGCGTATTTTCAGAAAGTATTTCTTTGAACATTTTGAAAATACATTGGATTCGGAAGCAATTTGATTAAAGTGAATTGTTAAAAAGATCACACCTTCGGTATGTTGAAAACAGTAAAGGTAGTAAGTCAAGTGATTACAGAATGAAATTCTTATAACAAATTAATTGTAAGAGATAAAAAATTATTTAATTCACAATTTCTGTACCAGACTATTGCTAGCTACCTCCCAAAATTTCTGCCCAGCCATTCACACAGGTCAGGATTCTGGACGTTTTAACATTCGACGTTTCCCAAGAGGCTAAACCACATAAAATACCAACTCCGATGACTCCTGCAGCAACCAACAGTATGACCCTGGGGATTATCGCCGCCATGAAGAAGTAATCGTCTGACGAATCTATGTTGAAATCGGAATGTTTATTTAACAAAATAAAACAGTTTATTGAAGCAAACTTGCATCTATTTTATTTTATTTATTGTGTTATGTAAATATTAGCTATTTTAAATAGACATATACTTTAGCTATAGTCTACAGTGTTAAAAAAACTGTTGCGAGTTTTTTGATCATTGCGAATTTTGCAATATTTCTTACACTTTGCAACAGTTTTTTTTACAGTTTTTGGTTCATTATCAGGTCGTGAAAACCATAAAAATTAGAGTTTTATCGAATATATTAAACTCTTAAATACATTGCACACCTTTTTGCAGTGATGGCTTTACTATGGAGCGGCCGGACCAGGCCCCCTCTAAAAAACGTCAAAAAGTGGCCTCCTAAACAAAAAAATATTTCTTTAATTCTTCATAGTAGCACCATTACGGTAGCAGTTTTTGTACCAAAGTAGGAAACATATTGTCGATCAAAGACGATAACCTTTTTCTTAGAATCTTTACTTTTTTGGGAGGAAAATGGAGATTTCGGATACTGGATGGAAGTAATGACTTTTTTTAAAAATCAGTACTTTTTTGAGACGAAAAAAAGTTTTTTGTTATGAACAAAAAGTTGCCCCCTTTTTGTAAGGCCATCACTGCCTGCTTGTCAACTTATTTGACACAAATAATTCCACCAAATAAACTTGTCAATTAAAACTGATGTAAAAAATGAGATTTTTGCGGCGAAAAAGCATCAATGAGGGACAAACAGTTAAGCAAATAACTTCTGCGATAAGCGCTATCAAAATATTTCTTGATAGCTTCGTGTAACGACTGTATTATTCCGAGTTAAAATGAAATATCTCGCTCATTGTGGTCTTAGAGGTTTACACCCTAATCATCCAAGTTATTTTTGGGCAAGTTCTTTGTTTAAACTCATTATATAAACGCTTTCTTTCTACTAGGTCCTATATCGAATAACCCTGGATTGTGCAATCTGTGGCTTGCGAACCAGAATTCTGTGGCCCTCAGAAAGTTTTAAAATAAAGTGACGGCCATAAAGTACTGTATTCTTTGAGAAATCTTCTCCTTCTTCTTTTGGCCTTTATCTTTAATCAGGGGTTGCCACAGCGTATGATGCTCCTCCACAGTATCTTGTGTTTAATGTCCTTCTCCCTCGCACCAACTTTCCCCATATCCCCCTTCACTATATCCAGAAATCGCTTTACCTTTTTTCATCCTTCTCAGTGCATTCTACACTTCTTCTCTACTGACACAATTTACCTCTTTGTTTACCACTTCTGCTTCCTCTGGCCTAGGCTCTCTGTCATTTTCCTTGTTCATCAGTTTCTCAAAGTATTCCTTCCGTCTCTTTAACACTGCCTCCAAACTTATCATCACATTACCGTATTCAGCCTCTTCTGCCTCTTCACTCGCCTTCCTCCTCTCTTTTTCCTCTTGTTTTCCTTAAGCCCAGCAGTAGCATAATTTCCACAGGTGCCCAGTCGTGCAACACCTGAGGTAGTTGTTGGTAACCCGGGCCTCGACCGATCCGGTATGGATTTATCATCATAACGCATTTGTATGTTCTGGAAAAAAGTTTTACGCTGGTTGCCCTTCCTGCCGCAACCCTCCCCATTTACCCGGGCTTGGGACCGGCATCAGGAACACTGGAATGTGCCCCCGATGGCAGGTTAATTAATTGCAAATATAAATATTTAAATTTAGACAATTTTTTACTTTTATTCTGTTTTTTTATTATTCTGTTACGTCATAATTTTTTAAAATTAAAATATTTATATTTTTAATCAATTTATTAGTTTATCGCAGTTGATCATGGAATGAGTTATAATTCTGAAATGTTTTGAATAAACTATATTTTAAAATGCATTAACTTTACTTTTTATTCTGAAATTAGTTAAGCGTTCCAAATTTTGTGCTCCGACCTTGGCTCCGACATTTTCATACAGTTGTTTATTTAATTTTGATGGATGTTTTTCAATTAATAAAGCTTCATAAATTTTACAATCTTAGTCTGATAAATATTTCTTTATAACAGAAAAATGGTTCATTAAACTATCCGTACTTTTTTGTTACAAAAATTGCATTCAATAATATGTTCTTTTATTTTACTTTTGACCGAAGAACCTAAGTTTAAATGTTCCTTTGCTCTTATTTTGTGTTATAATTGCATGTGACGTATTGACTTCCTGATGTATGTCAGACCCGCATCACACGGGCACGGAAATTGTCGTTTATGGTTTATTGTTAAATTGTGCTAAAAAATTTTTATATATTGATTTTTTTAAATTAAATTTTTATATATACTTTGATAAGGACTTGTGAAAGACAAAAACTTTCAGGTTTTCTGTTTTAAAATAAGACTTTGGAAAATAAATGATAAAATGTTGGCTTCTGATTGCTTTTATTTACAAACAAATTTGAACTTTTTGGCTAAAATTTTCAGATAATTATTTTTATCTCCAAGACACCTTGAAGTAATAATAATTTTGTTTCCAATTTATGACAAATAAAAAATTTATGGAACCGTAAAGGTTTAGAGCTCAATTTTTATTGGTCAGTTTGGTTTCGGTTCACGTTTTTGTTTTTATGCAATTCTTCTCCTTTGTAACAATTTCTCACAACACTTTTGATGGTTTGACGAAAAATTCATACACTATACTATCAAGGTTTTTGCACAAGAACTCCGATAAAAGTCTAGCTAAAACTCCTTTGATGTCGATTTCGACATAAAATTTCTAGTAGCTTGCATCATAAAACAAATTTATTTCAAAAGCACAAGCATTCGAATCTTGTATATTTATTTCTGAATCAAAAGCATCTGAACTTTCATTCAGTACATTAAAAACTTTTTTTGCAACTAACATACAACAAAACATTTGTGGAAATCTTACGAAATGAGTACAGGCACCTTTTAGATGCAAATCGTAGTACAAATTGTTAATCTTTAGTGGTACAAATCTAATACAGTAAAAATTGAATATCAGTCAGATAATTTGTTTCACATTTGAGCCTACTAAAATACCATGAGTGCAAAAAATTTTTGGAAAGGGGCAAAAATTTAAAAATGGCACTTTTTTGTTTAAGAGTCATTTTAGACAAACTCAAATTTTAGAGAAGTGGAGAAAAATTTTGCTAGAAAACCTGCTAAAGATCAAATTGTTGGGAAAACAGCAATTTGTTAAAATTCTGTTTTAAAATTACATGAATTTCAAAATCGATATTTTCGGAGTTCTAACGTTAATACATCTACTAATAGCTTGCCAGTTGTACTAGTTCTTTTTGCAGTGCTCTGCACCGTACCGGCGCTACAATCTGGACTCAAAGCTCTGATTTAAAGTACGCTATTAGAAAAACTACCATGAAAAACAAGGTTTCATCATTACACAGAAAAAAAACTTAGATTGCTCACTTATTGATTCACAGGAAGAAGCTTCTTTTTTACAATAAGAAAATAAAGTAAAATAATCCTCGTTTATGAAAATATACCAGGTTAATGTAAATGTTAGAATCAGAAAAATTAGTCCATTGAAACGGATAAAGTAAGGAAGCACTTTGATTATCAAGTTATCCATATTCACTACTTGCAAAAGTTTTTTTTTTCATTTTGTTTAAGAGGCAAGCTCTGTTAATTTTTATTTAATTTTTTTTGTAATTGGAAGTAATTTGGGTGTTAGATTAATAGTTACGTAACAATCAAAATCACTAAAATTGGTGGTGCATGTTATTAAGAATACTAGCTGCAACTTTCATACATGACAGTTCTTGTAGATACGTTGATAATGGTTGGTAATACCGCAATTAGATATTTAATCAAACAAAATATGTGCATCTATAGTATATGAGAAACACAAATATTTGTTCAAAAGACTTTTTCAGAAAAATTATCGTTTCTAAGTTAAATTTTTTTATTTGTTTATTTCAAATTGTTAGCCTATATAGAGAAAAAGCAAAAATTGCTTTTTATGAATTCAACTAAATTTCTAGATAGGTCCGATAATTTACGTAAATATTCTTAAAAATTTTTTCTACAACGAATGAAAAGTAAAAAACTTATGGATTTTTAGTTAATGTAATTGACGGATTTCGAGAACACTTCAAACAATCCGGATTATGCGTAGCCAGACAGCCAGTTTATGGTCTATATTTAGTTTAGAATTTGTGGCAACCAAACAAAAATCCTCTGGTTTTTTACCACCTTATTTCTAACGTCTTTTGTCTTTACTTAGATCTGCTCAATTGCAGCTGAATTTGTAATAAATAATGGAGACACTAATTTCTTTATTGAATTAAATTTGTTCAAAATGATAAGCGTGAAAACAAACTTTAAAATTCACTAAATTAAAAGCAACCAGTTTTTATTTTTTTATAAAACAAAAACGTTCCTGACACTTGGGTCCAAAATTAAAGTTACTTTTTAATCAACAACGCGACGAAACCCGTGTAAGTTGAATACTTTTTTTAGCACTCTTATATTTTCCCAAAATAGGGTATTATAGCCTTTCAAAAATTACATTTTACAAATAATTGTATTCCAATCAATCTATACTAAGTAACTGTAAGAGGCCAATTGTTTATTCCTTAAAAAGCGCGTTTTTAGACAAGTATAAAACTCTACTCTTAACATACTCGTAGAGCCAGCCGAGGCAAGGTTTGTTTATTTGTTATCAGGTGTGCTTTTTTAAACAGTTTTAGCCTATTTAGAGATGTGTGATATTAGCTAACTTTACGTTGTGAATGACAAAAGAATAAGTTTTCTTGCCGAAATATGCTTTATGTGACCAAAGTTGCTTCTGAAGATAGCTTTTTGAAGAAAGTAAATATGAGGAAATTAAATTCAATTTGTTTCAAATTGAATTTAATGTTAAAAATTTAATCTAATTTAATTACGACCCAATTACTTGCCTCCTAAATTGAAACGTACTCGGTAGGAGCTTTTATGATTCATTATGTAAAACTTCACTCTTCAGCTTTATTTACTCCTGGTATAGGAATGGAAATAGAAATGGGTTTGAGAGCCTGTGTTTCTATTAAACTCGGTTATAATCAGTAGTTAGAATCCGATCCGAAATTTAGTCAATTCACCCGGAGTCGGAGTCGGAGTCGGAGTCGGAGTAGGAGTCAAAATCAAACTATAAAAATAGTCTTGCAAAAAGCTTTTTCATCTTTTATTTATTTATTTATTTATCTCAGACGGAAAAACGTCTATATATATATATATATACACACACACACAAAAAAAAAGAAATATCAACCCTAAAACATGTACAATTGAAAAGACAAAATTAAAACAAGGTTAGCACAAAATATTGATAATAATACGATTTATACCATAAGTCAGATGACATCAATAACATAATGAAAATATTTTGAGAGTTCATACAACGATTAATGAAAGAAAAAAATATGCTTTCTAATTAGAGCATTTAAGGTATCAATATTTGATCGTACTTGATGGTTACGAGCACTAACTTATCGAGGTATGTGGTGCAAAATTCTATAAGAATCATTGTAAGCAACACGTAGTCGACCGAAGTTATATTTACGATAATTATACCACAAGTGGCTTCCATAAAAAGACGTGCAAAAATGTTTAAATAAATAGTTTTTTACTACCAGGCTACACTTACTGAATTGCTGTTTCAATTTATTCGCTGAGCAATAGAGTGATTTAACCTGCTTTATTTGTAATAAACTTTAAGTGAATAATATCATTCTTGTTGTTTTTCTCATTCTTAATAAAGCAGTGTTTCTCAACCTTTTTTCCGCCTGCGGCACATTTTGGGACTTTTCCGAAATTCGCGGCTCACTTAGACCATGTTTCTTGATTTTCGTCCCAAAAATCTAGTGTCCTCTAAAAAAAAGGACTTGACTTTGAATCTGTCTCGAATTTCTTGATTTTCGAATTTGTTCTCAAAAACTAGTGTTCCACAAAAGGTGGCGGAACGATGGACTAATGTTTTTTAAAAGTTTCGCGGCACTCTTGGAAATCTCTCGCGGCACACAGATTGAGAAACACTGAAATTGAATGTTCTTCATGGATACAGTAAAAGGAATTAGATTTGAGGATTGATTATCAAATTCCCAGCGAAGTTTATCAAAAGTCAACATTCAAACTTCGCTTTCTTCTGGTGCCCAATGTATGGTCATCTTCAAAAAGATATCTTGGGCAATTACTTAGACTGTAAGGATTCGCTTTTATCGATTTTGATTAAGTTATTTAGGGACAAATTTCTTTTAACATTTACATCGCGTGCACGAATTATCAAATTCACTTGTGCGGGAAGATCTAATCATTATTTCCATGCAAACCTATTTTTTTATCAAATTGATTTGTAGCTCAATTGATTTACTGAATTGTTGATGTAATCAAAACTAAATATGAGTGGTGTGACTTCAACAAGTGAATAATTTTTGCGTTAAAGTATTAAAGTAAGACTAGTTTTGAGTATCGATTTCTTATTAAACGTTTTATGGCCCACTGTGGCAGAGTTTTATTATGCAGCAAAATTGACAAAATTTTTTCAATGTTGCTTTTACTTTCTTAACAATTGAGCTATTTCAATTCGACCTCAGATGCTTTACGAAATTAATGTAAGCAACACTTTTTTGTTGTAGGTCACAAAAAGCTTTATGTAAGTTTTTACTAATACATGAAGACGAAATTTTCCACTTAAGGCTCGTTTTCACGGCGAGCGTTAGCCGGAATATTCTTTGTTTATCAAGGTTTTTTTACTTCTTTCCGTAGAAGAAACAGCCTTGAAAATTGTAAGACAGTGATGTAGTCGAGACCACAAACGTAGAGACCGAGACCGAGACCAAGACCGAGACCCGTTAATTTTTCGAGACCAAGACCAAGATCAAGACCGGCAAATTTCGAGACCTATGGTTCGAGACCACGACCGAGATCAAGACTGGCAAATTTCGAGACCTAAGGTTCGAGACCAAGACCGAGACCAAAAAATTTTACAAAAATATCGTTATTTTAATTATTCCAAACACAATCAGTTTTTTTTAAATAATCTAAGTTTACATTTTATATAAGCAAGCATCTCTAACATGTTGAAACCGCTTTGCTCTGTGTGGTTGCATCATTACACAAGTTGCTATAAAAAAAACCTCCGCTAGAGCAAAAAAAGCTAAAACACGCAAGGTATGCTGTTTAACAAATTTAGAAAAAAGCTGAATATTTATTAAAAATTTATTTTCAAAACTCAAAAAAAGTCGGTCATTACAGTAATGGTTGAAACTTCATTTAAATATTTAATTAGCTCGGCTATCTGTGTTGTGCCGTGTTGCAACTGTTGGTTTTGTTGGTTATGTTTGGCAAGATAAGATAGAATTTGTTTGCTTCATCACCTCAAAAAAATTAAAAACAAAGACGAATTATGCAAAGTAAAAACTGTTCAACAACTCGCTGGCTTTCTTTGGATATTACCCCTGTTTATATTCTGTGTATCTTTTAAACAGGTTTATTGTAGTTTCTAGGACGTTGCCCTTTCTACTTCGTCTTAGTAACAACTTTTTAGTTTAACTTTAAAGCAATTTGGAATTCTGTTTTAAGCAATTAGTTTCATACTGTGGCCTATGCAGAGATTTATTATGCCAGGAAGGTGCGATTGAGAGCCAAAAACACGATCATGCGAAAACACGCCATGTTTAAAACAGTGGTTCCCAACCGGTGTGTCGCGAAAAGTTTCGAAAAAAAAAACTGTTTAGGGAAGCCGAATTTTGCGGTTTTGTACGTGAGATTCGGAGGGAAAGAAAGAGCGTAAGTTCAGACGGGAACTTTTATTTTTCGGATCATCACGATTTTGAAACGAAAGCTGAGAAATCATGGACAAATTTTCAGTGAAGACCTTTTTACAGTATTATTAACCGTTTATTATTAACGAAGGCCTATTATAATGGGTGTGCCGCGAAAATTTAAATAGCTTAATAGTTTGCCGCTATATTAAAAAGATTGGTAACCACTGGTTTAGAACTGATGATTGTAATCAAAACGGCTGCGGTTCAAAACTTACTTGCGCCATTTTGCTGTATCCTTGGGGAAGATATTTTACGGAACATTTCGCTTGCTTGGCGGTTTTGGCAAGCAGTTCTAAATTTCAGTCGTATTTCTTTCAAAAACTAAAAAATTAAATTAAAAAGTTTTAACGGACAACAAAATTTTAGCATCTTTGGAGCAGGTTGGAGTAATTGCTTATCCTAAGTATAAACCAGCCCTCTTTCATTTCTGTGAGGCAAGAAGAGGAATATAAAGATGAAAAGAAATAGACAATCTATAGGAGTGGGCAAATATTGTGACTAAGAGGGTCGCCAACAGTACATTTTTAGAAAAAATTGCTGGCTATAATTAATAAATATGATGTTTAAATTATTGCTTTTTACATAAATTTTGTTACAACAAGAATTTGTTCGCTTTATTTAGGAAAAAATACGTACGATTTTAGTAATCACTTTTTCGGGGGGGTTTGATTCAAGTTCACATGGAAAATAATTCGAAAGAATAATTAAAATCAAAGTATATAAAGACTAAAAAAGTTTTATCACTCTAACGGTTCCGCGGAGGGTTCGAGTACAAACATTCAAAGCATTATCAGACTTGCTTGTTGCCGAAAGAAAAATTTAAATAAAGTTTTTACGTAATCGGATTATCTTGTAACAAATAGCTGGCATCACAATAAAAATCTTCATTGGCATAAACATAAAAAATTCGTAGAATTGTAAATTAAAGAAGTTTAACTCCAAGCTTTTTGCCACTTTAAATTGCGGCAAAAATGTCAATTGAGTGTCGTTCTTAACCAAATTGCAAAATTTTTCACAATAACATCAAGCAACAAACACATTAAAAAATGTCCGGTCTTGCCACCAATTTAAAAAACACGAGACCAAGACAACATCACCTCGAGACCGAAACCACCGGCACAAGGTCGAGACGAGACCGAGGCCACAAAATTTCGGTCTCGAGACCCTTATCACTGTTGTAAAGCGGATAAGTTAAAAATTATAATCAAGTTTGAAATCAAAATATTAATTCAAGAAAATACAGTAATATTGATAGAGAATGCCTTTAATTGTTTTTATTGGAATTTTATTGCCGTAAAATGCATTTCAAAATATAAAAGCAATAAAATACTGACGATTACACAATCACGACTGTTGTTGTTTCGCCTCTGTAACACCAACAAAAAATCAAAGAGTAAATTCCCGATGTTGCAAAAGAGGCTGAGGTAAGAAAACCAAATACTGGTCCCGAAGAGTAATTTCCCCCTCTCCCAATCTCTTTACCAGACGATATGAGAAATAAAAGAATTCCAATCAAATACAGGAAAGCTAAAAATATAGAAACGTAAAACATAGACTATAAGTCTGTCATCTTCATCATCATCATCATCATCATCATCATCATCATTCTTTCTACTGTTTTGTACTTTCACATCATTCTTTGTACTGTTTTGTACAATGTTCTGTTTTGTACTTTAACTTTCTGATTATCTGATGCATGTTTTAACGTCTGACGTTGTGCTGTTTCTTCCTTTTCTTGATCTCTTTGATATTTATAATTTTTTGTTAAATTGTTTAACAATGATCAAGAATAAAATGAAATGAACAAATAAATAAATTAACGTCAGATCAGGTACTAAAAAGCATTAGGGCCAGGAAACATCAAGGCGCTGTCAGTGGTGCAGAATACGGGAACAAAAGGACCTCGCTACGGTATCGAATATCTTTAGTACCAATAGAAATATTGCCATGCTTTTTAAAAATTTGCAGCATAAACCTGTACCGGATACAGGTTTACTATTGTTTTGCTCGTTATTCGGTGCGGTTCTTTTAGGTTTGGGCGTCTTTTTATATTTAAATTTTTTAAGCAGAAAATTAGGTTTAAAAGAAATTAGAGAAAAAAGAAAAAATTAGGTTCATCGGTAAAATTATTTATTTTCTCCGACCTTTGAAATATTAAGGACTAGCAGTGGTCGAGGACATTCATGAAAAGCATCCGTGAAAATAAAGCCGCAAACAATTATTTTAAGAAAGAATTTTCAGTTTGCCTTTTTTTTATAAAGAAAAGGTCTCAATTGTTCAATATTTCTTAACCCACTTCATATTCAATTTTTTGTTTACCCCCAAGCAGCTCCATCCACCCGTTGACGCACGAAAAAATCCCCGCATATCTTATGTTGTCGATATTCCAAGCCAAGATTCCCGCCAACAGGCCAAGCCCAAAAAACACAGTGGCAATGATAAACATGATCCGGGGAATCACCGCTGCCGCGAGAAAGTAATTGCTGAATTCGAGATTTGTCCCTGAAACAGAAGCTTGGTCACTACTAGGGCAGGGGGAATTGATGTCTTGAACAGGTACATTTCTGTCCAAAGGGGTCATGCCACTGTGATATTGTTGTTAAGTTTGGTGTTCTGAAGTTGGGCCGTCGTCAGCAGCGAAAGTATAAATAAATAAAAGCCCCACAACACCATTCGTCATTTAAAATATGTATACGCAGCTTAAGTAACACAGAAAAGCTTACGAAAGTTTTTGCGCTTTTAAAAACTTTAATTGTTAAGAACCGTTTAAATGAAATAAAAATTTGAAATAACAATGGCAGCATGCTAACCCTAACCCTTATTTCCTAAAATTATAAGTTTTTTTTAATTAAAAAATATTTTAGTTCACGAATAAACTTAATGTTCTCAAATTTTTGTGGTTACTTTATGTCAAACCATACAAAGTTGATTATGACAAAGTACATACTTACTGATCGGGCTGCATGACGACCCTCCACTTCGACAGAACGAGAACAACGTGTAGTAATTATCGCTCAGAAAAACATACCAGCTCAGTACTAAAGATAGGATTAAGTAAATCCAGCCATTAGATCTGATAAAGTAAGGAATAAGCTTTACAGTTAAATTATCTCCCATTAATATGACAATTTGACAATTGTCTTTGTTAGAAAAGATTTATATTTTTTTAAAATTTCTTCAATTTATAAAAAACTTTAATAGGTATTTAAAAGATTATGTAGAAAAATATTGTTTTTGAATCGATCTTTATAGATGACAACATGGGACCAGAAAAAATTTTTTCCGAAATTTGTAATCTTGTATAGCAATAATCGTTTCAAGCAACCAAAAAAAATTAATTTAATTTCATATAATTTATTGTTCATAGTTACGAAATAAATCGGCTTTACCACAAATAAAGACTATTATGACACAAAGATTTCACCCAGATCAGTTACTAATTACCAAACAAAGTTTAACTTATGCAACCATAAAAATTAGACATCTGGGTTTGTAATGACCAATAATATTAACGAAACCATTAATTTTCTGAACTTTGGTAGCCTTTAAAAAGACTATTTTCTTTAGAAATTTTTCGGCCAACTCTCGTCAGAAGAAATTGTTGGCAATGACAAATGGCAAGAAAACATGGTTTATATAGGATTGAAAATATCGAAAGAAACAAATCCTAGTTTGGATTTAACTATTGGTCAACATTTGTCAAATAACAAAATTTTCGAGTAAAAATTCGATATTTACTGTTTCTCTATTTTAACTGCAAAACGATCATTTCTTCATCTGACAACGATCAAAGTCACCTTCATAGAGTCTTTTAAACCCTCTTTTTATCGTCAGAAAGAGTTTGTCTATGGACTAAAGCTTTCTCGTTCTGCGGCGCAAGTGACGCGACACGCAAGAGGGCGCGTGATTGATTGCGCGCCCTTTTCTGACTTTCTTCTGATAAGATTTGGCCGAAAGAATTCTAAAAAAAAAACAGTCTTTTTAAAGACTATCAAAATTAAAAGAGTTAATAATTCAATCAATACCACTGGTCATTTTATAGTTTTGTACAACCAAGAATATATTCAAATCTAGGTTTGTACTAGTGGCGCGCGGTCAGGGCATGCAAGTCATGCGTTGCATGACCAACGAATTCTTGTGCGATGACCTTTATTTCTGATTAAAATAGAGAACACCATTGGTTTGGGACAAAATCAGAGACGAAAAGTAAAAAATCAGGGAGAGATTTTAGGTGAAGATCTTTTTTTTAGAGAACACCATGATTTCAGGATGAAAATTTGTCTATGTCTTAGAATCTCACGCAGAATTCTTTCTGCTACCCATAAAATATTGCATGTCCTACCCATTAACTACCCATAAAATACCTAATTGCATGACCGTCTTTTGGCATACCAGCTGCATGACCAGTCTCAGAGGTCATCGTACGCCAGTGGCTTGTATGTTTATTTTTTTCATCCATAGCAACACGAATAAAAGCGCTAAAAATATAGTACAGGTTGACAAACGAAAAGACGCTAGGTAATACTATGTTGAGACATCCAAATAATAAATGCAGATTACAAATTACCGTGATTATTGCGTACGTGTTCACTGCACCTGCAAACCCATTGGTAACTAGCTAATAATTACAATTGGTAACCATTTACGATTTTGGGAAAGAACAACAATTTGTTCTTTCATAACTATACATGTATGCAGGGGCATACCGAGGAATTTTAAAAAGGGGGGGCATACCTAGCGTTACCATATTTTTGGGGAAAACTAGGAAGCTCCTAAACAGAAAAAAATTCGTCCTTATAAAGTCTTGTTTCCCAAAAAAATTGTTTTCACTTTAAATCAGTCTCCAATTTCATGATGTTCGTCCCCAAAAGCAGGTGTTCTCTAAAAAAGTTCTTCACTTTGGATCAGTCTCAAATTTCATAATTTTTGTCCTAAAATTCAAGTGTTCTTTAAAACAAAAAATTTTCACTTTGAATCTGTTTCAGGTTTCGTTACTGAAGACTAGTGATCTCAAAAAAAACAAGAAAAAATGGGGTCTGCACGTGGGGTCTGTCTTCCACCTCTGCCAAAATGGGCGGGACGGAATCCTAAAAATCAGGACGTATGGTGAGCCTATCCATACAGCCGCAATCGAATATGCTGCGTGAAAAATTTTTTCAAGTGGCAAAAAAGGTCTTTACTTTGATTCTGCCTCGGTTTTGTCGATTTTTCGTCCCCAAAACACAGTGATCTTTAAAAAAAAGGTCCTCACTTTGATTCTGTATCTGATTTTCTCCACACATGTATCTGATTTGCTCCCCATAAATACGCTACTGCATGTATGTTTTAAAAGAGCAACCATATAGGATACTTATTTTTTGCTGTCAAGTTCGTTGCATCGTTTATACTAGTCGCGTTAAAGCGGGAAGCATTGTGTTTATCAAACAAAGTGATTAACTTTGTTTTTTGTCTTCACTTGAATTTTAGTATAACAATCTTAAAACTTCTCTCGGTAGGTTTTAAAATTTGCGCCTCAGGTTTAAATTTACGTTAAATTAAAAACAAAAAAGTCTTTGGACGATTTGGTGGCAAACCTCGATCTTATGTTGAAATCAGAGTGAGACCAAAAAAAAAAAGAAAAAAATGGTCAGCATTCAATATTCGAAATAAATCAGTGTCGTTTTTGTAGATGAAACCTAGTTGTGAATCGATTAATGTTTCAATTTCGAATTGAGCATCCGATTAAAAAATTCTTCCAGCGACTTCGCGGGTCGAAACTTTGACATGTGGTGCATAATGCATTACAAGCAATTGGTTTCGAATCTCTTATAATGCACCGTATTTATTTTTGCATCAAATTGAAGAACTGGGTTTTTGCAATCACGGTTTAAGCAAAATATTGAACTACTATATAACGGTAATAGGCTATACAAATGATGATTATGTGGCATTCAATGAAAAAATGTAAGGACGATGCAGGAGTGTGCAATCTCAGCATAATCCTTGGCATTCTCTTCTAATTGTGCGCCTCAAAGTATTGAAGGTGAAAAATGACAAGATGAGCTTTGTTTTTGAGACAATGTTCGTCGACCATTATTGTGTACTACAGCAAAGCTTTTAAATTGATGGTGCTAAAAGCTAGATAAAACTTGTTTGTCGGAATCGCTACGTTTTTAACGACTCCAACTCCGAAATATTGCATTATGACCAATGAGAACGGATTCTGCGCTCCATTCCGCACGCTTGATTTAGGACACAATTTATCCTGCTGATCATCCGTCAGAATAGCAATGGGTTTTTAATCGATCCAAATAAAAACCAAAACGTTTTTTGCTTTATATTTTATAGCGACAAATAATCCCAAAAGAAATCCCTAGAAAATCCTGATTGACTCGATAAAAAAGCAGATAAGAGCTTGTTTTGGGTCTTTTACAGAAATTTTTAAGCGTATCTGTACACCACCTTACCCTCCATTTAATCTTATTTTGTCTACAAGTTGTCCTTACAAGCATTTTTTACAGATTCGTTTTATCGTTTTACTCAAGCGCATTGTGACGTTTGTGGGATTATTACGTAATTTTGGCAAGAGAGTTGAAGAAAAGTTTTGTTCATTTATTTATTAACTAGACAACAATTGAAAAAAGCAGCCATAATGGATTCAGCATTTATTAAACAAACATTAAAAAATTATTATTTAAAGACGAACATTTTCGGCTTACTTCAGCCCTCATCAGGTTTCTACAATTTTAGTAATATTAATTAACTTTAAATTTACACACACACATAAAAAATTAACAACAGCAAAAAACAATGTATATTTTTTTTTAAAAAAAAGCTGTACTTTTGACTAACAGATTAAATTGATACAAATTAAATTTCAGATTATGATGTCATTGAAGAAAAAAAGAAAAAATATTACAATCAAAATATATTTAATAAATATGAAGCTCCGTTTGCAAACATTTGTCGATTTAATTTTGGACTTAACTTTTTTATGAGTAGAGCTTCGTGAATCTTGGAACAAAATTCTGATTTGCATTTACGTATTATTACAAAATTGTTTTCATTAAACCGATTATTAGAACACTTTTCACACGACAAAATATGATCTTTAATTGCACTATCCTGTAGACTTTTGAAATTCAGATGCTCCCGGACTCTAGTGATCAAATGTCTGGAGGACATACCGATGTATGTCTTGTTCGTATCGCACGAACACGAGAATTTATAGACAACATTTGACCAAAAAGCCAGAGGAGTTTTGGATTTTAACTAAAAATAATTGACTACTTTAAAAGTTTTATAGATAGGAGATATTTTTAAATTGTACTTGTTTTTTATTAATGCAGAAAGACGATTTGCAAAGTGATGTGATTCCTTACCCAAATACGGTATACAAAAACTATTTTCAAAGCTAATGTTTTGAGAAAATTTTTTAGAAGATTTGAAAGCTCGCAAGAATTTTATCAAAAAACGATGAAGGATAACCATTATTCAAAAACATCTTTTTTAACATACTAACTTCTTTATCAAATAAAAAAATCGGAGGAACAAATACGCTTGGCTCGATTTAAAAAACATAGAATTAATCCAGACTTCCATTTAGTGGGACACAGCGCGTTAAAATTCAAAATTAGATTGGTGTTTGAAGGTTTTCTGTATACCAAAGTATCAATCCCTGTTTCATTGAGCCTAATTTCAACGTCAAGAAATGGTATGGTGTCAGAAGGGAGCTCCACTGTGAATTTAATATTATTATGTTGAGAATTAAGCAAATCGAGAAATTTAGTGCAGTGATCAGAATTATCAAATACAGCAAATATGTCATCAACGTATCTAGAATACAATTTTGGATGAAAGTCTAATTGTTTTCCTAATAACTTATTTTCTATGTGGGCAAGAAAAAAATTGGCTAAAGTCGGAGCCAGTGGAGAACCCATACTGACACCATCATGTTGTTGATATAATTTGTCTTTATATAAAAACATTTCTTGGTTGGCCAAACGCAGCAGTTTTATAAATACTTCTTTTTCATTGGAGGTAGATTGTCTTTAATCTGGTTATCTTTTGAGTAGATGTAGTCAACAATTATATTAATGGTTTCATCCAGAGGAACATTTGTGAACAGAGATTGAACGTCAAAGCTAACAAGTTTGTGATCCGCTTTAAATTGGAATTAAATTAATTTTTTATGTGTGTGTGTAAATTTAAAGTTAATTAATATTATTAAAATTGTAGAAACCTGATGAGGGCTGAAGTAAGCCGAAAACGTACGTCTTTAAATAATAATTTTTTAATGTTTGTTTAACAAATGCTGAATCCATTATGGCTGCTTTTTTCAATTGTTGTCTTGTTGAAAAAAACAACCTCTTTACCGAAACTTTATTTATTTATTGATTTTGTATGATCTAATTCTGTTAAAGCGAGTTCGATATTGTAAGTTACATAACGTGTTTGTCACTTTATCGCAAGATAATATTGTGACGTTATAAGCTGCTTTGTCTAATTGCTAAACTTGGTATAGGAACTAATCTAAGACAGTGTTTCTCCAAGCTTTTTTTGTAGTGACTTAAATGCTAAGCGGAAATAGAGTGCAAAGCTTTAGCAAACCAACCTTTTTACATACTTTATTGCATGCGTAAAAATCTCTATTTTCGTCCCAAAATTGTAGTGACTCTAAAAAATGGTCTTTACTTTTAACCTATCTCCGATTTCTCGATTTTTGTCTCTTAAAATTAGTGAATTAATTTTTATACAACTACGTAAATGACCCCTCCTGTTTTTCTGGAAGCAGCCCTCACCCCCTTTTGTAAGGCCATCACTGAGCGCAGGTATTCAACTGGTCTTTTTGGTTTTCCGAGTAAAATTGTGACAAAGCTGCGTCAATTGAACAGAGAACTGGATATATGCACCGTTGATGTAAATCTGAATGCCAAACACAAAAAGCCTCTACATTCTAAGTACAGCAAAACATTGCTTTCCTGCCTCGGAAAATTGTCACAAAGTCATTTTTTAAAATAAAAAACTTTTTAAGATTCTTGAAAAAACAAAAAGACTGAAAGCTGCTCTAACTGGATAAATTCACACAGTGTTTTTGGAAATGTTGATAGAAACGGCAAAGAATTTTTTTCTCTCCAACTTAACCGACTTTTTAATATTAAAACTTTTTCAGATACTTGTTTCGGTAGAATAATTTAAATCTATGTACTAGTGTTTTTCAAAAACCTTCGCGGCACACTTGGGAATCTCTCGCGGTGCGCAGGTTGAGAAACACTGATATAGAGACTGGTAAAATTATTTTAAAAAAATTATTATTGACAAAAAAATTTCATCTAAATACCAATTAACTTTTGCTTTCAATGATTAAAACTTCTTTAGATACTTCAGGGATGTCCAACCTGAGGTTGGACAAACTAACAAATCGACAAATCAGAGCTTGATTCTGAGTGAAAACTTTTGTTTTTAGGGAACACCTGAATTCGGAGATGAAAATAAAGAAATTTGGTCGAAGTGCGCCGCAAATTTCGAAAAAGTCCCAAAATCTGCCGCAGGCGGAAAAAGGTTGAGAACCACTCCTCTATGTTTTACAATGAATTTATACCTCATTGCTAGTTTAGACCGGGGTTTATTTATCCACAGCTTTGAATCATTCACTTTTTATCTTTCACATTTTCCACATCGTACAGCGTAAAAGTCAGTGACAGGTCAGCAACAAATTGACGTGGAATCAGGCTCACTCTTCCAGTGCAAGAAGCAGAAACGTTAACCGCAAAACCACTTGCATGTTATTTTACGCAACAATGTTTTTAACTTTCTCTAGCTTGTTGTAATATGTATTCTAGCGGGACTATTTTGGTTTCATTATGGCAACGTTAAAATATTTATCTTTTATTTCTTGTAAAACCAAATATTTCTTTTAAATCAGTCAAATACGCTCAACGTTTAACAGGCTACTTCGAGAAGATGCAAGGCAACTACTGTATATTCTTGCTAATTTTAAACTGCACTTGGCCTTATTGTCAAAAAGCTTACTGATATCAATGTAAAACCCAATTTAAAGTTTTACATTCTCAAATGGAACAAAACACAACAATAAGCATAATCAAATTTTTATGATTAACACCCTTTGACGCAACCAGGCAATTACGTCATTCGAATTTAGCAAAGCCCTTAGAAACGCATAACAAGCCTCAATGCAATTTTTTAAGATTCGTTCACAGCACCTGAAACGCACATGAAACTACATTTTTTTATACAAATTAGAAGTTCGCAGTCACATCAGAACTGCCCGCCGGATATGAGGCTGGTAGCACCAACAAAAGAACAAAGAGTAGATTCCGGTTATTCCCAAACCAATCATCACTACAACTGATAAGATTGGTCCTGCTCCGTGGGACCCCTGGCGGCCTATTTCTTTTCCAGACGACAGCAAAAACAACATAAAAGCGGCGAAGTAGAACAAAACTAAAAAACAGTTAGAATAAGAACGTTCAGTTAGTTTTGTCTAATTTTTAGAATATTTTTTACAACAGTGTTTTTTGCGTTTTGTTAAACTTGTTGAAAACTTTTAATGCTTTACCGGTAATAATATTAAACCAAAAATCGGCCAGGTATTTTTTTAAACTGACGTTTCGCGTCGATTTAACTCTTCGGAAATCTCCCGAGACATCTTCAAAGACATTAAAATATACATAGTAACAACTAGTAAAAGCTCGTCAACACTAATCGCAGAGATACACCTAACGTCTAAAAGCAGGTAAGATACCTAGTGAGTGCTTTTCAAATAAAATTGTTAATAGTTAAAAGATCTTGCCAAATATTGATTACAATCCACATCGATAATAAAAATGTTTGAATTTTCTTGCTTATCAGGAGGATAAATACAGATGATAAAAAAAGAATTTAAAATTAATATTCATTTAAAAAAAATCATGTTGACTCCCTGACTTCTCTACTTATTAAAAACATCTCCAACATGCTCATAAAACTTGAAAATTCTTTCTCAATAATTATTATTGATATTGAAGTTGTTTTGCTGGTCGTGTCCACCAATAAACGACCTACAGGTGGTTTATTTTTGAAATTTATAAAACTTTATTTCTCAGGGTACAAGCCCTATACCTAGTTCTCGACTTTTTTGTCATTTACTGTACATCTTCATAGACCAATATTTGACAATAATTTACTTTAGTGGTCCTATTTTAGCCTAATTACTTAATTCTTGAAAAATATACATTTACAAAAAATCTCTGGTAATTGAGACTAATTTACACGATGATTCGTTGGCATGGACAATTTGAGGTTAATTTTAACAGATTTAATATGATAGTTCCTGCTATTGTTTTAGGAATATCAAAGACAATCTCTTGAATAAAATGTTTCCTTGTCATCAATCCTTCGAAGAAGGAAACGTCACACAATCTATAAAAACGCCAATTCATAAAAAAATTTAATTTACTGTGAGCTTATGACGTAGGCCTGACTGACGCGGTGATCACGTGATAACCTTTGGAGCTGGTTTATAAAGTTCATAAAATAAGTAAAGAACAACAAACTTAAACTTTTTATATTCATAAAATAAACAATGCGCTTTTGCTAATACTTTCACAAGACGTCTGATTTAAGTTATGTTCTGACAATATTACTACTGCAATTCTTTTTCATATCATTTCAGATGGCTTTATTCTTTCATATCTTGTGTGCTTGATTTTAACATCCAAGTTTCACAAAAATTTCTTAAATATTTTGTGTCCGGCAAGCTAACGCAAAAAATTTACCTCCAATGATTTCAAACCATCCATTCGTGCACATCATGATTCCTGCGTTTTTTTTGTTTTTTGTTTTCCAAGCCGCAACACCGACGATAAGTCCCATACTGAAAAATGCTGTAGCCACAAAGATTATGATTCGGGGAACATATATACTTGCGAAGTAGTAATCATCAGTAGAAAAACTCCAACCTGAAAATAATAGAAATTGAGTTCAACTTTTAAGGCCCGTTTCCATTACGAGCGTGGAAAAGATTATTCTTTGTTTGCTTTAATGATTTTTTTTGCTTTGCTTAGCGCTTGCTTCAATTTTAAGTGCAGAAAGAATGCTTTATTCCACGCTCGTAGTGGAAACCAGCCTTTAAGCCCGATTCTAATTTTGATTTTATAGAAGTGTTTACTTCAAATACTTGTCATCAAGAAAAACAAAGATATGAAGTAAGTCGGGAGCCTGTGTCAGCAGCCTTTCATCATTACAATAAGTAGACACGACGTGAGCTTAACATCTCTGTCAACGGACAGCCCCTACCGTATTTTTGTGCTGGGTCCACTAATCTCGGCATAAAGCTGGATAGGGCACTCACATTTCGCGGACTATTAGAGTCACTGCGCAAGAAGTTAACATCTCGCGTTGAGCTTCTAACGTGATTATCTGGATCAAGCTGGGGTGCAGACGCCACAGTACTTTCTACAGCCACCCTTGCACGGTTGAGTACTGAGCATCTTTTTGGTGTCGCAGTGCCCATACTCGCCTTATCGACAAACCAATTAACAATGCCTTGCCCATAGTGATCTGATTCCTGCGTCCCACACCAACGCACAACCTTTTTATCTCATCAGGCATCCAACCAACTGAGCTTCGTCGCCAAAATGCGTTACTGTCTCTAGCTCGCCGCGCTCAGGAGCCAGAACAGCTCTTATATGAAAGGCTCTTGTCTCCACTTGTTGCAAAGCTACGGCAAATTAAATAAAGACACACATTTGTGCCTGCTGCATTGGAACTGCTGAACCACCGTGCCCAGCGTAGCACGATAGGCGCAATATAAATGGTGCATGGAGTGGCGAGAAAACACTTCTGGACTCCATACATTTATTGGTGCCGGTTTAGTATGTGGCCTACCTTTCAAATGTGAATAGTATGTGGCCTACCTTTCGAATGTGAATGGATGTGGCCTACCTTTCGAATGTGAATGGATGTGGCCTACCTTTTGAAAAGGCAAGCCACATACTAACTAGACCGGCATCCACTTATTAATGATATTAGATCAATACCACCGGGATTTGGCTTTTCGAGATCTAAATGGGTTAGGCTTAATCGCCTACGAACCAGCGTTGGTTTATTCCACTCAGAAACGCACAAATGGTGGATATCGCATATACGGCGGCCAGTGAGCATGGCGCAAAGGAGCAGACAAGTGAGCACGTAATAACACCTTGTCCCATTTATCACCATCCAAATGGAGTCCGTGCTCTCTCAGATGTCGACAAGAACCTGAATAACTGGCTGATGAAAACATGTCCGGCCATTTAATGGATCGTCCAGCTCCAGTCCATCTTCCCCAAACAAAGATAAGGGCGTCCAATGCTTTCTTGCGAGTCAGCAGGACAAATATAAAGATGAAAGGAATAAATTAAGTTAAATAAAGAATATAGAAGATAAGGAAAAGAAATAAAGCAAGAAAATTTCTAAAAATTGCTTTTAAGAAAGAATTGTTATGAGGTCATCCTAATTGCGGTCTTACATAAGGAGTTTCTCTGTCTATGCCGTTGTTTTCTGGATAGTAAAAAAACAATTTTAATTATCAATCCATTTCTTTTGAAAGAAAGGAAAACCTTTTATTATGTGTGCTTTATACATAGAACAGTGGCAGTTCTGCGGTTTCATGGCTGGAATAAGGCGTGATGTTTATTACATAACAATGCTATTTAAGTGAAGAGAAAACTAATCAATTAATTTATTGCTACATTTTTAATTTATGCATATTCATATTGTTATTGAGAGATCAATTGCTAGCCAAGTCAATTTGATTTAAAACATAATTGTTCAGGCTTTTTTTCTTTTAAAAAAATTGCAGCAAAAATTCATTTACTTACCAAGGGGTCTGCAATTGCCGTCCGACGAACATATAGAGAACATAGAATAATACCTGCCGTTCGGAAAGATATACCACGAAAGAAAATAGACTAGAATTAAACAAATCCAAGCGTTAAATCGAATGAAATAGGGAAAGATTTTCGCGGCTAAATTATCCATTTTTATAAATACGCCGTTACTTTTTAGCTATTTTTCATATAT
The DNA here is from genome assembly GCA_963680785.1 of Diplosoma virens. Classification (NCBI taxonomy): domain Eukaryota; kingdom Metazoa; phylum Chordata; class Ascidiacea; order Aplousobranchia; family Didemnidae; genus Diplosoma; species Diplosoma virens. The sequence continues at coordinate 4,396,833 of OY796889.1, read as the reverse complement.
ACATTATGAGTGGGTTACTAAAATGAAAAGCCACAAAAAACAAATATAAAATTTACGCATTTACAGTTATCAAAATCATATATAACGTTCATCGAAATAGTTACAAAACAAATCAGCCATTATGACGACTTCTTTGTAGTGATAAGTTCATTGAGGTGGTGAAAAATATTAGCAAAATATGCTGTAATTCGTATAAATTTGACAGATTCGAAGCAAACGAGCAAGTTACTGTTGCAATCTTGCAAAAAGCGTTTAATTTTTTTTCGAAGTTGCAGAAACCTGTTCCGTACCCGACCCCTCGACAACCATCTTACTTCAGTGTGGTAGAGACGAACATGGTGTCGTTTTAATTGACGTCTTGGGAGAGCGATAGAAACAATCGATGATTCAAAGCACGACCTCGGACGTAATTCACAATTTTCATACAAGAGTTATAAGGGCATCCTTCAGACATGGAGGTAGTGTTTCGAAGGCAAGAGCCTGTCTTTGAACCAAACAACGAGTTATTTTTAACTCGGGTATCTCCTTTTTTCAGCATAGCGGCAAAACCAGAACAATTGCCCATCATAATTGAAGCACCATCAGTGCAAATAGAACCAATCATTTTTGAATTAAAATTGTGCTTGTTAAAAAATCCTTTGACTAGTTTGAATACAAACTTCGCAGTTGTTGTCCTTGGTAATGGTAACAAAACAAAAACTCTTCCTCAACTTTCTTTTCCTTGATATAACGAACAAAGCAAATTAACTAACTGTAATTGGATACATCTGTAGACTCATCCAGTTGAAGAGAGTTTTTTAGTGGAGAAGCCTTGAAATCCAAGATTAGTTGATTCTTCTTTAGTTGATTCTTCATTGATTCTTCTAAGAACTGTATCATTTGACAACGCAACTTGTTTCAACTTCCTGGCAGCACCATGTCAATGACCCAAGGTTTAATAACTTCTTCGATAAGCGTGTGAGGTTTGATTGCTTTTGCAATGCAATAAACTACTTTGTACGAAGCGAGGAGATGAGGTTTTTCGACGCTAGTAAATCCCATTTTTGGAAGCCTCCTATTTCGATTGTAACGAGCTCATTTTGTTTTTTAAATTTCAGCATTATGTCCAACTTTAACTCCCCGGTGTTTATTTTTGAAATGCTGAGTTAACTTTGACGGTTTCAGATTAGAATTACAAAACAGAACATCACAGAGAATGCATTGCGGCCTTTCAACTCCGTCAACTGTAGTGGCTGTGAAACCAAACTGACTGTATTCTCCTTTCCACTTCCTCACTTTGCCTTTTGACATGCTGCATTCACGACTACAGCATGTCAAAAGATGTTGTAAGATTGTAAAAGATCACGACTATAATAACTTTAATAATTATTAATAGTTTACAAGATAGGCCTTCACAATATCCTACACTCTTTTAACCTTAATAATGCTTCTCGCCACACTTTCATAACCTAAAATTTTTTGCGCAAAATAATCAAACAGTCGAAAGTATCCCAACTAATTGATTACTGACTACTGACTAACGCAAACAGGAGGATATTAAAATAGGAATAGGCCCTCCACGTGGTATAGGCAGACAATGAGTTTTTATGCCGTGAGAAGTCGATTTTAACCGAGATCAGCCAACCAATTAAGTGTTTTTTGTCTTAGTTTTGCTTAAGCGGATTGCGGGCCCGAGCAAATTTTTAAGCTAAAATTTCACTGATGTGGTCCACATATCCTCACGAGTTTGACGTGCCTTGCTTAGTAAGGGCAGTGCAGTATAAGATTGAAAGGATCTCGATTCACCATCTCTTGTGGTTTGGACCCTTTACGTCATGTAATGGTCTAAAATTACTTTCATTCATATATATTAATTAACGTTTATATGAAAAAACAAATAACAATTGCCTTTATTTATTCTGCCGACTTACAGGACAAAGTTGGAGACGTTATAGGTAGGATTACCATACGTGCCGATTTTTAGGGCTTTGTTCCAGCCGGTTTTCCAGAAATTCCGTCAGAAATCCAAAATAGATTCGAAGTGAAGACCTCCTTTCTCTTAGAGAACATTACTTTTTAGGGACGAAAATCATGAAATTCGAGACTGATTCGAAGTGAAGACCTTTTTTACTTTTATTTTTTTTCAAGAACACTTTTATTTGTGACGAAAATCGTGAAACCCGAAGCTGATTCGAAGTGAGGACCTTTGTTGTTAGAGACCACAACTTTTTAGGCACGAATTTTTTTCTATTAACAAGTGTCCCGGTTTGCCCCTTCAGAAATATGATATGCCTAGTTATACATGTAAAACTACTTAAGGAATTCATCGAGTGATAAAGGGAAGGTCAGGTTAGTTGATGCAGTAGCTCCAACAATCAAAAGAAATAACTTTAAGTTGAAATAGTGCTACCATTTAAAACAGAGTTATTACGCTTAGTTACGATAAAAAATTTGTTGGAATCCGTAAAGTTTTTAGCAAACATTTTGAAAAATGCTAAGATTGTACTAATTTTCTATTTACCTGTTAGTTGATACATGGCGTCAACAAACCTACCAACCTGCATAAAATTAAACATTAATTGATCTTAGCTGGATTGAATAGTGTACACAGTCATTTCTGAAATTTAGATTATAAGATTAAGTCTTAAATGTCTACTGATAACTGATTAACATAATGTTTTTATTTCCTAACATTAAATTCACTCTAGTATAAGTAGCTTAGGCTTCTTTCAAACTCTTGATTGAGAAAAAGTGAAACTTAAAGTTTGTAAAACTATGGAACTTTGTAGCTTACCATTAGGCTAAGCTGCATGATTTCATTCTTATTTTTAATTTTTGAAAGGTTTTGCTAACGCAATACATAAAATTTAAACATGCCGCAAGTCTCGTAAAAGAAAACTGAGAAATATAAAAGATCTCCGAAAGAAATCCTTTTGCTGGCTGCCAAAAAGTGTGATAAAGGACAGTCAATTCGAAAAGCTGCTTTGTTGTTTAATTTTGACAAAATGACTTTTTATCGATACTTAAAAAAAATTTTGACTAGAATATGCATTAGGGTATAGCGCTTTCACTCAGGCTCACACTATTTTTCTATTAGACATGGAGAAGGATTTGGCTGCACATATGCAAAAAAAATAGCCCAGTAAACAAACTTTGATCTGCGCCATTAATTACATTTCGATGTCAAAATACTTTTTGAATTGTTCAAATTTAAATAAACCCGTATCAACTGACCTGACCTTCCCCTACTCTCAATTCTAACTCGCAAAGAAACACCGGAGATGTTATGCGCAAGGCAACCGACAAGTGATTACACCAGTGTTTCTCAAACTGTGTGCCGCGGCACACTACTGTGCCGTGAGAGATTTCTAAGTGTGCCGCAAAAATTTTTTAAATACATTAATCCATGCTCCGCAATGGCAACGTAAACACACTCTATAACAGAGGAAAAGTATGTTTTTTTAGAGCTGCGATCAAAAAGCTTAAAAATTTTAAATGTAATTCCCATTACATAAAGTTTTGGTGATCAATTGTCTTTCAGGCTCGTTTCGGTACACCAAGCATTTCAAACTCGCGGCCCGCGAAGTCTTTTAACGAATTTTCCGATCAGATGCTCAATACAAAATCAAATTAATCATAAATTCAGAACTAAATTTAAATAATTAAAATGACAAGGTTTATTAGCAAGAATTTGGTTTTTTAACCAAAATTAACCAACCAATTAAATGAAGACCTCTTCTTTGGTCCTCACCTTGATTTCAACGTAAAATTTAAAAGAATAACCTGAATCAGCCAGACAATTCAAGTGAAGACTTTTTTTATTGGCCTTCGATTTCTTTTATATCCAGATTGCGGCCAGCGGCAAAATTTCCGGCTAAAATTTACCGATGCGACCCACATAGCCGCGCGAGTTTGACATACCTGGCACACGATATGCAAAACCTAAATACTTTATATGAAAACAAACAGTAAAAAATCTAGTGAAAAATAATAAAAGAAAGTTTTCACTTTATTTATAGAAAGTTACATAAAAATTCGAGCCCCTTATGCAATACAGTGATGTAGTGGAGACCACATGATTCGAGACCGAGACCGTAAAATTTTTTTGAGACCAAGACCAAGATCGAGACCGGAAAATTTCGAGACCTAAGGTTCGAGACCAAGACGAGAAACTATCGAGATCGAGACCAGAATATTTTTCGTAAAAAAATTTAATTTTTTTAATGACATTAATTTCTATTTTTCCAAAAATCCAAAGTTACATTTCAAATAAACCAGCATCCCCAGCATGTTACAAGAAAGTCTTGCTGTATATGGTCACATGATCAAACCGCCTGCGCTAAAACTCCGCTCAACTGGAGCAGACGAAGCGAGAACGCACAAGGCGTGGTCGGCGACTTTGAAAAGAGCAGAATATTTTTCAGAATTTTCGTTGCAAAAATTTAAAATATTTGAAGGGAACACAGTCATTGTTAAAACTTCTTACAAGTATTTTCTTAGCTGTACCCTAGGTGTACGATTTGTGTTATTGGTTGTTTCTCGCTTGCAGTGATGGATATTCAAAGTTAGGGCCCGAGACAAGGATTTGCAAAACTTGATGTTCTCTAAAAAAATATGGCTTTGATTTCGTATTTCCTTTTTTTCTCCCAAAATCATGGTGATCTCTAAAAAAAAAAAAGTTTTTCACTTGGAATCGAACTCCTATTTCCAACTTTTCGTCCCAACTTCATCATGATTCCTAAATTAACATTTACAGCAAAATGAGCCTATATGAGGTATTTTAGAGGGGGCCGAGGCAACTGATTCATTCGCCTCACCCAACATTCCACCACTGCTCGCTTGTTTATATATTTTGTAAACATGATTGGCACCTCTGGCGGGCAAGAATCAGCAACTGTATCCACTGAAAATGAACTAAACCATTTATTGACTATGTTTCAAAAATGTTGCGAGGCAATAAAAGGCTTTCAATTTATTTCGCAAGGGGAATTGTTTGTGGTAAAGAAAGCAGTAAATCATCAGAACCACATCAAATAACAAAAATATCAAAAAATGTCCGGTCTCGAGACCAATTTAAAAAGTACGGCACTGAGACCAGGTCATTACGAGACCAAAACCGAGACCGAGACCCTAAACATTGGTCTCGAGACCTTCATCACTGCACTATAATACATCAGGTAAAGGAAAACGTGGAAAACTCAGTGCAAACCAAAAAGATCTGCACTCTGGTCCAAGTGTGCCGCGAAATTTGAAAAGGTAGCAAAATGTGCCACGGGCGCAAAAAGTTTGAGAACCACTGGATTACACCAACCTCATTTAATTGATGCCAAGATATAGCTGTCCGATTAAAAATTTTTACTATTATTTTTTAAGTAGAAATAGATCTATGATTTTAGAACTTCTTACTTTAGAGCTTTTTAAAATTTAGTTCAGTTCAGCTCAGTTTATTATTTTTCAAGTAAACTGGTACATCACTCAAAATTAAAAATGAAATACAAATAAATCTATATGAATGACAAGGTACTTTGGAGAGTACTTTTTTAAAAAATATCTTAGTAATTGAGCAACCAGTCACATGACGAGGAGACAGCGAAATACCATCAGGTCATCTAAGTCAGCTGCCACCGCATAAGAAAGTTAAAAAGAAAAGAATTATTACTATCAATAGAAATGATTTAAGATTTCACTGAAAGATTATTAAGTGCAGATAAACAAGAATTTGCAGATAAAAAAAAAATAATAATAATACATAAATAAATAAATAAATAAATTAACACGTTGACTGCCAACTACGAGATAACTCGTAGTGTAGCGTTTGTTCCCTGGTGCCAACTACGAGTATACTCGTTTTTTTCTAAAAGCCACTACAAGAATAACTACGAGTATATTCGTGATTTTAATGCATAAAATCAACCCTTCGGCATCTGTAGCAACACACAAAAATTACTTCGGCACTTTAAACGCCAACAACAGCTGCCAAAAATCGCAAAACTTGTAAAGGGATGCAAAACGAAATTTGACCAAACAAACGTTTTATTTGCAATACATTCTATACTTATGACGCTTATGAAGCACTAATTGTTGTCTCCTTGAGTAAAATATGTAAAATTGCTGAGCAGTTCACCCGTAACAGTTTTTCAGTCTCACTATAGACTTTTGAAGTAGGATACATTTGGGATGTACTTTTTTTTATATATAACAAAAAAGTTGCGAATTTTACCAATTGTTTCTATTGCATTACCAGTATGCTAATTTGGAATTTTTCACATATAAAATTTAATACGGTATAAATAAAGTGTCGAGTAGCTGGAATAAGGGCAGTGTAATAAATGAACGAATGAATAAGCACAAATTGTTATCAAGTGTATGCAACAAATGTCTTGCCAACTTAGAGCTTTGTATAGTCTAAAGATTATTAACCCAAGATTAGGCGTTCGAATGGTAGGTTTTGAAGCACTCTACCACACAAAGAGGTGGATGGTCTTCGCAGGCAGCACAAAAATATCGTGTTTCCTTTCGTTTTTTGTTTCTGGTGCATACCCGGCACGGCTTGGTTGGTCGTTGCTTTTTCTCTGTTGGTGGAAGATATTCCAAGTAATGCTGGGTTACACATCCACCATCTCTTCTTCGGCGTTTTGCATTAGGAAGTTTATCATGCAAAAGATGCAATACCAACTGCTCCCTAAAAGACAGTCTCTTCATTTTGGAACCACTTTGTTGGCAATAAAGCGAGTGTGCATTATGTATCATCATTTCAAAAATATGCAAGCCAACCTTTTTTGGCCAACGGATAGTTTTGCGTAACGCAGAATAATAAGAAAGCATCTGGTCAGATCGGTCCACTCCAGACATGCCAGCATTATAATCTCTCACAATATTGGGCTTCATCATGACTTTTCCGTTGCGGTTCCTCACTTCTACCATCTCCACTCGATGCATGTTCGAAATAGTAAGAACATCCCGTTTATCCTTCCACTTGCACACAGTGACATCCATATTTCTTCTCCAAACCATCTCTCCCTTTTTTAGTTTCTCTGCTATCACATCTTTAGGATTTCCTTTTCTATTGCTTCGCAAAGTGCCACAAACGTACGTGCTCTTGGAAGTTAGGGCCTTAGTAAGAGATACTGAGTTGTAAAAGTTATCCATAAACAGTACATATCCTTTGTCAAGAAAATCTTCCGCCAAATGTAGTACTACATCTGACGCATGTCCCATCTCACTTTGTGCACCTTCTTCTTTTCCACAGTATATTTTAATTTTGATGATTAATCCATTCGATTCACACAATTCGTATAGCTTAACGCCATATTTGTGTTTTTTGTTTTTGATGTACTGTCTGAATATTAGCCTACCTCTCCACAACATCATTGACTCATCAATGCAAAGGCTTTTGTCTGGAACATAATTTTTCTTCATAATATTGTTAAAATAATCCATAATTGGTCGAACTTTGTACAGCCTATCTTCACTCTGTATAGAGGTATCCACAAAATGAAAAAATCTCAATAATATTTGAAATCTGTTTCTGCTCATTAGTGATGACCATAAACTGAAGTCATATAGCACACTTGTACTCCAGTAAGCATCCAAGGAAGGTAAAGAACATGGTCCCATCTGCAGCATAAGACCTAAAAATACTTTCATTTCTGCCACATCAATTTCCTTCCAGTGCTTCATCCTAGAGCTTCTGCGAAGTGGACCCATTTTAGCAATTGTCTGGGAAGCATAGAGGTTAGTTTGCTTCACTAGCATTTCAAGCAATTCTTTTGAAAAGAAAAGGTCAACAAAATCTGCAAGATTGCTCAAATTGGTTTTCAAACCCACATTTTCATTGAATGGAAAGTTTGGTGGGTCACGTGCAATTTCAACCCAGCCATCACAGCTACTACCGGTACTAGTAGCAGAATTACTGGAAGTAGAACTACTAGTAGCACTTGCTGAAGCCACTGTTGTCGGATCAGCAGATAGGCTAGATACTGGTACATGTGGTCGCACTGTTGCCTCTTCTTCATCTGAACTTGATTCATCTGAATCTGATGGAACATATAGTGCATGTACATCATCTTCAGAGTCAGATAAGTCAGAAAACTCTTCTGAATAAGAGTCATTCAAATCTAATAAATCATCCAAATCATCCTGAGATATAAATCTTTTTCTAGCCATATGGCGGCAAGTTGGTGTAAAAATAAACTCAAATCTATTTTTGACTTGACAACTTTATGAACTCTTCAACTCAACTACAAAGAAATGAGAGACCAACTGACCACGCTATAACCAGCGGGAAAAATTATGTGGTAATCGGACAATTATTTTTTTAATAAATAAAGAGAAGGTATATTATTACGGTAAGTTCTATACTAGCAGTCTAAAATACAACGGTTATTTTCAACTACGAGTTATCTCGTAGTGTGACATTTTTTGACAAATTTATTGATTCAGGTGCCAACTACGAGAATGTTCGTGGGTATTAATTTTGCGTGAAACTTGACAAATAAGCACCACTGTTACCAAAAATCGACTTTATAGTTTCTTAGCAGTCTTATATCAACAGTACTAGGTTTGGCATTTTTGAGCAGTTTGGGAAAAAACCGGTTGGCAGTCAACGTGTTAACAATGAATATGCAAAACAAAAACAAAAAGAGTACAAAAAGAAATAGGCTACACAAGAAAAATAAGAGTATAAAAAGAAATACACAAGAAAAAACAACAGAAACAACAAGTAATTTGCCGAGGCTAGAGATTTAGAGCAGTTTGCTGAGGCTACAGATCAAAAAAGTAAAGAAAAGTGTTTTTTTTAAGGATAACTGAATGACCTGGGGTTTTTGACCCCGACCGTGTCAATCACGTGCGTCATCAAATGGCACTTTTATCCTTTTGGCGAAGTTGCGATTATCTGAGAAGCCAAAATATTGCCAAAATGTTTCTGTCCGGTTGCAATTTTTTATTTAAAGATATGACTAAAATGTAGAGCTGCTTGCTGAGACCGCCAAACAGAGATAAGTGCCGTAAAGTGTCTTTCCGAGGACACAACAGAATGGCGCGAGTAAGTTTTAAACAGCAACTGTATCGATTATATTCACCATCAATCACAAGGCTTTAATCATTTTTAACCACTCGACCACCCTGCTCTTAACTAGGCTTAATCTATAATTAGTAGCCTACTGAAAGCCCTCAGCAGGGTTTTACTTTACTGCTGACTGAAAGATATAGCTGCGTTAAAGCCAGTGATGGGATTCAGAGGGTTTGCGCGGGTTCGAACAAAACGGTTCCTGGAATTTCAGCACATTCAGCAACCTTGTTTAACGTAATCTTAACATAACAAGTTTTAACGTAATTTAAGTAAGCCTATCTCTATGCCTCTGTATAATAAGAAAACCTGTTGTTAGGAAGTTTTATACAAAAGAGAATTCGTTCTTAAATTTTTGAATCCCAACATTGGTTAAAGCTCTGGTCAAAGCAAACCGTGCATTTTTGTTTATTCATTTATTTATTATTAGATTTCCCGGACATACCAAGATAGGCCTATTGCTGTTCAACCGAAATTTTTTCTCTTTGTTTTTCGTTTTTATTTAGAAATATGACTAATTTCAGAGCTGTTTGCTGAGACCTCCAAGCAGAGGAAAAGCCTGTAAAGTGTTTTTTCAAAGAAGAAAACAAAATGACGAGAATGGGTTTTAAACCTTGGCCGTATCGATTACGTTTGCCCTTTAGCCATGCTGCGGACATTGTCTTGTTTAACAGGAGTAGGATCCTTGATGATTTGATTCAACATCCCAACCACAGACATCCAACATGTTTTATTAAAAAATTATAAATGTTGCCAAAGACAGTTGTGTGAGTTTTAGGGCTTTATCAATTGATTAAAACTCAGACTAAAAACTTATTGAGGCAGTAGTTTGCTAGAAAATATTATGTAGTAAATAATGATGTTATCATTGACTTAGTTTTTGTATATCAAACTTATCACTATTATCATTGCAAATGAAGTTTTCTACGGTTTTCCAAGCAGCTCAAGTAAATTTTTTCTGTTTATTCACAATTTCTTTTACTTATTTGATTTGCTTTTGACTGGTTAAGTTCAGTATATGTTTTTTACTCCAACTACTGTTAAATAATAATGAATGAAATTAATGCTTAAAAAAGTTTGCCTGGTAAAATAATTGTGTTTAGTTTTTCTTTTAAGCTTACACTACTCAAAAAGTAAGTTATATGATGTTGTTGAATTTTGCAATCAAACTATACCATACTTTTTTAAGCTACCATATCACTTTTTTTAAATATAAAACAGTTTAAAGCAAAAAACAGTTAATTCATTTTTGTTTACTTTGTATTTCTTGTTTAGTTTGTTGTTAGGAATTCAAAAGTCCATCAACCTTTTCCTCCTTTACCCACAGTCAGTGAATTAGTGAAGCTTTACAAAGTTCGAGCCACTAAACAGCTTTCTCAAAATTTTCTCTATGACCCAGCTATTATAAGTAAGTCTAATGTGCATTTTGTGCTTCATGAGTTTTTTATTTAATGATCAACTTATTTTATACAAGATATAAGATAATCGAAAGTACAAAAGATTATTTAAAACAATTTTAAGCATGAACTCATTTTAATTTTTTTAAATTAAAAAAAATTTTTCAATGCTTCAATTAATGCAAATTTTCTAACAATTTTTAATAGATACATCTTTTCTTTTTGCCTATATTCTAGACCGTTTCCTTAATTGCTTCAGCCAATCATTGGAAGGTTGTTATGCTTGTGAAGTGGGACCTGGTCCAGGGTCTATCACTCGTGCAATATTGCAAAGTGGAGTCGAACATTTAACTGTAGTTGAAAAAGATCATAGATTTCTTCCCATATTACAGGTTTAATTTTTCTAAAAACAATTTTAAATTTTTATTTAAACGTTTGATTTCAAAAAAATAACAAATTAAAACTTAGTGTTTCTTTATTTTAATTTTTTTTATTATAGATTTGCTAACTACCATCAATCCAACGCTTATAATTTGAAGAATTTAAAAATCTTGTTTATTTAATTGTTAAATATTTTATTATGAAAAACACTAGTTTTCAATGTAGGCCGTTTAATTTTTTTTCTGCTCAATTCCAACTTTAAATTGAGCTCTTTCATGTTTAAACTAACAAAAAGTTTCTGAAAAGCTTGTTAGAAGATTATAAGTCCAGCAATACCAATTGTAGTAAAAATCATTACTTCATTTATTAATTTAATTATGAACATGATTTTTTTTACCTTAAACTTAATTGAATCCAACTGAAAAAAATGCTTTCTTTTAACTTAAAATGCACTCAAAAATCTAACCTTTTCTAAATATTTTTTATTTCTTGTATTATGAACTCAACTTTCTTCACACAATTTTTTTGTGATTATAAGCTACTAAAACTATAATCAGTCACTGCAAATTATGATTAAATTCTGAGTTTGTTTAGTATGTAGCCGACGTTGTTCAAGAAAGGCTGTCAATCATTCATGGTGATATATTGACCTATGACATTAGCGATTGTTTTCCAAAGGAACTTGTTAAAGACTGGCATGCTGGTTAGATAATTTATTTTTATCATTTTGTATCTATATTTATTTTCCTGACTTGTAGGAAAGCATTTGAGGTGCTATACATAGGGCAAGCAATTACCCTGACCTGCTTCTGGAGATGTCAAGATATTGCTGTCTAGTTGAAATTTTTTCAGTTTTTTAGAAACATTTACAACTTAGAACATTTAGAACAAGAAATTTAGAACTGCTTAACAACATAACTAAGCAGGAAAAGTGCTGTAAAATATTTTTCCCAAAGACACAGCAGAGTGGCTCAAGTGGGTTTTAAACCAAGACTATGTTGATCATAACACAATCACAGGTCTATCACTCATAAAATGTAGCAAAATGGAGTATTTATTGGTTGAATTGCAAATTTTTTTGTTGGTAAATTGCAATTTCTTAATTAGGGTTTCAGGTAATATTAATTTATGGTTATTTTATAAATATCTTTTTAACAATTAAGAGGTAGTGAAATGCAAAGGGACTATATCTTTTTTTTTATGGTGTTAGGCTTTCAACTCAAAACATTCGTTTTGTTGTTAATCCAAGTTGTTTTTTTCATTCCGAGATAGTTTTCAAGACTTTTCTAATTATGCAAAAAAAGATTTTTCAAAAATCTAATTTTTTCCTTCAAAAAATTGCGGTTTTGGAAAAAAATCGAAAAGTTTTTTAATTTTTTAAAACCTAACTGTATTTTACAAATTTAGTAGTCGACTTTATTGTTCACCTAACCTTTGTAAACAAAGCCTAAATGTTTTGCTTTTAAAAATAATTAATCAGTAAATTACCGACAAACTGGGCATGACTAATAAAATAAACATTACAATAATGCTTAATGTTTGCTTTAAGACAGGGTTGGGAAACCTGTGTCCCGCAAGATATTTTAACGCAGCTTACGTGTGACCGGAAGAAGCATACCGGTCCTATCGATCAAAATCGTACTTTTTACACTTTATTAACAATCACAGTCTGATAATAAAAATTTCGGTCCATGCAGAAAAAAATATTTATATTGTGTGAACATCAAAAAAAGCTAGTGAATAGACAAACTATGCTTCTCTTGTATTAAGACCCTTTTTTTGGACTTTAAAAGAAAATTTCTTACTTAACACAAGTGAAGATCAAAAACTGTTTTTACATGATGAACCAGGTGAAGGGCCGGGGTCCGTAGAGTCCCCACCATTCAAATCAACCAAAAGTTAACCAGGTTGCACCTCATTTTCAAAATTTGGGGATGCGACCCAAAAGTGCAACCAGGTTTCCACCCCTGCTCTTAGAATTCTATCAATATTTGCTTTTGTCATTATTTTATAAATTGTCCGCCATTTTGTGTCTTCGGCAACCTCCCCTTCAATATATCCCTGCCCTTACTCATTTGTCATTATTTTATAGATTGTCCGCCATTTTGTGTCTTCGGCAACCTCCCCTTCAACATATCCCTCCCCTTACTCTTCCAGTGGTTAGATTTGATTTCCCGGAAAGATGGATTTTTTAAATTGGGTCGAATTCCCTTGGTTTTAACCTTTCAGTGTGAAGTTGCCCAGGTGAAGAAAGAATTTATTTTTAAAACTCTTTCCTTATTTGTACATTTCAATTTTGGCGGCAATAAATTAATGATTTTTTTCTACAGTATTACTTAAAGAATTAAAAAATGGATAAAGGTCAATTTGAAATACTTTGTATATACAGGTTGATCGCGATCTTTCCGCCGGTTTTTGTATACACAGATAATGCAAAAACTCTTAGCATTCATCACTATTTTTCTAATGGTAATGACATCACCATTGCTTTTTTGATGCTTGCACTTGCATTTGACATCACCATACCTATTTTAATTCATTTTGTATCAATATTCATTTTATTACATAAATTGCAACCAGGAATATTCGTTTACATTTATGATTGTAAAATGGCGGGAAGATCGCAATTACCCTGTACAAAAGTTAAGGTTACGAGTTTATTCTGGGGCGCTAATGATTGCTTTGTACAGTTTGAATCTAGTATTTTTATTTTTATCTAGTTTTATCATATTTTAATTCATTTTGTATCAATATTCATTTTACTACATAAATTGCAAACAGGAATATTCGTTTACATTTATGATTGTAAAATGGCGGGAAGATCGCGATTACTCTGTACAAAAGTTAAGGTTACGAGTTTATTCTGGGACCCTAATAATTGCTTTATGTGGGACTAAATGGCGGCTATTTTGAACAAAATCTTTAGTTTTATCATATTTTACATGTAATTCATTTTGTATCAATATTCATTTTATTACATAAATTGCAACCAGGAATATTCGTTTACATTTATGATTGTAAAACGACTGTAAGATTGCAATCACTCTGTACAAAAGTTAAGGTTACGAGTTTATTCTGGGGCCCTAATGATTGCTTTGTGTGGGACTAAATAACGGCTATTTTGAACAAAATCTTTAGTTTTATCATATTTTACATGTAATTCATTTTGTATCAATATTCATTTTATTACATAAATTGCAACCAGGAATATTCGTTTACATTTATGATTGTAAAACGGCTGTAAGATCGCGATCACCCTGCATGTAGATTCCAAGCCAGTGATTTCATGCAGTTGTTCATTTTTCGCCTGCACTAGAAGGATATTTGCTTATTTTTTCCAGCTGTGTAAATGAACAACTTTATATATTTTTAGTCCGATTAAACTTGGAATTCTATAGCTAAGGCCGGACTGTACTTTTAAATAAGGGATTTGTATCGAATAAATTAAGTCATAATCGATTTATTGCATGACTGCGGTTTCCAATTTTTCATCCCGAAGAAGCCACTGGTGATATAGTGACGGCATATAGGCGTGTACATTAAACCTGACCCCCCCCCGCAAAATCGTGTGTGGTCAACGTCCTCATGCATTGCTGAATATTTTTTTCAGCGGCTGATCGCTTCGCCGTATAGTCCACAGCGATCTCGAATTTCTGTGACCACTCAGTTCTATTGTGACGTCACTCACCACTTCAGCATTTCCGGCGGCTCGTTTGTCCCCCCACCGAAAGTGAGGAACTGGCGTTTTGTTGTTTTGCGATTATTTTACGTGAAAAATATATTTGCGTTAATTTTTGTTCATCGAATATATTATAAAGTGCTTGAATCGATTTGATCGTTTTAGTTTGGTTCTTATCTCGATATAGTTGGCGAAACAAATAATGATCAAACAAATAAATTTACAAAGTTTAACCAGAGATAAATGAACTTGTACTTAGTATTTGAAACTGAGTTGCTATGATGTAAACAAATTAGGTTAAATATTTTACTAAAGTATTTATTTAATCTGCCAAGATATTTTGATCTTTCAGATATCATTACAAATTGCAGACCAATTTGGAACATTTGCGCTGAATTATAATGTTTGATTTTGACTCAACAAAAATCAATTTTATATTGTTTTGAAATATTTTCTTCGTAATCGCTGTCCCAGATGTTCAATGCGGTCTCGATCTTGCTTCTTATCATCTTCAATCATTTTCGAACACGACGTCAATAGATTTGTCTCGTATTTCAAGGTGACGGTCGGCGCTGTAAAGTTAATCCCAAAAAAGAAAGCTGCCATCACCCTCACCTTCAAAGCGGTCGACCACGTGATCAAGCATCTCTTGAGCGGGCACAAGAACAAGCCGTGCCGCTTCGGAATTTCGTAAGTTCCAGTTTTTCGCATTCGGCATTGCAAGCAACTGAGTGATGTTCAATTCGCGGTGAGCTGCAGAATGCAATATTTTCGTTCAATAACCCCTAAGCATTTAGATATTTACAAATATGCGCATAAAATATAATTAAGTAACTGCGAAATGACCGCAAGGTCTTCTGGTCAAGCAGCCAATTAACTTGACCAATGGTGTCCTGCTTCAATCTCACGGATTTGCTGGTCAGTACTGACCTGCCTCGTTGTTGCAGCACTTTGTTTCCCCGCGCTCGCTGTGATTTGGTTGAGGAAGTCTTTCGCATTTCCGGGGTTTCCCCGAATGCTCAATCGACGAAACTCGAAAACGAAGAGTTGCGCGACCTTTGTTACGCGTTCGACGAAATCGCGACCCGAATTCCGCAGTTGCGCCTGGTCGACACCTACGACCCAAAAGTATGGCGCAGACATTTCGACGAACAAGGAAATCCAATTGAAGCAATCTCAACCCGAGGCGGAAGTTATTCTCACGACCTCAAAGACCGACTTCGTGATTTCCTTCATGATACTGACGGCGGCGACCAGGATCCGGAACCGAGGAAGAGTCGTCGGGAGCGGAAAAGAATGAACAAAGTTTTTAATAGATCCTACCAGAAACCTGACTTGTGATACACGATTATTCTGATTTTTATTTAATTTTTTTAATAAAACTGCATTCGTCTTTGTTTCTCTCAAGTCGTTGTCATCCTGTTTCCTGTCAGCAGCGTACCAGCCACTGATCAGTATTTTTTTATTTCAGCTCCGCCGTGAAGTAAAATAGAAAAATTGGTTTGTGTTAAAGAGAGTAAAAAACGTTTCCGTAGATTTCCGCAAATTAATTTATCTTTATCTTTTGAAGATGTACTGGTAATGGAGGAGCCGCAATTTTGCTTCTGTTGAAACAAAAAGTTTTTTTTGACATTTCAAACGTTCAATTGATTATTTTCATCTCCGATTTGCTATAAATGGTGGTGGTGGTGGTTTTACCCGACCCATTCCTAGGGATGAAGGCGCGGATCAATTCCGCGGAATCCCAATAGTCGGGCGACTCCCCACGGACGGGACTAGAGGTCCAGAAGAGAAGGGGTGTGGCCGAAAATGGCCCGACGTAGAGGGTCTAGTACAGGGCAGTCGAGCACGAGATGTGAGAGATCCTGTGATTCAGAACCACAGTTGCTGCAAGAAGGAGTCTCGGCTCGACCAATCCTGTGGAGATAGGAGTTGAGGAGAGTGCTGTGCCCGTTGCAGCGTAAACGGGAGAGAACACAGCGAGCGGAGCGAGGGAGAGTAAGCTTTTCGGGAGATACTGTAGGGATTTGGTGTTGAAAGAAACCAGATTGGACACTGCGTCTCCAACTGGTGTAGAGGGATAGTCGTTGGGAGGAGATAAGGGGTGTGAGGGATACTGATATACTGGAGGGATGGTGGTGGTGGTGGTGGTGGTTTTACCCGACCCATTCCTAGGGATGGGGGCGCGGATCAATTCCGCGGAATCCCAATAGTCGGGCGACTCCCCACGGACGGGACCAGAGGTCCAGAAGAGAAGGGGTGTGGCCGAAAATGGCCCGACGTAGAGGGTCTAGTACAGGGCAGTCGAGCACGAGATGTGAGAGATCCTGTGATTCAGAACCACAGTTGCTGCAAGAAGGAGTCTCGGCTCGACCAATCCTGTGGAGATAAGAATTGAGGAGAGTGCTGTGCCCGTTGCAGCGTAAACGGGAGAGAACACAGCGAGCGGAGCGAGGGAGAGTAAGCTTCTCGGGAGATACTGTAGGGATTTGGTGTTGAAAGAAACCAGATTGGACACTGCGTCTCCAACTGGTGTAGAGGGATAATCGTTGGGAGGAGATAAGGGGTGTGAGGGATACTGATATACTGGAGGGATGGTGGTGGTGGTGGTGGTGGTTTTACCCGACCCATTCCTAGGGATGGGGGCGCGGATCAATTCCGCGGAATCCCAATAGTCGGGCGACTCCCCACGGACGGGACCAGAGGTCCAGAAGAGAAGGGGTGTGGCCGAAAATGGCCCGACGTAGAGGGTCTAGTACAGGGCAGTCGAGCACGAGATGTGAGAGATCCTGTGGTTCAGAACCACAGTTGCTGCAAGAAGGAGTCTCGGCTTGACCAACTCTGTGGAGATAAGAATTGAGGAGAGTGCTGTGCCCGTTGCAGCGTAAACGGGAGAGAGCACAGCGAGCGGAGCGAGGGAGAGTAAGCTTCTCGGGAGATACTGTAGGGATTTGGTGTTGGAAGAAACCAGATTGGACACTGCGTCTCCAACTGGTGTAGAGGGATAGCCGTTGGGAGGAGATAAGGGGTGTGAGGGATACTGATATACTGGAGGGATCGAGAGAGGCACCGGCTTTAGCTAGAGAGTCAGCTAAGTCGTTACCTGGGAGGGAAGAGTGACCAGGTATCCATTGTAGATGGACAACCTTGGATTGAGATAGAGAGTTAAGAAGAGATTGGGTATTGGATAGGGATTTTGGGGTTAAATATGGTAGGGGGGTAGAGAGAGTTGATAGGACAGATAAAGAGTCGGAAAAGAAGGGGATAGAGTCGAAATTACATGTCTTGGAGTGAGAGATACACCACTCAAGAGCATGTAGGAGAGCGAAGGTTTCAGCACTATAACTGGTAGCCCAGAGACCAGTCGAGAAGGAAAGCGAGGTAGCAGTGACACACTTTGTACACTTGATGTGTATCCCTGCACCACCCTGTCCCAGCCCGCCAGGTACCGAACCGTCAGTCCAGGCAGAGATATCGCTGTGAGATAGAGTGGAAAGATGGGAGGTAGCTGCAGTGTTGCGAAGGGAGGGGGGGTCTTTGCGAGAGCATTGGGATGAGAGGTGGAGTGAGATTGTGTAATTAGATGGGGCAGACCAGGGGGGTTTAGGAGGGCAGAGGATTAGTGGTTCACGGGTGAGATGTAGGTTAGGGGTAAGGTTATGTGATCTGGAGAAGGATCTCCATGAGCTCTTTTTGAGACGTGTGCGGGGGTTAGAGTTCGCAAGACAGGCTCAAGGTGGGAGGTAGACGGAGGGCTCGTTCAAAGAAGGAAAGGGATTGGTGAGTGAGGGTGACTCGTAGTGGAGGTAGAAGTGCTTCTATATGAAGTAGAGGAATGGGAGTGGACGATAGACAACCTGTGATTACTCGACAGGAAGATCTATGCATCCTCTCCACGGAGGTGATGTGAGTAGGAGATGAGAAGGGAAACCAGCCTGGGGAAGCATAGGTGAGGATGGGGCGAATGAAGGCTTTGTATAGGGTACATAAGGATTCTTTTGATGGGCCCCAAGAGGCAGAGGCAATGGAGCGAAAAGCACGGAATCGGTTGTGAAACTTTTTCCGTAAGGATAAGACGTGATATTTGAAAGAGAGAGTGCGGTCGAAGGTTACACCGAGAAAGGTTGGATGAGGGTTGAATTTGAGAGGGGTGTTAAGAATGTGAAGAGAGGGTTGTATACGTTATTGGTAGGGGTCTAAGCTGAAGAAGAATGTTTCACATTTGAGGGGGTTGAGAGGAAGGCGCCATTTTGAGGACCATTCCACCAGTCTGTTGAGGGCAGCTTGTACTACAGCGGTTGCACACTTAACACTCGGGGAGGAGGCCCAGATGGCTAGGTCATCTGCATAGAGAGAGGTCTTAACAGATGCAGGAAGGAAAGTGGGAAGGTCATTGATATATAAAGAAAAGAGAACTGGTCCTAGAACCGAACCTTGGGGAACTCCTCTTCGGAGACGGAAAGGACGACTGTATGAATTACAGATACGGACTTTCGAACGGCGATCAGAGAGGTAGGATCGTATCCATTCGACAAAGCAAAGAGGAAGATCTAATGAGAGGAGTTTAGAGAGTAGGGCAGAGTGCCATACTGAGTCAAAAGCTTTCGCAAAATCCACAGTGGCAAGGACTGTACGTGCGCCTGGCTTAGATTGGTGGAAGGAATCTGCGATTGACTGTGAGAGAAGGAGAACCTGGTCTACAGTCGATCTACCAGGTCTAAAACCAGCTTGCACGGGTGAGAGAATGTCATGTTGTTCGAGAAAATAGGTTAGTCGTCCTAATACTATTCTTTTGAAGAGTTTGGAGGTACATGAAGTGAGAGAAATGGGTCTATATGAAGAAGGTGAGTCAGAGGGTTTTCCGGGTTTGAGAATGGGGATGATTGTTGATTGTTTCCAAGCAGACGGGAAGGTGTTGACCAGGAAAGGTTGAAGATGTATAAAAGAAAATGTAACGCAGATTGTGGTAGGTGGGATAGAAGAGGGTAGGTAATTTGATCAGGGCCGGAGGAGGTTGAGGTTGAGAGTTGAGAGATAGCTGTAGAGAGTTTAATTGAGGAGAATGGTGAACAGAAAGTGGAATGCAGGGTGTTGCAGTGTGCAGTTCTGATTTGCTTCATTTGGGCTTTCTCGGTGCTTCGAAAAGGTTTTGGGGTTTGGGTAGAGAAATGGGACTGTAGGTGTGAGGAGAGATGATTGGATGATACTGGAGGGATCGAGAGAGGCACCGGCTTTAGCTAGAGAGTCAGCTAAGTCGTTACCTGGGAGGGAAGAGTGACCAGGTATCCATTGTAGATGGACAACCTTGGATTGAGATAGAGAGTTAAGAAGAGATTGGGTATTGGATAGGGATTTTGGGGTTAAATATGGTAGGGGGGTAGAGAGAGTTGATAGGACAGATAAAGAGTCGGAAAAGAAGGTGATAGAGTCAAAATTACATGTCTTGGAGTGAGAGATACACCACTCAAGAGCATGTAGGAGAGCGAAGGTTTCAGCACTATAACTGGTAGCCCAGAGACCAGTCGAGAAGGAAAGCGAGGTAGCAGTGACATTCGCTATAAATCGTCGGAACTGTCATAGAAATTCCAAGCAATTGCTGTTCAGTTGAATTTTTTTTTTTTCGATTCGTATAGTTTTTATTTAGCATGGTGAAATGAACAAAATTTAAGGGGACGATAACCAATCAAAGAAATTCCTAAGGACACAACATAAAATTTTACGTCGCTCGCGTGCGCATCATCATTAAGGCCCGTTTCCACTACGAGCGTGGAAAAGATTATTCTTTGTTTTATTAATTTTTTTACTTTGCTTAGCGCTCGCTTCAATTTTAAGCGCGGAAAAATCAATAAAAGAAAGAATGCTCTTTTCCACGCTCGTAGTTGAAACGGGCCTTTACGCCCGTGCTCACGTGATCAAGCTACCATTTATTACGTCGCAAGTAATTTATTAAACAGAAACTTTTCTTCCGAATCCCATGTTCTAGTAAGATTCCAATTGCTTTCAAGAAAATTACATTATTTGTTGTTTTTCGTTAAAAGAGCTGCAAGCCAGCTTAAATTTTATAAATCTATGTTTCTGTCTTTCTAATATTTTAATTAGTTAACGGCGGAAGAAGTTAAATTGTAAGCCGTATGATTGAATGGTAGCCTAAGAGGATTATTTCGTCATCAATGTGGTCGCGTTTTTATTCGCACTCTCGTCCCTGTTTGGCTAGCTTCCAAGCCGCTGTAAATTTCAGTTTATCACTGTATAAAAAAATTATCAACCGCACTGCCATGTCAGGGCACCTAAAAAACAGGTCGCTGTTATCGCTTAACATTGTTTGAAGTTTGACACCTTGATTGTTGTCCAGTGAGTGAGCAAAGGTCTGAATTTGCTAAATGCTGAAGCATATTTCGTGCCAACGGAAAATTAGTGGAGTATTTTGACTTTTCTCGCTTCTACATTTCTGTATTTTAACTTTTTTAATCTATTAAAAGAAATAATACACTCAAAGTCGACTTTTTGTTCTTTATCAACACAAACTGTCGTAAGCAACTGCCCACTTCTTCAGCACAACAAATGCGAAACCCTTTTTTTTAAGTTGTGATAACTGTAGAAATGAGCTGTAGCTCACGAAAACTTGTGTTAGTGAAAAAACTAGTCAATTGAATCCATTTTTTTTTATTTTTTATTTTAGACCACTGCAATTTGGCTTACGGTAAAAGTATTTACCGTAAAAAATCAAGGTAAACCAGGTTTAGATAACCAGGATTTTGATTTTTCTAACAATTCATAATTAATGAATGGTTTACAGCGAACATTTACATTTATTTACTATAACCTTAACCAGTCGCAACGTTGTTCCACAATGTCATGAAAAGAAATATTTTATGCTATTCTGAAATTTGTTTGCGCTCTAAATTTTTTCCCAGCAACGATAAATTGGCCTTAATTCCAATTACCCTTAAACTGTAATTACAGTTCTATAACACAAATAGTGATTTCGGGCCTAAGAGACCCGATACTAAAATAAAGGCAAAAAAGTGAATCAGTTGTATTTCAGTTCATTACTTTAGCTTTATGTGTTTTTAAAACATGATCTTAGATCAAACTTACCTATGATTAACAATAAAAAACTGCATCTTCGGCCTACGCTATGTCAAAATCAAAGAAACGTGGTTATATGAAAAGAATATGTAATGAACAACTACTGTAGTACGATCGTAACTTAAGTGATATAACTGAAAATAGACTATGCATATGCCAATAGAATGCTCAGTAAACAGTATCGGTAACCACTGCAGTGGTTGTTTGCAGGTTTAAATCCTTGTAAAATAAAACATATTTGACCAGGGATGTAAAGCAATAAAGAAATAGCCTAACTATGCACACATGTGACATATTTTAGTTGTGACTGAATGCTCTCCACAAACATTTCTTTGGCATTTCTGACATATTTGTCGACTCTTCCTGTCTTTGTCTTGGGGAACAAGTAGCTCCCGGGCATTTGGGCACTAAAGCTATTACTGATCTTGGAATAGCTGCACGGGCATTCTGTAGCGAATATTCCATTTGCTCAATGGCACTTCTAGCTATTTGTTAAAGTTTTCCGTTCCCAATGCGCCTTTTAATCTCTGTATCTACCAGCCGTTCTTTTAGAAATATCAGGAACATTTTTCCCTTGTTTGCTTGATTTCCAGTCAGGGTAAAATCCAAATGACGAAGGAAGCAACTCATACGACATCCACTAAGTTATGAAAGAAACACATTGGCCATCGCCTCGTCTGTCGCTTCGACATGTAGTTGTGAATAAGCACATCCAAACAATCAACTCTTCTTTTTGTTTGATTGTGCAAGATAATTATTTCTGGTTTTTTTGCTTCATCATCGGTCACTGCATTATCATCAGGCATAGTTGAGAGTAATAATACAGTTTTATTCTTTTTTTGCTACGTGGACACCAATATTTTTCTGAAATCCAAAGGTAGAACTTTTTTCTTCTCGCTATCTTGATGGGAAAAAGTCTGGTGGAAAAAACGTTTTGTTCCTTCTCACAGTGCCGACAAAAGTCAAACCATTTTGTAGTCGAGTTGCAGCTAGAATCATGTCCTTAAAAAAGTTGTTCATCGTGATATTGCTCCCACTGTGATTGAAAGGAGCCGACAATTCGAGCACAACATTTCGGCCTACATTTTGTTGAGTATTATATCCTTCTCTTCCAAGAATTAGCTTTCAACAGATAAACACATTGCATCACAGATCTAAAAGATTTTCATGCCATATTTGTCTGGCTTGCTCGGAGTGTACTGGCGGAAAGAACAACCTCTAGAAGGTACTAGCTGCTCATCAACGGTTAGATACCCATTTGGTGTGTAGTATCTAGAAGTAATTTGTCATTTCGTTAAACAGATCTCTGATAGGTGCAAGTTTGTCATTGGCTTGCCTTGCCTTTGTCATCAAAACGCATGAAGCGTATTAAAGCGATAAACTGATACTGCGGCATTGTAGCTCTGCGAATATTGGAGGTCCATATTTTTTGTCCCACAAACTACTTTGTGACAAGTGGTTCTGCTTCAAGTGACCAGCAGTGATCACAAGCTCAATGTAAGCCAGTATTTCTGTTCCATCCGTCAATCTCCATTTTGCGCTATTCTCGTTCTCATCTAGATAAGATCTCCGTTTTTTAGCAAACACTCTTTTAGCTTCTTTATTTGTGTAGGTTGTAATGATGACCAGAACTTTCAATACAATTTCAATTCAATTTTATTTGCAATCAAGGTATTACGTTTTAAAGTTCTTATTGAAAAAGTGATTGCGAAATAGGAAACAGCGGCTAAACGATATACGTTATTACACGCACAACGTCAATGGTGCGTGGTCGCCGTTCCTTTATCAGATACGTACAATCTAAAAGCTTGCAGAATGTCAGTTATTACTCCTGGTATGTTGGTTAGCTTTGCATGTGATCGAATAATGTTGTCCTGCTGCATCCTTGCTCTTCGAGGTGGTGTGGACTGCCATGCAGTTTCATCTCGTGCAGTGAAGTTTACTCTTGTATCACCACCAACTTGTGCTGATCTTTCTTCATCTGAATCACCCGCTTCTTCCTCTTTTATTCTTTCCCTTAAATATTCTTTAATACATCTGCCTCTGAATCAGAAATATCTGAGGGCACATATTCATTTCCTGATGATGTTTCACTGTCACTGTTATTTTGTTAATTGAGTTCAGCTTGAAGCATTTGAAACACACCTCTATCAGCCACTTTTAAACTTCTAATATCTTAAAAAGTAAATTAACAAATACCACCTAAAAAGAAAAGAACTCATCTCAGTGAAATATACAATATAGATTGTGTAACAAGTAGATTAAATTCTAGTTTTCTTCAAATTACAACCGGGCCTTGGAAGCCCTTAATTACAATTTGAGATGTATACTTGTTTTTAATGTACCAAAATTTTCTTTCTGACTTATTAATTTAAACTCTGGCTTTTAAGTTTTGCAGAAAGAACTGTTTTAGGCATTCCAGGAGCAACAGCTCTAAAAATCAAGAAAGAAAAAAGTTTTGCGAATTTTCTCCCTTACCAGGCCTAACAGGTCCTCAATTACAGTTTAAGGGTTAAAATAAACATTGAAAGCCGTTGCACCAATGACTTGTCACTGAAAACAAAAGTAAAGTTTTATTTTATTAATTTTTAACTGAACAATTATTGCGATAAAAAAGCTAAAAAAATGTAGCAACACAGCTTTGGTTTTTTCACAAGAATCGGCTTGGGCGTAATTTAAAAACAAACAAGATAAGCAGATAAAAAACTCAAATCAGTTGATCTTTAATAATTACGCAAAATAAATTATTTAAAACAAGCTCAACAACGAACATTGAAATTAAATAAATATTAAACAGGAAGCATGGGTGGTGGGGTAAAGGATAGGCAGGTCTTCCCTGGCGCAAACTTTTTCCCTGATATAAGAAAATCACTCAAAACTACAACTTCGTGTAATAGTATTAACAATAAAATCTTTAAGAGCGGTTATTATTTAAAAACACGTGAAAAACTTTTGTTTCGTTCTATTCAAAGGCCCTTATACGGTAGTAAAGACAAGAAAGCCATAACATTGCGTTTTACAAAATTAGCCGCAAAATAGGCAAACTAATTTAAATCATTTTCTGACATGTATTTCACAATCCAAGATCTTGAAAACCGAAGGTCATTTGCATTTTTCCGCTTTAATTCCTTCTTGATTTAAATATTTATGCAACCAATAACAGAACTTCAGATTCAAGGATCGTGGAAACAAATTCTGAACATAACTCTAAAAAATTTCAAGTTTTTAAAATCAGTTGACAACCAGTTTGTATCAACTGATCACCATTTTAAAGCAGATCGTCTCTCATACCGCGAGCCGCAAACAAGTTTAAAACGAAATCATCAATTAAAGTTTAATACAAGGACTTCAAGCATCCACATTGTGGCGCTATTACGGGGCAAATGACGTCAATTTGAAGCATTGCATTAAAGTGAAGATTTTATTAGTTATCAATTCTAAATCAATAAGTTAATTAACAAAATTTTTGCTATCGATTTTTATATCTAAAGAAATATGAGATCAATAAAATTGTTTTTTTTTAGAGTGGGCAATACAAATTAAAATGTCGATACAAAATTGATGTTTAGGGGGATTGATGTTAGCAAAGATACAAAGTTGATGAAATTCGTATTTTCTGTTTTACATTGAATTTTTTTGGTTGGATTAGCTTTGGTTCACATTCGTGTGTTGTTCATTTCTTGCAACTTAATAAGAATGATGTTATGTTATCAGTCACTTGGCATCCGAGCACAAACTTAAAATTGGCGATTTCTAGACTCCTATCGGAGATACCTAACTGAAGCTTCAAGAAAACGCTCGAAAATTAATATTTTTTAGCAGCCAACAAACTGTTGGTCGCTCGATGCTTTTTTTAATCCTTGATTCATTCTTTATAAAATCTGCGCAATTGTAGGAGCAAATAAACTTCTTAATTTTTGAAACGGCTTTTAGTAACCAATATTTCACGATTCGAACGTGACCTACATCAGAAGCGGTGAACCTTTTCTTGTGAACGTGCCCATATGTTTTAAGTAATGTTTTACAAACTAATATCGTGCCAGCTCCGGACTTTACAATCAAAAAACAGGTCGATTTAAAATAAAGACCAAAAGAGTCATCACTTTAATTTTAGGTGTATTCTCGACCACGATACATGCAATCCGATTATCAAGGACTTTATTTCTAAAACTATTTGTTAGAATAAAATGAAAACAAAACAAATGCAGGTCATTAATTTGATTACACTTGGGGGCAAAGTAAAGACTGTTTTTTGTCTTCAATTCAAATCGACGTGGTTTCAAAGAGCCTTTTTTGCAACGCTTTTATTAATATACTGTATGTCAATATGAACCTCGTAAGTTTGGATACTTTTACTTAAAAGTTAAATGTCCTGCCAGAAAAAAATTACTGCGAGCTTTATGTTAGCCAGCTCTGGCCCATGAGTGTGAACGGTGACGAACAGTTTTAGCACGTCTGCTCTAAACAATGATTTTTTTGTATCTCGGTCTCGCGACAAGTCACAAGCTGTCAATTTTCAAAAATTGGGGTTCCTTGAAAAAAGTTTCAGAGCCACTGATCCATAGCAAGAACAACAATCTTTTTTCAAATGCATTAAGCGCAGCCATAACAGGCTAGGCTGTAACCGGAACGCAAACCGGATACTAATGTTAGAAGAATTATGCAAATAATTATTAGGAAATGTACCTGGACTGTGTGAGGAAAATATCCGGTGTTGACTTGGTATAAGCCGAAAGTTCGGATCGCACTGCTGACGTAGGTAGCCGGGGAGGGGGTCAACAAGCGGCTCCGTTGCAGCAGACTGGAATAATCAACCATCCTTGTTCCGATGTAGTAAGGGACAAGGGATTGGACATGAATATTATATTTCATCGCTTCATTATGCAAGGATTGAGAGAAGTGCACCAAAAATGACTAAAATTATTCAAAATTTAAGTTTTATATTTCGTATCATGTCGTACTTGCTAAATAATTCTCTATCGAAACTACATAGTTTAAACTTTAAAGAAAATTTGGAATTTTAATAGTTTTTAAAAATGATGTAGACCAGCGTTTCTCAAACTGTGTTCCGCGGGCTTACGTAAAGTGTTCCGCTCATAGCCGTACCTGGCAGGGGAGGCAGGGGGGTAATTGCCCCCCCAAGTTTTCAAGATTTGGGTGAAACAAAATTTTTCGGGCAGCGATATGAAAAATTTGGGCAAAGTCAGAAATTTTAGGGCAATGTCAACGATCAACTGCAAAAAATAGTTACCAAATTTAGGTGAAGACCTTTTTTTTGTAGAGAACACCTTGATTTTAGGACGAAATTTGGTCTTCGTCCGAGAATCTGAAAATTTTTTTGTCCTATCCGTAAAGTGCTAGAAAAATCATACTTTGGGCAAAATTTCATTGCCCCCCAATTTTTTTTAGGCTGGTACGCCTATGGTTCCGCTAAACCAGTGGTCCCAAAATTTTCGAGCCGGGGCCCGGATGTAGATTTTTTGGACCTCCTTGGGCCAAAGCGAGAGAAAAAAAGTCTTCTCTTCGATTCAAGCTCTAATTCCGCTATTTTTCTCCCAAAATCCTGGTGTGTTCTCCAACGAAAAGAACACGGCAAAAACCTGAAACTGGGGTGTTCCCAATATAATTCTATCCAACTGTGGCTCGAAGTGAGTGTATACGTTTTTTATAAAGAGCTCCGCGGGCCAGATGAAAAACCTTAGAGAACCGCGTCCGGTCCGCGGGCCGTAGTTTGGTGACCACTGCGCTAAACAATGAATATAACGGTTTGGAAGTATGTCATAGTGAGCTTGCATAACCTTTACATATTTTTTTTAATTTCACATTCTTATGTTACGTTTCGTTATGACTCGCTTAAGCAAATTTAGTTTTTGACTTGCAAAAAAAGTTCATTGATATTCTAGACAAATTTATGATTCGAATTTTTTTTGACGAAGTGGTCCGTGAATAGAGAAACCCTGATGTAAACCAAAGAAAGCAAGTAAACAGAAAAAAAATTTATCTCTTCCAAAGACTTTTTTATCGATCTTGTTTATTTGATAAAAATACAGAGTGCGGCCGAAATACCCGAACAAATTTTAATACATGAAAATCTATTTCAGGTTTATAATTTTTTTTTGAAAACTTTTGTCATTAAATTGCTATTATTCACATTTATTTAAACTAATTTCTATTTTACTAAAATTATTCCACTCATGAATAAAACACCTCGACAAGCAATAATTTCTCTTAATGAAAAAAGTCTGCAAAACACGGAGATTTTTCGCAGACTTTTTATTGCTAAATCTACGATCTCGAACACTATTAAACGGTATAAAGAGTTGGGAAATTTATCTGACCGACCAGGAAGAGGTCGGAAAAAAATCATTAGAAGTCTCCGGAGTTACCTGGAAAAGGAAGTTTGCTCAACTCCTCACACTTCAAAATAAATACCCCACAATATGTTGCGCGCCATTGATGGCAATGTAGCAGAGAGGTTGAGGGTTGTAATAAAAAATAATGGTGGACATTTTGAAAAATAATAACTTCTCATTGAACATCAATATATATTAATGTATTTTTACAAATTTTGAGTTATTTTTGTGCATAACCTTTAGATATAGAAAATATTTAGTTTGTTAGGGTATTTCGGCCCCACCCTGTAATTATAAAGATTAATCGTATTCTTAAGTACAGGGGTCTCAAAAGTAAGTATTCATCTTAAAATTTAATAGAAATTTAATGGCTTATTCAAATTTGTCAAAAGTTTTGGAAAATATTCCATAAAAAATTAGAAAAATTTTAACATCCTAATATATCGTTGAACTTACTGGTTGCAAACTAAGAGAGCAACCGGCTGCAAACTGATATGATAGCTGCAATGGTAATTCTTTTCTCTTCATATTGAATTAGGGATAAAAAAGGAGATTTCGGATGCTGATGCGAAGTAAAGCCTTTTTTTTAATCTCCACTTTGAATTTGGGGCGAAATAGAGATTTTTGACGCTGATGAAAAGTGAAGATCTTTCACCTTAAATTAGGGACGAAAATAGAAAATATAATGATAGAGCTTGGCTTTTGTTTTTTGTTTGTGTTGTCAAGGGGGGCGCGAGTTTTGTTTGCATAAAAAAAAGGGACGAGTCTGAAAAAGTT
Organism: Diplosoma virens; assembly: GCA_963680785.1. Taxonomy (NCBI): domain Eukaryota; kingdom Metazoa; phylum Chordata; class Ascidiacea; order Aplousobranchia; family Didemnidae; genus Diplosoma; species Diplosoma virens. The sequence continues at coordinate 4,368,108 of OY796889.1, read as the reverse complement.
TCAGAATTTTTACTCTAATTCGTTAGTCGAATTCTTCAAAGCTTTGCATTCTTGTGGTGTAAAATTTGCTTCTAAGAAAACTCTTAAAGAAAAAAGTCACATGGAGTTGTGTCAGGTGAACAAACGACTCATTTCGAAGGAACTAAGCGCCATTTCTACCTTGCGATCATTATCTTCTTGTTCAAGTTTATATACAGGTTAATGCTTGTTGGAAAAAGCCTTAATATCTTTGCGTAGCATTCGTTAAATGGATGAGCGCTGCACGACGTATAGATTTCCCTTGGCTCAATGCATACGCCTCTTGAATCTTTTCCTCTAAGCGTATTTCGTTTCCCTGATCGTTGTGTGTCAGCTACAGAGCCAGATGCCATTAATTTACAATGAATTACATGAATTGTTCGTCGTATAGGAGCTGAATTAATTCCAAATTTCTTGTTCAAGCGGCGTTGAATATGTATCGATTTAAACGCTTCTTGCCAAACAGCAATTTTGCACCTCATTTCGTGATTTAATCTTCATGTTGTTGCAACGGACGATGCGCATCGTCGCGCAATTCCGCCAAGCTGCGAGGTCCCGTCCAGAAGGCGAACTGTAAAATTTCCGGCTTGGTACATGTATTAACTTCTGTTACTTATTGTTTTCATTTATCGTTTCTATTGAGTTTCAAACCCGCGTCGCTCGGCCTTTCAATTTATTCAATCAAATGAATTATAATTTGTTTTCTTCCTGTTCGATCTCTCGCGGCGCGTAATTTTGTTCTTTATTAAGTTTTGTCAAAGTATTTTGTCAAAGACTTCGGTGCAGCTTCTCTGCACTCGCCAGACAGTAGTTTTTAATTTAGAATTTTTGGTTCTCAACAGAGTCGAGATCAGTTTTTATTTAAGGTGAAATTTACTTTATTTTCAATTACATTTTTGGTTTGTGTTCTTCATTTTTTGATTTAACATTCTATTAAATCTAGTTAGTTTGATTTGTTTCAAGTAATTGAAGGTGATAAAAGAAATTGAAGGTGATAAAAGCCCGATGCGACTTCAAAGGCAACATCCAGATCATTTCGGCCCATCCAGTTCGATGAAAATTCACATAATTTAATTATTTTGCACCTATTCTTGTTCACTATTTGTATGTTCTATCTTATGCATATAAATTTTTTTTTTTTGTCCAGCCATATGCTTTTGAAATGGTCCTTTTGACCCGTGGCAGGATTTCTTTTGGTGGGTTTCTTTGCCTGCCTGACCCTTTTGGTCCAGACCCTTTTGGTCTTTGAGTTTGTTGTTTCTCCCACCCATGATTACACAACATTCTCTGACTATGGCTGGGATGTGTGTATTAATTATCTTCTTTTCGCTTTCCTTTTCTTATTAACATCACATCGCTTTGTTCAAAGGTACAGCGACCATGCACAATTGACGTTGTGCATGTAATAACGTACTTCGTTTAGTCGCTGCTTCCTTATTCACAATCTTTATTTCTACATGCACTATGATTAATTTCAAGTTGATTGTGAGTAAAAATGAAATAAATAAAATAAATAAATAAGTAGTTTCTAAGGCTTATTAAATTTTGAATTAAATTTATTAAATTTATTAAATTTAATTGTAACGTCCAAAATTGTTTTGTATCCAAAACAAAAAAATTATTAAATTTTGGAAATCCAAAACAAAAAAATTTTCGAAACCTGACTGCGGAGGTTTGTGCAGACGATTTACTTTCCCCTCGTCTCGCAGAAACACATGGATTGCAACACATGCATGCATTACGTGCATGTCATTACGTGGGTCGATTGAAAATACAAAAACTATAACTGAAATTTAAGAAGTTATCCACGTTATATTTATTGACAAAAATGAGTGCCTTATGACTAGTACCTGAACAGAAAATCAAACTAAAAATACTACTTTTGAGACACTCTGTATAAGCTTATTAATAAATAGAATAAAATTGAAAAGAAATACAAAAGCTAATCAACAGATCTTAATTTTGTTTTATGTCGTTCAGAAAACAAAAATAATTTAATGTTAAATTCCAGTCGTGGTTATCATTGAGTGAGATTCCTTGCAATCGCTACAACTTTGGATACTATTTAAATTTGAAATGTCTAAGAATTCAAATTTTTTTCAAAAAAATTAACATTAAAATATCTGGAATTACTAAAGTCAACAAAATTTAATAAGCACATCAACATCTAATAAAACTCACTTACTTTTGTGGCTGAGTATAAAGAAATAAGAGAATAAGGAAGAGAACCAGCAGCTGAAGACATAAACACAATTAAACCTTTTTTTCTTTTTATCATGAGTGGAAGAACAGTGTGGGTCAATGCAACAGCTGAGGTTATATTGACTTGAAGAAGAGCATGTATTTTTTCTTCACTTAACTGTAATTCAAATACAAAAATTGCACAATTAATCTTCTAAAAGTAATAGCTATCAAGGTTCTAAAAATTATAATTATACAGAGTGTCTATAAATTATCACTAGAACTACAAAAATTTGCTATAAATCCATTCTTGACTTTATTTTAGTACAGTTTGTGCAAAAAAAAAGACAAACACTTAAAGTTTTTATCTAATTACGCTTTTTTTGCCTTTTTGTATTTTTGCTGTATTTATTTGATTACTTAGTAATTTTTTGTCTTTTTGCAGATTCTTCTATTCTTTAAAATGAGCACTCCCTAGGAAAAGACCCAGTGCTTATTTTGGGTTATAGAGACAAAATTAGAAAGTTAGTTTGGAAGTTTCTCTGAACTTGTGTGTCTGATTTTGTCTCTATAAACCAAGACACGCTCTGGGCCTTTTCCTGGGGAGTGCTCATTTAAACTAGACTGTAATTAACTAGATTTAACATTTAACTAAAAAGACCACAAAGTAGCAATAACTTATACAACTAATTGTATAGTTATATAACTTATCTATATTAATTAATTATTAATGAGGAATTGAAGATGAAGTAAGATCAATAATAAATACATCTTTTATAAGTGTGACCTGATTATATAAAATATTTTTTATTACATTGAACAATTTATCTTTTCGCCGTTACATACAGGGCTTTGAGATGTTTATCAGCTGCTTATTAATTCTGACTTTGTAGCATCACATGTATGTATTTGGTTTTATCTTATATTAGAATAAATTCTTGTTTGTACAAAACTTAAAAATGATCAATGGTGTTGAAGGAACATTAACTCTTCTAATTTTGTTAGTCTTTAAAAAGACTGTTTTTCTATAGAATTTTCTCTTTGTTGCCAGAAAGAATTTGTCTATGGACTAAAGCTTTCGCTTGCAGCTTAAGTGAGCCTGCAACTAATCAAGCACTCTCTTTTCTAAACAAATCAGAGATGCCATTACTTTCAATGTTTTCCAACTCTATATGAACCACGTTTTCTTGCAGTTCGTCATTGCCAGTGATGTCTTCTGACAAGAGTTGGCTAAAAAAATTCTAATGAAAACAGTCTTTTTAAAGACCACTAAAATTGAAATATTAAATGGTTGTGTCAATACCATTGGTCATATCATAAAGGTAAATTTATGAGTACAGATTGTTATGATTCCAGGCCAGATCTCTGTACAAATAGAATTTAGTGACATACAAAATTGGGCAATTAAGATTTGGGGCTGCTTTTGGATATACAAATATATTTTTTACAATTTCTAATTAAAAAACATCAACATTGTAAAGTTATTTCTTCAATAAAAGATATATTCAAACAAATATAAGTATTTACATGGTGAAATTCCATAGGATAATCATAATGAACACCAACATTGTTGACAAGAATACCAACATCCAGTTCTTTTAGCAATTTTGATAGTAATCTCAAAGAACAAAAAGATGAAGTTTCAAAATCAATTACAACAGGAATCGCATGGACTCCAAAACATTTTTGAATATATCTAAAAATAAAATAAAGTAATTGTTTTTTCCCAATTTTTCTCACATTTTTGATTTTCTTTTCTGTTTCAGCATTTTCTTAAGCAGTTGAATATATTACAGGCAAAAAGACTTTAATCATATTCGAGTGATTTTCTACTCATCTTTCTACAATAAAATAGCTTTAAAATATTGTAAAAAAAAAATTTATACTTTTACCATTAATTGCTATTTAGTATAAAACTATAATAATACAAAATATGTTCAACATTATTTTTAAAATAAAACTAATGATTAAATCAGTGAAATAAATATATACAATTTATTTTGGAAACATAACATAACTTCGTATTACTTTGCTAGTTGATTTAAACTTTCACCATTTCGAGAAATTAAAACAACATTAAGTCCTTTTGAAGCCAATGTACATGCAAATGCTTTTCCAATGCCAGACGTACAACCTATAATATACATCATACATGTAAATTACTAATTTAAAAAAAGTTATTATCTTTTCATAGGAACATCAAAATATAAAGACAATTATTTTTACATGAATTCATACCTAAAATGTTACTGTAAAAGCTTTGGCTAAGACAATTGGATGATAATCAATAAGGGTACACAAAATATAACAATCAATCATTTCACAATCAAAGCAACTACACTGTGGACAAAAATTTCAGTAACTTATTGATACTTGATGTTCTCTAGTAACTGAATGTGGTTAAATTAAATAATTATTGATGATAAGTCACAAATATGTGCCAACTGGCACAAATTTTGTGCCACTTGGCACATATTTTCAGAGGTTGAGGTCAACCTGAAGAAAAAAATTTTTTCACTTTTTTTTTTGAGATAAACTTGAATTATATCATAAAAAATATTTTTCACAGGAATTTTCATTTTTTGTCTTAGTTTTAAAGTTATTCAAAAAATAACTTTTTCAAAATTTTAAAATTTAATTTAATTTAGTTATTTTTAAAATGGTTGAAAAATGTAAAGGAACACAAGTTTTTGTGTATGCAAGGTGTTTTGGGACAAATGTTTTACTCAACATGTACTTGAATTAACTCCATCTGGTAACAAACCAGTTTCTAGACTTGGACATTCGAATGCCGGTCGAAAACGAATTTGCCAAAATATGAACCAATCTTGCAATCTTAGCGCATAAAATTTGCAATTTTTTATATTTCTTAAACAAAACAATTGTAGATACCTTACTCGTGTTCCTTAGATGCCATTCAAGTAGTTACTTGTGAAAAATAACTTTTTTAAAATATGTTTATATATCATAAATAATATGAGCCAATTGGCACATATTGATTTGCGACTTATCATTAACAAACTGAATTGGATTTCTATGTGCAACTGTAACCAGGTTGACATGAAAGTTATGGTTTGATATTGTAAATCTTGAACTTTTTGAAAGAATTAGGATCAACTCTTGCATGCAGCTTTGCTTTACAGTTATGTCAAGGGTTTATTTTATCAATATTGAGTCAACAGATATCTTTATTTTAAGTTGAAGGATAACAATTTTACAATCAGATTCAATAACAATTTCAAATTTAGTAACAAATCAAAGGCCAAAATGCTTTTTTTTTTAAAGTGAAATGACGTTAAGATATTTTTTTCATTTTAAAAAAAAACCTAATTTTTTAATTTTTAGTTTAATTTTAATGCCAAAAATTTATTTTGTCAGTAAAAAAAATATTATTTTGAAAAACTTTCAATAAATTATTCTAATTTCTAAGCTTAAGCATAGCCCAGTAGCAGTAACTAACTGATATTTTTAGTGCAAACCTCAACACATACAATTAGTGGTACATCTTTCAGTTCAGTTCAGTTCAGTTTATTATTTGTTAAGTAATACTGGTACATCACTCAAAATTAAAAATGAAATACAAATAAATCTATATGAATGACAAGATAATTTACAGAACACTTTTTTAAGAAACAGCTTAGTAATTGAGCAATCAGTCACTTGACAAGGAGACAGCAAAAGACCATCAGGTCATCTAAGTCAGCTGCCACCCCATAAAAAAGTTAAATAGAAAAAAATTATTAATAGAAATGATTTAAGATTTCACTGAAAGATTATTAAGTACAGATGAACAAGAATTTGCAGATAAAAATAATAATAAGTAAAAGAAAAATTAACAATGAATATGCAAAACAAAAACAAAGAAAAATAACAGCAGGAAAAAAAATACACAAGAAAAAACAAGAGAGAACAAATATGTACAGTCAACAACACATAGTTAGATTTTTTTTTGTTTTTACAAAGCAATAGTCAAGTATTAACTGAATCCAAACATGCTTCTATTCCTTTTTTCTTATTCTTTTTTTTTTATTTATAAGATTGAAGTAAAATTTTGTATAAGCCTTTCTAAATATATGTTTTGAATAGTTCTTAATTTCATTTAAAACATCTTGCCACACTTGCGGCTTTATCTTGCTATTGTGACAACATAAAAAATGTTGCCTCATCATCACTATTGCAAGATCTAATTTGGGCATTGCAGCAACCTGGGATGGTAATAGGATAAACAATTAATTCCAGTTCTACCTAAGCCTGACCTGGAAAGAATATTTATACAATCATAACTGATGAAGATGATTGGTAAAACAAAGTACAGTCAGTCAGACCTCATTAATCTGGACCCCGAAGATCCACAATCCTTAATATCTGACACAAAACTGCTGAAAACAAATTTCTTCCTATGCATTTTACACCTTTAATCTGGAACCCCCACTGTCAAACTCTGACATGAAAGTTTTGGAACAAATGTGCTAAATTAATTGTATTGAAATCCAATAAACCAGATTATTACAAATGAAGCAAAAATGATTCACAAATCATTTTGACCATGCATGGGTTATGAAAAGAGACACAGAACCTTTAAGTGAAGAGTCATTGGTACAGGATAACAGACTTTTTTTAAGTAAAAATTGTTTGTTTTAATTTTACATCAAGTTTCTGTTCTTGTCATCTTGCGATGCTAATGCATTTTATGAATAAAGATAAAATAAGATCACCAAGATAACCAAGTAATTAGAGCAGTCTTTTTTAAAAAAATAGTTCTAGGGGGTTCAACACTGGGTTGACCCCCTAGACAAAAATATGATTTTGTTTTAGTTGTTGTCAAACGAGAATCTTGGCCTTTTGAATTGGAGTAAGATGGGTGCATAGCGCATTTTTTGCTTTTTGATAATCTAAATACCCACTAAATTAACATTTTATGACAAAACAAAGTGGTCCCCATTAACGAGGTCTGACTGTATACATATATTTGGTTGGCTGCTTACTCTAATGTATTTCAAGTTATCCAAAGTTAAGAAATTTTTATGTGAGCTGGTCATTTAGTCTTATAGTAAATAGGAAACACAAGGCATGCTATAGTGCCATTAAAAGCAACTAAACAAATGAAACTTAGTTTCAAAAAAGTCATATACATACCTGTGATGACAGCCCAATTTCCATAACATTTAACCAAGTTTCGATTCACACATAACTGTTTGATATTATAAATCCACTTAATAAAAGATGATCCAAATCGAACCGAAAAGTGCAAAGTATACCAGGTTCCAACAAGAATCAAAATATGTTTAATGTTTTCTTTATAATAATTCAAATCATTTAATGCTTGATTTAAAATCAAAGAAAATGAATCACTTGCTGCCATTACCAGACATCTAATAATAATGATAAATTTGTAAAGCTAAATTTTTAAACTAATATTATAAGTACAGTGTAAAAATATTTGCATAATTGATTGATGAATTTTTGGAAGTAAATTAATCTCTGATAATTAATACAGTTTATTGGAAAAATCCTACAATAAGTAATTTAGTGTGTAGAATCTTACAATACAAATAAAAAACACTTTATAACTATTACTTTTTTTAATTTACATAAGTATTTAGTTTAGTCAGTCATAAAATTTTATTACATGAATTGGAAAATTATGGGGTTAGGGAAATTGCTAATCAGCATCTTAAATCTTATCTTTTCAACAGAAAGCAATAAGTCAAGGTTTAATGTAATGATAAAAAGGTTCTTGTTAACTATTTGCCAAGTCCAGTTTATTACCTTTTAAATTTTGGGAAATTTTAAAATTTTAATAACGGCGAACAGTGAACGAGACACGAAGAAAATATATCGAAGTACAACTATGTTATCAGTTAAAACAAGAAACAGAAGTTTCTAAAAAAAAGTACGCTTGGGTCTTATTCTTCCTTATTTAAATTTACAACTTACCAAACTGTACTACCTCCCAAGAATTACTGCATACCAATGCTGTTGTTATGACTTCTCAAGCAAACAACAAAAAGACTTAAAAATCAAAAAGTCACAGAATAGGAGCTAACCCATATCTTTGATTGGACAACTTACAATAAACTATTAATTAACATCGAAAAGATTCTATGTTCGTTATATTTTCTCCATTGAAAACCATTTGACAATAGGTCAGTGTTTCTCAACCTGTATGCCGCGAGAGACATCCAAGTGTGCCGCGAAACTTTTAAAAAACATTAGTCCTATTCCGCGACCTTTTCTAGAGAACACTACTTCTAAGGAACGAAAATCAAGAAATTCGAGACAGATTCAAAGTGAAAATCTTTTTTTTGGGAACACTACTTTTTAGGGACGAAAAAGCAAGAAATCTGGTCCAAGTGTGGCGAATTTCGAAAAAGTCCCAAAATGTGCCGAAGGCGGAAAAAGGTTGAGAATCACTGAAATAGTGCCTTATTATGTAGCAAGATCAATTAATGAATGGTACTCCAGAACTTTCTACTACCTATAGTTAATCGTTTAAACAAATTCTCGTGATTGGCATCAATATATAGCCCACCGTTGTTTCTTTGCCTTTACGCTAGTTGATGTAATGCTACTGTTCTTCTTTTTTCTTTTGTTGTTTGTTTTTCTTTGTAAATATTTACTAAAAATTGCATCACATTTAGTTTACAATTTCAAGGACTGTAGACTAGAAGATCCTCAATGTTGTGGTCGCTTCGTAGCCTATCTGTCAGTGTGTTCTTACATGTTTTATTGCATTTTTTTTGTTTATATTAAATTAGCATAATACTGACAATAAACTTCAACTTCAAACTTGACTTGACAGTGGACAATCGAGTGTATATAAACATAATCAATATTTTTTTCTTTTTCCGAACCGTAAAAATAAAACAGAGTCAAAATCCATTGATTGAATGACAATTAAGTAAAGACTTATCTTTGGAAGCTTTAGTTCATGTTAAAATAAAAAATAAAAAAACTGTCCAAGATCAAGTTAAGTTCAAAAAAAGGTCTTCATTTGAGCTAAAAAACAAACCTGGAATATAAAATTGGTCAAAGACTCTGACTCAAAAAGATTCCAGCTGGAATTGACTTGGGCTCAACTCGAGCATCTTAGCATAATTTTTGCCAAAGAATAGAATTCGAGGTTCTTGAACTTGAAATCAGGGCGTCGAACCGTTTAAAATTACGTTACGTTTCAGGTTCGGATTTGACAAATTTTATTTTAATGATTCAGTTCCGGTTTTTATTTTTAAAGGTTCAGTTCCGGTTCAGATTCAACAAATTTTATTTTTTCTAACTCAGTTGCGGTTTAGGTTTGGCTAATTTTGTTTTTAAAAACTTATTTATTATTTTTATTTTATCTCTATGCTTCTCCTGACTTGCAGGAAAGCAACGGGACGCTAATACATAGGGCAAGCAATTACTCTGACCTGGTTCGGGAAATACCGAAATGTTACTGTTCGCTTGTAATTTAATAGAGATATTATTGTAATTTAGAACTGCTTGCCAAAACCACCAAGCAGGGGAAAGTGCGGAAAAGTGGCTTTCCCAAGAACACAACAGAATGGCGCGAGTGGGTTTTGAACCGAGATAATGTTGATCATACGTATGGCGCTTTAACTACTTGACCACTTTGCAGACAAAGGTTCAGTTCTGGTTCAGTTCCGGTTCAGGTTTAAAAAAACATTTAGCGTTTTGTACGATTTTCGATTCATGTTTGGTTCAATCCAATAAAATATTTTTACAAGTGGGCTATGTCCATTTTTGAAAGCTTATAAACTAAAGACATGATTTGTAGATTGTGGCCATAGACATACCAAACTAAAGGATTTGGTAAAAGGGGACAAACAATTTTTCCCGCACCATGGTTTTGCACAATTTTACCAGGAAGCTTAAACTTAACAAATAAGTTTACATCTGAGCAGAAATGTATTAGCTTTGTTATGTAGCTTACTCGAAATATTCTTGACGTCAAAAAATCAATTTAGAAGTGTTGTGCTGTGAAATAATTTTACTAATTTTAATTTTACCTTCAAAAATAAAATTGTATGGTTGAATCTGGGATGCAGCACCTTGAAACAAACTATTATTTGGACCTGTATTAAATTCTATCCCTCCGAGAAACATTTGTTGGCCTACAAATGCATTTTATGTATGCCTCGAAAAACATATCTGTTGATAAAAATTTTGCGCGCCCTAAAAGTGCAAGCAAAAAATTTCTGTCCCCCACCTTAAAATTAGTTTGCTACGATCAATTTAAATTTCTTATCTTTCGCCAAGAGAAAGTTTCCCAAAGTGTTATCGTTACATCAGTAAGCACTAATTGCACAATCACAATCTTGTCTAAAATAGCGGATGTTCACGAGACTTTAGTAAGCTGCTAAGAAGCATAACTAGAGTTTTAAACCTGCGCGTTTATTAGCGAAATTGACCCGTTGATTGTAGTAGAAAAAGGCAAAAAAAACGGCAGGTTTAGTGGGATTTGCCCTGAACGACGTTGTGCAGACGTATCAAAATCAGTTTTTTATGCTGGTGTATGTATGGGTTTATAAGATCCCTTTTACGCTGGCAACTTACCTGTGTATATGACAAATAAGGTGTAGCAAATAGCAACTGTTCAAGTCTTTACTATTTTTTTTTTTTTGTACTTTGTTTGTATGCTATAAAGTTATTACTTGGGCCCTCTAAAGTTACTGAAATCAATTTTTTTCAAGGCTTTAATGGGCCTATACTTTATAAAACTTACACAACATTATAATTTAGGTAGTAATTCAGGAGTCTTGGTCACTACGTTTTTATTGGTAAAAATAAAGTCAAAATTTTATCTTGTCACATTTTATATATAAAAACCCATTTTTCGCTTATTTTGGCAATTTTTTGAGCAGTTAGCATTATAGTAGGCCTAGGTATTTCAAAACTCTTGAGACTGCGACCGCTTAGCGTCAATCTTTCCGGTTTTTGCTTTATAATTTCGGAATTAGCAATATAATTTTTACAAGTTTTGCAATATTCCACCAATTTCAAACCTCTCCAAAAAACGTTTGGTATCCCCAATCTTGGGCTGCACAACTTTTAATTTAAAAATTGTAATTTGATCGATTTGGTAAAAATGTTTACCAATTTTCTATGTAGAATACTTTTCTATGTAAGGTGTTGCAACCATGCATCATTTTTCTAACTATTATGTCAAATATTACTGTGTGCTTGCTATAACGTTTAACGTTTTGTTGCTTCTTCCTTTTTCTTCTTCTGTTATAGTCCTCTATGTTTGTTTATTTCTTTCTGTTTTTATTGTGGCGGAGCAGAAATAAAAGATCTGATACTGATACTGATACTGATACTGAATTTAAAGTTTGGTAAAACTAGAATAGGCTATTATTCTTTTGTAACAGAAAAGAATATGTGTATTTAATGCGTTTTTGTTATTAAAAATTGGTACCGTAATCAATTAGTTGAACAGCTAATGTGTTTGACACGGTCGCCCTTCAAAATTCACTTGCGTCATTTGATTACAAATTTAACTTAAATTCCTCCCTTTTTCAAAGCAATTGTAACCAAGCAACTTTGATTTAGTTTTAGTACAAATTGTTGACCAGTGGCGTACGCAAAAATTTGTCAAGGGAGTGGGGTTTGCAAGTCGAAAACACGATTACTAAAAGTAGATCTTGTCACGGGCAAAAAATATTTTCAAACTTACATTCCAAATTAGAATACAATTTTTAGAGCGCCTTGTAGATGCATGAGTTTTTTTACCTAACTGTAAAAACAACTATTAAATATCAATAAAAGTTTTCACAAGTTTAGCTCACTGATATAATTAAATAATTCCGTTCAAATCGAACCCAATTTTAATAATGTCTACAATTACAAAGCATTGTTACAAAAGTATAAAAATAATTTACCTTGTTTAAAGCTATAAAAATAGCTTAAACAAAATTTGACCTTTGTTGTATCTATATTTGGTACAGTCAAGGCTAAATTTGTACGCTGATGACAAGCCTAATCTCCAGTTAAATAGAGGCGGATATTCCAACTCGCTATGACAAAAGCATACGGCCAGAATTTATAGCAGTGTTTCCCAAACTTTTTCGGCCTGGCGCCCCCTTGGCTTCCAGATAAATTCCCAGCGCCCCCTTGATTTTCAGCTTGATTCCCAGCGCGCCCTCGCTTCTTTTTTAAGTGAAAAGAATGTTCGACAGAGAATATTTATTTGTAATTTTGTTATTTTTCTCCCAGATTTTTGGTGATCTCTAAAAAAAAAAAAAAAAAAAAAGGTCTTCACTTTGATTTCAACTGTAATTTTGCTATTTTTCTCCCAAATTCATTGTGATCTCTAAAAAAATAAAGGTCTTTACCCTGAATCGATCTTGTATTGAATACTTTGGGAAACACTGCTGCGAGATCACCTATAAAAGATCTTTAATCGTCCTTCATGTATATTTCTTCTCATTGTTTCCTATCGCCCCCTTGTTCTCTTACCGCCCCCCAATCGCCCCCTTTCTTCTTACCGCCCCCCTAAATCTCGCCAACGCCCCTTGGGGGGCGGTAGCGCCCACTTTGGGAACCACTGATTTATAGCGTAGGTAGCCAGGGGTTTGGTCACTATAATAGCGAACTGGCATATCCGCCTCCATTTCACTGGAGATCCCGTTTTTCAGCAGCGTACAAATTTAGCCTTTACTGCACCAAGTATTGGTACCACTAAAAGGTTACATTTTGTTTAAGCTTTTTACACAGCCTTTGACAAGTGATAATAATTTCATCTTGTTCAGCTACATATTGAATTCTATTTGAAAAAATGGTGAACGCACTTGGCTGAAAAAGAGCATTGAATTTTTTTATAAATTTCAGCTCTGACGGCCTTAAGGATAAGGATTTTATTTTCTTTGTCAACGACCAAGACATGAAAAGTCAAGTAAAACAAAAAAAAAACTGTAAATGCACTACAACAACATTTGGTCGCCATGACTAGATGCCAGCGAAAGACCATCAAGGTCACCAAAGTCAGCTAGCACCTCAAAATACTTTAATTATTTAATGTTCAATTAGGCTACCATTCAGTAGAAACAAACGATAGTACACACCAATATGCAATGACATACAACAGATATCAAAACAAATTACAGCTGGTACAAAGCACACCGAGAAATTTATAAAGAGAAAAACGCAACACATAAGTCTAAAAACAAGTAATATTATTCAATAAAATAAACTGATTTACAGTATTAGTAGCCTACATAAAGGTGAAAAATTCCACAAAGAAGAATTAAAGGTAAAAAAAAATAATAAATACACAATAAATATGATTTTAAGCAAACAATGTAAAAAAAATAAAAAAGAAACATATATTTCCTTTTTTACATTATATCAAGTTAATTGAAAATAACAAAAACAGTTCTATTAATAATACAGAGGGCATGCAATACAAGTAATTAATGCAATACAATTGTTATAGGAAATATACAGTATACATAGATTATTAAAAATATATATAATTGGTGGATTTTGAAGAAACAGCATAGCAAAAATATCTCATAAAACAAAAAAGATAAATAAAAACAATACATAACATTAAGAAAACTGATATACAGGGTGGGGCATATATACTGTTACAAAATAAAATCCAGATTAAACTAAAAAAAAACTTTATTAACTGTACAGTGTTACAAAATATGATTTGTAAATGGTATAGGAACAATTTGGTATAACGTTTATTCAAAATGATTCCCTCGTGCTTTCACAACGTTGCGAAGTCTTTTTGGGAAGTCACCTATAGCGGCACGCACAACATCTAAGGGTATTTTATCCCAACACTTAGTCAATTTAATCTTCAGAGCTTCAATATTTTGGCAAGGGACAGAGCAGGCTTCATTCTCCAGAATTGACCACAAAGAATAATCAAGAGGGTTGAGATCAGGTGATGAGGGAGGCCATTCTTCTTTGTTAATCCAGGACGGACAATTGTTTCTGCACCACTGCTGTGTTACTCGAGCTGTGTGGCTCGTCGCTCCATCTTGTTGGAAAGTCCAAACTTCATCACCGTACACAGAATTGCACCACGGTAGTAATGCGCCCTCCAAGATGTCTTCGATGTACCGTTCTTTGTTTATTTTGACTCCTTGTGGGACGAAAACGAGGGGAGTTTTGCCTCTTTCAGAAACTGCTGCCCAGACCATCACTGACGCGGGTTTTTGGGTTCTGAAAACCTTTCCTGCATTGCCTGGTATTGCCTCAAGACTTCTTGCTAGAACTCTGTCATTTTGATGGTTGTGGGACTGTTGAACAGAGAACAACTTTTCATCACTGAAAATGATGTTTTGAAGCATGCCATCTTTATTGCGTTTCAACAAGAGTTTACTTCTAATGAGCCTCTTTTCAATTGTGGGTGCAGAAAGAAGCTGTCTCTTCTGTAGTTTATAGGGGGACATCTGTAGGTCAATTTTACATATCTTCCGCATAGTCCTTGGTGAGGTTTGTGCTTCTTTGGCCATTTTTCTCATGGACCTTCTTGGATTTCGCCTGATTTTTTCCCTCACATTTTTTATGAGTTTAGGTGTCCTTGAGGTGCGAGGGCGGCCTGATCGTTGTCTGTCTTTGATAGAGGAGGTTTCCTGGTAACGATCTATTGTTCTTTTTATCAACATTCGGTTAATGTTGAATGTTTTACCCAATTTGAATATTTCAGGCGGACCCATTCCCTTCTCATGATGTTCTATGATGAATTTTCTTTTCAATTCAACAGACATTGAAACAAAATTTTAATATTTAAGTTCTGAAATATAAAAATACACACTTTTAAGTATCATTTACCTCAAAGAAATTATTGGCAATCTTTTAATATCATTATTTAAAAAAGTTTTGAATTTTTGTAACAGGACTTATGCCCCACCCTGTATATGTATTATTCATAATACCATTTTTTTTAAAATAACTACTTTTGCCTATCAGTATTTTTCATAGGCTTTTGAAAGAAATACTTTGTAATTTTTAATGAAAGAATTAAAAGATAATTTTTTTATATCACTGGGTACAGTAGACCACAATTTTGCTCCAATGTATTGTAGTCTTTGTTTACCAGATTGTTTTGTTACAGAATGCAGAAAAAAATTTTATTCTTAATCAAGCCTTAATCAAGCCTTAAAATCAACCATATCTAGCTCAGTGATTTTCAAAGTGAGCCATTTGGCTCCTAGGAAGGAATTTGTAATCTATAGAAAGAAATAATCTTTCAAGAAGAATTTGAATAAAATGTAAGATGATTCTAAATTACTAACTGATAACATAAACTGCAAGTCCTTTATAGTTGCA